>CM070647.1:10000000-11200000 GCA_036346575.1 Dendrocalamus sinicus | reverse complement strand
ACCGCCATTAATCAATAAATATTATTTTATGAAAACTACGCAAGTATGGCCTCTCTACACTATGCCCATAACCGAGGGCATAGCTATTCGAATAGATTTCTAATACTTTGTATAGGTTGTACAGATTTACCCATAAGTTATGATTAACTCATAATGTCGGGCATTACACACTTCCGTAGGTGTGCGACAAAGAAAATCGTAACAAAGATTTTACAATGCTTAGTCCCAATGCTTTCTCCCACTTCGAGTGTAACCCCCTCAACATTGGGACAGTGATCGTTATAGGTCACCCCCAGAATGCAACTGTTACAGGCAATATTTTCAATGAAGGACCACCGTTGTTAGGGAGTCTACGACCATTCGTGTTTAAATAAATTCACATAGGGGAAGTGACCAATATGGGTCACTCAAATAATCACAATAGAAATACACATATCAATATACTACGTGGGAATCACATCGAAACTAAGCAAATTAGTTGGCTAGATCAATTTCATACTTACTTGTGATGTGACCACGTCACAAACACATACGACAATAGCGCCCAATATCAAGATTGAACTAAAGGTGAATTTGTTTCTTCTGCCTCAACATATTTTAAATAAGAACATGATACTACCTAATGATGAAAATATATATTTTGACAGCACCATGTCACTTTTACACCAATTCAAGCAAGAGTTCAAGATGGACACGTTTTGGAATTCAATTCGGCCTCCAGATCAATTCGAATTCAGCCTGACAGGCCCAACTTCAAATGTGCATAACTTTCACATATGAAGTCCGTTTGAGATTCACGAGTACTTTTTGGAAAGCTTTTCTCATTCTATTTCCACTGGATCTGATATCACCTCTAAATTCCTTCTGTGTGCACCGCAATCATCAAAAGAGTCCGTGTTAGGCACGTATTGGAATCGGATTCGGACTGCTGCAGTGGTGTAAGTTTAAACGGACGTAACTTTCTCATACGGACTCTTTTTGGGATGTTCTTAGACTTGATAGAAAACTTATCAAGTCTACTTTATAAAGGATTCAACCCCATCTTCAAATTATATCCGAGCCGGCCGCAATCATAAAAAAAATCCGCGTTGGTCACGTACTGGAATCGAATTCGGACTACTGCAATGGTGCAAATTTAAACGGACGTAACTTTCTCATACGAACTCCGTTTGGGATGTTCTTGGACTTGATGGAAAGCTTATCAAGTCTACGTTCTAAAGGATTCAACTCCATCTTCAAATTCTATCTGAGCCGGCCGCAATCATCAAAAGAGTCCGCGTTGGTTTCTAAGTCCCAGTCAAAAGGGTGATGTGCCACCTCCACTTGGGCCTTTGGGCCTTGTAACCCTAGGGGCGTGCACCTTGGCCGCCACCCCTGGTCATTCTCTTTATATAAGAGCCGCCGTCTCCTCAGCTAGGACTTGGATTTGGTTGAGTTTAGGTTTAGCCATTATGCAAATTTCTGTTCTTCAGCTGTGTCGGACGACCACCTGTCCAGACAGCCTTCGGAATCCCACCTTTTGAATTCAATAGAAATATTTGCAATTTCAGATTGATTGTTATCTTGTTCTTGTGTGTTCTTCGGTTGCATGCAGGAATAGACCTTCGTGGTCAGGTCAACCGCGTTCTTGGCACGGTTGATAACAACTTGAAGTGTGGTTCAGCGATTGCTAAGGCGCAAGCGACGTCGTACGGTTGTAGTCGAATCGCAAGTGTCATCTCCATCAAAATCGAAGTTATCATCCTATCGGAAGATCGGGACCCCATCACCTCATCAGTTAGTATCAGAGCTTCAGTTGACCGGTAGAAATTTCTTGTATCCCTAGTTAGTAGATTGGTTTTTATTTCCTATAGTCCAGAAAAAAATTGCCTCACAAAAATAGTTAATTTCCGCTGTCCAAACCCCGTTGTGCCTTTCAATCTGTTAGTTATGGTTTGCTAAATTGAATTTGTGTCCGTCTTAGCATTGTCTAGTTGCTGGTCATATCTTTGTTCCATTAAAAATCCAAACAAAAAAATCCCCACCACAACCCTAATTCCAATTCGGCTGATTTTTCCTTTCTCTGCAGCCGCCATGAAAAATGCCATAACTTTTGATTCCATGATCCTTTTTGCATGAGACCACTTCCATTAGATTCACAACTTCATTATGTATCTTCCTGTAAAATTTCGCTTCAATCCAGTTTGGCAGTAAAAATATATCTGCGGTGCAAGTTGACCTAAAATTCCAGATTGAATTTGCAACAGTCGGCAATTGTGAATTTTGTACGAATTTTTCGGTCGGTTTCCGGAATATGGTCCCAAAACAAAAGTTGTAGAAAAAGATGTCAGGAAAAGGAGGAAAAAAGAATCATTGAAAAAGAGGCAACACAAGAAACGGTACTGCTGAAATACCGACGTGTTGTTTAGTGGACAGAAATCTTCAGTTTTCAAGTTTGGGGTCAATCCTTGTGTTCTTCAATTCCAAATTGCATTCGATTGAATTATCTTGTATTTACCACTCCCATACATTGCCATACACTTATTTTAGCCTTGTTCCATCTTTGGTTGATCAGCAACATAGGCTAAGTGCTAGATACAAATTATAATTCAATTCTGTACAATTTCTAAAATTAATTAATTATTTTCCTTTGCTACAAAATACATTGCCTATCCAAGCTCCACTTTTCTACTAACAGAATAGGTCTCGTTGTACCTTGCAATCGCTTTACTCATCACTTGAGTTAGATTTATCACGAACCAGCCACCGGTTGCACCACCTGTTTGCTTTGGTAAGAACTCGTAAGAATTTGGTAAGAGCTTGAGAGATGCGTGACTTGATTTGAGCCTCCATATCGTAGTAGTTGATAGGAATATTTACTTGTGATTTGTTTCCTTGTTTTCTACTAACAATGACAGGCTTGAGAAAATGGGTAGATTATGATGCCATCGTGGGCAGATTTGAACTCGAAGTGAAACAATTATCGGTATATATCTTGCCACTCACCATTGAGAGTACGCCGTCAAACTACTTCTTGTGGGTTACTATGTTGGATAGCTACTTTGAAAGACAAGATCTTGATCCTGTTGAGAAGATGAGCATGGCAAGGACGGCGCTGATTGGTGATGTTCAACATTGGTGGTCAAATCTCGAGTTTCACTATATATACACATGGGAGCAGATGAAAAAGAAATTGCGACATCGTTTTGTACCTCCAGCACCCACGGTCACAAGCGAGATGCAACCTGAGGTAACTGAAAATGTTGATATTATTTTGGTTCCTACTCCATCTACAGATACCACCGAGATACTTGAAGAGATAAAGAATGATCTGGTGCATCTTATGCTATTAGTGGAGAAGTTTGAGGTACCTACAATATCTGATGAGGACGATAATGACAAAGGTACTGATTTGGTGCTACAACAAGACATAGAGCAACCTTGTGAGTATATACCTGCTGTAGTGCAATCTTTTGATATTCCTTGTGTTGACTTGAATGAACCATGTGCTGATCTAAATTCTCATAATTTTGCATATGTCGAATTAATTACATATAAGGAAGTATTTGATAGAATATCCCCTACGGATGCATTGTGCTATATCATGCTTAATGAGGCCGTTAGTTTGGATTGTGCTATGGAGAAAGTTTCTGAACTTGCATGTTCGAAATTCTTGTTTAGTATCTACACCCATGGGTATAAGTTTAATTTGATTGGAGATTATGGTGTAGAAAATCAATTTCTTATATATCAAATATGCATAAGTTGTGATCACATGGATGAATTGCAGCTTGTTGTTTTGAACAATAACTCTTGTATGCTCAATCTTTTCATTATGAAAGCAAAATAAAATTTAGTGATCATTCAATGCATATGTGTTCTTCTCTTGTTGAACAATCTAACATTGACAATCTGAATAATGAAATTGATGTATGGAAGAACTTGCAAATCTTTTCACCCTTACTAGATGAATTTGCTATTGCTCAATTGAAATCTGATTATATGGATAAACTTTGTTTGATTCCAAAAGTTGTAGGTTTGCCCATATGTGCCACCACAACAAGTTTACAACTTCAAAGATTTGAATTGCAAAAATGCTTCACTTACATTTGCAAAAACAAGTTGTAATAATTACTATGTGAGAAATTTTGATTTGTTCATTAACATATATAATTACTTTTGGGTTAATAATACAATGAGCTTTTATGATTGCTGCTGTGTTATAACATTAATTGTGCAACAACGAAATATTTATTAAAACGGATGACATATATATATATATATATATATATATATATATATATATATATATATATATATATATATATATATATATATATATATATATATATATATATATATATATATATATATATATATATATATATATATATATATATATATATATATATATATATATATATATATATATATATATATATATACACACACACCATGCATACACATTGGCTTCTTTGTTACCATACTTTCAATTTATCAAAACCAAGGACGGCTTTGTTTTCAAGAAAGGGAGGATGATGAGGACATGACCCCTATGGATACAACCATATTTGCTATGCTCGTTGTCCCAATTACAAGAGCTCCTACGCATCGCTTAAATTATCAGGTGAGCTCGTTTCAAAGAGGTTTTACTTTGTTGATAAAGAACTTATGATATTACATAATGAGGGTTTGTTGTGTTTATTATCATATACCGAGATTTATGATCAAGATCATGCAATACGTGAGGATACACATATGTTAAAACCGAGGACGGTTTTCTGTCAAAAAGGTGACGATGATGTGACCACGCCACAAACACATACGACAATAGCGCCCAATATCAAGATTGAACTAAAAGTGAATTGTTTATTCAGCCTCAACATATTTTAAATGAGAATATGACGCTACCTAATGATAAAAATATATTTTTTTGACAGCACCATATCACTTTTACACCAATTCAAGCAAGTGTTCAAGATGGACACATTTTGGAATCCAATTCGGCCTCCAGATCAATTCGGATTCAGCCTGACAGGCCCAACTTCAAATGTGCATAACTTTCATATATAAAGTCCGTTTGAGGTCCACGAATACTTTTTGGAAAGTTTTTCTCATTCTATTTCCAATGGATCTAATATCACCTCTAAATTCCTTCTGTGCGCACTGCAATCATCAAAAGAGTCCGTGTTAGGTACGTATTGGAATCAGATTCGGACTGCTGCAATGGTGTAAGTTTAAATGGACGTAACTTTCTCATACGGACTCCGTTTGGGACGTTCTTAGACTTGATGGAAAGCTTATCAAGTCTACTTTCTAAAGGATTCAACCCCATATTCAAATTGTATCTGAGCCGGCCGCAATCATCAAAAAAATCCGCATTGGTCATGTACTAGAATCGGATTCGAACTGCTGCAATGGTGCAAGTTTAAACGGACGTAACTTTCTCATACGGACTCCGTTTGGGACGTTCTTGAAATTGATCGAAAACTTATCAAGTCTAATATCTAAATGATTCAACCCCATCTTCAAATTATATTCGAGCCGGCCGCAATCATCAAAAAAAATTCACGTTGGTCACGTACTGGAATCGGATTCGAACTGCTGTAATGGTGCAAGTTTAAACAGATGTAACTTTCTCATACGGACTCCGTTTGGGACGTTCTTGGACTTGATGGAAATCTTATCAAGTCTACTTCTAAAGGATTCAACTCCATCTACAAATTCTATTTGAGCCGACCGCAATCGTCAAAAGAGTCCGCGTTGATTTCTGAGTCCCAGTTAAAAGGGTGCTGCGCCACCTCCACTTGGGCCTTTGGGCCTTGTAACCCTAGGGGCGTGCACCTTGGGCGCCACCCTTGGTCGTTCTGTTTATATAAGAGCCGTCGTCTCCTCAGCTAAGACTTAGATTTCGTTAAGTTTAGGTTTAGCCATTATGCAAATTTCTGTTCTTCAGCTGTGTCGGACGACCACCTGTCAAGATAGCCTTCGGAATCCCACCTTTTGAATTCAATAGAAATATTTACAATTTCAGATTGATTGTTATCTTGTTCTTGCGTGTTCTTCGGTTGCATGCAGGAATAGACCTTCGTGGTCAGGTCAACTGCGTTCTTGGCACGGTTGATAACAACTTGGAGTGTGGTTCAGCGATTGCTAAGGCGCAAGCGACGTCGTACGGTTGTAGTCGGATCGCAAGGGTCATCTTCACCAAAATCGAAGTTATCATCCTATCGGAAGATTAGGACCCCATCGCCTCATCAACTTGTGGTTTTATGATTTGGGTGTAGTAAAGAGCGGCATAAGATTCGGTCTTTAATCGACTCATGTGAGATCACCAACAAACCCAGATCTCATGCGTTACAACTTCGATCTCATCCCAACCACTCACCCAAGTCTCCACCAATTTAGAAAATATTTTCCTAATTTTCAGTGGTAACCCACATTACCATTCTCATTGCTACACAATGTCTCAAGTATCCGTTGGAATATTTGTGTTGTATTCCAATTTACCACTAATGCATTTCTAAGCACAACCATTATTCATTAAGTAGTAACCAAGGTAGAGTATTATTATAATAAGTATCCTATGGCGATGTGGTAAAGATAATATCAATAATGAAGGAAGGGGATAGTACATATCAATGGCATGGTATACTAAGCATCAACACTTAACATAAATTCTGATTAAATAATAATAAGCACGCAGTTTGTTATTTGAAAGCAAAATAATTGTATTTGAAAACTAGGTTCAACATGATAAATCATAAGGACTTACCTTGCTCAACTATAGATAACAAAGGTTTTTGTTCGATAGCGATGGAGGAGTCGGAAGCGTCAAATTTTATAAATGTGCAAAGTGAACTCAAAATTATGATTTTAGTGCTGTTGGAAAGATCTTGAATTTACATGAATTTAGAAATAAAAACCAAGTCATTTGGATTTATAATGAGGGAGGACGATCACTCCAAAGTTTAAACCAAGAAGAAATTCCAGATCTTACTAAAATTGTAGGCGGGTCAGCCGAGATCTTCTTTTTTTCAATTATTTTTCTTAAGGGAAAAGCTCAGCGGCTGATAGGTGGGGTCCAGCTAGTTTTAAATTTATTTTCTAATTATTTCTATCAAGAAAAACCTAAGAGATTGATAGTTAAGGCCACGGTCCATATGGACTTGATCCACGTGACAGTCTACAAGCACGGGCGTCCACTTGTCGGCGACTTGGGTCGATGGACCAAGTTTGTACATGGTGTTTTAAGTGGTGGGGCTGCATGTCATGAACACAGACACTAAACTAGCTCTTAATTATATTTTCTAATTATTGCGGGCCCACATGTCATACTAATACTACCCTCCTTATTAAACACTAATTTATTATTGAATTAACTTAACCTAATATAGTGTGGGGTCCATACGTCAGCGTCACATCATCGTCTTCTCTCTCAGCCAAAACAAAGGAGAAGGGGAGGGCGCCATGGGCAACCTAGCCAAGCTTGGCGCCGATGACAAGGACCACAACGACAGCTAAGGAGGGGCAAACTGGGTCATTACGGTCTCAAGGAATCCCTAGGTGGCGATGGCACAAGAGGAGGCAGCTTGTAGTAGTGACGCAGGTGAGTCCAGTGGCTACGACGGTGACGACTACCCAGTGGACACCTCAAGAACTCGTGTGCATCATGAGCATCTACAGGTTAGGGGGACTCACCGTTGTGTAGGAGGGAGCTAGGGAGCAACCGTGTGGGCTAGTAGCATGGAACTAGGGTGGCGTAGTGGGCTCACAGTGGTGGTGGCGCCCTGGAGAAGGAGCGCTCAAATTAGCACTTGGAAAGGAATCGAGGGTCATGAGGATGCTTCGGGAGAGAGGAAATGGACTAGGGCTCATCGGGGGGGAGAAACATCGGTGGTGACGGCGTGTTCACCCATATACGAAGAAGAAGATGGTGGCACAGATCTACAGAGGAGGAAAGTACAAATTGGTTGAGGGAAAGTGCTAAGGGAGAAGGGGAACACATTTGACGCGAAAAATAGTTGAGGAAGCTCACCGGAGCAGCGAGGACTGGATGGAGGAGCTCGGTGGCAATGGTGAAGACAAATATATGGGGCAAAGTTTTTGGTGCACCAGATTCCTCCGGAAGATCATGCTTTACAATGTCAATTGCTAGAGTAATCCGTACCAGTGGAAACTATCTGTCTTTCTAGACAAAGGTCATGAGGATTACCATGCAAATAACTTCAACATTTTGGGATGGTGGCACGAGCACAAGTTAACATATCCGATACTATCCATATTAGCACATGATATGTTAACTGTTTTTGTCTCGATGGTTTATTTTGATTCTACTTTGAGTCTTTCTGGAAGAATATTGGATGATAAAAAATAAGTCCCATGAGTGATATGGTGAAAATACTTCTCAAAGTAAAAGACTGAGAACAAGCTGATTCGCAAGCTCAATACTCCATAGAGAATATGGAGTTGGAAGGCACGTTCAACAATCTCTATCTAGACGATGATACTTACGACATTGATATGCATTGTACCTTTTCTCCTTTTTTACATATACTACAGAGCTATAGGATCTAGTATTTTTTCTTTACCAATGTTTTCTTAAATTGAGTTTTTATTTGGTAAAATTTTTAATAAGGCATCCATTTTAACATGAATAAAGCTTATTATTATATTTCTATAATTTATTTTATCCTTTTCAAATTCTACATATTTTTAAAAATTATTATATTTTTTAAAATTTTTGGGTCGAAACAGGCTAGACGGATCTTGTCAAGTCTGGCTAAATGAGCCCGTGCTGACCCATCAGCTCTCTGGGCTATAGCTGAGTCAATGCCTCAATCTATAACCGGTACAACACGATTAGTTTAAACTGATGGATTAAGTAGACAATTTTAATGGACCGTAGCGGGCCGGGCCATCCTGCCCATTTGGCAACTACTGGGTACAGCCGAGGGGCCTGTTTTTCCGTCACACTTCCATCCGGCCACGCGGCCACGTGGCGTCAGATGGACGAAGCTTCTCCACGAAGCCACCGCAAAACCCAGGGCCTGTTCTTTTCGGCTGGATTTATGGCTTTTGGCTGAAATTTTTGAATTTTGGCTGTTTACAGTACAGATTACGGAGAGACAGATACTCACTTGCGATTTTGGCTGGTACAGATGTTGGGCTTTTAACGTGTAGATCGTTTAACTTATAGACCCCGTTTTAAGAAAATATTTCGTTTGAAAGTTAAATACTGTAGTAAAAACTAAAAGTCGCCAGTTTAGAGCAACTCCAGCAGTAGCCCTCAAAACAGGACCCCTACTTTTTATTTGAGAGCTCTCCCTACTTTTGAGGGCTCTGTTTTTTGGGCTACACTACAGCAGGAGCCCTCAAAACAGGACTCTCAAATTCATTCTTAGAGAGGATGACACATAGGACCCACCCTCATCCTACTTTTGAGGGCCGAGGAGCAAAAAACTCACTCCACCAGGGCCCCTACTTGAGCCCTCAAAAGTAGGAGCTCCCTCCAGACCCCAGGAATGAGGGCTCGAGGGGGAGATTTGAGGGCCCCCTACTTTTGAGGGCTTAAGTAGAGACCCTGCTGGAGTGAGTTTTTTGCCCCTCGATCTTCAAAAGAAGTATGAGGGTTCAAGTAGGGACCCTGCTGAAGTTGCTCTTATGAGGCAAAGAACTGGCCCCAGGCCCCCACCGAAAAAACTCGCAGGCTCGTTGTAGCACACGCGGGGAGGCGTCGGCACGGAACACCAACGCCGGCGATCATGTACCTCACAGGGTCGGCCCTGAGGGGGGCGAGCGGGGCGGCCGCCCCGGGCCCCCAAAATCCAGGGGCCCCCATGTACTATGTAGAATATATACATGCTTTGAAGATTTATCTTGGGCCTTTTAGCCATGGTTAAATACTTTAATACTTATAGAAATGAAGAGTTTGCTTCGAGTATGATCATTGCCAAAGATATTGCAGCTCAAATGAATGTAGAGCCATCATTTCTACTTAAGCGGCGTGTTCTTAGGAAGAAACAGTTTGATGAAATTGATTATGATGAAGCAGTTTTGCAAGCTGACAAGGAATTTGAAGTTAATTATTTTTTCTTATGGTTAATTAAGCGGCGCGTTCTTAGGAAGAAACGTAGATTTCAAGAACTCCAAACATTTGGAAGTATATTTGGATTTTTAATGAGTTCAACAACATTAAAGTCATTTGATCGAACTGAATTAAAAGAATATTGTACAAAATTTGCAGAAACTTTCTCTCTAGATGGTTCATCTGATGTTGAGTTAAATGATCTAATTTCTGAGTTAAGTGTTATGCATTGACTTTATCAGATAAACCAATGTCTGCTATGGAGATCTTTGATTTTGTCAGAGAAACGGATTGTTATCCTAATATTTCTATTGCTTATCGGATTTTATTTACTATGCCTGTGACTGTGGCATCAGCTGAAAGAAGCTTTTCAAAATTGAAATTGTTGAAGAATCATTTAAGGTCAACAATGTCTCAATAGAGGTTAAACGTTTGGCAACTTTATGTATTGAGAAGAAATTATTGGATGAGATTGATATCAATACCATCATCAATGACTTCGCATCTAGAAATGTTAAAAGAAATTTTTAAGGTAATATCTATAAACTCTTTGATATGAATTTTTTTAATACATAACGCATTTTAAGTGTTTGTTGATAAAATTAGATATATATATATATATGTATATAAATTTATATTTAGATATTTATACTAGGATCTCCTATTTCTAGTTTCGCCTCAGATCCCTAAAATCTGAGAACCGGCCCTGGTACCTCAGCTCCTACCTCGACACCGCGTGCCGCCTACGTACGCCTACTGCTCCACCGCCCCCATTGCCCTAGCCCTGCCATTTTTTTTTGTTGTCTTTTGATCTGTGTCGGTGCACCAAAATGGCTAATGATGACGAGCTGTTGCTCGGTTGCTCCTTGTTCGCGTCCAGGTGACTACTCCCCGATGCAGGTGGAGTTCCTTGGCGCGGCCATGGAGGGTGACGTCCGCCTTCTTAAGGGTGAGCAGTCCTCCTCCTTCGCCTCCGTCGTTTGCTTCGTTAGTTTTTGGTAATTTGGTGCCCGCGCTCGCGCGCGTGCGAGGGCGGGAGAGGGGTATGGGTGTTTGCGTCGGTGCTCGTGCGCGTACTTGGGTGCTGTGGGAGTGACGTGCGCAGGTTCTGTTTCTCCTCTGCTTCCTTATGCTTCGAGGAGAACCAGAATTGGGGAATAATTGATGGTTGGTTCCGTCGTCTCCAATTTGTTAAGGTCTATTGGCTAGTAATGCGCAGGGCTTATTGGTATTATTTGTGCTCTGATGATAGTACTCCGATGCTTTAAACGCCATTTCCACTTTGGACAAAAATATGTATTGTTGGTATAGTTCTGGACTTTGGAAACGCTCTGATTTTTTTTAGCATTTCTTGGGGGCTTTGAACCAATTTTCTGCAGTCATTTCTTGTGAAAATTAGCACTACCGTCTTCGTAGATACGTACCTTACTTTGTGTCCTCTGTGTGCAGTGGCGGATCTAGGATTTTTAAAATGGGTATTCGGACTTCAGATGATCATATAGCAAGATAAGTAGCAATTCCAGATGCTACTCCATATAATGTTCTAAGAAGCACAACAAAAATTCTGGAACAGCATATAACTTCCCTACCGTCTCAATGGCAGCATCATCGGGAATAACAACATGGCACTTACAACCATAGCGAGCAACAATGGCATAGATGTGCTTCCAAAGACTCCCCTCTGTTACAACACCACCACGCACAAGATCCCCGATTCCAGAGCCCGAGAATGATAAAAGCTCCAATATCATTTTAAGTTAAAGGATAAGAGATATTTATATAACAATAAGTTGTAGAAACCAACGAATTACTGGAAACCGAATATATTAGCGAAGTATCTCATGACTCATCCATCAAACGATGAAATGAAAAGAATTTAAGTGTACGCCAAGTATGCCGTGAAGTAATTCAAGATATTACTGCTTGTTTGCATTTCATGCCAATAGAGCTACTATTATTGTTATAGGTGGCCAAATGGGCGGGCCGTGGCGGGCACGCACCGCGCCGTCATCAGACCGCCCGCACAAGACGGCTGGCGGCGCGGGCGTGCGCCGAGGGCGCGACGCGGTGGGCGGCGCACGCGCGGCCCGTTAAGAAATCGGTCGTGCCGCCCGGACGCCCGCCAACGGCACTAAACGGGCCGTGCCGGCCCGGCACGGCACGGTCGGCCCGTTAATTTGAAAAAAATAGCCGTTTTTGTGACCGTTGGGGGGTAAAAAATTCGGAAAAAATAGCAAAAAATTCGAAAAAAATCTGAAAATTTTCCTATAAATAGGGGGGCATCCGGCCTCAATCTTCCACACCTCAAATCTCATTCTTCTCTCTCGGTTTAGCTGTGAAAAATCTGAAAGTGTTAGCGCAAATTTGGTCAAAATTCGAGCAAAATTCCGAAAATTCAAAAATCTTCAAATTTTTTTGAGAGCTACAAAGGAGGTAATAATGCTGTCTTATTTTAATTTTTTGGTATTATTTGTTGGTTTAATTTTTTGTTATTATTTGTATGTTTAATAGTAAGTTAATCGTTTTTGCTATTTCAATTTGCAGTTGATTACTTGATTTAATGGAGAACTACAATTTTCAACTCTCCGAATACGGCCTCTCGGCGGAGGATATGCAATCGTTTCAACAAGCATATCCATCCGCGGAAGGTCCACATGTACAAACTGGAGATGCCGAAGAACCGATGGCCCCGGTGGCGCAGGGTCCAATCGATCCATCTTCTGCTGGCTCAACAAGTGCATCCACGACCCAAAGCACGGGTGCAAAAAGAACAAGAGCTAGTACATCAACAGTTTGGAATGATTTCGACAAGAAGATCAAGACCGAGAATGATGGAACTGAAGTGAGGTATGCTGTTTGTAAAATTTGTGGTAATGAATTGAGTGCAAAATCTTCAGGTGGGACGGGTCATCTACAACGACATGATGCAAGCTGCAAGAAAAGGTAAGGAATACAAATGCGCCAGACACAGCTGCAATATAACCCCGACGGCTCGGTACGTACGTGGGAGTACAACCCAGAGGTAGCTCGGGAATCTCTTTGTAGATTAATTGCTTCTCAAGATTTACCTTTAAATTTTGGTGAATCTGATGCTTTCTGAAAATATATTACGACTGCTCATAACCCTCGATTTAGTACTGTATCTAGGCAAACAACAACTAGAGATTTAATTAAATATTATAACAATTGTCGTGATAAATTGAAAGAAATGTTTCATACATGTACATTCTCCATTGCTTTGACATCCGACATATGGAGTGGTAGGGCTAGAGAGGATTATATTAGTGTTGTTGCTCATTATGTTAATGATGACTGGATAATGGAAAAAGAATTATAGGATTTAAATTAATTAATGTTTCACATAATGCTGAAAATATTGCGAAAGCATTATTAAAGTTGTAGAAGATTTTGGTCTCACGGATAAGATTTTTCCATAACTTTAGACAAGTCATTGCAAACACTAAAGCTATGGAAATTCTTACTCCTTTGTTTAATAATTATGCACGTCTTTCTTATTGCATCAACGTTGCGCTTGTCATATTATTAATCTTATTGTTAAATCCGGTTTAAAAAGATTAGATGCTTGTATTAATTCTTTTAGAGATGCAATTTCATTTATTAATTGTTCTAACCAACGAATAGCCGCATATAAGAGTTTTTGCGTAGCAATGAATGTTCGTCCTAGAAAATTTGGTTTGGACATGCTCATTAGATGGAACTCTACTTATCTTATGCTTAAACATATATTGCCACATAAGAGCATCAGATCTGTTTCCTTCACACCCAAAGTCATCAATCTCGTAGCTCCTCAAGTAGAACCCAAGTTAGAGACCCCGAACTTCACGAGGACGATTGGGATGTTGGTGAAAAATATTTTCCTTTCTAGAAATTTTTCATAAAGCTACGCTTGTCTTTCTCGAGTATACTACCCTACATCTCCCATGATTGTTCATAATATTGTTGAAATTGCCACTCACCTAAAGGCTTTTGAAAATGATCCTATACTACGGGATGCTGTAGGTGCCATGAAATCTAAGTTTTTAAAATATTGGAGCGAAATTCCTATTTTATATGCATTTGCTTTTATTTTGGATCCTAGGGCCAAACTCCAAGGATTTATAAATGTTTTACAAGTTTTAAGTGAGGCTACCGGTTTAGACTATTGTTAATACTATACACAAGTTAAGGATAAATTATATGAGGTATATAATAAATATGAAAATAAATTTGGATCTGTGCGTTTAGAAAGACCCCCGGTAGTCCCTAGCACCTCTAGGGGGGCTATGCAATGGGGCAAGATTTTTGGTTCTTCGTCTAGTTCTCGTGCAGGTGCAGGTACACAGCAGTTAGGAGGAGGAAGGCGACAAAACACTGGAGACCTATCAAGCTATCTCAACAGTGATAGCGTCGACTTGAGCGTGAGTTGAACATCCTCTCATGGTGGCAAACCCAGAAGGTATCATATCCAGTGCTATCCATATTAGCGCGGGATGTGTTGACTGTTCCTGTCTCTACAGTCTCCTCGGAGTCAGCATTCAGTCTTTCCGGAAGAATAATCGAGGAGCGACGAACAAGTCTCTCCAACGAGATGGTCGAAGTACTTATGACCGTCAAAGACTGGGAACAGGCTGAATCAAGACTGCAACATACTGCAGATAATAAATATTTAGAAGAATCTTTTGAGAATTTGTATTTAGATAGCAATGAATAGGATTTTCAATATTTTTCTTTCACATGTGGTCAATAATGAGCTTTATAGGCTGTACTCTTTTTTCTTTACCAAGGTTTTCTCAAATTGAGTTTTTACTTGGTAAAGTTTTTAATGAGGCAGCCATCCCATGTAATTTAATAAATTAATAAAGCTCATTATATCATTGCAAATATTTATTTTTATGATTAACAATGTCTACAATTTTCTATATTTTTTTTCTAAATTTTCTACAATTTTTTTTACAATTTTTCTTAATTTTCTACAATTTTTCTTATTTTTTTCGGCTAAACGGGCTAGCCGGGCCGGCACGGCCCGTTTAGCCTTAACTGCGTTCGGCCAGCACGGCACGACGGCCTCGGCCGTGCTGGCTCCCACCGCGGCCGTGGGCGACGCGACGCGGCGCTTAATACACGGGCCTTAACGCCGTGTGCCTAAGCGGGCGTCGCCGAGCCGAGCCGCGTCGCGTCGCGACGCGGCCCATCGCCACCTCTGATTATTGTCCCTTTAGCAAGATAGTTTTTGCACGTTTCATAAACAAATGAAAGAAAAATCTTGATGCCTCCCTATTGTTAACTTCCATCTTTAAACATTCTATATGCATATGAGAGTGAGAAATTGCAAACATTACCTCCTCAATGATACGGGGAACAGGGATACGGCGACGGCGGCTGCTCCTGTCGCCATCGGGAGGGGAGAGTGACGAAAGGGCACAGCGAACCGCGGGTTTAGTCGGGCTGTTCCACTAGTTGGGACTTGGGAGTTGAGAGTCCCAACTTGAGACTCGATGAGAGATTGAGAGGGACGACCAATGGTGAAGCTGAGTGGCACTGTGGCAGAACACACGCGGCGGAGCTGGAGAGGTCGCGACCGCAGCTCGAGCACGCGCAGCAGCGGCAGCGAGCCCCCGGCCGACGGGCGGAGGTGGAGAGGTCGCACCCGCGGCTCGAGCACGCGCAGCGCATGAACGGCAGAGCGAGCGAGCGCGGTCGGTCGCGCTTCGCCCGGCGCCGGTGGCCACGACCTTGAGCGAGGTGAGGAGGCACAGGATCCGGCGGAGCTGCTCGAGCGCACGGTGGTCGCCGAGGTGAGGAGGCGCAGGATCCGGCGGAGCTGCTTGAGCGCGCGGTGCTCGCCGAGGTGAGGAGGCGCAGGATCCGGCGGAGCTGCTCGAGCGCGGCGTGGTGCTCGCCGAGGTGAGGAGCGCAGGATCCGGCGGAGCTGCTCGAGCGCGGCGCGGTGCTCGCCGAGGTGAGGAGCGCAGGATCCGGCGGTGGTCGATCAGGCCGCCGCGCCGGGGCCGGATCTGAGGCTGAGAGGGTTAGGGTTGTGACTCCGTCGCTGAGAGCAGGAGAGCGAGAGATGAGGAGGCCGGAGGCGCACTGGGCCCGTGGGCCGTTTGGGTGTGGAGACCGGAGGCCGTTCGGCGCGTGGGAGTCTGGGGTCGGCCCGAGCTCTTTTTTCTCTTCAAATTCTTTCATTTAAACCCAATACTAATATATATACATATACTATATCTAATATATAGTAGATTTTTTACAAAAATTTTTGGGTATTCAGCTGAATACCCATGAATTACTGTAGATCCGCCCCTGTGTGTGTGTGTGTGTGGTATTGAAGCGGTGGTGACTCGCATGGATGAGGAGGATAAGGCAACGCTTTCCTCTGTAAATCTAGATGGTATCGGACCACTCCAGGGAGCAGCAAAATTTGAGGAAATGGATGCATGCAGATACTTGGTCGAGGAACTTAGCTTTGACGTCAATGCTGATGCTGGTGACGATATTGGTGTGTGTTTTATCTTCTAGGTTACTTGCAGTCATGTTTGTTATTAGTTCATCCTTGTGAATCATGTAATGTAAACTGTTACCACCAGGTCCGCACTTTCGTAGGATTGCAGATCACCACCAATATTTTAATCTTGGAAATTGACTGCCTATACTTTTGAGTTAATGCAAATTACCACCTGAATTTTTTGTTTTGCGGCAACTTGCCATCTGTCCTTACCACATGTACTTTTACATGCATTGCAATGAATCACTTGCTTTTCATTTTTTTTTCCGGAGTGCCTAATGATATATTTTTTAAAAGGTGTGAATACTCATATTGGGGCATACATCTTACACCAAATTTCAAACATTTCTTGCAAGTAAACAATTTCATTGTGACAATAGGTGTTGATACGCTCTTAATTGAAAAGTATAGGTGGCAAATTGCCAAAAAAAAATCTAACTAGTGTCTAGTGGGGGTAATTTTCACTAATCAAAAGCACGTGGTGAAATGACAAAAGTAAAAGTACAGATTGGGGTCCCGGTCCACAGTCTTGGGAAAGCATATGTAGTTATGATGCAGCTCTCGTAGAAGTCACTATGGTTATACAGAAGACCTCTCCCCATTGATCTTTCTGTTCTATTTGTGATTTTTTTGCTTCGCAATTGTAAGGTGGAACTTTTGTATAGAATGGTGCATTGGTAGTGCTTGCATGATTCCATCCTTTTAGTTGTCCGAGGAGGATGTTGATTATCTGACCAATCTACTTATTTGCAATGTTTCTGGCAAGTTCAACACCATTGCATTGTGCGGCAATTCATAGAAAAGTGACTGCGGCTAGATATTTTCTTGATAAAGGGGCTGATCCGAATAGGCGAGATAAGCAAGGCTCTGTTCCCCTGCACTTTGCTGCCAAAAGAGGTCCACTTTCTGCACATGATTATCTTTCTCTTCGCATTTTTTACATTTACCAATTATGTCGCTGCATAAGGAATTCTAAATTACAAACACCAACTTTTGCGCCAGTTTTATGGTCAAATTAACATTTTGGTTATATCAGGATCATCAGGTCAAAGATTATTTCCTTAATAAAGCACATTAAACTAACAAAACTTAAATTGACAATGATTGTTTTCATGTTCCATATGCTTACGTAGTATTAGTGCAGGATCATGATCCTGACCAATTATAACCATGACTCTATGTCACGCCTGGATCTCAAGTTGTATGGATGCGACACAGGTGGCCGAGAGCTGGAGGTCGTTGGAGGAGCCGTGCTGGGTGCGGTAGCCGGACCAGGGGTCCAGAGAAGATCAGATCCGGCCAGGCCGGGAAGAATCTAGGGTTTGGGAAGAAAGGAAGTAGAGATTGGGGTAATATTCTTCTTGATCTTTATTGCTTATGATCTCTCCTCTTTATATATAGAGGGAATCCCCAACTGAGTCGGCTAAGCCTGAACTCACAGACCCTTAACCGATTCTAACTCATATTACGTAACTGACTAGGAGACTAATAGCATATTGGACTCTGATTACAATGGACTTCTGATTACAATACCGAATTACTTGGAGCACCTGCTGCTGCACCTCCTGGAGGCGGTTGCGCTGCAAGGTGTCTCCGCTCATAGACCTTCCCAAATCTCTTGGACCTGACACTCTACCCTATCCTTACCGATCTGGATTATGTAAATACTATCTTAATAGACATGCAAGCTTTCTTGTGTATTCCTGAAAAAAAAATTATATGGAATCATGGTATTGTACGATCCTATGATTCATTTCGTGATTATGATCCTCTTAGTAGGGGAAAAAAGTGGTTATGAAATGTTCACCTTTGCACAATGTTGCCTGAAAACAGATCATTCTTTGCAATACTATCTCATGCTAACCATTTCTTTTGTCTAGGGCATGCTGAAGTAGCATGACGGCTGCTGTCTAGAGGAGCTACTGTTGATATAGAGTTTGATCTTGGGACACCACTACATATTGCTGCTACCCATAGCAAGATCCGTGTCATGAAAATTTTATTGGAGCACCATGCAAATGTAATAAGTACTTTCATGTTTTGAGAGCTTTATTTGGTATCTGTAGAATCCAAATGCCCTATGTGCTTTCTTTTATTTGCTATATTGGGCTTTGTTTCCACTGTTATGTCCTTTAAGCTTATGCCTTGTAGAGTATCCTATGCTTAACATTTGTTTAATTATTTATCTCCTATATTTACAATAAGAGAATATTGGGAGAATAAGTTGCAGTGGCAACTCCAATTGGCTTTTTTTGCTTGACTATGTTCAACTTTCATATGCTGCTACGCAGCTACCTTTTGGCCTGCTGTGGCATCTTCATGATCTCTACAGCGGATATGCATGCCAAAATACCCATTGGGCTTACAGCCTTGACATCTTTGTATCTTTACATCGTACGTGCTCATACATAGTAGGATTGAAGAAACTGTTGTTTTAGTTTGTGTTAGGATTAAAAAAAATGATGTTGGTAGGATCCAAGAAATGTTGACCTATAGTTTACTTTTACCAGCTTCAAATAGAGTAAGCATATGTTTAAGATGGAAACTGGAAACATGTTTTCTGTGTATATAGCAGGACATAATTTACCTCCGTATTTTTTTGTTTCAACATTTTATCGGAGTGCATCCTTCCTTTATATGTTGGATACTATTCATTTTGCTTTGGAAGTGATATTTTGTTCTAATTAGGCAAACAAGGTTTCAGAAGCTTCAAATACGCCACTGGTTGCAGCTCTCTGTGCTGCTTCTGAAGGACTGAGTGAGTCTACTTTGTTAGAGTTTATAAAGCTACTTGTCAAGGTCTAGAATGTTATTCACCTTTCATGTCTTGATTGGTGGAGAGAAATCCCATGTGGAAAAATGGGTTTCTTTCCTAAATGCTTATTTATATTAACTGGCATATCCATGATATTTTATAGTACATGATTCGCATCCACAGGCTGGTGCTGATGTGAATTCTACTAATCCCGAGACTCCCTTGGCCATGGCAACTGGACATGGCTTAACTGACTGTGTTAAGTATTTGTCAGAGGCTGGCGCAGACCTCAATATTCGAATCACATGTGAGGCATAACAGATGTATCTCTGACATGATGATAAACATAAAACCATAAAAGCTCAACTGAACTGATTGACGCTACAAAAATAAATAGGTCAATAATGTATATATGAAGTGCTGAAAAATTGTATGTAATGATGCACTAACATAGCACAGAGATCTGAGAGATGTCAGTTGACACCTGTAGGTAGTATTCCTTCTGTTAATCTCTGTTTATAGTCTCTTCATTATTTTCTAGCATAGGAGATTGACCTTAGCTGGTTTTGCTACGTGGTGTGTTCTTATGCGTGCACTCTCGGTTTATCAAGTTCTCCGTTTATGATGAAATTATTAATCACTATATATGGCTCATGATTTAGGATAAGCAAAAGGCAACTAAGAGAAAGGTGTTCGCTGGTGCATCAAAGATCCACAGTAAGGTATATCCTTGATTCCTTGCATAACCTCTCTTCCTATTGCAAAGCTATATTGGTTGGTTGCTCCTAGTAGCTCATCAATTCATTGTTGCCGGTGTTAGTTTGAGGAATACAACTGTAAATTTTCTGCTATTCTACATGTTCACAGCATCTATGTTTTTCTTATCCAAGTTATATTCATGATTTAGGATAAGCAAAGTGATAAAGATAAAAAAGATTCAGCTGAAATTACATGCTGACAAAGCAGTAGGGAGAAAGGACTGCTGGTGCATCAAAGCTGTACACTGAGGTACATATATCCTTGCACAGCATCTTTTTGTATTGGAAAGCTGTATTTGTTGCATACTGCTAATACCGTGTTAAGCGGTATTAGTCTTGAGGATTTGATCAGTTAGTGTTCTGCCAATTTAGACTTAGAATTGAAGGGTTTTAGACTTAGTAAGACTAAAACTGAGTATATGATGTGTGATTTTAGTGATGCTAAGGTAGATGATGGAGATGTTAGATTGGATGGACAAGTAGTGCCTAAGAAGGACACATTTCGTTATTTGGGATCGATGATACAGTGGGACGGTGAGATTGATGAAGACGTGAGCCACAGAATAAGAGCGGGGTGGGTAAAATGGCACTAAACATCTAATGTCTTATGTGGCAAAAAAGTCCCTCAAAGTTAAATGGTAAGTTCTATAGGATGGCGATCAGACCCGAAATGCTATATGGAGTAGAATGTTGGGTGACTAAAAGACAACATAGATAGAAAATGAGTATAGCGGAGATGATGCTGCGGTGGATCTGTGGTCATACAAGGCGGGATCGCATCCGCAATGATGATACACGTGATAGGGTGGAGGTAGCACCAATTGAAGAGAAGCTTGTCCAACATCGCTTGAGATAGTTCGGACATCTCCAACGACGGCTTCCTGAGGCACTGGTACGTAGTGGAATTTTAAGACATACTGAAAATATAAGAAGAGGCAGACGTTGATCAAGACTGACGTGGGAGGAAGCAGTTAAAAGAAACTTGAGGGATTGGAGTGCATCTAAAAAATTAGCTTTGGATAAGAGTGCATGAAAATTAGCGATCTACGTACCGAAACCATAAGAAAGTTAGGGATAGTGTTTTAGGCTCTTAGCTCAATCTGTTTGATCTTGAGAGAGTTTTATTTCTAACCTACCCTAACTTGTTTGGGACAAAAGACTTTGTTGTTGTTATTGTTGTTGTAGTGTTCTACCAATTTACCCTGCTTTTACCCTTTGCTTTTTTTTAAAAAAAAGGTGAACAATGGGTCCGTTCTTTCCGGCTTCGACTTATGGCTTTAAAATTATTCGTGAGAGAGAATACGGAGTAACAGAAACTCGCGTGTGGTTTTTGCCAATATAAATAAAGTCATTATAGTGTGTACTACAATCAACTTTTAGACCTCGCTTTTAAAAGACACTCTGTTTAAAAGCTAGTTACTGTAGAAAAACTAAAAAGTAGCTTTTAGAAGCTGAAAAAAGAGACCCAATATTTATTGATATACTGTCGAAGCGACAGGGTTGTGCCTTTTGGATATGAGAGAGTTACACTGAGTTGTTGCTGATATTTGTTGATTCCAACAAATTTGGGACTTAAAAAAAATACATGTATAGCTCAATGATGGACTATGGTCCACCAAAAATGGTTGTTTCTGTCTAGTTTTCCACTGGTCGTGAGCCAGATTTGACATATCTTTTTGTTTTTTAAACACTCGAGATATGGCTGCCCTCCGGAAAACATCATGACACACACTATTGGACCACATATTTTCTCATGATGGAAGAAGTGAGGATCAAGCCTGACCAGTTTGTTTTGGTCTCCTTCAATGATGGGATCACATATTATATTTTCGCCTTCTTTTGTTTGATGCAGGCAATTGAGCTGGACCCTGCTGTTGCAGCACTGTATTCGTATAGGGGCCATTGCCATCTGCAATTTGGCAAAGCACAGGAAGCTCTGCTTGATGCTAATGCTTGCATAAGAACACGACCTGATTGGCTTAAAGGCTACTATCGTAAGGGAGCTGCTCTCGTGTCGCTCAAGGTCTGATAAAAACTACACTTTGCTGGCTTTCTGCTGCTTTTAAACCGTATCCATAGATAGGACAAAGAAGCATCTAGTTGTTTCACGTCTGGACTGACTGGATCCTGGAAATGCCGAGATGGAGAAAGCATTGTGGTAATGTATCTACTTACTATGTTTTGTTTTTAACACCACTCCCTCAGCACCGATCATTTTGACGCAAATGCAACTCTGTTGCATATTGTGGCATGTGAGTGGCCATTGCTTATATGGAACATGTTTTGTGATAATCCCCTAAAAAAACATGTTTTGTAGTAATCTACAGTGCAATGTAGTTTAAGTAATACATCAATAGACACTGTTTGTATGTTCATGCATACTATTTTCATGTTGGCAACTCGGCATCACCCTATTAATTCGATACTGTCTACTGTAACATTTATCATTTTGGAAAGTGCTCTAATGTGTTCCAAAAAACAGTTTCCCACAAAGTGGAAAACGCAAATTCTCAAGCCAAATGAAGCCATTTACTTATCCACTACTAACCGAACGCATCGCTTTTAAGATTGTTGTGATTGAAGTGTAGTATGCCTTTTTAATGAATTCTCTTCACATCTGCAGGGGGTGGTTGAGGCGATGATAAACGAACATCTGCTGAGAAAGAAGTCGTTAGATTAGAGAAATTTGCATATACGCGGACGCCCACCTACTCGTTTCAGATGTTTATTTTGGTCTTCACATTTTGTGCATGTCACTGCTCAAAATTGTTGTCCGTTGTCTAGCACACGGCAAAGCTGTAATGAGCAAAATGTGCTGTGCGTTGGTAACTATGACTTGTCACGACTAATCGCTCGCTCGTGACACCTTACATCAAGCTTGGGTTGAATATTCTGTTGATCTATCGCTTCCTTTGCGTGTTTTGTCGTCACATTTTAGTTTTTTTTAGGTCTTTTCATATTGACTTATGCTTCTGTTTTTTAACTCATCAGAGTGACTTTTTCACCTCTTTCACTACCATTTAACTCCAGAGATAAGGAAGAAAGTTATGGATGTATCATCCACGCTATTTCTCTCGTCTTTATTAAGTCCATGTATTTCTTTCTTATTTTTTGCACCACTTATTTTTTAAAAAAAACTACTTTTTTAATCCTTATTCTTTATTTTTAGCAAAAAACTATAAACTACAGCTAAAACTTTCAGTAAAAAGAATACGATCGACCGCTAGTTTGGCCGGCCTGATGCATCGTCAGAAATCTGTTCCCTGCGAAGAGTAGGGAATTTTGATCGCTGAGAGCTCCGTACATATCCTATTCTGAGTACATGCGGCAACGGTCCAAGCTTGTTTGGGGTACATGCTTATCTTGCAACTGTCGCTGACTCAAGTTGAGCACGACAGGTTGGTGGTGGGAATGGGATTATCGCATGTAGCAAGGTCACGTACTCACGTTCTTGAAAACATGGCTAGTTTTGTCATGTAGAGTTGTATATGCATGGATATGGCTATAACACTCTTCCGACTTGTCATGCAATCAGCGTTTCAGATCAATCTATGGTTGATAAAGTTATGCTACTTAATTTATAATTAGTTACGTACCCGTGCGTTGCAAAGAAACTTTTCGAATATATAAAGAATCATGCTATAGAAAAGAGTTGCTCTGATCGATTGAAAAGTGAAGAATAGTGAAAAGTTAAGGAAATAAAACGGTTCAAATAGAATGGACGTCACTACTACAGAAAACCACATTACAGACGGTTCAGAAACGTTATCACAGACGGTTTTCCGAACCGTCTGAATTTATGGGTCAGTGATAATCCAAGGTTATCACAGACGGTTTTAAAACCGTCTGTGATTATCACATATCACAGACGGTTTTTACTTCCTCCAAAATCTAAATCTATTTCTGTTTATTGGCTAGCCTCAGGAAATGCTAGCCATGCCCTCTGAAACAAGCAGATAATCACAGACATAAAACATACAATTCACACACCTCATTTCATTTCAGATACATTTCACATCTCAATTCATTTCACAGACATAAAACATCCAATTGACAACGCACTTCATTTGATCACAAACATAAAGCATCCATTTCGCAAATCAATTAATTGAATTGAAATAAAATATCCATTAACAAATACACAATTACAAAAGATGTACACTGCATTTGCACTTAAAAAAGGTTCGTAAATTATGTATCTATGGTGCGGAGTGGAACCGGCCTTCTGGCTTTATGACTTGAGTCAGCAAAAAGTACGCCAACTCTGCTCGAATCCGTCCAAGATCAAGTTGTTTCAATGGAGTTGACGAGATGTACGCAGTCTGTCGATAGGAATATCAATGTGTGTATATATGTAACGTGATAAGTATGAAGTAATTATGGGAAGATTGACAAACCTTGGAATTGGTGATCCTCGAGGAATCGAGGAGTAGTTCCATATGTTGGCAAACGTAGTATCCACATGTGTTGCCCGGCTGCTGTTGGTGGCACTGCAAAAAATGAAATTTGTTAGTTCAAGAGGTTGTTGCATAGGATTAATTAATGTGAAATAGCGAATACCTTAAAATCTCGAGCATGTGTCAGCAGGCCTTTGGCCCCGCGCTTCGAGTCACCTCCCATTTCAATGTACATCGCGAACGCCCTACGTGATTCGAAAAAGTTAACCTTAGTCATTCGGAAGGAAAGAAAGAGTACAATATAGGTATGTATGGAGAATATGTATTTACATATCGATTACTTGGCTGACAACTGTGAAGTCCATTTTATTCCTATTTAGGGAATCAATGTAATATACCTTGTTCTATTTTGGTACAATTACTATTAAAATCCAATGAAAGTTCTGATGGAAGGGCATAAGTACATATTCCTTATTGAGACAACCCATCAGTCCTGCTGCAATGTACCTCTCGACGAGGGCTGTATCCCGGTCGATGGTATCCTTGGCAACCAAGTGTGGGTCTAAGAACCAGCCGATGAGTTGGATAATCTAGCTTTAGTCAGCATGTATCTATATATATACACATGAAAGCAACAAATTAGATATGACATTTATCGGTATGATATGAACGGAGACTGTGATTGTACACACTTACAGCGTCCAGCATCGAATAATTGAGACGTCGAGAGCGTCGAGCGTGAACAGATCGAATAAATCCTCAAAGGCGACCACGAACATACACTCTTGAAGACTGTGGTATGGGTGAGCCCTCCGAAGGAACCGGCGGTGACGCATGTACACGGTTTTGCGTGAGTGGTTCAGCCACACACTCTCGGTACCATCTAAACAGTGAGTACAAGCTTTGGCACCTTTTATACTATGGCCCGATATGTTACCAAGGGCAGGATAATCATTTATGGTGCAGAACAATAAGGAGCGCAGAGTGAAGTTCTCTCGTTTGTATGCATCCCATACATATACCCCTTTGTTCCACAGTACTTTTAGATCTTCCACCAACGGTGCTAGGAACACATCAATATCATTCCCAGGTTGTTTTGGCCCTTGGATAAGTATCGACAGCAAAATATACTTTCGCTTCACACACAACCAAGGAGGAAGGTTATAGATGCAGAGAGTCATGGGCCATGCGCTATGTCGACTGCTCATGCTACTTAAAAGGATTCATTCCATCTGTACTCAGTCTGATGTGGATATGCACATGATTAATTTGAATATTATGATGAGTCCGGGTCCAAAGCAATGGAGAAGCACAAGGAAGTTAATCATATTTGCTACCAAGAACAAAAAGCTCAAAACCCATGGGAATGGAAAGAAGAAAGCCAAGCAACCCATACAGCTGATCAAGGAGGAAAGAAGCCCATGCAGTAGGAGAGCAAAAGGGGAGAAGGCCAAGGACTTAAACTACAAGTTTTGGATAAGATTTTCAAGACAAATTCGGACTTCCCACGTGCTCAACCCAATTCAAACTCGGATTCAACTCAAAATTCAATTCGGATTCGGTTCGGGACAGCCTGACAGGCAGTTACTAAAAAGGCCATAACTTTCACAAACGGAGTCCGATTCAGGTGTTCTTGTACTTGTTGGAAAGATAATTTCAAGGGCTACGCAATGGATCTGGTCCCACCTTAAATTCGTCATGGATAAAAAGTTATGACCGAAACAATATGACGGGTGAAAATTATAGTTTCCTTTTTGTGAGAGCTCGTATCCAAAACCATATAGGGTTGAGTTGTACTTGGTTTGGGGACCATATGGACGTCCCAAGGGGCTATATAAGCCTTGTATTGGCAGCTTTTAGAGGGAGACAAATGTTATGCATAAGATTGAAACATAGCTATTGCTTGTTCTTTCAACACCAGAGTTCATGCGAGGACTTTGAGAGAGAACTAGGCGATCCATTGTTCGTTCTGTAATTCAAGGTCAAGCCGTCGTTCCATTGGGAATTGGGGACTTGGTGTTCATCGTTTGTGGTCTCACGACGAACAACTATCCGGTGTGTTTTGGGCGTATTCCGAAGAGTTGAGGGTTCGTGCATTGGCGCGAGTGTTCAACTAGCGATATCGTCTACTTCGCATCAACTATACACGTTTCCTCACCGAGAAGATCGGGACCCCTCCCCGTATCATGTCATATCAGAGCCTAGGTTTACTCGGTGAGAATTTCCATCCTTCTTGCGCTCCTCCGAGTGCCAACGCAGCAGTTTTGCCTCCTTTGGATTTGCAAAAAACCTTTTCAACGGGGAATTATAGGAAAATACCATGCCACCTTAGCAGGAGGTCCTTTCTTCGCCTCTGTTCCCTTACCATCATCTGATTGATTGTTACGTTTGTATCGGGATGCGTTGCACACCGGACATACATGCATGTTTGCATACTCTTTACGGTAGAGGATACAGTCGTTTGGGCATGCATGTATTCTTTCTACTTCCATTCCCAACGGACAAAGAACCTTCTTGGCTTTATACGTGGTTTTAGGCAACTCATTTCCCTCCGGAAGCATGTCTGCTAAAAGACCTAGCAGCGCCGTGAAACTCTTGTCGGACCAACCGTTGCTTGCCTTCAATTTCAACAGTTCAAGCACGGCCGACAACCTCGTGTACTTGCAGCCCGTGTACAAAGGTTTCTCCGAGTCCTTCATCAAGCCCCAGAATTTAACATACTCTCTCTCATCATAGTTCTCTTCTACATCGCGAAGCATCTGATCCAGATTATCATCGTACAACCTATCCGAATCCAAACGACAATCGACATCATCCGGCGGCATGTCATTCACTTCACCGGTGATGTCATCCGGTGGCATATCATTCACTTCACCGGCGATGTCATCCGGCGGCATATGATCATTCACTTCGCCATGACTGGTCCAACACGTATAATCCTTTCTGAAACCCCTCCGAATCAAGTGCGCTTCAATTTGCCCTCGGTTCTTAAACATCTTCAAATTCTCGCAGTCAGTGCATGGACAGCACATATATTCCACCCCCTTATTCAACATATCCTCCTCGGCGACTCTTATAAAAGCAGACACGCCATTAATGTACTCTTCACTCACACGGCTCATGCATACATCCAAATTTTCGGTCCTACGTTACGTACATATATAACAACTTAGTATTAAAATTTAGATTAACTAATTATTACTACATATATACCGGCCACATTTATTATATTGAGACTTAATTTGCTAGCTCAATTCATATTATAAACACAACAGCTATTATATAACCAACAATTTTACAAATTAACCATCTTCAATAACACTCATGGATTAATTAGACCTAAATTGTAATGCAATTAAAGAAAAAAATAAATTTCATTACTAAGCATATCTAGAGCAACCAGGAAAGTATGAATCTTCAAAGCTCAATCCCTGCCTCTTCCCACCAAATTAACTGACCTGAAATCGCCTAGCTTCCTCCCGAGTGAAAAAGTGCGCAGCAGTGGCTAGATCTGGATCGAAATGAAGACAGATGCGGTCTGAGCAGCGCAATAAATGCCTTAGTGCCATTATCACAGATGATTTTTAATTAAAAACCGTCTGTGAATTATCACAGACGGTTTTTAAATCGTCTGTGATAACCAGCTTATCACAGACGGTTTTTTTTATTAAAAACCGTCTGTGATAATCTGGGATTATCACAAACGGTTTTTAATATAGACCGACCGTCTGTGATACTCCTTTTTCCCGCCACAAATACCACAGACGGCCTCTAAATTACAACTGTCTGTAATAGTGTTCGTCACAGACGGTTTCACAAAACCGTCTGTGATGAGGCGTCTACTATGAGGCTTTCTGTAGTAGTGCGTATAACTACCAACTTATTCTTTATAATAGTAATGATAATATATATATATATATATACTAGAGAGGAGTTGGTTTCTCATCTCTCAAGAAAGCCTCTAAGCAAAAAAAAAAACTAAGAAAATCCGCTTCCCCTTTTTTTCTGAAAAAAAATCCACTTCCCTTAACTAACGTCAAACAGACTCTCCATAAGTAAAGGAAAAAACCACTCCCTTAACTAAATGGTGACAAAAATCTATATCTAAAAAACCGCTAAGAGAAAAAATGTTACTAAGCCAAAACAAACTCTTATCTCTTTATCCCTTAACCGCAAAATCTATCTAGTAATACGTGGTTGTTTGGATCATGTGGATCATAAAACAAGTTTTAGTATGATTTTTAGGAAAGCATGTTTTAAGTTGTTATTTTGTTAATGTGGGTTTATCAAACACTTTGTTCAGATCACAGATTCTAAAACGAGTTTTCACCGATACAATGTTGGGCTGAGATTTTATGTCAAAATGCATTTTTAGGAAGAATGCTAAATTGTCCATGGCCAATGCCCCCTCCCCCTCCACCGAGCGTGTTCATGGTCAATTTGAACTAGGCGAGGTCATCACAATCCCACAACGGTGGCTGGGCGGCCAAAAAAACAAAACGTGCGTAACATCGCGTCTATTGGCAACTTGTTTTGATAAAAAATGAAGTCTACTGTTTTTTTTATAAAACACACAATTCTTTGTTTATGGAAAATCAATTTTAGCTATGTATCCACAGATTGGTTACAGTGTCTAAACAAAATTTTCCTACAATCCAATTAAAACTAATTTTAGTTAATATTGTTTTCACAGAAACCTTAGATCTAAATAACCCCCAAGAGTTCGCATTATATCGCGGACAACCACTTCTCCTAACCAACATCGATCCAACAAACTTAATCTCGAAATTTCCTTTCGCTACCTATCCATCTTGCAGCAATATATATTTGAAAACTAAAAATTGTAACAAATTTGAAAACTAAAACTCGGTAACAAACACATGATCTTCTACTACTGTTTCTACCTTCCTCCGCTACCCCCTCCCCCGTTCCAACGCCCTCACACTAGCATCATTCATGTCGGCGGTGGTCGCAATTCATTACATTTTTCTCATGGTAGCGACCAATGTGCAGTACTATTTTTTTTCTATTTAGAATATGACACCGCAAATTATATAGCATTTTTCTTTTTGACTTATGATTTTCTCTGAACAAATAAACATGATGACTTCTTTGTCACCTTTTTGAAGCGGTTATCGGGACAATATTTTTAAAATGCCTTATCCGCTTATTGGTATTCAATTCGTTCGTACAAACACTAAGAGCCTGTTTGGAGGAGCTGTAGATTCTGAGTAGCTAGCTGGTCTGAGTAGCTGAAGATTCTGAGTAGCTGGCTAGTCTGAGTAGCAGCTGGTCTGAGTAGCTAGCCTGTTTGGCATCATGGATTCTAGCTGTGTAGCTGGTATTCTGATAGATGTATTGATTGAAATGCCCTTAGGTGAGTTGATGTCCTGATTATGTATTGATAGAAGAGATATCCATGCTGCAAGTTTGATCTATGTTTTTAGCCTCAAGTACAGTTGGAATTAGCAATTTGTATATTCAATGAAATGGGTGAAGTAGCCTTGGTGGCTCCTGGATTCTGTATTATATAAATTTGCACGTTCCAAAGGCTGATACGTTACTGCAGTCACAACACTTGTTCAGAAAGAAAATGGAATAATACTAATGAGAGCATATGACCGGTATTGCTTCAGAAACAAAATGAGTTTGTGCTACATATGTTGATCTTTGGTAGCCAAACCATGAGGAGGAGCACATGTTGATCTGTACTGTAAAATGAAAGAATCCAAGTTGAGGCTTTAGAGGGTGTATGCAGTAATGCTCTGCAAGCTGTGCATTTTCTAGTTTCCCCAAGTATTTCGCATTGCTCGCTTTCAGTCAGTTCTACAGCCTCTGCAATCTGCCATAGATATGTATTCAAGTTTCACCCTGTAGCACATGAACACAGAACATTGCAGAAAACACACAGAACATAAAAAGGCAACCAATCAAGAACTTAACAAGTTCTTCAATACCATCAATAAGCTCCTTGTGACAATTAACGTGAGGAAGAAGAGGAGGACGAGGGGCGAGCGGCGTGGCCAGTGTGGGCGGCAGCGAGGTGACCTCCAGGCGGCGCGGCAGGCGACGATGACCTCCAGGCAGCGGGAGGGTGGCTTCCAGGTGGCGTGGCCAACGAGGAAGACCTCCACTCTCCAGGCGGCGGCCGGCGAGGGAGACCTGTAGGCAGGGGCAGCGGCTGGCGAGGGAGACCTCCAGGAGGCGGCAGCCGAGGAGGGAGATCTGCAGGCATCGCCGGCCCTCCTCGCGTGCTCGCCGTTGGGGCGAGGAGGGGGCAGCGGCGGGGACGGGGCGACGGGGCGGAGGGATGCGCCGGGGGGGAGGGGCGGCGGGGCGGAGGGATGCGCCGGGGGGGCGACGGGGGCGGATCTGGGAGGGGTAGGAGGGGGAGGGGGCCAGATTGGGCGGCGGTGGGGAGGGGGGAGGAGAGAGGCGTGGGGGAGGAGGGGTAGGAGGGGGCGGCGGCGGGAGATCTGGGGAGGGGGCGCCGGCGAGGAGGGGGCCGGGGTGGGCGGCGGCGGGGAGGGGGGAGGAGAGAGGTGTGGGGGAGGAGGGTAGGAGGGGGCGCGCAGAGGGTTCTGGGGAGGGGGCGGAGGGGTATTTTTATTCAGTGCCATTTGTGGGTAAATAACTTGAACTTTAATGGCATTAGTCTGCAGAATCTGTGAGAAGCTGGGCTATTGCAGCTTCTCGGTCCCAGTACAATTGTGGCTTCCCCAGATTTTCAGATTCTCAGTAGCTGGCCCAAAAGCTGGACTGTTTGGAAGAGTTTTTTGCTACTAGAAGTAGCTAGCTTGCCTAGAATCCGAAACAAACAGGGCCTAACACTAGAACCAAAATCCATCATCCACAACCGAAAAGAACCCACGCTATATCCACCATAGAAATATGCTCATAAGATAATGATACGTATCCTAGAATGTACAAATTTTATAGGGAATAATAGTACAATCCATGCCTAGTTCTTTTCAACTTATAACTTTCTCCAATAAGCAAATAAGACATCTTCTTTGCCGCTATTTCAAAAGTAGCTTATTGGCATAGTTTTTCGAAGTGACTTATCAGTATTCAGTTCATTTGCACAAGTGCTCGAGTTAGGATCACAAGTCATAAGGCGTAGTCGAAAAGACAAACATGAAAGGCATCCATACTTGGCAAGTTACGGACCCAGTGGTCATCAAAGCTTCAAATCTACCCTAAAAAAGCAGATGTCTTTGGGCCCGTTCATATTTGTTTTTGGCTTTGGCTTTATGAATAGTAATAGCTTATAGAGAAGCTTATAAAGAGAGATCTGCGTGCAATTTTGGTCGATACAAATGAAGTTACTATAGTATATACTACAATCGACTAGTAGAACTTGACTTACAAAGACACTAAATGCTAGGTACAGTATAAAAGCAACTTTTAGAAACCAATATAAATAGAGCCAACCCACCGTTGCAACCTGCTTGGTGCTGTTGCTCGGGGACACACACCATTTTCTCCGTACATCCCGGAGTCTCTGGCTGGGTTCTTTTGGGTTCAAAGTTGGCTTATTCTTGCTTTTCCATAGTGTGCTTTTTCAAGGCAGAGTCAATATGAAAATTATAGTAAAAAGTGTATTGAGTTCAGCTATACCAACTAAAAATCACATGCAGCTATTTCTTTCTACGTACTACCTCTCACGAATAACCAGAATTTAAATATTTAAGTTATCATTACTATTATAAAAGAACGAGTTGGTGGTTGTACATCCATTCTCCTCTAACCGCTCTATTCCCTTAATTTCTCACCATTCTCCACTTTTCAATTGATCAGAGTAACTCTTTTCTATAGCACAATTCTCTATAGAGAGGAGAGCAGGTTGAGTAGTTAAGGTCCATACGAAATGTTTGTATACTGCAGCTGAAGGCCGAGGACTATGGAGCAGCCCAACAAAATAGAAAGGTGTTGTGGTTACAGATCAAACAGAGAGAGAGATGGTAGTGGGGAATGGGAGGATGTGGCGTGTCTTCCCCCTCATCCTGATATATATATTCATGCGGGGTATACTTTTACAATCGTGCCCTTACATCTGTATATCCCTCCTAGGGGTATTTGAGTCATTGCACATGTTCTACTCTAGTCTTTATAGTCTTCTATCAGGCCTGCTGGGTTTAGGTGGGGGCCACCCCTACAACAGGAGCCTCTCATGGTGAAGGGCTTCACCGGCCGGCCATGTTGCCGAGTCCTTGGCCCTCCGTCCTCGCACTGTGAACCTCTCCGGTTTGCATAATCTTAACGTGCCGAGCGCTCAGAGCGGCCGCGGTGATGTCGGCGGTCACGCGCGCTCGCCCCTACCCTTCGAACGGGTGGCGCGGCCGCACCTGCCGGCAGAGGGCGCGCTCCGCCCCTACCCTTCGAACGGGTGGCGCGAGCCGGGCGCCTAAGTCGACGAGGCGCACGCGCTCGCCCCTCGCCTTCGAACGGGTGGCGCTGGCCGGGCGCCTGCCGAGTAGAGGCGCGCGCACGCCCGCCCCTACCTTCGAACGGGTGGCGGCGAAGGCGCGCGCCTGCCGCAGAGGCGCGCGCTCCGCCCCTACCCCTCGAACGGTGGCGCGGCCGGCGCCCAAGTCGACGAGGCGCGCGCGCCGCCCCTACCTTCAACGGGTGGCGCGGAGTTGGCGCCTGTCGACGAGGCGCGCGCGCTCCGCCCCTCGCCTTCGAACGGGTGGCGCGGCCGCGCCTGCCGAGAGAGGCGCGCGCGCCGCCCCTACCCTTGAACAGTGGCGCGAGCCGCGCCTGCCGGTAGAGGCGCGCGCGCCCGCCCCCACCCTCGAACGGTGGCGCGGCCGGCGCCCAGAGGTGCGCGCCGTTAGCGCCGCCACTTGAAACCGGACATGACCGTGTGGGCAGTAGTGTGCTTTAATGGCGGTTGGCATGCCAGGGGCGGTCGCCGCTTGTGTATTGCGCCTCGTGAGTGGAGCATGCGACGGTTCGGTGCGCGCGCGCAGGGTGCGCGGTGGTCAGATTTACGCACCATCGTAGGTGAACCGCCCGACACCCTCGCTTGTGCCTCCGGCGGTTGGCATGCCGCCAATTGACGCCCGCACGCACGCGACTCGCTCGTAAAGCCGGGTATAAATATGTTGGCGCTAGGGGGCCTCCTGACATCCTTTGCCGCGCGCCCCGCACTGCTCATGGTAAACTTCTCATATGTAGGCCAAACTTTTGTTCATCTGCGTTTGATGATCGCGCCGATCGACGCTAATGTCGCCGAAGGCCAGAACAAAAGTATGCCCTACTTGTGGGAATACTTCACGACTTGGTGTGGAAATGGCGGGGCCCGACTCGCCTCCGTAGAAAGATATGAAGTCATCGCGTCGCGCCGTCAGAGGAACGAGGATTTTTGTGTGGTGACTTCACATCTGCTCACGATAGCAGTGTCCGTGCTTGCCGCAAATTGACTTGTACCGCGCTCGCGCCTCGCGCCGCATTTACGATACGACGGCAAGGTTTGCCTTGTTCTTCCCGACAGACCATCTACATCGGCTCTCCGATGGAGGCCGTCCGCACCGCTTGGGGAAAACGTTGGTGCGCTGTAGGTGGTCTCGTTAAGGAAGACCGAGGCAAACTTTGCAGACTCGAGGCTGTCCACGCAGCTTTGCCGTCGGCACGCCGCCGCCCCTTTCCCACGGGCAGATCATCTTGAAAGCCGCCGTCGGGTCGCCGAGCCATGGCGGTTTGCCGTCGTGGCTCGGCGTCGGTCGAGGCGGTGGCCAAGTATCTCGCCAAAGTAGAGGCTCGCCGCGGCGGTGCCAAGTCGATGCAGCGGAATTGGCGTGAGTTGGTGCCTAGCCAAAATGGAGGCGCGCGCTCCGCCCCTACCCTTCGAACGGTGGCGCCGAGCCGACGCCAAGTCGGCGGAGAAGCGCGCGCTCGCCCCTACCCTTCGAACGGTGGCGCGAGCCGACGCCAAGTCGGCGCAGGGCGCTCCGCTCCGGCCGACGCATGTCCCGCCAAAAGGCGGGTCACCGCGTCGCATCTGCCGCCCCGTGGGTGGGGCACGCGCGCTCATAATTGGGGCGCCGCGGTATGCCGGGATTGTGTGACCGCAACCGCTGTATTGATCGCCCTGGTTCTCGCGGTCGCGTGCCACGTGTATCGCCACGACGCCCGGCCGGTTTGGGGAATCGTGTGAGACGGCCAGATTATTGCGTCGATTCGTGCACGGACCGCCGCGACGCTCGGCGCCCTGGGGTAAGGTGGCTTAAGACGACCCCAGAATCGCGCCCCCGCATTGCGCTCTCCTTTCGCGCGCATCGCCTCGCGCCTCTTCTCCAATCTGCGCGCGCCTGCTTTCTTCCGCGAAGTGATGACGCTCGCGGCAACCCCACCAAAGAATGGCGGCGGCAACGTTCGCCGCGGTCATCGCGGCCGAGGTGAAGTATTCGCTCGCGAACGCGATCCGGCGATGGCGACAAAGCGGTGGCTAGCGGCGGAGAAGGGGGCTCGCTTTCCGGTGAGTCGGGCCGCCACTTGTGACCGAGAAGACGATCCAAGGGTTGCCGCGAGGGGAAGCTATCGATCGCCGACGGCGCGATTGCCTTCCGTCGACGAGACGGATCCACACCCGAACCGTCGGAGGTTATTGTGTTCGCCGCCTTCCTAGACGCAGGCTCGCATTCGGCGGCGCGATTGTGGGGACGTGCGCGGCCTTCGAGCCGAGCCGGCGCACTGACCAACGCCGTGGCTTCGCTCGCCAGATACACGTGGGCTTTACGCCGGAGCGTCTTGGCCCAGCTCTTCTCTATTTGCCTACTTGCACGAGGCACGGTTCCACCAAGGATCGGAAGGATGGGACATCGTTGAACTTCGGCGATGTCGCCTGTTCTTCATTCGGGTTGTGCCAAGCTTTTCCTCGCGAACTCCACCCGTGGAAGTGGAGTCCCATCGATGAAGCGGTGGTTCTACCACCGTAGAGAGCGGAGCGCTCGAGTGTACGGACGGCCGCCGCCTTCAAGACCTCGCCCGGCCGACCGACAACGAGGACAGCGGCGGCCCGGCGACTCGAGGCTTGGCGCCCGCTTCAACATGCGCGATCTCGCCAAGAGTTCGTGATGTATGGCATGGCGCCGCTATGCAACATGGCGCCTTGCCGCCGAGGCGCCGAGGACAACGTTGAGCCGCTTGGTCACAGATCGCCGCGCCCATCGATCCTCGTAAGTACCGATCGCCTCTTTCTTGTTCTCGCAGAGTACACTATGTATTCACCCCCCTTTTTGCATTTGCTTGGACTTAGAGATTAGCCTAGAGAACGCCGAGCAGCTTGCGCGCGTGTTCCTCGGGTCGTACACCGGCAGGGAGCATGAGCAGCGCACGTCATCGACCGCGGCGGCGGGGCTGGGGCGGATAAACCACGCGTGCGAGGCCCTGGGTCTTACCGTGCCGGATCGCCCTCGCCTGTCTTCGCAACCTCGGGATGTCGGTGCCGCCAAGACGAAGGCGCCGTCTCGCAAGAGGGGCCGAGGCAAAGCGTCTGCCGTGCTTGGTGTAGCAGCCGCCCCTGCTGCTGCCGCCGGCGCGGGGTCGGACTCGGCAAAATACGCCAACTCGGACTCGAGGCCGAGGACGCCGGGGCGAAGAGTCGCTGGGGGGCACCACGACGGCGGGCTTGCGGCAACCGGCCGGAGGGAGGAAATTTCGCCGCCCCCGGAGGTCGTCGAGACAGGATCCGAGCCGGGCAGCGACGCCGAAGCAGGGGCGACGGCTGTGGTCACGTCTCCGATCGTGGTCGCCGCGCGCCGAGGCGCAGCCTTCGCGCCGCCATTACGACACCGAGGGGCGGCTCGCGGTCTCGCCGCCGCGACACCGAGGCGCACTCTTCGGCCGTGATTGGTGCGACATCGAGGCGCAGCTCCGCCTCCTTCGAGGCTCACGAGGCCGGGCCTCGCCAACGGCGGTAGCCGAAACCGATGCCGCCGTGGAGGCTACCACCACGGGCCTTCGCCCCCGTGCGCATCCACGGAGCTACTCCGCAGCGGCTACCGAGACGGGCCATCGCCACCGCCCGCCAAGCGCCATGCTTGCGCCTTGGCTCGAGCGCACATCGAGGTTCACCGTGGTGACGAGCGCCGGGAGCTTGTGGGATTGTGACGCCTGCGCCGAGGTCCTCGCGCGCTTTCCCCTTCGCCGTGCCACGCCGCCCACCTCGCCGAGCGAATTGCGGCGACCTCAACCACGGAGGCCTCGCTATCGCGGAACCGCCGCCCCTACGGCCCTCCGGCCATCACCAAGGTAAGTTGATTTATCCGGTATGTTTTCTGTGCGCCTGTGGTGTGCTCACGTGCACCCTTATTCGCAGCGCGCTTATTCCGAGGAGGAGCTCACGAGCATGGAGGTTCTAGTGTTGCCGGGCGAACACCGTGCGCCCCGGCCCTGCGGACTTCGTTCCCCCGCCGGAGATGCTAAGGGCATGGCACGGCATCGTGGATGACGCGGTCGCCAGCGCCAGGCAGCAGGCATTGCCCTTGTACGGGGTGGACCGTCTCGGGGAGGCCTTCGAGGTGTCGGGTGCGGTAAGTACATGCCTAAATGACCATGCTCAATCACACCGAGCTTGTTGAACCGCTTTTTTTGCGCTGCAGACGCTGGTGTCGGCAGCCCTCGCAGACGGCTTATACTCAAAGCGCAAAGGGCGCTGGAAGATAGGTCGCGGGTCACCGAGAGCAGCTGCGCTGGTCACGGAGACCATGCGCCCAAGATGCTCGCACCGCCGCCAGAAGCGGAGTGCGCCGCAAAAAGCGGACGCTGGGAGCTTGCCGCGCTCGGCCGGAGTCGCTTATCGAGGCAGCGCGCGCGAGTTCGCGGAGGAGCGGGCGGCTTCTCGCAGCAAGTCGCCGCTAGAAAAGGAGAAAGGCGAACTTGCCTTACTCGCGAGCGCGGAATCGAACGCTGACGAGGCTTTGGTGGTTGCATGGGACGCCCTACAGCGCTGGAGAGCCATCTCGAGGGGCTCGTGGCGAAAGTGCCGGGCCACACCTTCGGCCCGGAGGAGCTGCCGCGGACCCTTCGCTGGATTAAGGATGCCGCCGACGCCGCGCGTGGTGCCGCGACGTCCTTCGGTGACCACTGCGCCTATGTGGCGGCGTGCATGGTCTGCGCCCTCCTACGGCACTGCGGCTGCACACACATCGCTGGGCTGGAAGATCCTCAACTGGAGATGCCCGGCGGGGCCGGCGTGATGTCCGGCGAGGTCCGCGCCGTCCGCAAAGATCGCCAAATACTTCTACGAGCGGATCTGGGACTACGCCGAGTACGCGCGCAGTTGAGCTCCGAAGTCTCTTCATGGGAAGGGGAGTTCGCCACTTTCGGACGGTCCGCGGCGCGACGAGGGCGCGCGGGCCTCCGACCGCCAAGGCTCACAGTGCGAGGCCGGGTAGCTAGGTGTGGGCGTGCGTTGTAATGTCCATCCTTTGTTGAATGAACAAGGCACCCTTGCCTCACGAGCTGATTTTGACTTGTGTCCCAAGCGCTTCCTTGCCGGGGCGCCGCTATGCCCGGGCGTTGCAACCCGGCGGCGGCCGCGACACCGCAAAGGGCCGAGGATTCATTGAACTTTTGGACAGCCGACCTCTTCAGCGGGTCCTCGCTTTGGCGCTGTTAAGGACGAGTCCGCAGAGTAGAGGCCTATCGCCACAGGATGCCGCCGCCTTTGTACGCTCGTGATTTTTCCAATATACATAAGATTCTCCTGTCTCGGATATGCGCTGCAAGCGCCCTCTCGTTCACTAATATACCACACTCGCGGGGCGAGGTCTCTACGCTGGCGCTGGCCCGCGGCAACCGCGCTGGGGCTCCGTCGCCACCGAGGTGGACGTGTTGGTCGCTGGTAGGATTGTGTCCTTTCCTAGTCCGTAGATTGGCGCGCGGCGGCGCGTGCGCACGCCGCGCCTCCCGCCGCGGTGGGGTAGCCTCGTACTTCGCGCGCCGCCCCTTCGGCATCGCTGTGGGAGCACCTCTAGTGTGTTTGTGTGCGCCCTCCGGCGGGGGTGCGCGACACAACCGTGTCCTCGCTCCGCCGAAGCGCGCGAGGGCACCCGCACTTTATTTAGACTCGTGAGAGTGCGCAGGAGAACATCCGCGTTTTGTTTATACTCCGTAGAGTGCGCGGGATCAGCGCCCGCGCCTTATTTAAACTCGGGAGTACGCACGAAGGACGAGGTCCCGGCGCGCGCGGAGTTCGCGTCTTGTTTAGACTCGTGAGTGCGCAGAGAACATCCGCCTTGTTTATACTCCGTAGAGTGCGCGATCGGCGCCCGCGTCTTATTTAAACTCGGGAGTACGCACAGGACGAGGTCTCGGGCGTGCGCGGAGTTCGCGTCTTGTTTAGACTCGTAGAGTGAGCAGGAGAACATCCGCGTTTTTTATACTCCGTAGAGTGCGCGGGATCAACGCCCACGCCTTATTTAGACTCGGAGTACGCACAGTGACGAGGTCCCGGCGTGACGCGAATTCGCGCCTTGTTTAGACTCGTAGAGTGCGCAGGAGAACATCCGCGTTTTTTATACTCCGTAGAGTGCGCGATCAACGCCCACGCCTTATTTTGACTCGGAGTACGCACAGGACGAGGTCCCCGGCGTGCGCGAATTCGCCTTGTTTAGACTCGAGAGTGCGCAGGAGAACATCCGCGTTTTTTATAGTCCGTGGACTCACGCGCGCGAGGTGAACCTCGACGCCACGCCTTTTTAGAGTCCGTAGATCGGCGCGTGCGGAGGTGAACCTCAATGTCACGCCTTTTTAGAGTCCAGATCGGCGCGCGCGAGGTGAACCTCAACGCCACGCCTTATTTATACTCCGCAGAGTGCGCGGGCGCGCCCCACACGCCTTTGGTTTATACTCACCCGCCACCTTTGGCTACGGCGAGTGCACACGCGACGCGTGCGACTTCGATGATACTCATCCGTGCATCTCAGTGCTACGGCGAGTGCACACGCGAAGCGCAGCGCTTTGGTTTATACTCACCGCCACCTTTGGCTACGGCGAGTGCACACGCAGACGCGCGACTCGATGATACTCACCCGTGCACTCGTGCTACGGCGAGTGCACACGCGAGGGTGCGCTTTTGGTTTATACTCACCGCCACCTTTGGCTACGGCGAGTGCACACGCGACGCGCGACTTCGATTTATACTCATCCCGCACTCTGTGCTACGGCGAGTGCACACGCGAGCATGCATCTTTTGTTTGAGCGCTGAGCACGCCGCAGAGGCCGTGCCTCACGCGCCTCTTCGTCGCGTCCTTGATGTATAATACCAATCAACAAGCGACAAACAATGGACTTTATTGGCTTCCCGCTTGCGCGGTGAGCAATTTACAAGAGAGGGATAGACTAACCGCTTGTCCTCGCGCGCTGGAGCCTCGTGGTTAGGCTATCTGCAGGCCCGCCCACCGCCTTCGAATGATGCCGCCGACCTCCGCTCGCGATGCCGACCCTAAGAGTGTCGTTGAGCCGCGACGCGATACCGTACCGGTTCGATGTGCCGCCATATCTTGGTCGCCACGATGGTAATGATAGCCCGCGCCCCGAATCTTCATGCATAGATAGCCGGTAGCGCACCGCGCCGGCGTAGTTGAGGATTGGGCGCCCTAGTATGGCATTGTAGGGGTACGGAGGTCGACCACGCCGAAGGTAGCATCTTCGCCCGCACATTGTCGCCTTGACCAAACGAAACTTGAGGCATATTCGCCAAGAGCCCGTAGGGGCTGTCCCCAAGCCTTGCAGGGAACTCCGGGCCCTAGACGGCCGAGGATAGCCATCCGTCGAAGGCGCCGCAAACAATACATTTGCGAGCTACCTCCGCTCACGAGGGCACGCCCACGCCGCATCCCGCGATGATGACCCGGATGATTAGGGGTCCCGTGAGGAAAGTCACGCCGGGCATCCTCGGTGTGAACGTGACTTCACGCCGTGCCCACTCCGGCGGCGCGCGGCGCTGGGTACGCCGCCACGTGATGTAACCTTCGAACATAGGCCTTCGCCGCCGTCCGAGGCGAACTCGCGCAGAGCCTCCGATATGACGTTGATGACCTCGCGGTGTCTTGCCCGGCTCGCAGAATCGCAGGAGGCCCTCCCGGCCGCCGACGTGAGCCTAGATCCGCAGGGGCCCTCTCGGGCTGTACCTTGCCCCGAATCGCATGGGGCCAGACGGAGCTGGACGTGGCCACCACAGCGGACGCACCTCGGGTTCTCGCTCTCGCGACGCTCGCGGAGCGCCGCAATGGAGACGCACGAGCGCAGGTCGGGTGCCTCGCCATGGACTTCGCACCACGTGCCATGCCGCCGGCCGTCGAGTCCCTTGGCCTCGCTATCGCGCCGGCCGGCCGCGTCCGCGACCACCGCGACCTCGGCGCCCGATTGCCACAACCCGCGAGGTGCTTTCTTGAGCCGCCTCGATGTCGGCGACAAAGTGGCCTCGACGCGACCTCGCCCGCGCTTGATCTATTGGGTGGCTCTCAGCGGAGCTTCGCGCGATCGGCCGATCCTGACGCACTCGCTTGGCGCTGCCCTTCAAGAGCCATCCTTGACGGATCTTCTTCGACCCTTTGTCGATCCATCGGCTCGTTAGTATCGGTCATCACCCGCCTCCGCCGGCGCCTCTTCCGCTCGCGCATCGCTCCATCTTGTCGAAGAGCTTTGCCACCGCCTTGATTGGCTTCGCGCATTGTACTCGACCATCGGACCGCGAAGGCCTTGTATGGCTGCATTGACGACGGTGGTCTCGCGGACGCCCTTGACTTGGCAACGATCTTCGCCAAGCGCTTGAAGTAGTCCCGAGCTTCGAGGGTTTCGCTACGGCGAAGAGTTGATCCGCCGACCCGCTTGACGAGTTTCCGAAGTTGTTGTGGAGGCGGTTGCGAGTCGCTCCCACGCCAGATGGAGTTCGCTCTATGGTAAAGAACCAGAAAGCGCCACTCGTAACGCGAGGGGAGCCCTTCGCCTTTGTGGTATCGTCTCCCGCCGCCGATGGCGGTTTCATACACGCGCATAAACTCACGAGGATCCAGACGCTTTGAACGGCCGATGACGCTGGGAACTTAAAGTCTTCGCCATTCCGCTTGCTGTAATCCCGCCGAGCGGGACTCGATCGACGCGTCGAAGCGGGCGCGACTAGATGTGGAGCATCGCGATCGCCCGCCTCTCCGGCGTAGGCTCCGGCGACCACCGTGCGCTCGCTGCTCGGGCCTCCCGCATGTCTCTGACAACTCGCGAAGATCTCCGAGCCTCGCTGAACGCGCTGAGGGCCGCCACAGAGCGCCACCGCAATCGAGGGCGGGCACCGCCGCCGCTCGGCGCGAGCCTGATGGTGACTATAGCCTCCCGAGGTCCTGTGCTACCGACCGCCTGTCATGGCGCCCCACACCGCCGATCCGTGGTGGCGGGTTTGGTGGTCGCCGCGGTGGCGGGTCGGTTGTCGTTGTCACGGCGGGTCGGTGGTGGTCGCCGCAGCGGGCGGGTCGGTTGTCGCTTGTCGCGCGAACGCCGATGCTTGCGCCCGCAGCAGCCGACGCCGAGGCCCCGTGCTCACGTGCGCCCGACCCGACCATCTTCTTTCCTTAGCCGCCGATGAAGCTTTTTCGTGCCATCTTCTTCTTCGGTCTTGGGCTTGTCCCCGCCCTCCCCACTGACGGCGCCACTGCTGTGGTTACTGCATCAAACAGAGAGAGATGGTAGTGGGAATGGGAGGATGTGGCGTGTCTTCCCTCATCCCGATATATATATATTCATGCGGGTATACTTTTACAATCGTGTCTTACATCCAGATATCCTCCTAGGGGTATTTGAGTCATTGCACATGTTCTACTCTGGTCTTTATAGTCTTCTATCAGGCTTGCTGGGTTTAGGTGGGGGCCACCCCTACAACAAAAGGCAATATTGCTTAGTATCATTATAAAGATCTTGAAGTTAGAAAATGCCATCCAACATGTCACTGATAGGTAGTCCTAGGCTCTATATATCGTTTTTACAAGCGATAATATTTTTCAATTCCGTAATCTTTACAATGGTACTGAACAAAATAATCCCTACTCTTAAAAAGGCAAGTTAGTGGTCGTTGGTGCATTCTCTCAGCCCTCTACAACCATTGGATCTGACTAGGAAGCATCTAGAGCATCCTTTTCTACTCACACAGCAACCCCACATCATACATACCAGTTCCCACGACCCTCCTCTGTCCTCTCCCCCTCTCTCCCTAGAACCGTCGCTCCCCTCCATCCCCTCAACAGTTAGCCTCAAACTCTTCACTCGCCTTGCCATCCTCAATTCCCAGACCAAACACCGCACCGCTGTCGTAGGCTTCCACCGCCTCCGCTCCTCCTCGTCCCTGCGCCTCCTCCTCCGTCAATGCTTCCTCCTCGTGCATAGGTCGTCGCGCTACTACCGTTGTCGGAGCCAAGCAAGAAGATGCTATTCCTGGACCTCCATGAGATGCTCATCTAGTCCCAGACCTCTATGACTTCACTGTGCCCCCGGTCATCGGCGGTCAGGCCATCACCTTCTACGTCTCCAAGTGCCTCGATGTCAAGGCCTTCCTCCGCGTCGCCTCCGCACCGCGGCCAAGGCCTTTGAGGTCATCGTCTTCACCATGGGTCTCAAGGAGTATGCCTCCCTTATGCTCGAGCCTTCCTCCTCTACCTTAACTCATGCTCGAGTCACAGTCCTCTGCGAGCCTTCCTCCACCTCCACCTCCACCCTGACTCCTCCACCAAATGAACCTAGGTATTGTCGTCGTTCCCCACACCCAAGCACGGCCTCCCCCACTCCCACACCCCAACGCTGCCTCCACCTCTCCCCATCGACTCCGATCACAGTCATTGGATCTGGTCGCCTCTGCCCAGATCCGGTTGCCTCTGAATAGATCCAGTGCCCTCCCATCCCCATCGGTCAAGGGTGTCTTGATAGTGACCGGAGAGGAGGGAGAGAGGAGGTGGCAGTTGGAGGTGAGGACCAAGAGGTGATAGTAGGAGTGCAGTGACTAATTGGCAGGGAGGTGATGGAGGGTGGTAGCAAGTGGGTAAGGTGCCCTCCCAGTAGGTGAACAAGTCCAAGGACAACGACTGGTTCCGCATCACCGCCGCCAACCCGGAGGGCACCCGCTGGTATGTCTACAACCTCTGCCGCTACGAGGTTCCGCTCCAGTTTGACATCCCCGTCGCCTACCCCCAAGTCACCTCTGAGATCAAGCTCCCCACCCTCGACGGCAAGACCTACAGGTCACATACTTTCCATGGATTGTAACATGCTTTATTTTGCTTGAATTCTCAAATTCCTTATATTTGGATTGTGTTTCTTGGGTTGTGATTGTTGTTGCTGTGGATGTATGTAGATTTACTAGGGAGGGAAGATCTACCTCACCGTGCACTTCAAGCCTTTGTGGCGAAGAACTACCTAAGGTTTGTGTCGTAGGGGTGGCCCCACCTAAACCCAGCAGGCCTGGTAGGAGATTATAAGGCCCAGAATAGGCCATGTGTAATGACATAACCGCCTGCAGGATAACTGATGTAAGGGTATAACTGTAAAAGCACTCCTCATGTGTATGTATATATACGAGCAAGCCATGGGGAGGACCCAGGCCATTACACTTATCTTCATCACTCTCCACTACCATCTCTCTCTCTGTTTGGTTAGTAGCCACAACAGTTGGCGTCGTCCGTGGGGAGGACGAAGACAAGCCTGAAGACCGAAGGAAAAAGATGGCACCGAAAAAAGCTTCACCAGCGACGGCGAAGGGAAAGAAGGTGTAACATCTCAATTTTTGCTTTATTTTGGAAGAAATAATTTTAAATTAATTATCTCAATTTATTTCGATTTTTTTTCAGAATATAAAGTTCTGTTTAAAAATAAAAATTTAATATCAAAATAGGTTGGAAATATTTTTCATATGTTCAAAACATTATCAGTGAATTATGTGAATTTTTCTGCAATTTTTGGAATTTATTTGGTATTTTTCTGACTATTTTAAAGCCTCCTACTGATTTCTGAAATATATATAAAAAATTTAAATATCAAAACCCTTCCTGGCCGACACTTGTCACCATCCATCCGTCCATCTCCGCTCGACCGATCCCCGCCGCCCACGCCATCCCGCCTCCTCCCTCTCCGTGCGCCACGTGTCGACATCCGCCGGCTTCCCCGCAGCCTAATCCTCAAAGGGATTACCTACCCTTATTGGGTAGGTAATGCCTCCCGCCCGATCGTTTACACCGCCGCTCTCTTCCTCCCCGCTCCTCCTGCTGCTGCTCGAGCCCCGCCCGCGCGAGGTTGAGTTTCTTTTGTTTTTGCGCCGACAAGCGGCCCCACCCGCCGAGACCGCCGGTCATGAGGTCACCGCCGGGTCCCACCGCCGCCTTCGCCCCCGCGCGACCGCTTTTTCTCGTGCGCCGCCGCCATTATCGCGCGCCGCTAAGCTCGCGTTCGCCTCTCGCCGCACTTCTTCGCTTTAATGAACCGGAGCGCCCGCTCGCCGCCGCCGTTAATCGCGCTCGCTATCCGAGGAGATGCCCGCTTCGCCGCTGGCGCCGGTAACCGCCGATTTACGCCGGCAAGGACGCAGCGCCGGTTTTGCTCCGTCGCAGATAAAACGAGCCCCGCCACCTCTCACCCCTTCGCACTTCCATCTCTCTCCTCTCTCTCGCGCGCTGCCGCCGCCGCTGGGATTTGGTCGCCGCCGGTGAGTCATCCGCCGCCTCCGCTCGCGCGCGCCGGCCCCGCGCTGGAGACGCCTCGCACGCCGTTTTGCCGCGCGCGCTGCGCGCTGGCCGCAAGGCCGCGCTCGCGACGCCGAGACGCGCCGCCAAGCGCCGACGATCGTGGCGCTCCCGCCATCGCACCGCGGCATTCTCACCACACACTCGCGACGGCTCGATGCGCCCACGCGCCTCGCGACGGCCGCCGATTCGCGCCTCGCCGGCCGCCGCCGCGTCGCGCTTACGCCGCGCGACGGGTCGAGCCACGCGCCGCCATCGCGCGCTTCGCGTTTTCGCTGTTTATCGCCGCTGCCGCTTGGATCTCGATCGCGCACGAGATGCAGCCACGCGTCCGAACCACGCTGCTCGATCCACTCTCCGCCGACACCACAGACCGCCGCGCCGCCCACGACACTCGGGCCATCCACGCCGCTTTAGCCGACGTGTTCCGCCACGCGGCGTACACGCGTTCGCCACGCCGAGCCACGCCACCAAAACCCGATCCGTGCCACGCCGCGCACATCGGATGCCACGTGTCATGCCACGTGTCGCATTTCGCGTGCCACGCCAAGATTTGTAATGGTCCGTGGACTCACCCACCGTGAGACCGCCCACATGTCGGCTTCGTATTTTTATTTTAATTCTCTTGCTGACGTCATAATTAGAATTTACTTTTGTAAAATAATTCCAAGAAAATCCGTGCTGACGTCATAATTCATTTTCAGCTAAAAGATAATTCCAGAAATTATCTTTTCCATTTTCTCCGATTTCAAACTTCCAACACCATATCTTGCCCATTTTAGCTCCAAATTGATCCATTCAAATTTCTAAATTCATCTAAAATTCTAATCTTTCAATTGGTATATTTAGTTTCAATTTTTGAATTTTTATTTTATTTTATTTTATTTATTTGGATTTCTTGATTTACGTGTAGAGACCGATTTGTCCGAGGAACTTCAAGAGCAAGCCCCGGAAAATTTCAACCCAGCACAGGAAGGCAAGTCTCCTTTGATCATTTTGATCCTATGTTTTGCAAGTTTTCTTTGATCAACTTGCTCAAATGATTTATAAAATGATTAGGTAGTTATTTTAAATTATTGCATGCTTATGTTATATCAAGTGATAATTTGATTTAGAAAATTTAGTTAAATACCCAATTTGTTATACCTTCCATTGAAAATTGCTTACCTTGTACCATTGTCAACTTAGGATATCCCTTTTACTCAATAATGAGTTAGTATTACATCTGTTGAATTTTTAAATACTAGCAAATGCTTAGCGTAGCAAATCAATGTAATAATGCTCAAATGAGTAGCATGTTTGCTAAATGTTTTGATGAATGATTTGTTTGAAAAGTGGTAATAGATGTTACCACTGTTAATTTAAAAGTAAAAATGAATTTCAAAGGGAAAAGTTGACAAGGGTGGATGGAAGGTTTGGTTGGTGCGCTTAGCACGAGAATTTTTGAATTGTGAATGAACCACCGTCGCTTAAGGACCGACGCTTGTGTTTGTCCAAACCGAGCAAAACAAAGGCAACCACAAGTCTATATGGGTACGACTCAGCTAACTAACCTATAAAGGTGTAGTTTAGGTATCACCAGTGGTGTATTGAGTGCCGTGGTGTACTGTTACTCATAGTGAGGGACAGGGTTTCATCAGACTCATACGGCGCAAGAGGGGCTCCACTGTGGATTCGAGTTGTGGTGAAACCTAGCTGTGGTATCTAGCTATACCGAGTAGGTGAAAGGCTTTGTGATATTTTATATGGGTCTCATGCCAAAGGAAGCATGTTGACTATTAAGATAATTTATCTCTGTGGGTAAAGTGTACAAACTCGCAGAGTAAAACTATTCGAATAGCCGTGCCCACGGTCAAGGGCGGCAAGGAATGCATTCACATGGTAGAAGTTTGATTTTGATTTCAAAATAAAATGGTTTGTCAAACTCGGGAGTGGTGTAACTCGTGATTTAAATCGTGGTGTAAACTGCATCGTGGTTTAACCCGAGTTTTGAAAGTTGGCGATAGCCCGAGATTTAGTGTTGGTGGTTTAACCTTCACTAAGTTATTTATCTAATTTCATTTATGAAAACAAGATGTTTGTTAAATGGCCTTTGAAGTAATTATGTAGTTTTGAAATAAAATGCTGATTTTTGCAAAAGAACCATATAGCCTTCCTTTGTGAAGCCTTGCATCTATGCATCTTTCCCAAGACTTCATGAGTACAATTTTGTACTCACATGTTGCTCTACAAATACATTAGCAGAGGATGAAGAAGCTCTGTCGAGAATTCGACTTCTGTGTGAGTGTGGATACTGTGGATTCTTCCCTGATGCTTAGGATTCGCTTTCCCACCAATTGCCTCGTGGCGCATTGATGGGTCGATTAATTTACTTTTTGCTTCCGCTGTGTTTATTTTTGTTTTAAGGTTCTCGTGAACCTTCGTAAGGCAATGACCAATGTAAACTTCGCTATTATTGTAATAAATCGTGGATGACAATGTACCGCTTTATTCTCGTTATCCGGTGTACTAGCTTTGATCCGGGACTAGTACCGAATGCATGTGGGGTCCGGAAGTTTCTACCCGGTTCCATGTATAGGCCGCCGAGCGTCGATGAGTACCAAGGCTTCGCATCGCGCAGCGCGCGCGCGGTGCCGGCGCAGCGCGGTAGCCGGAGACGCCGACGCCGCGCGGCGGCGACCAACCCCGCCACCGCACCGCGACGACCAACCCCGCCACCGCACCGCGACGACCGCCCGCCACCGGCTAAGCAGGGACGGGCCCGCGGCCGAAGACGCCGACACGGCGCAGCGACACCGATCCCGCCGACGCAACGACACCGACCGCCGCTTCCATCGCAACCTCGCCGGCAGACGGACCAGCGGCGCGAGGTAGCCACGACGGAGCGACCGGCGCCGGGACTCGCGACGCAGCCGCCCCCACGCCGACCCGCCTGCCGGGTACCGACGACCCCGCCGCACCGGCGATGGAGTGCTCGCCGGGCGGCTCAATGCATTCCAATGGAGCTAGGGGACCTCGCGGAGCCGCCGAGATATGCAGGAGGCTCGAGTCGCAGTCGCGCTAGTGGTCGCGCTCGAGCCCACGCCGAGAGGGCGACAGTCGCGGCCCCCACGCCCAGCCGCGCGCGCGGCGCGTGGATCCGAGTCCCCGCCTCGCGAGGCTGCAGCAGCGGCATGGCCCAAGACTTCAGGTTTCTAGCGCCATCGACTCGATAAAGGTGACACGGACCCCGTGAGTTCGCGGCGCAGATACGAAACCGCAATCGGCCGCGGCGGCGACGACACCACGGCGCGAAGGACTCCCCTCGCGCTACAAGGAGTGGCGCCTCTTGGTTCTTTACCATAGAGCCGGCCCATCTACGCTGGGAACAACTTCGTGTCCGCCTTCACAATAACTTCCAAGGAAACTACGCTGACCGAGTCGACGTGGACTAACTCTTTGCCGTAGCAAAACCTTCTGAGAAGCTCCGGACTACTTCAAACGCCGCCAAGATTCAATGTCGTGAAAGACGCCAACGACCACCATCGCCAATGCAGCCATACAGGCTTTCGTCCGCCCGATGGCCGAGTACAACGCGCGAAAGCCAATTAAGACGGTGGCGGCTCTTCGACAAGATGGAAGAATATGCTAGGGCGGAGGAAGACGCGCGCGAAGGCAAGGTGACGACCGACACCAACCAAAGCCGAGCTCGGCAAAGCCAAGACCCGCCGAGGGGCGGTTCTTCAAGGGAAAGCGAAGCGAGTCGCCCGGACGCGCCCGACCGTAGGGACAACCCGCATAAGGAGTCGTCCGATCAGCCCAAGCGCGCCAGCAGAGGTCGAGGCGAATCGGCACGCCCTCGACATCGGCGGGTCCGACGAGGGTGCTCCAGCCGGCCGAGGCGTCGGGGCGCCGTGGCGGGGTGCGGCCGCGGGCAGGGCCGCGACGATAAGGGTCGGGGATTACGACAACCAAAGATCGTGGATCGTGGTGCGAGTCCACGGCCGCGCAATCATGATACCCGCGCCGCACTCCATCGCGCGCCCGCGACAAAGATCGCTAGGACAGAACCCGAGGCGCGCCCGCCGCGGTGGCCCACGCCCACTCCCATACGAGGCCCCCATGCAGTGCAGCGCAAGGGATGCGTGCACAGCGCAAGGGATGCAGTGTACAGCGCAAGGGATGCAACCCCAAGAAGGTGCCTTACGGATCCAAGCTCACGACAAGCAGCCTCTGGAGGGCCTCCTGCCGCTGCGTGCCCCGACGCAACCTACCGCAGGTCATTAATGTCATATCCGAGGCTCGCAGATCGAATTCGCCGCACGGCAGCAGTAAGGCCCACGCGCGAAGACTACATCACGTGGCGGCATACCCAGCGCAAGCACCGCCGGATTGGGCGCAGACGGTTACATTCACACCGACGACGCCTGTGGTGTGGACTTCTCACCAGACCCCGTTATCCGGTCACCATCGCGGATGCGACGTGGGGCGCTTTGGTGGACGCGGTAGCTCCGCGAACGTGTTGTTTGCGGCGGCCTTCGACCGATGGGGATCCTCGGCCGCCGGGCCTCGGGAATCCCACCGCAGGCTTGGGACAAGCGCGCGGCGCGGGCCAAATCGCCTTCAAGTCTCCTTCGCCGAGATGACAATGTGCGGATCAAGATGCCACCTTCAACGTGGTCGACCTTCCGCACTCTACAATGCCATACTAGGACGCCAATCCTCAACTCCTTCGCGCGTACCACATCACGCTATCTCGGCATGAAGATCCCGGTCCCCGACCACCATCACCGTCCGAGGCGACCGTGATATGGCCCGCCGATCGAGCCAGCACCAGTGCCCGCCGCGATGCCCAACGACGCCAGAGCCGGGCGCCACAAAGACGGAGGTCCGCGGTCATCCATAGCGCCGCGCGGGCCCCGCATATCTAGTGACTAGAGGTCGCGCCGCACTAAGGGCAAACGGCCGCAGATATTCACCCTTTGTAGTCGCCACCCGCAAACGGGATGTAATGAAGATCGCCGCTTGCCGCTAATCTTTCTTCATCACACGCAGCACGCGGTGAGGGCGCCGCAGCTTGGCCAACGCGCCCCCGCAAAGATAAACCAAAGACGACGTCGCTGCGTGTGCACTCGCCGCCGCCGGGGGCGGGACGAGTATAAACCAAAGACGACGCTCGCGCGTGCACTCGCCGCCGCCAGGGGGCGGATCGAGTATAAACCAAAGACGCACGCTCGCGCGTGCACTAGCCGTGGCCGGGGGCGGATCGAGTATAAACTAAAGACGACGTCGCGCGGTGCACTCGCCGCCGCCAGGGGGCGGGCTCGAGTATAAACCAAAGACGACGCTCGCGTGTGCACTCGCCGCCGCCAGGGGCGGACTGAGTATAAACCAAAGACGACGCTCGCTGCAGTGCACTCGCCGCCGCCGGGGCGGATCGAGTATAAACCAAAGACGACGCTCGCGCAGCACTCGCCGCCTCGGGGCGGCTCGAGTATAAACCAAAGACGACGTCGCAGGCACCGCCGCCGCCAGGTGACGGGTCCGAGTATAAACAAAAGGCGCACCGGGGACGCCGCGGCACAAGTCCACGGACTTTAAATAAGACGAAGCGCCGAGCCTAGCTCGCACGCACTACCCACGGACTTTAAATAAGACGCAGCTGCCGAGCCTAGCTCGCACGCGAGAGTCTCGGACTATAAATAAGACGAAGCGCCGAGTCTAGCTCGCACGCACCACCCACGGACTTTAAATAAGACGAGCATCGAGCCCAGCTCCGCACACAGAGTCCGCGACTATAAATAAGACGAAGGCCGAGCCTAGCTCCGCACGCACCACCCGTGGACTTTAAATAAGACGAAGGCCGAGCCCAGCTCGCACGCGAGTCCGTGGACTATAAATAAGACGAAGGCCGAGCCTAGCTCGCACGCACCACCCACGGACTTTAAATAAGACGAAGGCCGAGCCCAGCTCGCACGCGAGTCTCGCGACTATAAATAAGACGAGCGCCGAGCCTAGCTCGCACGCACTACCCACGGACTTTAAATAAGACGAAGCGCCGAGCCCAGCTCCGCACGCACTCTACGGAGTATAAATAAGACGCAGCTGGGACGCCCGCGCGCACTCTACGGAGTATAAAGAAGACGAAGGCCGAGCCTAGCTCGCACGCACTCAGTCCACGGACTTTAAATAAGACGTAGCGTTGAGCCTAGTCGCACGCCGCCCCGACTATAAAGAAGACGAAGCGCCGAGCCTAGCTCCGCACGCACCAGTCCACTGACTTTAAATAAGACGAGCATTGAGCCTAGCTCGCACGCGCGAGTCCCCTGACTATAAAGAAGACGTAGCGCCGAGCCTAGCTCCGCACGCACCAGTCCACGGACTTTAAATAAGACGTGGCGTTGAGCCTAGCTCGCACGCCGCGAGTCCCCTGACTATAAAGAAGACGAGCATCGAGCCCAGCTCCGCACGCCGCGAGTCCCCTGACTATAAAGAAGGCGAAGCGCCGAGGGTTCGCCTCCGCACGCACTCGCCCCCGGACTTTAAATACTACGAGCGGCGAGGCCCGCCTCGCACGCGCGAGTCTCCTGACTATAAAGGAAGTCGAAGGCCGAGGTTCGCCTCCGCACGCGCCACTCCACTGAGTATAAACAAGATGCACTAACCCGCTCTCGCGTCCGCGCGTGTAACACCAAGCATAAAGTACTACTTGGTCCCATTGTAAAGCAAAGGGGTTACATGGTCACAAGCGTAAGAACTCGCACATCATCCCCTACCCTACCCGACCAATCGCCACTTTGGCGCGGTGCGGCGCGACGAGCCCGCGCCGCCGCCGCCGCGACAAGGACCCTTCAAGCCATCGGAGGAGGTCCTCCCCATGCAACGCTCGCTGCACGGCGACTCCGCCGCACCTTCCCGGCGCCCTGCATCCGCTGGTGGAAGTTCTGCAGCTAGGCCCGATGGAGCGATGGCGCCCGACATAACCTCCGGCCGGCCGGGAGGATCCAGTGAGGATTCGCCAGCTCATGGGTATGCCTACACCCACGAGTATGAAGCGTGGCGAGGGCGAAGCACGCACCAACATAGCCGCAGCGCTCGCCAAAGGTTCTCGCGCCACGAAGAGCAACGCCGCCCTCCTCGATCAGCCCGAGCGTCTCCGGCAGGCCTCCGCCTGCGCGTGGTATCCGCACTCGACGCACAAATCTCGGGGCCTGGTTCAGAGACTCCATGGCCCGCCATGCCGATATGGACGCATTTTCCAAGGCAGCGGTTCTCGCAGCAGACCGCCACCGGGCATTCTCCCTCTAGGGCGCGACCGCCGACGGCGGCGGCGCTCCCCGCCACGGCCCGAGCCTGTGGTCGCAAGTTGTGCGCCACCGTGGCGCCCTCCAAAGACACGAATTTCTTCATCCTTCGCGGGCGAGCAAAGTTTGCTTCGCGGAGGCCGGCTTCCAGAGCCCTCCGCCTCGAACGCGGCCTCGCCAAGGGACCGGCCGAGGCAAGCGCCCGCGTAGCAACAAATCAGCAGCGCCCAAAGCAGCACCTTATAAGCCGGCGCACATACTTACCTCATCTCGAGGCTCGCAACGCGAGCGCTAGGAGGTCCTCGCGCATGACGACAAAGACCTCTCGGCTGAGGCCGTTGTCCGCACGCTCGCGGCGGCGTGAGGTCGCAAAATACCTCCGGCGAGGGAGAAAGTCCGAGCGAAGCGAGCCCCGCCCCAACACGCCAGATTTATCGCGCCACGCCACGCCGCCAGCAGTGGACACCGTGGGGCATCTCGCACGAGGCTCCCGACCGCGCGCATACCTCCGCCGCCGATCCTTCGCCACGCACGGAGACATCGCCTCGCCCGATGCCGGCGTAATGAGCGAGCAGACGAGAGAGTCTCGCAAGTCGTGAAGAAAGGACTCACACCTACCTCCCGCGCCTCGTCACGGTAGGAAGTGGCGCCGGTCGACCACCTGTGGGGAGGCGCGCCGACGGCCGGGAGAAGGTCTTCGCCGTGCCGCCGCCGGAATCCGCGGCAAGGCCCCGCAACAACAGACGACTCGCCGGGCGGCGGGATCGCGCCCGGCGCTTCGCTGTGGGGGCACAGCGATTCTTCCGCTGGCAAAGACCAGCCCGGCCACCGCCACCCCACGGTTCCTCTCGTAGGGGCACGCCGCCGCCGGCCGCCGCGTTGATAACGCACCGCCCCCGTGGTTTGCTCGCCAGAACGACGCCACCCCGGGTTGACGGGTCCCAACTCAACGATAGCCGCGAGCCCGAGCACGGCTCGTGGGTGTCGGCAGCAGGTGCCGGGGATCCGCGCGGGCACCCTCCGGCAAGATGGCTGTGCCCACCGCCGGCCGCGCGCCTCATCTCACCGGGCTAGTGCCGAGTGGCTGCCGGTCGCATACGGCAGCCGGGAACGGGCCAGCGTCGCGAAGACACTCGTAGGGCTATCACCGCCCCGAGCGCTCAAGTCCCGGCAGAAGCTCTTCCGCACCACACGCTAGGGCACGGCAATGCCTACACCGCAGTGCGGTTTATCCGCCTCGCTAGCCGCTTTGACCGCGCCTCGCGAGCCCTGGTGCTCCTGCTGCGCAGCTGGCCGAGGAGCGCCGCAACCGCGCTCCACATCTTCTAGCCGAGCCATCACGCAGAGATCACGCCGCTAGGCGGAAGCCAAACAGATGCAATGGCGCTACCGGGCGACTTACAAGGGGCGAAGGGCGGAAGCAATGAGACACGGAGGATCGAACCCATCCTCGCGGGGCCATTCTCGCACAACATACTTCCCGGAGGAGAGTGGCGCCGCCCATGCATCGTGAACTCCTCGGCTAGGTCGCGACGCCATTCGACGGCGACACCGACGAGGCTTTGCGCTTCCGCGATCGCCAATCTCCGCCTTCGCACTCGGCGTGCCGTTAAACGAGATCGCCCGCCGACCATTCGCTTCTTCTCGGCCACGGTGTAATAGAACCACCACCGCGCCCACCGACACCCATCGCTCGACGAGGCCGCCACAAGGAACAACATCGCGCAGACGCCCGAGCACGAAGTCCACACCGCCGGTTGACACCGCCCGCCAACCATTCGGGTCGATAGTGTGCGCCGTGCGGGTGGCGAATAAGCTCGCGCTGGGCGCCACCTCTCGTCCGCACGCCACGTGAAGACAACCAGGCGAGTATCGCGTGGGGCGCCGCTTGGGCTAGCTCCAACTTATAGGCCCGCAGACTTCGCCACAAACAACGTGGAGGGCATCCGGGCCGCATCGAAGAACGCGACGAAAACAATTGCCTCTGTGGCCCCGGCTTGCTCCATCTCGCCCCGCCGGTAAGCGAGCCCCATCGTGATCCACGATCTTCCTCATCCACGAAGTCGCTGCGCCGCCCCTTCCGCCATGCGGCTCTTCCCAAAGACGCGGAGTAGGAGCCTCCCGAGTGCTCCATCGCGTTCCACCACTTGTTGGCGCGCGAGCTCCCCGCGCACCGCTTGTACTCTTGGGAAGGATGGGTCACCTCGCCTGCTAGGCAAGGAACCGCAATGGGTGGTAGGTGGTGTCGTCGGGGCTAGCCATCGCTCTTCGCGACGAGAGAAGAAGAAGAAGCAGCAAAGGAGCAATCGGGCGTGACAATTAACACGCGCAAGCGAAACGGCAGATCAAAAAGCAAAGCGAGAAAGGGTGCTCCACCTCAACACTAGCACCTTATAAAGGCCGCCGCCGCTTTGTGGCTCAAAGACGCAGACGATCAAATTCCCAAATGATTCGCTGTCCAAGATTTGGAAAGAAGAACCGCTGGGCCTAGAGGGCCGCTACCGGTAGGTGGCTGCAGCGCCGCACACGCCCTACCTCTTCAACACGCGCCCAACTTCTGGGACGAGGCGAACGATCGCGTCACGCAACCGCCACATCCCACGGCGCACTGGGCCGTGAGTCGCCACGCGCCCCACTCGCAGATGGCAGATCGCGACGACGCGACACCGACTTTTGCCGTGCCGTGTCGGCGTAATTCCACCGCCATTAAAAGCGCACTACGAGATCGCAAGGTCACAACAGCCCCGAGCGCAACCATACCGGCGCTAAGCTCCGATCGCAGCCGCCACCCGCTCGGGGTAGGGGATGGAGCGCGCGTCTACTTCGACCAGGCGCCAGCCGCTACCACCCGCTCGAGGGGTAGGGACGGAGCGCGCGCCTACTTCGACTTGGGCGCCACCGCCGCTACCCGCTCAAGGGTAGGGGACGAGCGCCGCGCCACTTCGACCAGGCGCCACCTCGCCGCCACCCGCTCAAGGTAGGGACGAGCGCGCGCTACTCGACTTAGGCGCCAGCCTTCGCGCCACCCGCTCAAGGGTAGGGGACTGAGCGCGCTCGCCTACTTTGACTTGGGCGCCAGCGCCGCCCCACCCGCTCGAGGGTAGGGGACGGAGCGCTGCGTCTACTTTCGACTTGGGCGCCACCTCGCGCCACCCGCTCGAGGGGTAGGGACTGAGCGCGCGCGCTATTTCGACTTGGGCGCCACCGCCACCCGCTCAAGGGTAGGGGACGGAGCGCGCGCCCATTGACTTGACTTGCGCCGCGTCGCCGCCACCCGCTCGGCGGGTAGGGGACGGAGCGCGCGCTCGCCGACTTGGGCGCCACCACTCGCGCTGCTCGACGGTAGGGGACGGAGCGCGCGTCTATTTGGCTTGGGCGCCACCGCGCCGCCCCTTCAAGGGTAGGGGATGGAGCGCGCGCGCGTCTACTACGACTAGGAGCCAGCCTCCGCTACCACCATACCAGACTTCAGGCCCCCCAACCACAAGCTTGGAGGAATTCACAGGCCGTAGGGGACGGAGGGGGCCAAAGGACTCGATGACATGGCTTCGGCTCTGTGAAGCCCTTCACCATGAGAGGCTCCTTTCGTAGGGGTGGCCCCCACCTAAACCCAGCAGGCCTGGTAGGAGATTATAAGGCCCAGAATAGGCCATGTGTAATGACATAACTGCCCCCACCTCAACACTAGCACCTTATAAAGGCCGCCGCCGCTTTGTGGCTCAAAGACGCAGACGGATCAAATTCCCAAATGATTCGCTGTCCAAGATTTGGAAAGAAGAACCGCTGGGCCTAGAGGGCCACGCCTCGTAGGTGGCTGCAGCAGCGCACGCGCCCCTACCTCTTCAACACGCGCCCAACTTCTGGGACGAGGCGAACGGCCGCGTCACGCAACCGCCACATCCCACTGCCGCACTGGGCCGTGAGTCTCCACGTGCCCCACTGCAAAGATGGCAGCATCGCGACGACGCGACACCGACTTTTGCCAAAGCCAGCGCGGCGTAATTCCACCGCCATTAAAAGCGCACTACGAGATCGCAAGGTCACAACACCGAGAGCGCAACCATACCGCGCCAAGCTCCGATCGCATCTGCCACCCGCTCAAGGGTAGGGGACAGAGCGCGCGTCTCATTCGACCAGGCGCCACCGCTACCACCCATTCGAGGGGTAGGGACGGAGCGCGCGTCTACTTTCGACTTGGGCGCCACCACGCCACCCGCTCGGCGCGGGACGGAGTGCGCGCGCCTTTCCGACCAGGCGCCACCGCCGCCACCCGCTCAAGGGTAAGGGACTGAGCGCGCGCGCCTACTTCAACTTGGGCGCCACTTTGCCGCCACCCGCTCAAGGGTAGGGGACTGAGCGCGCGCCTCATTCGACTTGGGCGCCGCGGCGCTACCACCCGCTCGAGGGGTAGGGGAGAGCGCGCGCGCTCACTTCGACTTGGGCGCCACCGCGCCACCCGCTCGAGGGTAGGGCCGAGCGCGTCGCGCCTCGCCCGACCAGGCGCCACCGCCGCCACCCGCTCGATGGGTAGGGACTGAGCGCGCTGCTCATTTTCGACTTGGGCGCCACCACCGCCACCCGCTCGGCGGGTAGGGACGAGCGCGCGCATCTACTTCGACTTGACGCCAGCCGCCGCGCCACCCGCTCAAGGGTAGGGGACGAGCGCGCTGCTGCTATTTCGACTTGGGCGCCACCGCCGCCACCCGCTCAAGGGTAGGGGACGGAGCGCGCGCGCCATTGACTTGGGCGCCAGCGCCGCCACCCGCTCAAGGGTAGGGGACGGAGCGCGCGCGCTACTTCGACTTGGGCGCCACCACGCCGCCCGCTCGACGGTAGGGGACGGAGCGCGCGCTATTTCGGCTTGGCGCCACCGCCGCCTGCTCAAGGGTAGGGGATGGAGCGCGCGCGCTACTACGACTAGGCGCCACCTCCGCTACCACCATACTGACTTCAGCCCCCAACCACAAGCTTGAGGAATTCACAGCCGCAGGGACGGAGGGGGCCAAAGGACTCGACGACATGGCTTCGGCTCGTGAAGCCCTTCACCATGAGAGGCTCCTTTCGTAGGGGTGGCCCCACCTAAACCCAAAGAGCTCGGTAGGAGATTATAAGGCCCAATAGGCCATGTGTAATGACATAACCGCCCCTGCAGGGGATAACTGATGTAAGGGTATAACTGTAAAAGCACTCCTCATGTGTATGTATATATACAAGCAAGCCATGGGGAGGACCCAGGCCATTACACTTATCTTCATCACTCTCCACTACCATCTCTCTCTCTGTTTGGTCAGTAGCCACAACAGTTTGGGATTGCGCACACACTATGCCTCGGGCTCGTGCGGTGGCTCACAGCGGAGGTGCCGATTCTGGTTGATTTGGGTATGGTGAAGCACAAAGATGATGAAGCCACCCCTATAGATGCAACGGCTGTTTGTGGCTCGACCATTGCTTCTTAGTTGTAAGACAATAATAGTATGGTTGTTGCCTAGTGAGTAAAGGGGATTGTAAATCAACTAGGTTGTGGACTAATAAGAGGGACACTTTGTTTGCTTCTAGGACCTGGTTGCTTATTGCTTGTAAATGATCGCATGCTTGCCGTTTGCATTGCATACATAACATATGTGCTTTTGTTGGAAGCATTCTATTCTAATTTGTGTCCAGAATTTTCATCACCACATCTTTTTTTCTAATATGTTACTGACAATGAGACCTAGCTTATAGTATCATAGATTCATAGTGCACTCAGTAATTGTTAGAGTTGAGCTCCTCACAATTAATAGTATTTAGTAAGTAGACCTTTAATTCCTTGTTAATTATAATATTATTGCTTTTGTCAGAAGTAGCCTATTCTAAATGCAGCATTCAATAGTCGGAAAAGAAGGGATTTCATGTGCGCTACCAGTAAAGAAGAATGTCCTCTGTGCATGTTTAGTAGCCTTTTCGTTGTTTAAGTCTATAGTGGTATTCATATGTTATTTGGTTATTTATTTAGGGGTTTGTTAAGACCTAGAAGACCAATGTGTTTGCTCAAGCTCTGTGATTTGGATCAGGAATATGAGGGCGATGTTGAGGTAATATTCGTTTGAAAGATTAATTATTTCCCTAATATTTTCTCATGTCGCATTTGATGAACATATGTAATGATGACTAATTATGAACTTAGGACACTGGAGAGGACTTCTCTATTGAGCCATCTTATAAGAGGAGGCCATTCTGTGCTCTTTTGGATGTTGGCCTTATCAGGACCACTACTGGAAACCATGTCTTTGGGGGGGCCTGTTCTTTTTTGCTGCGGCTTGTGGCTTTTGGGCTGTTTGTATAAGAGATTATAGAGTAACAGAAACTCACATACGATTTTTGCCGATATAAATGAAGTCAGTAAAGTATGTACTACAATTAACTAGTAGACCCTATCTTGAAAAAATAATCCGTTTAAAAGTTAGTTACTGTAGAAAAGCCGAAAAACAGCTTTTAGAAGCTGAAAAGAACAGGGACTAGTGCCCTTAAGGTACGTGTTGCTTTTATGGAGTGATTGCATAGTTGTAAGATAAATTCTGGATGGTTAATTGTCATTAGATAGGCAAGCACACAAAGTATTTTTTACAGATTTCAAATCGTCTCGAGCTATCTCAAATTTAAGACTTATGTTAATGTTTACCATTGGCCTATTAAAATTTTGTTTTGTTGCATTTTATTATGTCAGCTTTCTATCTTCAGTAAACAGTATGCATATGTGCCAATCAACTTTGTGAAAAGTAAACATTCTCATTTATGTGAAGAATTTTGGACATAATTGGTACTGTAGCCCATCTAAATTCCAAATTTAGCCCCCAAACCTATGCTTTTCCATTTCTAGCCCCCTCCCATCCGCACAATTTTCCTGGGCATGACACGTGGCAATCGTGCAGTCAGGGACCGTACGACATCGAAATCGTGCGGTCCCCGACCGCACAACTACTGTAGCAGGGGCTGATCGTGCGGTCGGGGACCGCACGACCACTGTAAGTGGTGCGGTACCCGACCGCATGACTTGGGTGTGTACTATTTCGGGTTAGGGTTTATCGATTTAGCTGCTGTTTGCACAAAATGAGGTATAAGTTTTGTATTTTTGTTTAGATGAACTGTATTTAGTTGGGCAAATTTTTTCTAATTATAAATATTACGCATATTTACATGTAATTTATTTTGTTTGGAGTCTGCAACAATTTTATAATATAGAAGAGGAGATGCAAAAAATTATGAAATATATTTTGAAAATTCATTATGCATTGCAGATGATACATGTAGGAAATATTTTTTAGATTATTATTTTTGGAAATATTTTCGTATGTTGTTAACGGTACGATCGCCGTGCCTTGTTATAGCGCGGTTAATTTTCGGAAGAATTTTGTAGGGACGATTGAGCCCTAAATAACTCGTACGTATAGAGGTAAATTATAGTGCAGTGTAATGGTTGATCCATTTGTGTTGTTTGCATATTGTGAACAATAAAAATATGTTCGATTCGCAAAAACATTTTGTGATCATGGTACGTTGTTGTAGTGCAAGAAATTTCATGAAAACTTTTATGTGCACGACTAGGATAGAAACGACTGGTCAGTAGGAAGGAAAGTGATATGGAGCACGCGAAGAATTGAATGCCAAAAGACGATGACATTTTATGTTGGTAGTTAAAATAGATTTCATAATAAACTTGAGAATAACACGACGCATAGGATTTGGTTACAACAAACTGAAGTAGCCGTACGATACATATGCGCCTTCTTGGCATAGAAATAAATTAGATATTAAGGAGAGTAGTGCGGAATGGCCCAACCTACTGCGTAGACCGGGGCCATTTTCCCTTCCTTGCAAGCTCGACGTTGAAATCCTCAGATGCCTCTTTGGCCTTGGCCACCATTTCGCTTTTTTTCTCGCGCTCCCTGTCGCGAGCCTCGTGCTGCCTGCGTGTGCACGCCTCGAGATGAGCTTGTCTCCTGACGTATATGCTCGATGTGCTCGTCTTGGTGATGCTCCTCCTCGCGGATCTCGCATGCCCTTTTGTCGTTCCACTCTTGATAGTCCAGAGTCCATTGGTCATGTGGGTGGATCTCTAGGTCGACCCACTTGCGGTAGGCACATTGCGGCTCCGGGGACTATGGGCAGAAGAGAGAGTTTGTTATTACGTACTATTAGTTAGAAATAGTGGGGGAACACATTGTAAGTAGTCCTTACCGGCTGCCGATAGTTGATCGTGTCAAAACGGCAGTCAGAATAGTCAGAGGAGTAGTTCGCACAACCCCAATAATGCATGCCCAGGTTGAGGCACTGCTTAGACTTGAAAATTTTGCATGGGTCTCTTCACCAGTAGAGGGACAGCGTATCCCCCTCGGGGGGTGGTGTTGTGGCGAATATTCAGTTGGAACATTTAGTATGGACATGCTCCTACGAGGGGCGTCGTCAGGGGGGTGTGACCTCGTGGCACGCTCCGCTTGTTTGGCCCTGGCCGCAGCAGCCCATGCTTGTTCCTCTGAGCCACATCAGACCTTGCTAGGTTGCGGGTCTCCTCCCATTGTTTCACCATTTTGTCCCATTGCTTCTCCTGCCTCTTGTCCATCCTGATGTCAAGAAGGAAGGTATGATGTAGTGGTAGGTTGTGTAGTATTTTCTCGCAGATGTATTCCACCTCATTTTATAAGCCAAAGGGGCATGATGTGATTTATTTTTTGTCCCTACGCAAAGCTGCCCTCTCTTGTCATGTCACCTGGCAAAGCTACCCTCTTTTGTCATGTCTCTGCGCAAACTTGTCCTCTTTTATCATGTCTCTATGCAAAGCTGACTTCTTTTGTCTTGCTACTGCGCAAAGGTGCCTATTTGTGTCATGTCTCTGCGCAAAGCTACTCTCTTTTGTCATGTAACCTGGCAAAGCTACCCCCTTTTGTCATGTCTCTGCGCAAATCTGTCCTCTTTTGTCATGTCACTGCGCAAAGCTGACCTCTTTTGTCATGTCGCTGTGCAAAACTGCCCGCTTTTGTCATGTCTCTAGGCAAAACTGCCCTCTTTTGTCATGTCATTGCGCAAAGCTAACCTCTTTTGTCATGTCACTGCGCAAAGCTGACCTCTTTTGTCAAGTCACTACGCAAACTTAACCTCTTTTGTCAAGTCACTACGCAAAACTGCCCGCTTTTGTCATGTTTCTGTACAAAGCTGACCTCTTTTATCATGTCACTGCACAAAGCTGACCTCTATTGTCATGTCTCTGGGCAAAGCTGACCTCTTTTGTCATGTCACTGTGCAAAGCTGCCCGCTTTTGTCATGTCTCTGCGTAAAGCAGCCTCTTTTGTCATGTCACTGTGCAAAGCTGGTCTCTTTTGTCATGTCTGTGCACAAAGCTGCCCTATTTTGTCAAGTCTCTGCACAAAACTGGCATCTTTTGTCATGTGGTAAGTGCACTAAGTTCTGTCATTTGATATAAAAAGCATGATTGGGGTCCCATGACAGTAGAACCAGAGAATCATGTAAATCGAACGAAGAAGTACCTTCTCCGTCGTGCAGAAACATAGCATGGCAGAAGCCGAGGGGCCAGTCGGAGTGGGGTTACCAAAGGAAGACCTTCCTATGGAAACAAAGGAGGTCTTCGGTCCTAACTACCGCTTGATACCAAGCCGGCGTGCTCAACCAGTGTGGCCAAAATGCAGACACAATGAGGACACGGCCGTGCATGTCCTGGATGGCCATTTTGATGGTGGACGACGTTTCTTCCGATGCCCACACTCTGGGGGTATAAATTGCTAATGGTACATTTTTAGTTACTGCTTATGGAGCCTTCATGTTTACTATCGTTTCCCGTAGATGGCGAAATGCGACTTCGCCCGCTGGATCGACCCTCCTCATAAACTTCATGTTGTCACGTATGTGGATACATTATGGGATCGAATCTTAGAGTTGGAGGAGTGAATCGACACTCTCAATGAGGAGAACAATGACATCCGCCAACAGATGCAACACGAGAGGGGCAACGAGGAGGTCGTGAACATAGGAAGCTCGTATGATCCCACATGTTGCTGCGTGAACTCTTGCTGCATATGTGCGTGCCACTACAACGACGGCTAGCCACGTCCGAGGTGGCCCCCTGTAGAACATTCCATGTGGGTAGCGCGAGGCACCTTCTACCAGTAGGCACGCTTTCTATGATATAGACTGAAGAGAGTGATTAACTTAGTAATGTATAGTATTTTCTTTCTTGTGTTCATTGTTGTGCTGATGGCGTGGTGCTGGGACTGTTGTTTTAATTTATTTTGTTGCCTGTAGTATTTTCTATGTTTTTGTACGTGCAATATTTGTATTGTTTCGTGTCGTGAGTGCATGACGCCTTCTTATTTTGTGGTCTCAGTGCGTCAGGCTGCCCCCCACTGAGCCTGTAAGAGGGGGGCATTCCTCACCTAGTCCCTTGCATTGTTCTCCCTCGCATCCTGAATTAGTTGTTCCCAATCTGTGTACCTTTTGTTTCGTGCTCACTCCCTTGGACACCGATATGAGTCAACTCAGCACCTCTTCATCGGCACCCACGGTGATTTGCCCAAAATGCAACACGGTTTTTAGACGTAAGACCTTACACACGGCCGCGAATCCTGGGTGGCACTACTACAAGTGCCCCTTTCACTCGGTGAGTAAGATTGTTTCGGGTTCGTTCGAATCATGCAAGTATGTTACAAAACCTTCTTCTCGTGAAATCGCAGGAAGCCCTCGGCGGTTGCCGATTCTGGGTGTGGGAGGATGAAATGGGCAGTAGGACCGACATTGTTCGACATGAGAGAGTTGTCGTGGGGGCTAGCGACCCCGTCGAGATGCGGCATCGTTTCGATAGACTTAAGTGGGAGATTAATTTAATGTTGTGTGTTATTTTCTTTCTTGTGTTTATTGTTATCGTTAAGTTGTAGTGCTGGAGGTTGTTCTTGTCTATGTTGGTAATGTTTTATGCTATGTTCTATCTTGTGTTTATTGTTATCATGTCTTCTCCCGCTGGAGGGTTGACTATGTATGTGTAATGCACACTGTTACCTATAGTGGCCACATGCGTACGTACTTGTCATATAAGAATGATGCCTTAATTGTAGGTAAAAAATTTTAGAAGCACAGTACAATACGAACTTTATTATTTGTATAAACGATTATAGGAAACCATGCGACGTTACAAAAGCTGAATTATAAAAACTCACTGTGCATCTTGTCGTCGCCTCCTCTGACAGCGTATGTGATCCTCCGAGAAGGTGAATCTGCTAGGGGAGTGCGGTGCATCTCGAAGGTTGTACTGCGAGGCCTGCGTCCGAGGCGGTGCTGCGTACAACTCCGTGGAGAGTTACAACTATCTCGCCCTTATGAAGAGTATCGAACTGGTTATGGAACTCTGGGTATACACACCTCGGTCTCTCCTTGGCCCACTGTAGCTGAGCATGTGTCCAACGTGTCCCCATTGTGGGGCCATTAATGGGGTCGTCGCCATCAGCCTCATCGTAGAACACCGGGCTGAACTCGTAAGGGTGCACGGCACTCCCAAAGTAAGGCCTTCCAATAAGGAAGTGCTCTCAAGACCATAACTGTAGGAGGACGTAGCACACTGCCAAGACCGGCTCGCTGGCCGCAGTACACTGCGAGGCATCACACAAGCCTCGGTACGCGGCGCTAAGGTATGTACCGATGGTCTAGATGCCAGTGCTCTCGGGGGCTCCTAAGGATAAAACTCGGAGGGCCGGCACCAGATGACCATGCTGCGCATCGGTGCTGGTTATCCCAACGAGGGTCTAGCAACTCGTATGCCATATTCTGCCGATGAAGGAAAACAAGTTAGTATGCAATGACAAGAGAATATGCAACAGACGTGATTCCCAGCGAATGACAATAAAGTGTGCAACAAATGACAACATAATATGCAACAAACGTAATTTGTAGTGAATGACAACAAATGACAACTAAATGTGGAATAAGTGACAACATAATTTCCAGCAAATGACTCAAACAAAATGTATATGCAACTATTTCCGTAAGATACATTTAGCAAAGGATAAAGGTTGCAAGCTCATGTGCTCGCATACACAAGATGAGCAAAATAAAGGTCCTCACAAATTAAAAAACACGGAACCAACAGTCAGCAACGAAGAACTATGTGCTTCGTACTATGGAGCGTTACTTGATGTCGGCCTGTTTGGGCACTGACTAAAGGAATGGCCAATCGTCTTGCAGAGTTTGCACTTCGGGCGCCGAACTCGATCCCCACGCTAGTTGTCATCCATGTCATTACAGATGCGACGGCCATGTCGTCGCCCACGGCCAACGTGCTTTAGTGCATCGTTCGGCACCCACTTCACCTGCCTTAGCCATAGGTCTCTGTAGTGTATGTCCATCCCGTAGGCACGGAACTCCGCACTCCAGGTTTGAAATAGGTGCTTTATGTCGTAGTACTTTGAGATGTAATGCGTGGGCGCCTGGTGCCATACCGCGCATGCCGCATACACATGGGAGCATGGCTTGTGCAGAAGTTCCGGCTTGTTGCAGGTACAAGATGCTCTCTCATCAATCATGCATACCTGCTTACGATCCCCTCTAGTGTGACCCATCATGTACTTCTGTCTGAGGCAGACCTCAAACTTCCTCCTTAAGCCATCCGTGGTATGAACAATATGCAAACGAGCCTTCTTCATCTTCTTGTCCATGTAGGCCTGCGTTACCTCAGAGAAATCTTTGCCTTCGTCAAGATGCTTCTTCGCAATCATAGCTCTATTAACAAAGTATCCAACTGAACGGTTCCAACTCTCTTCCACGATTGTTGTGATAGGTAGGGATCTCACGCCCTTCAGAACACCGTTGTGACCTCAGACATATTTGTTGTCATGATTTCATACCTTGCTCCACCGGTATCATGTAGTAGAGACCACATCTCCAAGTCAGGTACATTCGACTGAACCCATTGTGTGAACTCCCCAACTCTCGTCGAGCCTCCCTCCATAGCCCCAGCTTCAGCCTGCTCGAGACGCTGTACATGCTTGCTGGTCTCCTGATCGAGCTGGCTCCACAAGGCCTCGAACTTCTTCTTCTGATTCTGCATACAAAACTTTTTGAACATCTACATTAGGTCCTTACTATGGAACCTTCTGTGGAAGTTCACCGCAAGATGCCTCATGCACCATCGGTTCTTCATGTCATTGCACTGGAAGGGGGCTCCGTCCCATTCTGCATCGTTCGCAATGCAGACAGCAAGCCTGCATTGCGGTCCGAGATGACACACACTTCGGGTCGAGCTTGGACTACGGCCTGCTTCACATTGGCAAGGAATCACAGTCAGCTATCCGTATTCTTATTCTCCACAATTGCAAATGCCACTGGGAGTAACTGGTCATTTGCGTCAGCTGCAACCATAGTGAGGATAGTACCCTTGTACTTGCCAGATAGGAATGTGTCGTCCATCGTTAGCACTGGATGGCACCACTTGAACCCTTCCATTGCCTGACGGAAGGCTCAGAACACTCTGTCAAGAACAAAACAATTCGGCCCTTGCATACCATTAACCCGCTCCTTCCTGTTAATGTATGTGCCTGGGTTTGCTTCTGCAATTTGATACAACATTCTTGGGACCAGATCGTATGCCTCCTCGTACGTCCCGAACATACACTGCAGGACCTTCTGTTTCGCTCGCTACACCTTCTTGTAGCAGATATTGAACCCCACCGTATTTGCTACATCCGCCAATAGAAGCTTTAGAGAAATGGACACATCTGTCACCACAAGATGGCTTATCAGCTCCGCAACATACGACGGTGTCATGTTGCGGTGCCTATGTAGTGGCGCCGCAAGCTCACAAGTGTGATCCTTCAGCATCGTTATCCGGAAGTCTGTGGCAGCGCCCCTGAACTGCTGCGCACGGACCTTGCTAGGACAGGAGCCGTCGATACACTTGACAATGTAGGTGTCAGGGTTAGACCTATGCACCGGATTTGTTCGGCTAATGTTGACGATGTATGTGCCAATAACTTGCTACGCAACACTCTTGTTATAGAAGTATTGCCCTAAAAGGAGTGTGTCCTCATTGAATCCCCACTCTGCCTCCTCCGCCCGTGGCAGAACTAGGGATTTCACTGTGATGTCGTCCAATCTATACAACACGTACGCAACATCGGTGGTTAAAACACCACCTAACACACCTCCTGCTATAGGTTCACCATCTTCGTCCTCTCCTGAACTGGCTATTTCCACATCCTCCTCCTCTTCGCTTTGCACTTCTTCCACCTGGTCCGCAAGGTACTCATGACAATCAACACGGGCGGCCCACCACCTCTCCGCACCTTCATTCGCCTGAAAATTCTCCACGCGCATCCGCAGGTCTCCATTTCCCATTGACTTACTGACTCCTCCTTCACCAGCATCTTCATGACCACCGGAGAGTAATCCAGGCTCTACATCTCCGCCAGCATCACCAGAGCCACCCATGGCGGATGATTCTGTCCTCTCCACGAAGTGAACATACACCATTGGCCTGGCATAAATCGCTGCAGCAGAATTGCACACGACCTCCATGTAGTTGGCCCATGAAGCGTCACTGGTCACCTTTATAAGTTGCCACATTGTCTCCCTACAAAGACTTACCATCGTGGCATACACCGCCTCGATCCGTAATTTGTTCCTTGCGTGTCCCGATCGAATGCGAACGCACGCATCTCCGTAGCTCGCATGTGCTCATGGTGTTCAAAATTGCGTGCGAATCACGGTCCGTCACACAATTAGACAGTCCGCCCCATACGCCCGTCGCATTTGACCACTTCAGAGAACACGAACAAGTCTTGGATGTCATCCATGGCATACCTAACATAAGTTCATACTGAACTCTCTCAGTATATATAACATGCAACAGGTGTACCATCATATAGCAGCTACTGCCTACCACATACAAGCGTAATATTTTCATCTTAATTTCGTTGTTCTACCTATCCCATACAAATATGAATGGTACTTTTTTTATTTGTAAATCTAATTTTTAATTCATTTACGGAGTGTGCTAACAAATTCCTATATAAATCGAGTTAGTGATGTAATGTATTTTTTTTTCCAATTCTCTAATTTACGGATCTTACTTGCTAATTTCTGTGAAAAATAAATTACAATTTTTTCAAATTTCTCTCCTAATTTGTATTATTATTATTATTGTAGTTAATTCACCAATCCAACTACTCATTTTTCATCATTTTGAACTTATGAATTCTTATGTAAATGAAATAACTCTATTTTCCCCCCTAATCTATCATTTATGGAAGCAAGCTCTCATAAATATGTACAGCATGATCTAATATGTACGCCATACTGTTACTCAATTCAGTGATTTTGGCTACAAGAATGAGCAAACATGAATACAAAAAGTTGTTACGTATAAGGACAGAATGCAACTAGTACAATAATGGGATATAATTCAAACCAATTGTAAGACCTAAGAATTTTCTCTAAGAAAAAAAGACCTTAGGAATTTGGGTGTGCTAGCTTTTTGTTTCATTGAGAAGGAGATGGAAGATCATAATTCCATATATATAAGAACTGAGGGAAATATGAATAATGGGGGACTAGGAAAATTTGTAGGAGCATCAGAGACATGAGACATCAACCTTATTCTCCTTTGGTTACAAGACTCCAATTCACAACTCGAGGCTCCACAGCACTGAGTAAATTGAGGAAAAATATGCCTCTTGAAAGGCTTATATCCTGTAATCAGTACATGTAAGTTAATGAATAAATCTGAACAGAAAATTTCTATTAACGCTTGTTCTAACACTTACACCATCTAAACTCACTACAACAGTAGTACAAAATTTCTTCACATAAAATATAAAATACAATACACTACAACTACAAACATTTTATCAAAATATGGCATGCAGCAACTCCGTAAATAACGTTTACGCTAATTACAAGCCAATCAGTACGATAACATTATAAATGCATGGAGATGATATTTACCTTTTCTTGAAGCTCACGAGGCGATCTATAACTTTCACAATTGTGAAAACTTCAGATCCCACTGAAAATTACTCCAAATGCCATGTTTGCCGTTCTTCTTTCCTTCATTACGCTCCCTCTCTTGCTTTGCTATTTCGCTGCTTCTCTGTCTACTCTTGCAAACTCAGTGAAGCCTTCTAAACGCAGGCCACCCTCTTCATTTTATCGCGAGTCACACGGCACTCAAATGCAGGGAATGAAGTAGGGGATGGCTCTAACGTACAGACGCGTGTTAAAGTGCTGTAGAAGAAAGAGCCAAGCAGCAGCATGGGAGCTAAACATCAGTGAAAGAGCCAAGCAGCAGCACAGGAGCTAAACATCAGTGAAAAAGCCAGCAGCAACACGCGGGATTCCGGCTTTTGGCGCGCGGACGTGACGGCAGCCAGGTCATGCAGTTGGGCACCGCACGACTCGGGACGCTACAGTACTCGTGCGGTCGCTGACCGCAAGATCAGGCCAGCACAGTAGTCGTGTGGTCGGGGACCATACAATTTCGGTGTCGTGCACTCCCCGGCCACACGATTGCCATGTGTCGCCCTCGGATAAATCGTGCGATCGGCAGGGGGGCTAGAAACGAAAAATCTGATATTTGGAGGCTATATCTGGAATTTGGATGATTTACAGTGCTATTTATGTCCAAAATTCTCATGTGAAGGGATATCTTGCTCACTATTTTGTTACACTTCAGATCTGTATTTTGTTTTGAAACTAGCTAAATGCACGTACGTTACTACGGATTTAAAAATTTTTTAAAACATATTTGTATGAATGTTCTAAAAATTTTTATCACCTATTAATTTCAAAACATATAGGATAATAAAATTTTAAAATCTATAGCAACATAACATTCAACTAGTAACTCATAAAACATCTGTCCAAAAGGAACCATCCTCCGTCACCATGCACGTACTCCCGCCACCGGGTGCTGCCTAGCCAATACCCATCCACAATGCTTCCTGCTCCATTCCATCCGTCCATACAAACACGTGTCGACCGATCACGGCGTCAAGCTCCTTCCCCTTCTCTCTCCCACGTCCCCGCCCCCTCGCCACACTCCATTAATTTCCATTCCATAAAAGCAGGCACCAAGGCCTCCTTCCCCTAGAAGCAACCGCCCCAAACCCCAAATCGAATGCAAACCAAACCATCCATTCGCTTCTAGTTCTCTAGTGTTCTCGAGCTGTCCATGGCGAGGGGGAGGCGTCGAAGAGCCGGGCAGGTAGGCGCGAACGATGTCCAGCGAATAGCGACGGCCATCAGCGACGTCGCCTCCCGCCTCGGGTTGGAGTGTACCGTGAGTACGTGCAGCTCCTGCGATCCCTTTGTTTTTGCGTTGGTTTTTTTTTGAGGGGCGTATTTTGCTCTCCGAGGTCTCTAATGGCTGCCGGTGTTGTTCCTCGTCGTCGTGCGTCCAGGTACCGGGACGCCTTTGCCGCCGCAGGTGATGTTCCTCACGGCGTGTGCGGATGGCGACGTCGGCCGCCTCAAGGGTGAGATTCCCCGCTCCCCGCTCCACGCTCCATCCCCCTCCTCCTCTCCCAAGATGGCCTCGCTTTTTTTTATGGTGTTTTGGCCCTGGTTTTTGTTAGGGTTTTGCGTACGCGCTCGCGCGCGTGCGTGGTTGGAGTGTGCTCGTGTGCTTGCTTTGTTTGAACATTTTGTATGTCTTAGCTGTGTTGGGATGGTGTTTGTGAATGTTTGCTGCTTCTTTTTGCTGCAAAAAGGGGGTTAAGAGGTTGTTTTTGGTCTCACCGTTCCCAATGTGATCGGTTCTGTGTGATGGTGTTTTCTGATTGTGTATATGCTAGTGCGCGTGTGTGCTAAGCGTGCATACTTGTTCGTTTAAGAACCCTTTTTTGGGTAATGTTCTGTTGTGATTTTGGAAGGTACCGATGCCGATTATCCACCATTTCTTCGTGATTTTGATCTTGTTTTATGCAAAGATCTTTTGCAGAAACTTGAAATAGATTTTCTATAAGTTTGTGCCTTACTGTGGTTCTTTGGAAAATTGGGTATTGAAGCTCTGGTGGATAGCATGGATGAGGATGATAGGGAGTCGCTTGCCTCTGTGAGGATGGAGGGCTTTGGGCCATTGCATGAGGCAGCAAGAAGGGGGAATATGGGTATTTGCAGGTACTTGGTGGAGCAGCTGGGGTTTGACGTGGATGCTGATGCTAATAATCGTGAGTCGGGTCCGTGCTTTCTCAAATGTTATATTAAACACTTCCATGTTTTGCTGAGTTCTTTTTTGTGGGTCATGCAATAAAAGCTGCTGTATATGATGCAAATCTTAGGGTCTGTTCTTTTTTTTTTTGTCTTATGGCTAAAATTTTTAATTTTAGACTGTTCGCGACAGAGATTACGAAGAGAGATACTCGCTTGCTATTTTGGCTGGTACATATGTTAAGCTTTTAACGTGTACTATAATTAACTTGTAGACTCTGTTTTTAAGAAAATACTCCGGTTGAAAGTTAGGTATTGTAGCAAAAGTCAAAAGCCGCAAAGAACAGGCTCTGGAACATGAATTATCGATAGTTTATTAGGCATTTTCTTATTGTTTGAGCACTGGATACTCTGGTTCTTGTACTTTATGGTTTCTTATTGTGTAGTGTGGGCATGCCAACAATGGAGTCCTTTACTCCAAAATTGACTTCTAATCCAGCATCCGCCTTGTGCCACAAATTTTTTTTGAAAGGAACGGCAGTACTCTGCCCATTCATTATAGAATAAAACAAATGCTTTAGGTCACATTACAGGCCCAATTGGAATATAAACCAAGGACAACAAAACACACCAGAAAGGCAAAAAGGTGACACGTGGGGGAATTGCAACGCAATCTACAAAAACTACTAACTATCAACCTTCAAAATTGATAGTAGAAGAAAACATCATCCAAAACATCCACAGCAAAGTGCAGTAATACTATAAGCTTATTGCTTGCTGTAAGCACCATTTGTTCAATCCTTTGTGTACTTATTTTCATAGGAATTTTTTTCTCCTTTCGTTGTCTTTTTTACACTACTTCTACCTGACGTAATATGCTATTGATTGACAAATTTGTGTCCAGGTATAGGCCATTTTTTTGCATGCATTTTCTCAGGTCACTTTTGTGAAGCTCAATCCATTTTATTACTTTGATTTTCTTCTGTTTCTGCTACATAATGTAAGCATGTGCTATTGAAATATGATTCCAAGAATCCCATGTAAATGGATTGTGCATATGCTTGTGAATGAAATTTTTTGTTTTACAATGTTAATCATAGTGCCTTGTCTATTTGCACCAGCAAAGTAGTGTTTCTGTGCGATTTCTGCTTTTATTTCATCTGATATCCATGTCTTGTAAAATTACTTGTAACTGCCATATGGTGTGGTTCATGGTAGAGTTTTTTTGTCCCACCATTAGTTGTCATCTGGTAGAGTGTCAATGATCTGAGAATGTGACTAAATTGCTTGTTTGTAATGCTCTTGGCAGGCGTGACGCCTTTGTCTTGCGCGGTGTTAGATGGAAAAGAAATTGCTGTGAGGTATTTTCTTGACAAAGGTGCTGATCCAAATAAGAAAGACTCCGAATGCTTTGCTCCTCTGCATGATGCTGCAAAAGAAGGTATTCTTTTATGCACATGCCTGTATTTCTACTCTCATTGTTCATGATCACCAATTTGTCGCTGCATAAAAATATAGTAGGCATACTGTATCTCATTGTTCCCTGTTGAACTGCTGTTCAATCTGGATATGATGATGACCATCCCTACTTTGTCTTTATGATTTTGATGGAGCGCACATGAATTGGAAGTGATAATACCTAAGTGATGGTTGCACTTGCAAATAACTTTTGTTATAAATGTCCTAAAAACTTTTCTCGCAGTCTTTTTTTTTTTTGCTGGCCTCTTTGTGTGTTCTGATAGGACAGACGACTCAAAAGTCAACCTCTCAGTTTGTTCTAATTGGACAGACTGGCTCAAATGCATATCTGCCTTCTTTTACTTAAATCTTGTCATGTGCATTCGGGTTTGTGTGGGGTGCCCAAAATGCTCTCACTTAACACTGATATGAATGCTATATACTCCTGATCTATGAGACTGACTAAGGGGAAAAACCAATTGTTATGAAACATACACCTTAGCACCTTAACAGAGTCCATTCTATATTATGAACCTGATCAATAATATCTAATTCCTCAAATTAAAATGCTTATTCTTCAATGGAATGCTATTACATGTTTTCCTTTTTTTTAATTACAAATTTTCCTTTTTTCTAGGGTATGATGGAATAGCACGACTGTTGCTATCTAAAGGAGCTAGTGTTGATGTATCTTCTTCTGAAGGGACACCATTACATATTGCTGCCTCTAATGGGAAGTCTGGCGTTGTGAAGATTTTACTGGAGCACCATGCTGATGTAATTAGTAAATTAATGTTTTTTTACTTGGGCTTTGTGTGACACTTCTTGTAGAATTCAATTTCAAGGCCCAATTTGGGATGGCTCAGCATCCCCCAACAGCCTCTTGTGCTGGTCTTAGCGTAGATGGGGAAGAGGAACATAAATATTTTGGTACATATTTTGTTGTTGCATGTTTGCTCCAGCTGCATCCTTTTTGGGAAGACTTTAATTTTGGCGGTCATAAGCTGATGGCTGATGCTCAAAGGATCCCAAACAGGGTCCAAATTGTCTATGTTTTGCTTTCATTTGCTACATTAAACTTCATTGCTATGGTTGTCTTCTTTCATATGTTTCTTACTTTTACCATGCTTTGTGCTTCTATGTTTAATTATTCATCTCCTGTAATTGCGTGTTCAAAGTCATGCTGGCTGGAATTAGTTGTTTAACTTGTTTTAGGCTACTTACTTTCTATGCTCAACTAGTCGACTTGCATATGATGCCGCCGTAGAGCATTGCCTTTGCTTTTTATCCTGGTGTGCCATATTCATTATTATTGTGGCGATGCCAAATGGGCAACGATCTTGACATCTTATCTTCATGCAGAAATGGGTGAAGAAACTGTTTTAGTTTTAGGCTTAGAAATTCATACTGAAGATATATTTTCATTTGCCAACTTTATAGTGACATGTGTCCCATATCAGCTTAGTTAGCTCCTGATATGTGTGCTTGTGTACTTCACTAATCTGTAATATTCTATTGCTTTTACATGGGAAGTGACTTATTTTCCAAAACAAATGCAGCCAAACAAGATCTCAGCGGATTTAGGTACACCCCTGGCTGCAACTCTTTGTGCCACTCTTGAAAAACTGAACGAATCTGCTTGCTTAAAGTGCATGAAACTTCTTGTCAAGGTATGGTACACGGTTAACCTTCTTTTTTTATCTTGATTGCTGGAGGGAATCTCATGTGGAAGATAAATCCCTGTGTTTTATATTGACTGTGATATCCACAACATTTTTTTATGTTATATTATCTTTATCCACAGGCTGGTGCTGATTTAAATTGTACAATTCCTGATACTCCATTGGTAATTGCAACTAGCAAAGGCTTAACTGAATGTGTTGAGTACTTGTTGGAGGTTGGAGCAAACGCCAATATTCCGAGTAATCATGTAAGTTCGTAACCCTTTGTTACTTTCTGTTCTTAGTTGAGTGTTATTCTCCATTTCACTTGTTGGATGAACTTGTGATGACTAATGCTATGTGCTACCAACTCTTGGAGCCTGTGGGAAAGCTATGTCTTGATTACTGCTGCTTTAGTGCATTTTGTCATTTTCAACATGTGGGCTGACAGTGACACTGAGAGATGAAACTAGAGGAGCAAATGAGATTAGCGACCCAATTTTCATAGCCGTAAACGATGGATACTAGGTGTTGTGCAACGGTGCTGCGCAACTCGAACAGGTGCAGGCCATCTGGATGGACCCAAATAGTAATTTTCGATCTATCATGTCTGACACCTGTTGGTGTTTTTTAAAACAGAACTGTCCATGTTTCCCCAGAAAATTTTCTATAATATCATTGGATGATTCATAACAGATTCACTTGTTTAACATGAATAATACAGATTTATATTGAAATTTAAATGAATCATTAGCGATTTACTCTTGGGAAGTTGTCAGGTTTTTGCTAGAAACTTTTTCTTGAAGTTGGTATAGTACTTATCGCCACTAATAAAGGTGGTCGAATGAGACTGGAGCTAGGTTGGATGGATGGGCACTTCATCATCAGGTCACTTAGTTAAAAGTGTCCAACAATTTTGTTAAGGGTATTTAGGTCATTTCCTATTGTCTAGGGCTTGGATCCTTGTGTGTCTCATGCACTATATAAACTCTATGGGCTATTGCAATACACTTAAGCTTCCTTCATATTAATATGGTATCAGAACCTATGTTTTGAACCTAGCCTCTGCTCCGGCCGCCGCCGGTCATCGCCGGCTGCCGCCCTTAGGAGTGTGCTCCACTCCTGGGGGTGGCCACCTCTTCCGGCCGCCGCTTGACTCCACCGCGCCGTTGGCCAGACGCACCAGATCCACTGCCTCCTGGCTGCCGCGCCCACCATTGCTCGCACTCTCATCAGGGCCATACGCGCTCGTGTCACCGACACGCACTGCCGGCCCGCACCAAATTCGGTTGGCTCCAATCTCCTCTGCGCCGCCTCAGCCACCTAGAGCCCGAGCCGGAGCTGGGGTCCTCCGCACCGAATCCATCGTCCTGCTCACGTCGCCAGGCCGGCGCTCGCCTGCTCCCGCGCATGCCTCTACGTTGTGCCGCCGCCGTCGGGCTCCCTATCGGCCTTGCGGACCGCCACACTGCCCAGATCTAGGCTCCCCGTCGTCGGATCCAATGGCTTCTTCGTCAGGCCATCTTGCCCACATCGGATCCGGGCTCCCTGCCACTAGATCTGGTCACCACCGCCTTGGATCCGGCCGCACCTCCTTAGCACCACCCCGGATCCGGTCGCTGCCATTGGATTCGCCGGCTCTAGGCCCTCCGCCGCCTGCCTCGGCCCCCGCTACCTTGGATCCCCGCCGCCTTGGCCTCCTCGCTGGCCGCCTGCGTCACTCTGTGCCTCCGACTCTACCGCCACCTCCGAGTCGCCGATTCGCACCTCTGGCCGCTGCCGCCTCGAGTGGCCTCCCGCTGCCGTTTGCCAGAGAAGGGAGTCGGGTGTGGGGAGAGAGAGGAAGAGAGTGGGAAAGAAGGGGGAGTGCGTTCGGGGGAAAAAAGGGGAGAGGAGTGAGAGAAGGGGGCTGCATTGATGATGAGGAATGCTGGTGATAATGGTTCTTCTGTCTTTTAAATTACTCTTTGAGCCTTTTGAGTCTTCCGTTGTACCCTTCCAAGTCCGTAGCTTCTTTCTTTTAGTTCGTCAAAGCTATGCGAGTCTACAAATTTCTTATCAATCAGCTGATTGCTTTGCTAGCCACGGTTCATCATCTCAGATGGGTGTGGTCCCCTTTTTCCTTTTGCATACCTGTAGCTGCTGCTCTTTTCTGAGTCGCTGTAGATTGTAGAAGTTATCATGATGCCACCGCTTCTCTTTGAGCCGCTGCCTCGAGCTTCTAAGGCCGCTGCGCTTTTCTGCGCTACGCCTCCGATGCGCTTCTTGTGCATTGCGCCGCCGCTGTCTCGAGCTTCGATCTGTGCCACTATGCTTCTATCTCCTTCTTCGGCTTGATTTGATAGCTCTCTCTACTCGTGTTACCTTTCACAACCTCTTTGTCGTGTTACCATAGTCAACTTTGCTCCCGCTTATCTCTACTTTCCTAGCCCTTGCACTTTGTGCTTACTCGACACAATTTTCCAAGAGACACACGTTACGACGATATCTTCAAGATATGGATTTTAGATTTCCTCTATTTTAGTGTGAACCTTTTTCAAAAGCAATGCTATTGCATATGCCTTGCATTTGAGGGGGGTGTTAAGGGTATTTAGGTCATTTCTTATTGTCTAGGGTTTGGGTCCTTGTGTGTCTCATGTATTATATAAGCCTCATGGCTATTGCAATACATTCAAGCTTCCTTCATATTAACAGATTTTACCAGTATTAAAAAGGAAATTTTGATCCCGAGTTCTAGGCATGGCTCATTACAAGCTGAAGAACTTCATTTGCTTTTGCAGACCTTAGCAATCTTTTATCCCATTACTGTATAGGGAAAATTGCATAAATCCTTTAGGTTTCACTCTGATTTTGAAAAAAATCCCCTGCATCTTATTTGTGGCATTTCTACCTACATATGTTCCCTCTATATGTAGAATCCTCTCTGCCATTACTTGAACCGCTCATTTTGTCTGGAAAGCCACTAGAAAGCTTAGGAAATAGTCACTAAAATAAGGGCCTACATGTTAATGAGTGGTCTAGTATCCCTCTCTCCCATATGCTATTGTGAGTGTGACATGCATGGACATGTCATGTGTGATCATGCATCTAAATGATTATTTGTTCTTTTCTTATGTTTTACATCGTAATTAATGGAAAAAATAATGACAGGAAATTTGCAAACTGAGGGAAGTTGTTGGCATGCAAATGCCACATAATAATATGTAGGTGATTTTTCCATTATCAGAGTGACATTTGGGAAGGTCTTATGTGGTGTTTCAAATTTTCCATCATAAAAACTGGTAGCATAGGAGGGTTAATGTTGAATACTTGCCTCTAGATATGTATGTGTAGATAGAATCTCTTATGTTGCAAGTAATGACAGGGCCATTGAATAATTGCCTCTAGATATGTATTTGTACATAGAATTTCTTTTATGTTGCAAGTGATGACGGGGCCATTCATTAATCAGAATATAATGGCTTGTGGGTTAGAAGTTTGTGATGTGAGATAGGTATCAGTTTAAGAATTGGATGGAAGGCTAGATTGGTACTTCGCTTGACCCATCTAAATTATGAGAAGAGTAAAAACAACGGTGATTTTGAATTATGTTATTGAGAGCATGGGGTTAAGGTTGTTTTGGATTTGCTCGTGCTTTTGCCCTCTTGCCACAAACCTTTGAAGGAGCCAAATGCCCAATTTATAGGGATCCATTCGGCACTATCGTTCGACTACTCAAGCCAGAAGGCATCGGACGCAAGTGGAGATCATATCCAGGAGGTCTTCACTCTCCCTTCAAATACTGCTTACTCTCCAAAAGAAAGACTGAGGATGCTCTCAGCCACACACACTGTGGGAGTAGGCCTCGGCGATGAACAAGGTCAATACTTTGATGATATAGGAGAAATCCTCGAAATAATTGCTCTACGTTAAGATAGACTCAAGCAACCTCAGACGTAGAAGATCCTGAGACTATCCGGAGAAGGTTGGCACCCCAGAGGACTTTGCCTGGATGCATCCTGTATCAATCCTAGATCCTAAGACTATCCAGAGGAGAAGGTTGGCAGCCTAGAGGACTTTGCCTGGGCGCATCCTGTATCAATCCGAGGAGGCTCAAGAGGTTCAGTGTATAAATGACTTGCTCGAAAACCCAACTCAAGAAGTTGGACGAAGGCCAGGTTACGACCATTTTTCCGAAGAGATCACACAAAGACTCCGGAGCACGATGGCCAGACTCGAGCAATCTCATCGACACAATTCTGGGAGTCGAACTGGTACGATTATGACAAACACCAGTCGTTCGAATAACTCACCTCGTGGAAATTGATATGAAGATAGGTCACGTTGTTACCCTAACCATAACTCAAGTCGGAGAAGAGTTCTTCGAACATTCCAAGATCGGCAAACTTTCAGAGGATGTGATCATTCACCACTTCGAGCGAGAAATCTATAGCGACAGATGGAATGCGAGGAATATTTACCCTTGTAGGGCTGAGTAGGGGTGCAAATGGAGCGGATACGGACGGATATTGTTCATCCCGTATCCTTTTCCGTATTTTTTTGTCGGAGTCGGACACGGATAGTGCCGGATACGAATACGAATGCAGATATTCTCGGTCACGAATACGGAGCGAATACATGCCGCTCCGAATACGGTTAGTTTCGGTCATGAATATTTAATTGGATAATGTGCGAAAGCAAATTTCACATGGTGACAGAGACAAATTAAGCAAACTGAGATCTAATACGAGTGTACCGACGTTGCAACAGCCACCAAAACAAGCAATCTTATATAAATAAATGATGCTACATTTCAAGAAGAGTCGGAAATCCCACCTGGTCGGCGAAGAGGATAGGTATCCGACTCTGTTTCCGTATCCGGTAACTATCCAGGTAACTATCCGATAACTATCCAGAAAAATATCCAGATAGTTCCGTATCTGTCGGATAATGCTTGTTCCGAATCTGTTTCCGTATCCGACAAAAATATCCAAATCCGTTTCCGTATCCGACAAAACCTTCCGATATCCGAAAATTTGCTCCGAATTGTATCCGAATTACAACGGACGGACAGTCGGTTGGGAAATATCCGCTCCATTTGCACCCCTAGGTCTGAGACTTATCACAGGTCGGGTCCATCAACTACAGAGTATCGTTGAGTACAATCACCTGGAGACGCCAATCATTCCTTTCTGAAAAGGAGGCATCATGATCTTATTCTTGGATGTCAGGTATTTACACCTGACCTTTGAGCAATTTGCTGGCCGCTGCGGTTTCGACCAGTGAACATGGAGAGGTTCGACGGGTCTCAAAATCCTATCGAATTCATCTAAATTTACATGACTGCCATTTGAGCAGCAAGAGAGCATGTTATAGTGAATTACTTGTCATGTCGATTTCCACAAGGTGAGTTGTTCACACGACTGGTGTTTGTCGTAGTCGTACTTGTTCGACTCCCAGAATTGCGTCGGCGAGATTGCTCGAGTCTGGCCATCGTGCTCTAGAGTCTTTGTGTGATCTCGGCAAAATGGTCGTAACCTGGCGTTCATCCAAGTTCTTGAGTTGGGTTTTCGAGCAAATCATTTATACGCTGAAGCTCTTAAGCCTCCTTGGATTGATACAGAATGCGTCCAGGCAAAGTCCTCTGGGCTGCCAACCTTCTCCTCCGGATAGTCTCAGAATCTTCTACGTCTAAGGTTGCTTGAGTCCACCTTAACGTAGAGCAATTATTTTGAGGATTTCTTCTATACTCATCAGAGTATTGACCTCGTTCATCGCCAGAGGCCTACTCGCCATCACCACGAGAGGTCGAAGTGTGTGAGTGGCTGAGAGTGTCTTTAGTCTTTCTTCTGGAGAGTAAGCAGTATCTGAAGGGAGAGTGAAGATCTTCTGGATATGATCTCCACTTGTGTCCGATGCCGCCTGGCTTGAGGGGTAGTCGAATGATAGTGCCACAATTTCCAGGGATCCATTTGACTTTCTTTGATGGAAAAACAAGCAAAAATCCAAGGCATTGGGAAGGACAATGGAATTTGAATTCAGGTTTTTTTATTACAGCCTTATAAATGATATTCTTGCAAGATTAATACTCTAGGGATTGATTTGTTGATATTATTCAACATAGAATAATTATTCTACTGTTGGTTTTATTTAGTACAAATAAATGATGGAAGGTTCCATTGTACTTATGATTTAGATGTTGTTACCCTGGTTGAAGGCTTGTTGTAACATCAATGACAGAATTGCTTAGGGGTGGCATGAGTTAGGGCTTTTAATAGTGCCGCTAAATTATCCACATTTAGAAAACAAAAGTTTACACCTGAAGTGAATGTGGTTTTTCCACATGTACATGTGGGTACATGCTAGGATAGAAAAGCCATTATCGGTCGTGTTCCCGACCGGAGGCTAGTAACAGTAACCGGCCGGTAATAAAAAAAAATTGAATTTGTGTTGGAAGTACAATAGCTGAAGCATATTTAGCTCATATAGGGTGTGTTCTTTTGGGCTGTGCTTTATGGCTTAAATTTATAAAATCTGGCTGTTCGCAGGAGGCAGTACACAGGAAAATAATCGTATACGATTTTGGCTGGTACAGTTGAATTACGTACTTTTTATTACAATCTTCATGTTGACCCTTTCTTGAAAAACGCACCGTTTGAAAGCTAGTTACTGTAGCACGTACAAGCCAAAGCTGGCTCAAAGTCCTACCGAAGATAGCCATAATAGGTAATCTAGCACCAAACAAGGCTAAACCAACCTAGAAAATACATTATGCAGTCATAAAGTTAAAAGTAACCTAGCCAGTTTTTCTATTCCCGGTTCCCACCGGTTTTTCCGGTTACTGGCCGGTAACCGCTGGTTTTTGTTCCCTGGGTACAGCACTATCACCAATTCACCACCATCAGGCCGGTTTTTTGTTCCCTGGGTACATGCACTATCACCACCATCAAATGTACCTCGAGATCGATGCAAAATTTCAAAATTCCACCATCCCATATTCTAATCATTGAAACCCCTTGCATGAATGTTGAGGCGCTTTTGAGGGTTAAGGTAGTGCACGAACTCGCATGTACATGTGGTTTTGCATTTTTGCACTTGAAGTGCCTTTTTGTTTGTCAACAATTGATATTTGGATTGGTGGTGCCTTCAGAGCACCGTAAAATAGGCCCTGTATTAATCATAGAAGGGGGAACAGGGTAAATTGTCTTGTTAAGTTGAAGGAAAAAAGAATCTGTGATGCTAGCGGATTAAGATCATGCCATAATGGTATTGATTATCGACTGTACTTTAATCTTACTGTATATTACAAGATGAACCAATTCCATTTGGATGAGAATCTTGACTAATTTCATAATAGGTGTTTTGGTTATTATATACTGTGATCAAGCTAATTATCTTCATCCGTTGTTTTGTTACATGAAAGAGTGGCAACACACCAATAGAAATTGCTGCAAACTCTGGAAGAAAAAAGCTTGTGGAGATTCTATTTCCTTTCACTTCACCCATTCAAGCTGTGTCAAACTGGAATGTTGAAGGAATCATTGCTCATGTAAAATCAAGACATTTCAGGGAGAAGGTAGGAACTAAATGTTGAGTTCTCAATCATTTTGATGTTTGTCTGTGACTGTCCTTCGATTGCATGGCTTAACCTTTTTACTTATCCTTCATGCTGTAAGTCCTTGACTACATTTTTTTTTCTCATATGCGTGGTTCACTTCCTGAAGAAAAATCATTTTGCCAGATTAACTAGGTAACCGTTTCTAAGTAAATGATTATTCTACATCTACAAATTTGTTGTTCAACATTCAGGCAGTTTTAGAGAAAAAGACCATGGTTAACAGAACATTTAAGTTAACTTCCAGTCTCTGGAATGGAGAAGAGCTCAGGGCTATAAAGGATTTTTTGGACCTCAAGGAAATTTTTTTACCCAAACAAAAATTTAGGAGTGTTTAATTCAAGGATGGAACAAACTGGGTAATGGAAATAATAACTGAATCGGATGCCTAAAACATAGACAGTTTGCAAGAACAAAAAATGGCTGTTCCATGGACATAGCATCATGTTAATCACTCACTAGTCACCGCAAGGCAGGGGAGAAGGTTTTGCTCCGCATTTTGTTTTATGGCATTGCTTTAGAGTTCTACTTTGTCAAACCTTAGTGTCATTGCATATTGGTTGATTTTTCATATAAATAGGAAGCCTCTACATACATGAGGTGCTTGTATGGTTTAATAAGTAAGGCGACAAAAACACAAATATTTGTAATGATGTTTGTTTTTTAGTTATGACTAGGGGTGTGAATTTGGTGCTTGTTTTGCTACTTCTGCATTTGTTTTGTGCACTACATAGTACTAGTAGTGCTGTTTATGACTGCTCTAATATGCTAGATTGGTGCTAACATAATTTGAGCATACAAATAAAGAAGCTGATTTATTCATTATTACAGTTTGCATGACCTAGTTGTGTTATCCTGTTTTAGTCCATTTCTTTGGTCCATTACCAGAGCTGTTCGCTTCCATAGCATGCCATATTGGTTTTGAGTGAGGTGTACTTCGCAAAAAATTTGCTTAAACTGTGGCCTGGAAATGGAAAGGTTTGCAGGGGGAAAAACACTTTGGTATGTCAATTCTTGGCGACAAGTGCTAAAATTGTCGTTCTGAAGAAAATGCTTAAACTTTGCTAGTTTGAATGGTTGTGTACTTATATATTTTTGAGATCCTTTTGTCTTCATGTAAGGTCGTTACAGCAAACTCTTGTAAATGTTATATATTTTGTATCTTTCATGGCCTTTTTAATCATCATAATTCAGGGTAAGCAACGTGATGAAGATAGAAAAGCTCAGCTGAAAGCACATGCCAAGAAAGCAGTCAAGGAGGAGGATGCTGGTGCATCAACGCCCTATACTAAGGTATATCTATGCGTATATCTTTCTATTGTATATTCCGGCATGTAGCCTCCTATTGGAAAGCTGTCTTAGGTGCGCACGTCTAATGCAACATAAGTTTATTGCTGCATTAGTTCATGGAATAAAACATTTATTGCTCTGCCATTTTACAGGTGTGTGGCATCTGTATTTTTTCCTTTAATCTTGGCTTAATTTTTCTTAATAATTTAGAGTAAGGCAAGTGATAAAGATGGAAAGGCTCAGCTGAAATTACGTGGTGCTAAAGCAGTTGAGGGGAAGGACTATGCTGGTGCATTAAAATTCTACACTGAGGTACATTGTTTTCCAATCGTATCTGTCTATTGGAAAGCGCTGTTATTTCCATATTGCTAATACGTTATCCACTATGGGTGGGTTCTTTTCGGTTGCGACTGATGGCTTATAACCGCGACTAATGACTTTTGGTCTTAGCGCGAGCGTTTGTGTGAACGAACCGAATGTTGATAAGCCTATAAGTTTCTTTGAAAAGGCTGTTATGACAATCCATTTCTAAAAAACGATAGAGAAGTTATTCTATTTATTTATTCGGGAGAAGCTATAAGCATAAGTCATAACATAAATCATAAGTCATAAGTTGAAAAGGAGGACCATGTGCTGCCTCCCACATTCTTAGGAATCTTTGCTGTACTCTTATGAATCAGGTTTTTTTTCTTTAATGAATTGGAGTTTGTTGTAGGGGTGGCCCCTACCTAAGCCCAGTAGGCCTGTTAGAAGGCTGTAAGGCCCAAAATGGGACATGTATAATGACATAAGTGCCCCCAAGGGGATATTCAAATGTAAGGGTACTATTGTAAAAGCACTCCCCAAGGGGTATATGAATACAATACCAAGCATGGGGGAAAGCCCAAGTCATTATTCACCTAACTCTCCACTACCATACTCTCTCTCTGTTTGGTCTGTAGCCACAACAGTTGGTGCCGAACGTGGGGAGGACAAGGATAAGCCTCCAGATCTGAAGGAGGATGGCACCAAAGAAAGCTTCGTCATCGGCGGCGAAGAAGAAGAAGGCGGGAGCGATGGGATTTCGCGTCAATACCAGGGCAGCGGTAGGCGCGGGCAGTGGCGCGAGCGCGGCGGTCGCGAACACCAGCGTTCCCGGCGCAACGCCCAATCCTGCCATCACCCGAGCACCCGACCCCACCACCGTTGCCGCGGCGCCTGACCCCCTCAGCGACCTCCAACTCCATCGCGTTGCCACGGCAGGCAGCCCGGGAGCACAGGCTGCGGCGTGCCCGGATGCGCCAGCGGCCTTGGTCACGCCCATGGGAGACAGCGCCCTGCTAACGGCCCTTGGCATGCTTCGACGGGAGTTGGTGGATCTTCGTGGAGCCGTGCAAGGTATGCAAGAGGCTTGGGGCCAGCAGATCCCACCAGCAGCTGCATCGGAGCCCACTCCGGAGAGGACGGATAGCCGTGATGCCCTTACGTCCGGTCGCGTCCTACTACGACGCGTGGACCCGGAGTCCCTGCTTTCCGCGGGCCTGCAGCAGGCGGCATGGCCGGAGGACTTCAAGTACCCGGGTGTCATCGAGGCGTATAAAGGTGACACAGACCCGCGCGAATTCGTGCGCGTGTACGAGACCGCCATCGAGGCCGCTGGCGGGGACGACACCACGAAGGCAAAGGGACTCCCCCTTGCATTACAAGGGGTGGCGCTCTTGGTTCTTCACCATCGAGCCGCAGTCCATTTACGCGTGGGAGCAGATCTGCGACCGACTCTGCAACAACTTTCAGGGAAACTACGTCGAGCGTGTCGATGCGGACCAGCTCTTTGCAGTCAAGCAAAAACCCGAGGGGCTCCAGGATTACTTTAAACGCTTCGCTAAGGTACGCTGCCAAGTCAAGGACGTTAACGAGACAACCATCATCAATGCAGCGGTGCAGGGTCTCCGCTCGGGACTGCTCGCCGAGTATAACGCGCGGAAGCCACTCAAGTCGGTGGCAAAGCTCTTCGACAAAATGGAAGCGTACGCCCGGGCCGAGGAAGATGCGCGGAGACGCAACGGCGACAGCTCCGATGCCGGTCAGGCGGAGGAGTTGTCGCAAAGAAGCGTAGGAGACGGGCCGAGGACAAAACGCAAGCAAGCGTCCGTGGGTGACACTCATGAACGCGTCGACGCCGGGGTGCACCAAAACCCGCCAAACAACAGTCGCAAGCCTCGGCGTAACCGGCGGAAGCCCCAAAAGGCTCGCCGCGCAAGGCGTTCCCCGGGAAACCACTTTAACCCCGCGCGCCGGAGGGGGACGTGAAGGAAGCCGCGACGAGAAGCCATATGCGGAGCAGGAAATCCTAGAATATGCAGATGGTGCGAGGTGCATGGCTACGGGGACCATTTCACGCGGACATGCACCGAACTCACGGCGTTGCGGCAAGCGATGGCCCAAGTACGGGCCTCGGAGGCGCCGACCCCCATAGTAGCCCACGCACGCCGCAGGAAGTCCTCGCGCTGGGCCCCGGAGAGACCAGTCTTTGTGATGTTAGCGCCATCACCGAGGCTCTTCGTCGAGCATTTCCCCAGCACAACTCCCTCTGGGAACGTTGCATCGCAGCATCACCTTCACGTCAGCCGACGCCCAGGGCGTGGAATTCCCCACCAAGATCCCTTGGTCATCCAGGCCGACATCGCAGGCTGCGACGTCTGGCGCATCCTCATCGATGGAGGGAGCTCTGTAAACATCTTGTTCGCAGAGGCCCTTGATCGCATGGGGGTACCTCGGAGTCTATTAAAAGCATCGGAGGCCCCCCTTCAAGGCCTCGGAGGCCGGCCACTGAAGGCTTTGGGTCAGGTACGCCTCCAAGTCTCCTTATGCTAGGCCGACAACGCCAGGGCTGAAGATATCGTCTTCGACGTCGTGGACATCCCGTATTCATACAATGCCATACTGGGCCGGCCTGCCATCAACTCCTTCGAGGCGGTCCCGCACTTCGCCTTTTTATGTATGAAGCTCCCGGGCCAGCGGGGCATCATCACCGTCTTTGGCGACCAGGATATGGCTAGGACTGTTGAAACTGGAGCTGGGAGCCTGCACCGCAAGGTGCACGTCCTCGCCGACAAGTAACAGGCGGACGCGCCATCCGCCCCAGGGTGGACACCTAAGCCTCACCCGGAGGGCGGAGTTAAAAGAGTGCCTCTCCAGGCAGAAGGGCAGTTTGTGTCCATAGGCGAGGGCCTCCTGCTGGATGTAGAGCAAGACTTGCTCCGAGTTCTTCGGGCCAACGCGGATGTCTTCGCATGGTCCCCGGAGGATATCAAAGGTGTGAACCGCGCCCTCATTGAACATAACCTGGCGGTCCGCCCTGACGTCAAGTCGGTCAAGCAAAAACTTCGCAGTATGTCTATGGACCGGCAGCAAGCGGCCAAGGTGGAGGTGGCAAAGCTCCTTCGGGCGGGGGTTATTCGTGAGGTCCAACATCCGGACTGGCTCGCCAATCCGGTCTTTGGTCAAGAAGGCGATGGCGCCGGCGATGTGCATCGACTTTACCGCTCTCAACAAGGCATGCCCGAAGGACGACTACCCTTTGCCGCGCATAGATCAGCTGGTCGACGCCACCGCGGGGTGTGAGCTCATGAGCTTCTTGGACGCCTACTCTGGCTACCACCAGATCTACATGGCCAAGGATGACGAAGATAAGACTAGCTTTATTACGCCGGTTGGGACCTTCTGCTTCGTCAGAATGCCCTTCGGCTTGAAGAATGCGGGCGCAACTTTCACCCGCCTCGTCGCGCTGGCCCTAGCCGCTCAGCTTGGGAGGAACGTGGAGGCCTACGTGGATGACGTGGTCGTAAAAACCAAGCAGCTCACCTTCCACGGTCGGGATCTCCAGGAGACTTTCGACAACCTCAGGAAGGCGGGCATCAAGCTTAATCCGGACAAATGCGTTTTCGGCGTACAGGCGGGCAAGCTTTTGGGTTTCCTCGTGTCCGGGCGAGGCATCCAAGCGAACCCCGACAAGGTCGACGCCATTCTGGGCATGAAACCGCCTAAGACGACGAGGGAGGTCCAGAGGCTAGTCGGCCGCATGGCGGCCCTGAGTCGCTTCCTGTCCAGGGCAGCGGAACGGGGCTTGCCATTTTCCAAGACCCTATGCGGTTGCGATGGGTTTCATTGGGACGACAACTGCGCGAAGGCCTTCGACGACCTCAAGAAACACCTCGCAACCCTTCCCACTCTGGTGGCCCCAGCACCAGAGGCTCCCCTCCTACTCTACCTCGCTGCCTCGGCAATGGCGGTCAGCGCCGTCCTCGTCCTCGAGGAGGGTGCTCTCCAGCGACCCGTGTACTTCGTCTATGAAGCCCTTCAGGGCGCCAAGACGCGGTATACGGAGCTCGAGAAACTTGCTTACGCGCTGGTCATGGCCTCAAGGAAGCTCCGGCATTACATCCTGGCCCATTCGATAACGGTGCCATCCTCGTTCCCCCTGGCGGAGATGCTGCACAATAAGGAGTCCACGGGGCGAATCGGTAAATGGGTGGTCGAGCTCGCTCCATTCTCCTTAACATACGCCTCCCGAACGACGATCAAGTCCCAAGTTCTGGCGGACTTCCACGCGGAATGGACCCCTCCAGCTCAGCCTGTCCTTCAATCGGAAGACCCGGTGTGGATGCTCAACACCGACGGAGCTTATGGCGTCGCGAGCGCAGGAGTCAGCACAGTTGTTACCACACCTGAGGGGCAGCGCCTGCTGTACTCGGCACGCCTGGCATTTCCTGCCACGAACAACACGGCCGAGTACGAGGCGTTACTCTTTGGCCTCGGGAAGCTCAAAGCGATGGGTGCGAGGCCTGTACTCGTTCGCACCGATTCACGACTGGTGGCGGGTCATGTGGACAAGTCATATCAAGCCAAGAACCCGGAGCTAGCCAAGTACCTAGCAGTCGTACGAGCGAAGAAACGACACTTTTTGGGTGTCACGGTGAAGGCCATCCCTTGGGCAGACAACGAGCAAGCCGATGTCCTAGCAAAGGATGCCAGCCAGCAGCTCCCAACACCCGGTAGGGCGTTTTACGAAGTCCTGTCAGCGGCAGCTATTGCGCAGGACAACCGTGATGCCGCCCTCGTCCACCAGATCACCCAGCAGGGCGACTGGCGGGAGCCCCTTTTCGGTTTTCTGCAGGGCATCGTGGAACCGGACGACCCCATCGAGCTCCGGCGTTTACAGCACCGCGCTAGGTCCTTCCAGGTGCTCGACGGGGTGCTCTACAAAAAAGGGGTTTGCGCAACGCTTCTGCGATGCCTCTCGCGCGAAGGAGGAAAGCAGCTCCACGCAGAAATTCATGCGGGGCTCTGCGGTTCGCATCTTGCACCAAGAGCGCTGTTGGGCAAGGTATTCAGGCAGGGTTTTTATTGGCCAACGGCTGTCGCGGACGCCCAAGATCTCGTGCGCCGTTAAGGTTGCCAATGGATGGGACGGGCCATCCGCAGGCCGCCGACGAGCCTCAATCCCATACCCCCGGTATGGCCGCTGGCGCGATGGGGCATCGACGTCGTGGGACCGCTTCCCAGGGCCCCAGGTGACCTGCGGTTCGTAGCGGTCGCTTTGGAATACTTCTCCAGGTGGCCGGAGGCGATAGCCCTGGCCAAGATTACCTCGGCAGCTATGCAACGCTTCCTATGGCAGAACATCATATGCCGATTCGGCGTGCCCAGGGAGATCACCGTCGACAACGGTCTGCAATTCGATGCAGCCCCATTCAAAGAATTCTGCGACAACATGGGCATCACACTCTGGTTCGCCTCGGATGGACACCCACAGTCCAACGGTGCGGTGGAGCGGGCGAACGGTGCTATCTCCGCCGCGATCAAGAAGCGCCTTGTCGGGCTACCAAAGGGGAAGTGGCCGGGCGAGCTCCACAGCGTTGTCTGGTCCCTCCGCACAACGGTCACACGCCCAACGGGGTTCACGCCATTCAAGCTCCTCTTCGGCGACGAGGCAGTCACACCGGAGGAAATAAAGACTGGCTCGCGAAGGGTCCTCGCCCAAGCACCAGAAGCAGAGCGCCAATTGTCCATGGACCTCCTTGACGGAGACCGGGCAAGCGCAACACAGCACGCCATAAAGTACGCGCGACAGATGGTGCGCGGTCGGGATCGTCACGCACCCACGCCGACCGCACCAGAGACCTCATCCTTAAGATGGCACTCCACGCGGAGACGGTAGGCAAGCTCGAATCCAGGTGGGAAGGCCCATACATCGTCGCGGAAGCCCTACCGAAGGGAGCATACCGCCTAGCGACGCTGGACGGGCAGACGTTCCGCCACACGTGGAATGCAGACAGGCTGCGGCGGTATTACGCCTAAGCCGAGTGTGCGAGCGCAAATACCTTTTGCAGCTTCGGGGCACGCCTCGTCACGCCCCCTGCGAGCCGCTCTGGCACTAGAGGCTCGGGATGTGTGCAGCTTCACCACCGGGCAACGGCGGCTGCGGTCGTCTCCACCTTTAAGTGGCTGGCGGTTAGTGCCTCACCTCTTGTAACCGCTCACCCGCGCAAACGGGAATTTAATAAAGTTCACCGTTCGCACAGATTCTTTCCTTTCCTACCAAAAGCGCGCAAAGGGTCACCTTTGCGCGCAGACACGTGTTCGCGCGCGCACTCCGTGGAAAGCACGTGCATGAGTATAAACAAAGACACGTGGGGGGGCGCCTCCGCGCGTAGTCTACAGACTCTAAATAAGACGTAGCGTCGAGGTCTGCCTCTGCACGCACCTTCACCGCCCGCAACACCTCGCGAACAAAGAGTGTCGACGGGATCTGGAGCCCGGCATCGAAGAACGCCACGAAGACGATTGCCTCCGATTCCCCCGCGTTTGGCTCCGTCTCATCAGGCCCAGGCAAACGAGCTCCGGCACGGTCCTCCAGCTTCTTCTCCCGAAGAAGGGTTTGGAGGGTCTCCTCCGTGACGCGACTCCGCCCCAGCACACGCGAGCAGCGACCCTTTGACTTCATGGCATCCCAACGATGGTTGGTTTGCCTTTTGTCGCGCAAAACCAGGCAATACTCCGCCGGTGGTGGCGTCAGGCAGCGCTGGCTCGACGAGGCGCTCCCGCTAAGACGACGCGCAGGATCGTCAAGGGCGGCGCCACTGTCAGCCGGGCGGTCGTCGCGCATAGCCATTTCTCCCCTACGACGACGAGCAGGAGTGGATGCGGAAGCAGCAGCGGGGCGCGCAAGAAAACGGAGAGGAACGCAAAGCACAAGCACAAGCAAGCAGGCAGCCAAGAGGAGCGTTTGCATGCCCACGGTGACACCTTATAAAGTCCCCCGTCTCCCCCGCAAGCAGAAGACCACACGGCAGAATTACAGCAGTTCGGCTACCCACGACGGCAAGCAATCGCGACACCGCGGCGGTAGCGGTAGGTGGGCGATCAGCGCGTGACGTGCCGATGCGTTCCTGCCGCGTGTCCACTTTCCCTGGGGAAGAGGCGAACGGCCATGGTCGTGTGACCGCTGACATCCCACGACGCTCCAATCACAGCCTGCCGTGCGCCCCCACCCAGCGCAAAGCAGATAGAACGGCCGCGACAGTCTGCCCCTGACAAGATAAGGTCCGGCGCGATTCCAGGCGTCATTAAAGCGCACTCCCAGGCCACGCAGCCACCTCTCCGCGTCGGCGCTACACCACGCGGAGCACTTCCCGAAACTCAGCTGCCCAGGGCAGCCGCCCAAGCTCTACTTCGCGCCCACAAAGATCCGGGGCGCGAGGTATGTCACGCCCTGACTTCGGCCCCGTCGAGGCCTTTGGCCTCCCTAGCATCTTCAACCTCGCGGCCGCACAGCTACGGGAGCGGAAGACACGCCGGCTCCCGCACCACCAGTGCGAAGGAAGGTGTATTTAATCCATCGAGGGTCACAGGCCGATGGGACGGAGGGGTCAAAGGGCTTGGCAGCATGGCTTCGGCCCGTGAAGCCCTTCACCATGAGAGGCTCCTGTTGTAGGGGTGGTCGCCGCCTAAGCCCAGTAGGCCTGTTAGAAGGCTGTAAGGCTCAAAATGGGACATGTATAATGACATAAGTGCCCCCAAGGGGGATACTCAAATGTAAGGGAACTATTGTAAAAGCACTCCCCAAGGTGTATTTGAATACAATACCAGCCATGGGGGAAAGCCCAAGCCATCACCTAACTCTCCACTACCATACTCTCTCTCTGTTTGGTCTGTAGCCACAACAGAGTTGATATCCCACTAAATAGAACCAAGTTATGGTTTTTCCCATTTTGACTAATTTTAGTATCTTTTGTCTAGGTATATAAACCATTGTTTCTTCACTTTTTTTACTCTTCACAATTTTTTTGAGAACTGATGAATTAATAATTCCACTCGGTGTTTCAACTGGTTCACTGAACTTGTTTTCTTTGAAATGGTTCAAGTTATGAGCCTTCAGGAGACTTATCTCGGAATGAAACCTTGGCATTCAGTTTCAATTCACAGCCTAGTTCAGTTTCAGTTATGCATTAAGCATCAGCGTACTGCTATGTTTCTTTAACATAAAGGGAACAGATTATGATCAATACAGACTAATTCCATTCGTCTAGTTTGATTCCGGGATCACAGATTGTGTTTCTTATGGTTTGGTTTGATGCAGGCAATCAAACTGGATCCTGCGGATGCAGCGCTGCATTCAAATAGGAGCCTTTGCCATCTGAAGTGTGGTGAAGCACAGGATGCCTTGCTTGATGCTAATGCTTGCATAAGGCTGCGGCCTGAGTGGCCAAAAGGTTACTATCGGAAAGGAGCTGCCCTCATGTCACTCAAGGTCAAGAAAGAAATTACAATTTGTTAGTCTTCTGCTGCTTTATACATCAACTCCTTGTAGATAATCTGTTCCACGATTTTAAACTTTAGGGGTGTAAAGAAGCATGTGATGCATTCATGGCTGGAGTGAAACTGGATCCTGCAAATGAGGAGATGCAAGAAGCGTTTTGGTATTCTTTATATCTATTGCTTTTCTTTTCTTTAGCACAACTCTTCCAAGGATTGCTTAAATGACCTTTAACGTTATGTATATTACGGCTCGTGAGTCATGATTAATCAAATGGGACATGTTTTATGAATCTTAGTGCTTGTATGCTGTCATGGTAGCGTTAGTGTCAAGTTCTTTGTATGGTACATATTTCATTGTAGCACTGTTTTGCACAAAAATGATTTCAAGCTATATCTTAAAAACAAAAGGAAAACTTTGAAATGGATTGTGCCTCCCTTCTCAATGGTTGCTTGAAACCAGCTGGGAGTTTTCTAATTGGTTTTGTTGGACATTTTCAGGGGGGCAGCTGAGGCAATGAAGAAGGAACATTTGGCTGAACACAGTGTCAGCTCATATGATTAGGGCTTGGACTTGTTCCCGCTGGTTTCAATTATTTCTTATGGGCTTTGTCGTTTTGGATATGCCTGGGAAAAAATATCACCTACTTTAGACAATTAGATGGTTGCATGTTCTCTCTGAAATGTTCTCTTTTTTGGTGTAGACATTCAGCCAAATGGTTGGGGGGCAAGTGCTCTATACCTTAAAACTGTTACTTGCCGTAACTTCTCATCAAATGCTACTTACATGTCCTGTTAGCACCTGGCTGCTTGTGTTTGTGCTTTAATTAATGGTCGTTATCTGAAGATTTCTTTGGTTTGCCCAGCATGGTGGATTACTAGAGGTTCGCTACTTGCATGCGTTCGTTCTTCTGTTCAGATCTTCTATTAATGGTCTTTGGATAGTTTCGATGGCGGTGCCATCGTATTCCCATTCTAGATGACATGAGCTATCAGCTGAATGTCCGAGCTGTTCGGTTGAATGTCCAATGTAGCTATTCCTAACTTAAAATTAGCAGCAGTACATCCGGTTAAGCAAGTGTGGTTGATATGATGGGCACAGGAAGTGCTGCATGAATTAGAACCGAACAATCTGTTATTTCCTATGTATCGCCAGGTCAAAATAGTGCCTTGTCGAAGGAAGAAATGTGCGAATTACCCGCTAGACCGTATTCCTCTCGGATTGGTAGCGCCCCATCACTTTGGCGTGGGTGGTGACACACGTTTTGTGCCGCCCTGTATCATTCCCACTGCCATCCTTGTCGCTCGATTGTTTTGGCAATGGTTGCATCAACTGTCATCGCCCTTGAGCACTTTCTTAAGCTGTTGCCCATCCATCGACATCCTTAAGAAGTTGAGATACTACCTCCCACCATCCTCACCCGCCCTTCTCTTAAGAAATGCGTTGACTTGGAGAGTAAGGAGTATACTGGTGCGTCAAAGCTCTATAGTGAGGTTGTACATCCCTGATTCCTTGTATAGCCTCTTTCTATTGCAAAGCTGTATTTGTTGCTGCTGATAGCTCAATTCATTGTTGCCGGTGTTAGTTGGACGAATATGATAAGAAACATTACATATTACAAGTAGAAACTCTGGCGCTCCAAACAAGGCATATCATTGAAAACATAAGAATAACCTTAGTGCCGTGAACATTGGTGGTTAAAATGGAGGTCTGCATGGTGGTTCAGCTAATCAGTAGGCACCATTCCAGTCTTCCAGATCGAGTCATTGATAAAAATAAAACGTACTCTTACCAATTTTCCACTCCAAACTGACACATCCTTTTTAAGTCTATGTACAACGATATGTGTCAATTGTCTGTAAGTTTATGTCATGTAAAATTTTAAGTGATGTGGAGAAGAGAAAAACATTACCTACTATTTAACGGATATACTTATAAATGACTTTCTACTGTCCATATTATTGTATAGACGACCCATTAATTATATAAGGTTATTATAGGTAACTATATAAATAAACTCTTTTATAAATTATTTTTACTTCTATCTAAAGAAAAATTAGAGACAGCTAGCGGCTCGGCTTGGCTCGATACAGGCTCGGCTCGTGGCATTTACGAGCCGAGCCGAGCCGGAGGTTGAGCTCGGCTTCTTAACGAGCCGAGCCCGAGCTGGCTCACGAGCCACTCGTCTGGCTCGTTTGGCTCGGTCGGGAGGGTGGCTCTGGCTCGGGCCGGCCCATCTGCACGACTGCGCCCGTCCCGCTCGGCGCCTCGGCGGCCCATCGCCCGACTCGCTGAAGACGCACCGACACAGACCGATAGTCTCACAGACGCACTCCCGAACCGATCTCGATCCCCTTGTCTTGCGATCAGGCGACGCCGACGCACTCCCGATCCCCTCTCAACCCTAGATCCGGCGCCGCCGCGAGGGTGCGGCACTGCACCCTCGCCGTCCGCCGGCGCCGGACCCTCCCCTCCTCCTCACCTCAGCCTTCACCGCCCTTCCTATCGGCCATCGCCTACCTCAAGTGTGAACCCTAGATCCGGCCGCCGCCACGGTGCCGTACCTCCCCTCGCCATGGGCCTCTCATTGGCGTCTGGCGCATGGAGCGTGCGCAGGCCAGCATGAAGTTGAAGAACCGCGGAGAGAGGAGATCCTCCGGGTCCGGCTCCAGATCCGCCTCGGCATCGACCCTAGTGGTGAACCGCGTCCCCAACCCCTGTCCACGGCCACCTTGCAATGGCAAAGTAGCTCCGACCCCGGCACCGGCAGCCTCAGTAAAGTAGCTCCTCAACCCATGTTCTTGAGAATTTATCCATGCTTCTGCTGTCGCTGCCTCCTTGCCTTCCTTTGCCTCCTTCTCCCTTTGGCTTGGTAATGATGTTAACAACAAGGTCGCCATTGTTATGTGCCGTGTGACTGTGTGAGGCTATAAAGATGTTTGGGGAAGGGAAGAGGATGGTGTGTTGCTATTTCTTTTCTAGGACTAGTATATGTGGTGGTTGCTAACTAAGACAGGCAGAGGAATTAATTAAAATTCCCCTCCTCCTTTTAGGCTTGGTTTTCATAATGATATGAATAATGTGCAATTCATGAATGTAGTTGGTGCATGGGCACTTGATTTGTTTCAGTACATTGACTAAACTGACCTCTCCTCTTTGATTTCAAATGAACCGATTACCTGACCATTAGTGTACAAGAAACAATCATTCTCAATAAAGCAACTGAAATTAAGATTGTAGTTCCTACCAGAATAAAAGAAAGCCTTGTCAGTAAAGTAAGCGCAGACATTGGCTTTTGGGATTTTTCTTTTAATGGAAGCTTAGGTAAAATTATGTGAGAGCAGAGTAAGTAGAATTTTTTAGATAGTGCCTTATATTTAGATGGTTTGATATAATGATATGTTTGTTCATACTCATGGGTCGTCTCATTTGTTATAAAGATGTGCTGATTACTGCCTTATTTAGCATGTGTGTGTGCATACTGTGTGCAGTGCGAGCAGCCTGTCTCGTCGGACACGCTTGATTTGTCAAATGACAATGAAGGTTCACATGTATCCCTGGATTCTGCAAGCGATGATGCGCATGCGGTAGCAGTCGTGGTGGAAGATGACGATACCAACAGAAGAGTGAAAAGGAAGAAGGGAATTGAAGTGTCTCCCACCAAAAATGGTAGAGGAAAGCGTTCAGGTTGTTGGAAGCTATTCAAGGTGGTCAATGTCCCATCCAAGAAGGAGAAAGGGGTGACTGAGACGAAGGCCAAGTGTCGATTTTGTATGGACTGTTCTCTTACAAGCATGGGGGAGCCACTTCACATCTGAAAAGGCACATTCCCAAGTGTGCACCCTATCTAAACAAAGTGGGAAGGCAAAAGGCTCAAGGTACACTCAACTATGATCTCGAGGGATCAAGTTTACCTTTTGTTAATCCTAGTGAATATGACCATGAGGAAACTCGTAGATTAATTGCAAAGATGATAATTGTCCATGAGTATCCATTTAAGATGGTAGAGCACATTTGGTTTAATGTGTTGATGAGGTATATGAATGCATCATACTAGTTTATTGGTAGAAAGACTATAAGGGCTAAATGCATAAAGGTTTACCAAACAAAAAAAAGAAAACCTTAGGAAGAGTCTTAAAGCTGTGAATAACATAAGTTTAACCTGTGATTTGTGGACTTCCAATCAAAACCTTTGTTATATGAGTTTGGTGGCACATTACATTGATTCTAATTGGGCTATGCAATGCCGTGTGCTAAACTTTGTTGAGTTGGATCCTCCACACACTGGGATTGTGATAGCTCAGGCAGTCTTTGAGTGTATAACTGCATGGAAAATAGAAGACAAGATTATGACGATTACTCTTGACAATGATGCCTCAAATGATGTTGCTTGCTGGGAGTTTGATAGCCAAGTTCATTGCTAGGGGATCAGAAAACTTTGTTCCTTCATTTTTTCATGTTCGTTGTTGTTCTCATATAGTGAATTTGGTAGTGAATGATGGCATGGCACCATTGGAAACTTTGATTAGCAAACTTAGGGAATCTATCAAGTATATGAAGAAGTCTCCATCCCGTATGTACAAATTCTTAGAAATTTGTAAATCCATTGCTTTGGAAGTTGGAGAGGGCTTAAAGTTGGACGTGTCAACAAGGTGGAGTTCAACATATAGAATGTTGTCCGCTTGCATTGTCTACAAGGATGCATTAATGTGCTATGCTGATTCCAATGCTAATTACAACTGGCAGCCTTTGAATGAAGAATGGGCATTATACAACAAAATTCAACCAATATTGAAAGCATTGGCTGAGGTAACTACTGCATTTTCAGGTTCTCTATACCCAACAGCTAATGTTTTCTATCCTTACATAGTGAATGTTAAGATTGCATTGAGGGCTGCAAGCATTTCTACTGATGAACATGTCAAGCGTATGGGTTCAGCAATGATAGACAAGTTTGACAAGTATTGGGCTGAAAATAATGTTATGGTTATTGCTACTATTCTTGATCCTAGATTTAAGATGAGGTTTGTTTGTTGGTGTTTTACACAGATATTTGACTCCTCCAAAGCCATTACTGAGGAGACTGAAATCCGTGCTGAGTTGTTTGATCTGTATGCCACATATGAGATGTAGCATCGGCACACCAAAGCTACCAATAGCAGGGCCGGGTCCTCTTCAACCGTAGAAACTAGTAGCTCATTGGCCTCAGTTTCAAGTGAGTTTCAGACATTTCTGCGATCTACTTCTACGGAACCATCTAAATCAGAACTACTCATCTATCTGGATGAACCAAATCATCCTTTAGCAAACACAAGTTTCAAATTGCTAGATTGGTGGAGGTTGAATGCTCATAGGTTCCCAGTAGTGTCCAATATGGCAAAGAAATTCTTAATTGTACTTGCTAGCACCGTATCTTTGGAATCAACCTTTAGTGCTGGCGGTAGAGTACTTGATGATTATCGTAGTGCATTGTGCCCAGCTATAGTTGAGGCACTAATATGTGCTTCTAGCTGGATACAAGGTTCGCATAATGACATGACACCTCCAATGTTTGTGGTATGTTGTTCCACACTAACTCATTTAACTATCATCTTTGTTACTATTGAGTCTAACTCGATTTTCTATTGCAGGAAGAAGATGATAAGGATGGTGTCGAATCTATACCATTTCCTGAGGGTGTGGTGGCTAGCAGCTAGGACAATAATGACTCGATTGTAAGTCTCTCTACCAAAATTCTTCATTTGCTGTTGTATACTATGTTCATTAATATTTGTCTGTTTTCCTTTTGAATATATTCATTGGTACTTCTGCTGCTGGTGGCTGGTGCACTGTCTACAGTCCAACATTTTGGCAATGTACTGATTTTGGCAATGCAGTGACTGTTGCAGTGTTGTGTTCTGCTGCTACAATGTTTTGGCAATGCAGTGACTGCTGTAGTGTTGTGTTTTGCTGCTACAGTGTTTTGGTAATGCAGTGAATTGCTGCTGGTTCAGTGATTTTGGGTGGCAAATGGCAAAATGGCAATGCAGTGAACTTCTGCTGCTGCTGTCTGCTGGTGGCAATGCAGTGAACTTCTACTGCTGCTGTCTGCTGTTAGTGACTGTTGTTTGCTGCTGCAGTGTTGTGTAATTGTGTTCTGCTGCTTCTGCACTTCTACTGTGTAACCTGTGTTGGCCTGGTGGCCTGGACGCCTGGTGGTGGACTTGTATTGTTGTTTATAGTCTGTAGTCTGTATTGCTGTTGTCTGCTGTCTGCTGCTATACTGTCTCTGTTGATAATTCTCTGTTGCTATACTGTACTGCTGATAATTCTCTGTTGCTATACTGTATTGCTGTTGTCTGCTGTCTGTTGCTGTAATTTCGCTGTATTGCTGCTGTAATTTCGCTGTCTCCTGCTGTAATTTCGCTGCTATACTGTATTGCTGCTGTAATTTTGCTGACTGCTTTTAAGCACTACTTGATGATTGGAACGGGTGAAAAATTGATAGCGAATGCAATCACACAATCAAAATATGTAATTTGGACTAACGAGCTGAGCTCGAGCTTTTTACCGAGCCGAGCCTGTTTTTTAGCTTGTTAGTCTAACGAGCCGAGCTGCTCTTTTACCGAGCCGAGCTGGCTCGATATACACCCTTAATGGTACCTGCCCTAGCCTCCGTCGCTATACAGTGCACGGTCCGGCTGCCGTGTGGCCAATACCCCGCCGCAAGTGCTCCCCGCTCCATCCCATCCGTCCGTTCCAAAACGAGTCGGCCCTCTCCCCACATTCCCGCCACCCTCCCCATTCTATAAAAGTAGGCAAGGCTTCCACCGGAAGGAAGCGTCCGCCTCACTCCTATTCCAAACCAAAACCCTAATCCCAATCGAACCAAACCAAACCACCCTTCGCTTTCTATAGTTGTTCTCCATGGCGAGGGGAGGCCGATGGGGGCGGGGAGGCGGGAGCCACAGCCAGTAGCTCGCGGCCGGCATGAGCTACGTCGGCTCCAAGCTCAGGATGGAGTCCGGCATGAGTACGTGCGACTGCTACTAGCTCCGATCCGGTTCTTTTCCTTCGTGTTTTGGAGGTTTGCTCCTCGATCTCCTAGTGGATGTCTCTAATGGCGTGTGGTATTGTTGCTCCTCGTCGTCGTGCTGTGCATCCAGGTTCCGAGCAAAGGAGAAGATGAAGCGCGTCATCGGACTGCAACGGTAGCCGCCTCATGGGTGGGAACCCCCGCTCTCCTCTCCAAACTCCCCTCCCAAAAATGGCCTTGCTTTTTTGCTAGGGTTTGGGTTTTGGCATTGGGTCTTGCCGGGACATCGTGTGCGCGCGTGTGCGCATGCCTTTGTGGTTTGAGCATTTTGTGTGTGGGCGTTGTGGGAATGGTCAATGGTGGACGTGAATGTGTTTCGAGGCGGAGTCCTCATGTATGTATTTGGCGTAATCTGATAGTACTAGTTGGATTGGGATAAAAGAGGTTTCTTGGTTCTTATTTGTTGGTTTATACATTATAATTACTATGCACACACCTTGATGACACTACTCGTTGTGATATGTTGTTGCTTTGAGAGACGCCTTCCTTTTTGGAGTCAGTCGGTGGTGTTGCGTTGTGATTTTGGCAAGGTGCCAATTTTCCCCATTTCTTGAGGGCTTTGATCTTGTTTTATGTAATATCATCTTGTATGGAAACATGAATTATACTTCACCTTTTCGGAAGTTCGTGCCTTACCGTGATTCTTTTGAAAATTGCATATTGAAGAGATGTTCAATCGTATGGATGGGGACGACGGTGATTTGAGTGACTCGGAGGAGATGGAGGGCTTTGGGTACACTCCATGTCGGACATAAATTTAGCTAATCCAGAATTCTCAATGAATGCCACTATACTATTTCTTGAATCAGTACATAGTGCTCATAGATGCATCACTAAATTATTTCATATATGACGTAATCCATACCATACAATATTATTACAACATCAGAGCTCAAATAGATCGTATTGGGAAGTTTACAAGCCCACTAGGCCAATTGTACATTCCATAAAATATGGAAGAGTAGCGGAAGCAAAAAAGGGAAGGCACATCTCGCCACAGGCAAGCGACTGGGGAAAGTTTGTGTGCAACTGATATTAATGAAAGACTTAGATAATATTAGTGCACGTGAACACTACCTTAGCTAGCTAGACTGGGGTGAGACCAAGACTATTATGGACTAATCTACTCTCGTCCATATTATTCACCATCAGCTCCTGCAACATGATATATAGTACTTGTAGTGCCCTTGGTCCACAGGCTTTGAGGGATTTTGTGAGCAAGGGTGAGCATAAACAATAATGCTCAAAGAACACACAAAATGTTATATATATATATATATATATATATATATATATATATATATATATATATATATATATATATATATATATATATATATATATATAGGTTTAATAAGGATGGCTCAAGTTTTTTTATTTGCTAAAGGCAACATTTGTAAATTACCAATAATTAAAAAGTCTTAAGATGATACGGGGTCGCCTAATCTTCTCATCGTAGGATCAAGATACTCACGTGTAGCCTCTCGAATCGTAGTGATCCTCCGTTGCCAATGCAAGAACGAACGCTCTTTAATTCGCAAGATCACACGCACCGGACTTCATGACCACCAAGCGAAGTCCTATCACACCCCCAATTCCCAGCGAAAAGGTTGGACGATCTCAATTTGCAAGAACTCTCAAATTTTTCTATTGAAAATTGGTTGTCTACCAATGATCAGAAACATGCAAAATTCTGTTCTCCCATTATCTAGTCACCGTCTGTGTCTTTTTATACGTCGGCTACACCTTGTACTATTACGTCCATGCATGGCTTGTGCTATTGGCCCAAACAGTACGTGGCTCGGTCTTTAGACCCAAATAGAGTTTGGATTCTCCTCACGTTGTGTTTAGGAATCTCTAGCAACTAAGATACATGGCCAAACCGTGTTCGGTTTTAGGTCGAACTCAGTGGCACGCAGGGCTTAAGGCTTCCCTTCTTTGGCTTGGGTTTGGCGCCTTGAGCCTGATTGGATGACTTGTTTGGCGTTTTTTTCCTTCACTGCATGGGCTAACTTCAAGTCCGCATGCTCCTTGACTTTGGCCCCAGACTCCATCTCATACCATTCAAACCTAAGAATACATAAAGAGTCTGTATGAAGTAGAATACTATTCTCATCAATACAAGGAAATTCATTAAGAAATAAATTCACCTGATAATAGTTAATCCAGCTTAATAATTCCTTATAGTCAAATAATATTTTTAACTGAAAAACGTAAGACATATGCATATCCACATCATCTTCCCATTCTTCAAGAAAAGCCGTCCTCGGCTTTTGATAACCTGAAAATGTGCTAAACAAGGAAAACAACATATATGCATGGTAGATATGTTTATCAGCTACACTCATTTGATTTAACATATTATGATTACCTGAAGGTGTAATAAACAAAAAGAATAACACATATGCATGGTATATGTATGAATTAATTAGTGTGTCATTCTCACTGTTTTGCACAAACCGATTAGTACAATAGCAATCATAAGATGTATTCATTGTAGTACTACTATTTACATCATGACTTAGCATTTTAACCAAACCATATTTTATTAAAGAGTGAAAGTATGCAATATTAATAACAATATAAGTTCCATCCACCTGTTACATGGTTTCATTTACCATATGCTAGTTTTTTGTTACTATGGTTACATCTACCCAATTATCGGCACTAGGTTACATCCACTCAGGGGAAACCAAATTCATGGTTACATTCACCTGATGAGTTTTCATCCTACCCACAAATGTGTTTGAAATAGAAACTAACTCGAGTAAATTTCCATACCCGCCCTTGACCGTGGGCACGGAGGCACCACAGGGAGCATGGCACCAAGTCAACTCGAAGCTCTAGGATTCGATTCCTCGCTATGGAAGCGACTAGGAGTGATGAGAAGCTCACACGAAGTGGCGGTGAAGCTCGTGGAAGAGCACAGAGGGCTATCGACGATGAATCGATGCAGCGGACAGGAGGCTGACACGGGCAGCTCACCGGGTGAAAGCATCTAGGCTTCTAAAAATAAATTTGATAATTACACTACTACAAAAAGGGTCATCTCTGACGGTTCAAAACTATCATCACAGACGGTTTTTTGAACCATCTGAATTTATGCGTCAGTGATAATCAAAGATTATCATAGACGGTTTGTGAGCAGTCTGTGATAAATACATCACAAACGGTTTATAACTAGAACCGTCTGTAAAGAACACTATCATAGACGGTTCTAGCTACCGACCGTCTGTGATACTCACACATCACGGACGGTTCTAGCTACCAACCGTCTGTGATACTCACACATCACAGACGGTTCTAGCTACCAACTGTCTATGATGTGTGAGTATCACAGACGGTTGGTATATAGAACCGTCTGTGATACTTCCCCATCACAAACGGTTTGTGGTTCGAGCCATCTATAATAATTCTTCATAGACGATTTATACTACAATATCGTTTGTGATAGTTCATTTTATATCTAAATTTTTTAAATTTTTTGGTTAGCCTCAAGATATGTTAACTATATCATTTGAAAACAAACAAATACAACAACAAATACAGCAACACATTCTATTTTCATTAAGATTAGAATCCACCATTACAACATTACAAGATATCGAGTAGGACAAGAGGACACTTACAGTTTTACAAAGATAAACTTCAAGGCTATAAATTCAGAAAATGCTTACACTGCAAGAAACTTCAGGTTAATGCAAGCTAGACTTACACATCTAAAACAAGTGGTGCGGAAAAATTTTCAAGTAGCAGAAACAAAAAGGCAACGAACACCATTTTCTGAATTTGCTAAGAAATCGGAGACTTCGTGTGCTATTTTCTTGGGGGTGATATGCTCTTCGAGAGAAATCATGGCGGTGAAAGCTGCTAGGTCAAAAGGGGATGCTGCTACTGGGATGGCTTCAACCTCCATCTGCACAGGCAGCTGCTCAGAACTCTTTTCCTCAACAGATGCAAAGTGGGTTTCATGTTGCCCTTTGCCTTTCTTCTTCTTTTGGGCTTGGAAGGCATCAATGACATGCTGCAGCTCTTTACAGATCCACGACCAATGCCCCCACTTGCCACACTTGAAATAGGATTGGTCCTGCTGGCCATAGGCCTTGCCATCCCGATTTGGCTTGCTTACCTTATTCTCACGTGGAGCATCTGACTTGCCTTTCTGGGCTGCGACCTAACCCTTCCTTCCCCTTCTCTTCATCAAGGACTTTCGCACCTTATAGCTCCCGGGGTTGGCTTCACGGCCAACGGAGCTCCCAGGTGGCTGAGTGATGTAGTTCTTGCGGAGAACTTTGTCCTAAACCTCCGCAACCTGCATCATATCAATCAATTGCGTGCAGATTGCACTGCATTGGGGTGGAAGGTGGATAGGGTTTTCTCAATCTTCTGCTCATCTGTGATCTGCTTACCACAAATTTGAACATTGGTACAGATCCAGTGCAAGGCAGAATTGTACTCCCCGACTGTCTTGAAGTCGGCAAACCTCAGTTTGATCCATTCTTGCTCTGCCTGAGGAAGAATGGTGTATTTTAGCCTCTCGAACCGCTTCTTGAGTGCAGTTCAGAGTGCTAGCGCGCTCTTCTCTGCCATGTACTCATTCTTGAGAGTAAGACAGAGATGGTGCCCGAGGAAGTGAAGTGTCTGATCATTTTCCTCAGGGGTGGGTTGGGCGTCCTGCGGTGCACCAATCCCATTAGCAGCGCAGAGCTTCTTGGCTCCAAGTACTATCTCGATATCGAAAGCCCAAGTTAGATAGTTTTGGTCATGCTGGGCCAGCTCCTTGAACTCCTAGTTCGTGATGCCAGTCATCTACATGTGCATGAAAGTAATAATAAGTTTACTGTTAGTAAACATGCATGGAATAAAATTTACTTCGGGTAAATTCACTTCATAATGGTACAAAAGATCCTCGTAATGTCCCAGAACTTTCTATGCATGTTCTATAAATTTTACTATCAATTTCGGTGATTAAAGGCAATTTAAATAATTATGATTAACTAAAAACAGTAAATAAATACAGAAAACATAGAAAATAATAATGACAAAAATAAACATACTTCAAATGCTAAAAATAATTCAAAATTTGGATTCCTAAGGCCCTTTTATGCCAAAATATGAATTTTTAGTGAATTCTGCAATTTCTAAGAGCCTATACGCAAATTTTTAGTTCAGAGAAGGTTTTCGCATAATTTTCTGATTTTCCGAGGGGTTCCCTGCAAAATTTGGGACCCATCTGAAAAATCTAAGGACCCGTTTGTAATTTTCAAAATTACGAGGGTTTTTTTCACAAAATTGTCACCCCCTCCGGGTCGTTTTCCGGCCCATTCACTTCATGGCCCAAATGACCCATTCCACCAGTGCAAAAGGAGGCAAGGGGTAGGGTTTCCCCTACCCCTGTTCACACGCATAGCGGCGGCGGTGGCTCGGTGGCTACTCAGCGGGCGCGCGCTCGCGGGGCGATCGCCACGCAGCGGTTGGGGCTCGGGTGGCGGCACGCCCAACCGCTCGGGCACACGCGCAAGGCGCCGGTCGAGCGGCGGGCGGGCAGAGGGCAGCCGCCGAGAGCGCGCAGCAGGCGGCGGACCGAGCGAGGCAGCTGCGGCGAGTGGGCGCGGCGGCGGCGCGAGCCGATGGGCGATGGCTGCAGCCAATGGCGGCGTTAGGCGCAGGCGCCCGACTTCGTGCGATCGACCTAGCGGCGGGCCGCGCGCGGCGGCGGTTGCGGGCCGATATCGCGGCGTTTTAGCGGCGTCGGCGGCGGCCTCCTTGGTGCGCGGCGGCGGCGCCGGGTGCGTGGATCCGCGCTCGGAGCGGCGATGCGGGGCGCGCGCGGCGTGGAACCCAAGCGGCCGGCGCCGGGCGCACGGTGGAGCTGGCGGCACGCGCGAGGCCGAGGCGACGGGCGCGCTGACGGGCCGGCGCGCGCGACGAGGCCGAGCGGTGACTTTGGCCACGGGGGCGGCGCTGGCGGCTTCGGGCCGTAAGCCAAAGAGGCGGTCGGCCATGCGAGGCGGCGCTGGCGGCTCCGGGCCGGCACGTCGGTGCACGCATGGGGAGGAGGGCCGGTGGCCGACGTGCCGTTTTGCGTTCGGTGGCCGTACGGGGCTAGCCAAGCACATTTTTTCCTTTATTTGTTTCAATTTACAGAGTAATCAACATCTACTCTGTGATGTAATCTACCGATCGACATTGTGCCGACAACTTCAAGTCTGCTCGCGGTAGATTAGAGCGAGTTTGCATCGTAGAAAATAATCTAGAAAGCGAAATCTGCGAATTTAGAGCGATCTAGACAATTCAATCTACTAGCTTCGATGATTACCTTCGATTCATTGGAGCAATTCGTGCTGATAACGTGTTGAGGAACCGTCGCTGGCGACCAGCCCAATCGATTCCTCTGCTTATGCAAAATAAGATCAATCACAGAAGACAGAAAATAGCAGATTGAAACACAGAGAGATAGAGAGAACTCCTGGTCTTTTTTATTGCTTTCTTTCTAACTGCATCTCCAAAATAGCCAATAGTGCTCCCTATTTATGGTCTAATGATGAGGTGCCTACTATGGATCAAGACTTTTAGCCCAGTCCCAGATTTACAAACATTATCCATAGGAGTACAAAGAAACATCTGATGCATATATGGCTGGAGTGAGACTGGATCTTGCAAATGCGGATCTGCTGGAAGCATTTTGGTATTCTTTCTAATCTATTGCCTTTCATTTCTTCAACACGTACAGTCCTTCCAAGGATTGCTTACATGGAACGGTTTTTTTTTACTCCAAAGTGACCTTTGCCGTAATGTGTATTATGGACCGTATTAATCAAGTGGAACTTGTTTTATGAATCTTATTGCTTGTGAGCTCTGTCATTTCATATCGTTAATGTAAACTTATAATTTGTATGGTATGTATTTCATTTCAACGCTATTTTTTGCACATAAATGATCGCGCGCTCTCCTAAAACAAAAGGAAAACTTCGAAACAGATTGCACTCACCATCTGCATGCATGGTAGCTTGAGGCCACCTTGGACGTTTCTAAACAGTTGTGTTTGACATTTTCAGGGAGGCAGTTGAGGCAATGAAGAATGAACATTCGGCTGCACGAGGCGTCAACTCATTTGATTAGGGCTTGGGCGAGTTCCTGCTAGGTTCAGTAGTTTTTTTTTTCGGGCTTCGTGGTCTGTATCTATCTGGAGAAAGTACTACGCATGTTAGATGGCTGCATGTTAATGTCTGAAGTGGTGCTCTCTCTCTTTTTGGTCTAAACATGCGATGAAGTGGTGGTGACTGGTGAGCCGTGAGCGAGTGCTCAGTACCTTAACTGTGACTAGCCGTAACTTGTCATTACGAAACGCTAGCTGGCTTGTTCTATTAGTACCTGGCTGCTTGTGCGCGTGCGTTAGTTAATGGTTGTATTTTGAAGATTTCTTTGCTTTGTCTAGAATGATGGATTGATGGCGTCCTCTGTTAATGTTATCTGAGGATGCTACCATTCCCAATATAGATGGTAACTTCTTTTTCTAAGAGGTGTTTACAGACCACAGTGGCAGATAGAAAAGGAAGCTTGCCTTGGAGCCAAACGAGTCCTTTTTTCTGCGTCCAGCCGGCCATCGTCGCGCATGTCAGGCCTCATCACTGCGTGCGGATGATCCGTCGTGCTTGCCAAAGGTAGAAAATTTGTTGGCAGTTGGCACACCAAGCCGTTGGCACTTGTGTCGTACACGTCGATCTTTTGGCCTTCGTTGCTCCAGCTCCACTGGCCACCGTCTTCCTTGTAACGCTTCTATTTCCGAAGGTACTACGGAACTTCGCAACTGTATAAAATAAACAGTTGTAGCGTACAAAATGGCTTGAGCAAGAAGGGAGCAAACTGTGTGGCGGTGAGGGGTGAGCGGCGGCGCACGGAGCGAGGGAGGAGCAGAGGCGCGAGGCTGACAGGTGGAACCGCGCTGCAGACGTGTGGGAATGCACCGGGAGCGGCGGCTGCAAATCCGCGCGGCGAGGAGGCGACGCGTGCGATGGCAACCAGGTAAAGGTGGTGGGGAGGCGCACGCGCGCGCGATAGTGCCAGAGAAAGGGAGAAGGCGGAAATGCCAGAAGAGGAAAGCGCATTTCACTGGAAATTTGCCAAATTGGGAAAGAGGAGGAATTCAAGCAAAACTCAAACAAAATTCAAAAATTTTGAATTTTTGGGCTATTTCATTCCTCGAGCCCCCTAGTAAGTCTTCCTGGTGCCTAAATGACAGGTATCATAGCAGCTATCCTATCACCCATCCCTGCCATTGACGTAAAATTTTTGCTTTTTAGCCCAAATTTTAAAAGTTTTTTTACATATGGACCCCTGGGAAAATTTTTTGCTAAAATGGACCCTTTGCATGGCGCCCAAGATACACGTCACGCCGCCATATGGTTTGACGCCGTGAGTGGACACGTAGGATCCACGGTGGCACACCACGGTGCCAAAGCACATGGCGCCGTGACATGCATAAACGGCGCTAACGTCCGTGGCGCCGTTCCCTGCGACTTAAGACCGAGCACAGCCCCTGGCCCCCCCACCACCCCTCACTCCACTCCTCTGTTCGAACAGACCGAGCAGAGAGCAGCAGCCGCCGCCGTCCGTCTCTCCCCTCCCCAAATCCATCGATTTTTCTCGCGATTTTGCTTCCAAACCGAGCAAGCAAGGTGAGCTCCCTTCCCTCCCTTGATTTTTTGCAATACATATGGATTATTTGAGGTACATTTCGTGGGGGCAAGATTTGAAACTCTAGATGAAATTAGTTGGATTTGGCTCGGTTTTAGGATGGATTTGCAATAGATATGCTAATATAAGAGTAGTAATGTGTATAGATTCGTTTTTAGGGTTTGATTATTGTACATAATGACTGAGGTATGTTTGTTTGTTGTGCTATACATGGATAAACTTGTGACTTTGCACCATGGTGGTACTATGAAGAGCAATGCCAATGGGGGTGTTGATTTGGAAGGCATGGAAGAGACCACGTTGCTTTTTAGTTCACGTCCGTCGTATGGTGAGGTCATTTGTCGATTGAAAGAGAGGTTGGGATGGACAGATGAGCATGGTGATGTCGTTATGCAAGGATTGATTGATGTTGGGTCGTCAAAAGGGCGCGTGTAAAGAGATTGGTTTCGATTGGTAGCGACGGTGAATGGGATAACTATGTGGTCATCGTTTTGGACTCAGAGGTCAAAGCACCTGACTTGTTTGTGCAGAGGGTGGTGAGAGATCAATCACCTCCTAGGGCTGCATTGGATCGCAATGACTCACCATTGGTTGGGTCACCGGATCATGAAGAGGTCGAGGTGCAAGTTGTATCCTCGGCTCAAGTATGTGAGGTTCCATTGACTCAGGTAGAAGCTGACTCTGAGGATGTCGATGACCGCTCTGTTGGTGGATTCGACGAGGAGACAGTGTTTGAGGAACCCATGGTTTGTGTAGCATCTAACAGGGTGGATGTACAGCTTGCGGGAGACGAGGCGCTTATGAGGATGCGAGGGTCGTGGACTCGATGATGACAGCACCACCATAGGTTTGACGTCTAGCGAAATTGAGTATTGAGAAGAATGTTTCTGCCGTGATCCACTAGTGTCCGATTATAATGACCTAAGCAATGCACATAGGGCTGTCGCGGATGGAGGGCGAATGCAGAGGGACGTACCTAGGCCTGGGGCTAGTATCATAATTCAGAAGGGTCATGTGTTTGAGGATATGTCGACATTGAAGATGTGGTTGAAAGAGTACTCGATCGTGCACAACCGTCCATACCGGGTTAAGAACTCATACGCCAAACGTCGGTATACCATCAAATGTGATAGCACAGGGTGTGCATGGAAAGTCTGTGCCAGGAAGGTGAAGGGTACGGAGAGGTTTAAGATTACAACTGTGGATGGACCGCACAGCTGTGGGTCTTCTGAGCCCAGCTAGAAACATCATCAATTGACTTCTCGGTTCATTGCAACCCGCCTATACCCCATGATAAAGCACATGCCGATGATGCGCGTGGCAGCAGTGATAGAGGCCGTTAAACTAAAGTGGCACTACACAATCAAGTATGGGAAAGCATGGAGGGCGCAACAACGTGCTTTGAAGTTGATTTATGGTGATTGGGAGGAGGCGTATGAGTGTTTGCCGGCCATGTTGGACGCAATGAAAGCGGCCAATGCAGAATGCAGTATGAGTACGTGCCTAAGCCCGATGTATGGGTTAATGGAAGACAGATTTTCTTTCGAGCATTCTGGTGCTTTGGTCAGTGTGTCGAGGCTTTCAAACATTGTAGGCCTGTTCTGTCAATTGATGGGACGTTCCTGTTGGGCAAGTATGAGGGGACGTTGTTGATTTCTATTGGCTGTGATGCGGACAACTCGCTTGTGCCGTTGGCTTTTGCTTTGGTGGAGAAGGACAAATTTAGCTGGGCTTGGTTTCTACGGCTTGCACGGATCCATGTGGTTGGCCCGGGGAGGGAGGTATGTGTGTTGCCTGACAGGCGCGCTGGAATCTTGAGCGCCGTTAAGAAAGTGATACCAGGATATTTACCTGTGCATTATCGTTGGTGCACAAGGCACCTTGCAGAGAACTTGTTCAAAAAAGATGGGGTGAAGGCCAACTTTGCACTTTTCGAGGAGGTATGTCGCCAGAGGGAGGTAAAGCTGTTCGATGAGAAGTTAGAGGAGTTGAAAACGAAAACTAATGCCGAGGGCCGTGATTGAATAAGGGGTTTAATGAGAGATGTGCACGAATGGTCAAGGGCTCATGACCCATTGGGAAGGAGGTATGGGTTCATGACTAGCAACATGGCAGAATGCTTCAACGGGCTGCTTAAGGGGGCACGTGGATTGCCAGTTACCGCAATTGCGGCATTCACTTTCTACAAGTGTGTTGCATGGTTTGTTAACCGGCACCGGGAAGCCTCAGACATGTTAAAGGCACATGCACGTTGGCCACCTCGTCCTCACGGCTTCCTTACCAAAGCGAATACGCAAGCCAATGAACAGGAGTACCACTGTTTTGACCATGTGACGGGCACGTATGAGGTTGTTGAGGGTGGAGGGACAACCGAGAATGGAGAGCTTCGAGAGGCCCGAAAGCATAAGGTCGTGATTACATCCTTCACATGCACATGCGGTGTTCCCGACAAGTTCCATTTTCCATGCTCCCACATGGTGACCGCATGTAGAGCCCAGATAGTCGATGTTGAGACCAAAATCTCGAGACTATTCAGCGTGGATGCGTTGGTGAGGACATGGGCCCCACGGTTTGAGCCATATCGGGATGAAAGCGAGTGGCCACTTTACTCGGGTCCCAGGTACATAGCGGACGAGGGGTACGTTGGCACAAGAGGGGCAGCAGGAAGGGGTCAAGGTACAAGATGGACATGGATCGGATACCTGGTCGCACCAAGAGGGGTAGGGCAAATCCCTTCGTTGAGGACCCACAGGAGACACACTGCGGTACTTGTGGTCTAATGGGTCACAATTCACGGACGTGTCGACGTCGTTTCACTCAGGTTAGCGGTGTTAGGTCTAGAGAGCAGAATTTTTAGATATTTTGGTATTCTTATCACTAACGTAATTTTGAATGCACAGGAGGGCGAGGTACCGGCTGGTGGACGAGTTCTACGACAGGGAGCACCGCGGCAAGCTCACGGAGGACGGCCAGAAGATTCCCATACTTCGTCCTTGAACCCATGATTATGAGAGTTTTGTGTATGTGTATGTGTGCATATATGTATGTGTATGTGTATTTTATATGTGTATGTGTGTATATATGTATGTATGTATGATTTGAGATTTATATGTGAATGTATGCATCTAGACTTTATTTGAGATTTATATGATTTGAGATTCATATGTGTTTTATATGTGAATGTATGTATATGTGTGTATGTGCATGTGTTTTGTATATGCAGAAAAACAGACAGCTCTTTGCTATTTTTTCTGTAGGTTTACGTAGCACGGTGCCAAACACACTGGCGCCGAGGTATTGAACTACGGCGCCAAGACCTTTGGCGCCAAAGTACCATGCGCCGTAGTTCAATATCTCGGCGCCAGTGTGTTTGGCGCCGTGATACTTACATATGGCGCCAGGGTATTTGGCGCCGTGATTACTGCACTTGCATTAAAACTGCAAGCTCGACCTAGTTGTTTCGTTCCATTCGCACAAACAATACTAATTGACATTCACCAAATGAATAACCACAACCCAAAATAACATACTGAGTGTGTATGTCCACATACATACATAGTCCACATACATAGTTTATAAATTCTCAGAAAATACATACGTCCGCATACATCAAATATTAAATATGCATAGCAATAACCTACTGAGTGCATCGAGGCCATTTCCCCTTCCTCTGAGCATCAGGGTACTCCTCTAGGGCTGCCTTAGCACGTCGCGCTCTCTCTAGCTTCTTCTGCCTTTCACCCTTGAGCCTTGCCGCGGCCCTCCGATGCTCCTCCTCGCGGCCTCCTCATGCTTCTTCTCCCTTTCCCACCTCTCCTTTCTTTCTTCATCCCATTTCTTAGTGGCGTTAAGGTATTCCTTGTCATCCTCAGCGATCGCAGTGTCGATCCACTGCTCAAAATCACAAAGCGGTGGAGGCTCCTGCAAATGTACGCATTCGTTAAACCAACAAAATTAATACCAAGTCGATGTATCGACAATACAACATACCATCTTGCCGAGGACAACGGCGGCACGTGGCGGATCGAACGCCCAGTTGGCGCACATCCAGTACTTCTGCCTATATGTATCCGGGTCATCCGACCTTTTGACCTTGCAAGGATCGTCGCAATAACACATCGGCACGGGAACACCGGGTGGAGGTGGCAAACGAGTGAAGCCCATGACAACCTAAAATGCAAAATGAATAAGATTTATAATTTTTCTCGTGTCTAACCCTAGGTTAGCTAGCTACCCAAATCAAACCCTAATCCAACTAATTTCAACCTAAAAACGAATCTATACACATTACTACTCTTATATTATGCATATGTATTGCGAATCCAACCTAAAATCGAGCCAAATCCAACTAATTTCATCTAGGTTTCAAATCTTGCCCCCACGAAATGTACCTCAAATAATCCATATCTATTGGAAAAAAATCAAGGGAGGGGAGGGAGCTCACCTTGTTTGCTCGGTTTGGAAGCAAAATCGCGAGAAAAATCGATGGATTGGGGTGGATTTGGAGGGGGGAGAGAGGGGCGGCGGCTGTTCTTTGTGCTCTGTCTGTTCGAACAGAGGAGTGGAGTGAGGGGGTGGTGGGGAGCCGGGGGCTGCGCTCGGGCTTAAGTCCCAGGAAACGGCGCCACGGCCGTTAGCGTCGTTGTTTCACATCACGGCGCCATGTGCTTTGGTGCCGTGGCGCGCCATCGTGGATCCTACATGTCCACTCACTGCGCCAAACCATATGGCGGTGTGACGTGTATCCTGGGCGCCATATGTTTTGGCGCCGTGCAAAGAGTCCATTTTTGCAAAACGTTTTCCCAGGGGTCCATATGTAAAAAACTTTCAAAATTTGGGCTAAAAAGCAAAAATTTTACGCCATTGATTCCATTGCCACATTAAAATCAGCTCAAACCATTCCAAGAACGGAAAGCCCAATCCTATCCTGATCCATTTCGACCATACGGGTCGGGCCTAAGAATGAAGCGCTCTGACCCTTTTGGGCCTTAAGCAAAGTTTGGCCCGCTGTCAATTAGATCTTTTTTTAATCTAAAACTTAGGGCATTCACACGCTCTGATACTTGTATCAGCGCTAAGAAAATGCTACATCGCGAACCGATGCTTGTTTAGTTGGTAAAGGTGGCAGTGGGGGCCTTCCCACCCGGCTTCGAGCTGCGGTGTCACATACTTTTGGGAAATACTACTCTCTGAGTACACATGTCCGTGATAGAGAGGGGTGGTGGCTATTTAAAAAGCACATCCTAACTTCATGCACGCACACATTGGGCCTAAGACCGAATCAAACTCTACTATTCAATCCTGTAACAAGTGGCCGAAATCACACCCCGGATAGGGAGGACGTCCTTCATGGGCAACAGTAGGTGGGGTGGCTCCTCACGCCGCATGGCTCACACCCGGGATAGGGAGGACGTCCTTCATGGCCAACAGCAGGTGGGGTGGCTCCTCACGCGCGCATGGCAGTGAACTCCTCATCATTTTCATCCAAACCGACGCTTCCTTCAAAATCTGCTAAAACTTCATCACCATCTGCAGCCATGGTTAGTTTGTGAATAGCAAGTATGTGTATGAATGTGTAGTAAATCACTAAACTCACTATCTCAAATCAATGAAGGTTTACCGTTCCAAAAGCAATTGAAAACAGCAGACTCTTACCTCGTGGCCATAGAAACTAGCAATGGTGATATACTTAGCGAATTTTGAGAGTGGGAGCAATGCACAACATAAGGTTTTTGAATGGAACTTGGAGGGTTTAATGCATAATTATGCAATATGAAATTTAGGTTATTGTAAAGCTAAGTAATAATCCAAGCTAGAATATTTTGCCTGGGTGCTGATCCAATAGGTTTAAGTGAAGTATATGAACGCACACGCAACGATAAATGTGACTTAATGCAAACAAAGGAATGAGCTAGAAAGAAGCAATCTGAAATTGAGATGAATAACTAACTCATTTTGCACTAAGTACTAGGAGAGACGCTATCCAATTGCAATAATTATGAATGTAAGGGCACAATTTTGCTCTATGAGAATAAGTACACAAGCTGAAAATATTAACTAGGTTTTTCCACAGAGTTTTGGCCAACACTTTCTATTTTCACTTTTTCTTGATCAAATCGCAGGAAACTTTCAGGCGTTCTTTTTTTAACTATGCCGTGGCTTACTCCTTTTTTCTCTAGTTTGGCCGAACTAGTGTTGTCTTCCCTTTGCACAAATTCAAGAATTCAGCAAGCGTAAATAGTGCTCAAGAACAGCCCTAACGGCAATATCAAAAGCTAGTCTCAATTGATGAAAAGATATAAGTGAAACTCAACTATAGCAATTCTTTCTTTTCGGCCAGCTAGGGTTTGGCACAAGCAGTGATTTTTTTCGAAGCCAAACCTGTAGCATCCTGAAAAATTCAAATTTGAAAAAATAAAGTTCTTAAATTATTTTACAATACGTTTTGTTGAAATTTGGATTTTATGGCGATTTTCTGAATTTTTGGTGGAGGATTCGAAAATTTAAGAAAAGCTTCGAAAAATAAAACTAATATTAATAATGCCATAAAAGGAAATATGCAAATAATGGAAACCCAAAAATTCTAAATTCAAATCTAAATAGATGAACCATAAAAGGAAGAGTTTAGCAATATAGGAAATAAAGGTATGAAAATGAGAACATCAAATAAAATAAAAAGACTATTATATTTTGTGTTTAGATAATAGAGCAAAGGCTTGAATTAAAATTTCAGAAATTAGGATCCATAATTTTAAATAGAAAATAGTAATCCAAATTCAAGAATTCAAAAATTGCTAAAGCTTCTTACTCTCTAATTCTTTTATTTCCCTTCCAAGTGGGGCCCGTTCCTTCTACTCTCTCTCTCCCTCATTTTTTTCTCCCCTGCCATCGAGCCCCCTTTTTCTCCTCTCACTGCACTGCGGGCCAGCTCCTGCGTGTCTCCTGCCTCCTCCCTTCCTCCTTCGATTCTTTTTGCCCGTGCGCCTGCTGCCCATTTCTTTTCTCTTTTCCCTCCTCCATTCTGCGGCTGCGCAACCCTCCGCGTCACCCCCTTTCTCCTCTTCTGTGCTCCCTACTCTGCGCACCCTGCTCGCGCGGCGCAAAGCTGCAACGCATGTAGGAGAGTAGTCAAGCGCGAAGAGTCTCGCTGCACCGCCATCATCACCGCATGCCCGTCTCGTCTTGTCGCCGCCGAACCACGCCCGCCAGAGCCCCGTCACCTCACCTCGACCAAGCCATGAGCCGCCCACCGTCTCAGCAGTCCTCTCCCGTGACCATAAATACCCCCGCGCCATCTCTTTTCCTCCCCACCTCTTTTCCTCCTCCACCCGTGAGCAATGCCGTCGCCGCCTCCCTCCGCCCCGGCTGCTCCGGCAAACACCACGGCCATTGGACCGCATCAAGGTGTGCGCCCACTCCCCCTCTACCTCCCCTCAAAGTTAATTGAAGAAACTCGTGCTGAGCTCGCCGGAATTTCGTTCTTCCTCATTGTCGGCCGAAACCTCCGCCGACCCGCCATTCTCTCCTCGGTCAGTCCCGGGTCAATTCGACGTGGTGGGAGCGTCACCTCGGCACCCCGAACCCCCTCCAACTGCCGGCGGAGCTCCTAGTCGCCCAAGCCCTTCCCTCCACGGCGACCTCCCCACGCCGCCGCCCGTGTACACCGCCGGCATGCCTCGCCACCTCCCCGACCGAGCCACCACTACCGGTGAGTTCCCCACAGTCACCTCCACCTCTTGCTCCCCTTAGTTTCCCCTTTTTCCTCCCCAGTCGTCGCCATGCCTTTTGACCCCGCCGCCGGCCACCCCTCATGGCCGCCAGCCCTTCACCGACACCACCAGGGCCCAGCCATGACCTCCCGTGAATTCCTGACACCCCTAGCAACTCATTTCACCAGCCCACTCCTCAACTCCGGTCACGCTCCACCGTCGGCACCGCCGGCCGTGCGCCGCCTGCACCTCCCCTGTTATTCCTCTGTTTTGCCCCAGGCGGTGGCTTACTTCCTATGGATTGCCTCCCCCTTCATAACGCAAGTGGGCGGCCGCCCAGATGGCCACCAGTGCCTGCTGCCTAGTGCGCTCCCCTGAAGTCTTGAGTTCGAATCCACACTCTGCCCTTTTTCCCTTATTTTTGTTTTCTTTAGCCATTTCCAATGGAAGATAATTAAGAAATAATCACAGGGAGCTAAGATAATTAATTTACGATCAAATAAAATTTGTATATGCATCAGAATATAAAGTTTATATGCATAAGAGCAATTAAGTGCTTAAGAGAAATAGTCTAGTATTAGCTCACTAATACTTAAATGATTAAAATTGAAGTTAAAGATTTCCTAGTATACAATTGAATAAACCTTGGAAATAATTATGTGAGATACAAGTAATGGACATAAATTTAAAATAAAAGACAAGAGTGTAAAGCATTGTGCAAAGTAAGATCATTAGAGATTTGATGATGGATTAGCTATCAAATAAACTACTATGGCTTGGTTATTTATTCAAAACCAAATTATTAACAAAAGGTGTCCTTTACCAGATTTAATAAAAGCCCCAACCAAAGTTAGCAAGGTGAATGACAAATCAAATCGCTCCGTAAAGTTTATTAAAAGATATGCCGTAGCCATTTAAAAATAAACTACACGTGTAAAGTGAAAAGTCATAATTTAAATATACCCCGCCATTAATGCCTCGTCGATAAATAAATCTCAATGGTGTACATCACATATGGCATATGCCCTGAATATTAGCACTCGACAAAATAATTATTCGCTAATCTCGCACATTGATTCATGGGCCTAATCTAGCTCATGGAACTTTCTTGATAAATACCAAAATAATAAAAGAAATTGTTAATAAAAAGATTAAGTCATCGTATTCCACCGTAGACCCTACCTCAAATCACTCAAATCACCCAGTAACTTATAATAAATCTAAATTGAGTTTATTCGGATTTATTTGGATCTTTTGAGTTATTTGCTTTCATTTGGAATCAGCCGCGTATCGCGTAGTTAGAAACCGGAGTCCCGAAGAATCAATGGATCAAGCGAGATCAAGAGCAAAGTGAAGATAAAGACTAGAAGCCCAAGAGGGAGCATTGTGTGAACTCAAGACAGCGGTAAACCGCGCCAGGCGAGTCAATACTTTGATCATGTTGAACCTACATTTTTGCAAATTATTTTGGTTTAAATTATCAAATTGCATGCTGTTATTTTATATTCAAATACATGTTTAATTTAATATTCTAGTTATGTGCCCATTGTTTACCTTGAATAATATTACACCTCCTTGGAATATTTGAATGTGTGAACTTTGTCGCCCTAGCAAAAATTAAAAATAGTAATCTTTCGAAAATAAGTCCGTAATTATATCCATGCTTAGTATTGCTTAGATACTCATGGGGCGCGTGAGCGCCCAAGCAACACTTTTAATCCTGAGAAAAATTGGTTGGGCAGTCATGGTGGTAATGACTGATGTATGTTGGATATGGTTATTTTATATTCCCAAAACCTCAAACTGCTGATTTATCTGGGCGGCTGGTTCGGGGGTATGGTGCAGGGGTGCACGAGAGTGTGGTTTGTGGTAGATCGCCCAGATACCACTAAGGACTGAATCTTGTCATAACCTCCTATGTAAAACAGTACAACCACAAGTCTGTAAAGTACAACTTGGCTTAGTAGATTTACCGGACCCTGAAAGTCATCCTTCCAGGAGGAGGTGTGGGGTAGTGCAAGCGGCTGTCTAGGTGACAGCTTGAATGGGACACTCGCAGATGGTGAAGTTCTGCTGTGGCGGGTTAGCAGGGGACGTAGCCAGCTGCTAGACGTTCAGAAGGAGAACATCCTGGAGGATAAACTTGATCAATGATATTCTTGGTGGATGAATACTGGTGAATCGTAGACCTAATCAATGATATACTTGGTGGATATATACTAGTGAATCGTATACTTGGTCAATGATATTCTTGGTGGATGTATACTCATGAATTAGTTAGAGATAGATAATGGAAAAATAAGATTGATTATTGAAGAAGTAAGTTATGGTTGTGGATCAATAACGAAAGGATTGGATTGTTAAGAATTTAGAATGCAAAAGATACTGGTGGAATAAATAAATGATATTAGATAAATGGTGTCGCTAGCTGTTTGGAGTTTTAGGCAGTAATTGATCAGTGGATTATATAAGTTATGATACACGCTATTTGGGGATTTAGGCAGCAATGAAGATATGATTGGTGGATTGCATAATTGATGATAATCGCTGTTTAGAGTTTTAGACAGCAATCAATAAAGAAAGTGTATTTTGGTGGATTAAGTCGATTATGGTAGTCGCTAGGTGGAGTATAGGCAGTAACAATAACACTATGATTAAATAATAGCAATGCTACTAAAAGCGATTTTTGGCAAATAAAATAACCCGATCCTCTCCTTTGTTAAGCCATGTATATTATTTATTTGCATTTTGTGTATTGGCTCGCGGAGCACGATGGTTGGTGTGCTCACACTCGCTTTTGCGACGAATTTAGAATCAGGAATCAGATCACCTCGCCTCAGCAACAAGATTAGACATGCTGGCAGAGAAGATGAAGATGTCAATGGCTAGGTCGCGAACCTCCAGTTGGCTGCCTGTGGGCATGTCCTGAAGGTCCCACCTGTGTGCTCGTTCTTCCGTTGCTGCAATTTATTGATTTCGGCCTAATCGGCCCATGAGTAAGTCTATTACCATATTTACGCTTCCGCATAAGATGTATTTTGATATTCATTGCTGTAACTATGAGCACTATCTACTGATCCAGGGAATAGTGCAGTAAAATCACAGTGGATTCCGAATGGTAAAAATCTGGGGTCTGACAAAACAGCAGCTAACTCTCGGTTTTGAAGGAAGTGGATATTATCACAAACTCTCCCCCAAAGAGAATTCGGATGGATCCCTTGAGAGCAATTCGGACAGCAAGGAATTTAGGATTCAAAAGTAAATGCAATTTACTCTTTTTGGTTGCTAATTGAGGGATTCAATCAACAATTTTCTAGGGTTTATGTGGACACAAAGATCAAGCTACACAAAGGAGCACAAAGATCAGCACGTAAACAAAATTTCTAATGGACAAAAACTTAACAAAACTCGTGAGAAATAACAGATTGAACTAGGGTTTCGTAATTGATTTTTTGGTGCAATTTTTGGTTTTCTTTGGACTATAGGACAGAAATAAATCAATCTAAAAACAAGATAAAAGATCCTACCGAGTCAACCGCGCTCTGATACCAAAATGATATGGGCAGCCCTGATCTTCTTGACGTAGGATCACGATAACTAGTGCCTCTCAGCCAATCTCTCTAGCTACACACCCATGCCAATGCATGGACTCACAACTCTTTGGAAATTCGCCAAGATACACCGAACTTCCTCCACAAGACCACGAGTGGAGAAACGTCGTGCCCTCAATTCCCAATGGAAAAGCAAACACAACCTTGATTCAAGAACGATCGCTCAATTCCTCTCAAGTAATCCTCACATGGACACTATGGTGAAAAGAAACAAGCAATATGATGTTCTAGTTTCAATCTGAAAAAGTGGTCTTGAACCCTAATGGAGGGGGTGGCGGCTACTTAAAAGCGCACCCTAATCTCACGTACGCACACGTTTGGGCCTAAGGCCGAGTTCTAATCTGGTTCGGCCCAAGAGACCGAATCAAACTCTACTATTCAATCCCGTAACAACTCGGACACAACTACTTGATATGGTTCGGACTCAACTTGTAAAATGAGGTACATGACCGAAATTAGGTGGGTTTCGGTCAGCCCAAGTGGCACGCAGGGCGGGCATGTGTTTTCTTCTGTTTTGAAGCGACCTTCAAAGAAACAGCCATAACTTTTGCATACGAGCTCCGTTTTCGACGTTCTTGTACCTGTTTCGAAGCTAACGAAGGGTTTGATCCAAAAATCCATAAGTCCGGCTCTGATTCATTCACAAGGCTTTGAAAAACAGTGCATCCCCAAAAAAACGTCGTTTAGGCCCTCAAAACGGCCTCCGAAGTTTTCGGACCGCATAATCCCCCTTCTTGACCGCATTGACCTTCGTGAGTGAGCTCCTCCTCATACCTAAGCATGCACAATATACTAGAATTAGGTAGTAGCAAATTCTTATCAAAATTATACTCTTTAAAGAACAAATTCACTTGTTGTTGGAGCTTCTTTGCTCGTGCTCGTGTAATCGACCCTGTTGATTCAATTGGAGGAGTTGGAGCTTCTTGCATAGGAGTGGACGAACTAGGACTAGCAGGGGTGTCCTCATCACCTTCCCCCTTCTTGTCCCTGTCGAGGGCAGCCAGTGAGTGATTCATCGTCGCCTAGCTAACGGTGAGCTAGTGAGGAGATTGGTGACAACAGTTGTGATGGGAGGCTAGTCGACAGCGGTAGCAACAACATCCACTTGTCTTCTTCCTCTCCCTCAAACTTAGGTCTGTCTTCCTCCTCCAGAATTTGATGGATCAAGTTTATTCATGGTTATTCCCCGTTGCTATACGTATTACAGCTGAACATTGCTACATCATCTGCGATAGGTACTCTTTTTTTATCAATGACGAGATTAGATGGTGGGAAATACTTGCTGTTGTGCACATGTGGACGTTTGGACGGATCCTAGGACAAACCTGAGCAAGTACAATAGTATAGCCAACTAGTGGCTATAACACTTGTCCATTTCATCTATAGCCTTCAAAAAAATAGTTTATACAATAAAGTAGCTATTACAATAACCATTTGACCCCATGTGTAAGAGAGTGAAATGTATATTTTTACGTGCTATAGCTAGCTGTAATTTAGTAGCCAGCTTTCTTCTCTCTCTTCCTTTCTTTCTCTGCCACGTAAGATTTGGTTGATATTATATATGTTATAGCCTGCTGACTAAGACTTATTGTACCTGCCCTTAACGTGCCTGTTGACTGTTGTGCACAGGTGGACGCCTGGACGGGTCCTAGAATAAACCCGTTAACCTGCCCCATTGATGCCCGATCCGGTCGGATGAGCAAACATCTCCGCATCTCCATTCGCCCAACCGACACGCCCAGGACAGGACAGCACGGGCTCCTGATACTTCCTCCTCCTCCGGTGACCCCGCGATCTCCTTCCCCGGAGACGGCCACCGCATCGCCTCCGCTTCCGCTTCCGCTTCCGCTGCCACCGCCTCCTCCCCGTACGCCCCCCTCTCCCCACGCCTCTTTCGATGTTCAGTTGTGTCGTCCTAGTCTCTGGCGCGTCCAGATCCGGTAGATCTGACACGATCGCCTGCCTTTCCCCCTTCCGAATTCGGGATTCGATCTGGTCGATGCTCTTACGATGTTTTATAGATTTGAACTGTACGGTTGGTTGTTCTGATTAGGGTTTGGCGCGGATGGGATCGTTCGCATGAATTACGGATCATACTGCTTTTTAGATAGTGTCTGTTTGGTTGTCCAATTCTTATATGAATGCTCTGAATCGTAGTTTCAGCGTAGGTTCTGCTGGCCTAGGAGTTTGCATGGAGTATGGAACTGATTGGATGGGTTAGCTGTTTGCGAGTTCTGAGGGCCTGGTGGATTATAGTCTAGAGTAACCCCCACTTTTCATCCCATTGACCAGGTTGAGTGACACCGGGGGGGGGGGGGGAATCATTGGATTTAATTGTACTGTTCGTGTGGTGTCATGCATGACAGCACTGCAGATTGGAGCGTGAGTAATGTTAGATAAATTGCACCCACCTTTTTATTGAACGTATTGATAGTGTGTGAATTGTGCATTCATGCCGGAGGATTGTGGATCGTTGCATAACTCGGTGGAAAAATGGGGAGGGATTTATGCATGGTTGTTTTTTTTTTGTTGGGGTCTTAACTCTTAAGTAATGGTGTTGCACCTGCATTTTTGAGATTCATGTTATTAATGAAGATATGTTGTCTGTGAAGTGATTAATTTCCGATACGTGATTCAATTCTGGATTTTCTCAGTGCTATGCAGATGGATTTTATTACTGGGTTTTGTCAGGTATATCAGTACATGTTGCAAAAATGCTGGTTAGTTAAGCTAGCAGTCAGCAGAACTTAGGTCGTGATTGCTTGTATGAAGTTGTGCAGTGAAATAATGATCAAGTCGTTCCATTATTATTGTAGCATGTGTGATATTGTAAAATGACATGAATTGCTTGCATGGTGGCTATGCTTTATTTATGAATCGAAAATTTGATATGTGCTGTGCTGAAGTATAATTTAATGCAAGTGTCCAACAGTTGAAGTTGGACTACTCTTGAAGCTCCCATTCCCTGCTTTGCCTTGCAGGTGTCTCTTTAGGATATCTACTATAGTTTGTAGTGGTTTCTGGCACTCTTGACAAAATGGTAAAGCTGACAATGATAGCACGTGTCACTGATGGCCTTCCACTGGCAGAAGGGTTGGATGATGGGCGGGACCAGAAGGATGCTGACTTCTACAAGCAGCAAGCGAAACTTCTTTTCAAGAACTTGTCAAAGGGGCACCATGAAGCCTCGCGGATGTCAATTGAGACCGGACCATACTTTTTTCAGTATCCTTATGCGGTTATGCTATCTGCGATCTATTTTCTATATTGAAAAGGTGCTTATTCATGAATTTTGCTTCATCATGTCCATGTGAATTGTATGATATATATATGCCCATACCTAGGTGTTATATCTAAATATATTTAAAGATGTTCTCATATATTGCTATTAGATTTTACTTGTTACTTCAGCCATAAATTACTTTTCTATAGTTCTGATGACAGAGAAGTCAGCATATATTGGCTAGGCATGAACATGTAAACAATCACAAAGATATCTATATTAAAGCAATATCCCTTGTAACGATGGCTAGGCTATACTAACCATCCATGACTTTTTTCAATAGTTAGACTACTTTTATTGTTTTCTACAAAACTCGGGTTCTTTTTTAAGATCGTGCAATTGACAAGCCAGTGTGCTATATTGCATTATGAAAAATGGCAAATTAATTGATGCAATGCAAAGAATAGGATTAGTATCTTAACCCAAGTAATTCTAGGCTATGGTTTCCATCCTACTTGAGTTTATTATTCTAAAATTTACTGCTTTGAACTTTGTACTGAAGTTAAACCAACCCTGACACCCACTTGTTCTCCACCTGCTGCCTGCTTGTGCGGGCAAATATTTTATGTTATGCTACTCTTACTGTTCTAGATATTTATATGCAAGGTATTTACCTTTGACTATTTTTCTCAGTAGTATCTTTTTTGATCTGGTGCTTACTTCATATGCTATTATCGAAAGACTACATCCTGCACCCAATTAATCACGTTCTTATATGCATCTTTTTAGCATGTGTTCATTTGTTACATTTCTTGTGATATGATATAGTTGCACCTTAATTCAGTATACAGTTACATCATTGAAGGCCGAGTATGTTATCTGACAATGTGTGACCGTTCTTATCCAAAGAAACTTGCGTTCCAGTACCTAGAAGATCTGAAAAATGAATTTGAGAGAGTCAATGGCAGTCAAATTGAAACTGCTGCAAGGCCATATGCCTTTATTAAGTTTGGTATGGTTCTTTAATCTCTAATTCACTTGTCAGCAAATCAGCATTGATTTCATTCATCCTCTCAAGTTCTACTGGTTGATAACTTTTGTCTATTTCTACTTAGACGCATTCATACAGAAGACTAAGAAACTGTATTTGGATAGTAGAACCCAAAGGAACCTTGCAAAATTGAATGATGAGCTCTATGAGGTGCATCAAATTATGACTCGCAACGTTCAAGAAGTTCTTGGTGTTGGTGAAAAGCTAGATCGTAAGTCTGGAAATCTTTCATGCTTCTACTGTTTCATTTATATTTCCTGGCATGGTAAACTGGTAGATGTTTGCATCATACATTGGCATCAGATTTATCATCAAGGAGTTTTTCCTTTCAATTGGCATTGATTTACTTGTCTTAAGAAGCCATTCACACTAATATCATTCTCACTGCCTTAGCCTTCCTTTTGGTTTTCGTCACACTCAATGCTTATTGCATATTGGACCTGCCTGTCCGATGCTTTCCCTCTTCTAAGGGCTTATTCCCACTTTTTCCTTTTCATTGCATTGCATTGCATAATAAGGTTTGACTGTATTGGCAAATAACTGTTCAATTTTTGCAGAGGTCAGTGAAATGTCAAGTAGATTGACATCTGACACGAGAATCTATGCTGATAAGGCAAAGGATCTCAATCGCCAGGTAATCCATGTGCACAATGCATATACTGTTTTGCATATGCATTTGTCAGCTGAAATGAATTTGAGCATTTCTCTATTAAACTAATTAGAAACATCATATTCGTTTAATGTTCTTCAGATGTTGCTTGAAGAACAAATGACATAATTATCAGTTTCGTTAGCATGAGTTTGCCCTTTGTTTAGCATAGGAGTATCGTGTTAATCTTACCTTTAGTTTAAGAATCTGTACTTTGTTTGCACATTGGTGCTCCACAGGCCACAGATACCTCTTTTATGTCTGAGTTACTAAAATTAGTTGATTGCTTCCAACATTTAACATTTGTTACATACATTTCTTTAAATTGACTGTTCACAGCGGCCTGTAGCTAGCAAAATGATGTTTCTCAATTTTCATTATCTGTGGTCAATTTTCATCAAATTCTGGAAGGGGCTAAACATTTTCAATTGTGGTGTTTGTCATGACTTGAGTCCTCAAACATTTAACTGGAGGTTTACCTTCAGCAATATGCTTGGATTTCCACATTGTATACAATCCCAAATTGTATGACAATCTTGTTGTCTTTTAATGAATTGCAGATCCTGTTGATGTACATTTTGTTTACTGTTTTGGCTATTTCATTTCTGTGACTTGCGCAATTCTTCTGGATTTCAGGCCTTGATTCGGAAGTATGCTCCTGTTGCCATTGTGATTGGGATAGTACTAATGCTCTTTTGGGTCAAGAACAAGATATGGTGATTCCACTAAACTAAGGAAGCTGGGCCTCTGTTAACACTGGAAAAAGAACACAGTTAAGGTCGATTCTGGATCAAGAGATGCTTCGATAACTTGTATCCCGTATCTGCCCACTCAAGCGAGTTCTTCAGCTGCCTTCTACTCCCTACCAAGTTATTCAAGTGAATTCGTTGTAGCATAGACCTTATAAGGGACTCGATTTTGTGAATCCTTGGAACAGTACATACAAGAGCTCTGTAGAAGTTGACCTTTTGATATCCGACATCGGGATTGTATTTTTTTGTGAACTCATGCAAGAATTCAGGTTGAACTATGCTCCATTACTCCCGCACTTCATAATATGCCATGATTTACAACATTTTGGGGTGCAATTATAAAGACTTGTACAATTCACGAGCTGCTGTAACATCACGATTTGATTTGCCCAATTCAACATTAGCTTCACTAGCGTATTGTTCAACATGTAAAGATAAAGCCATGGTGTCTAAGCGAAAACCCCCGGGGGGGCTGAAATTCCTGGGCAATTCGTGTACAGATTGTTGCTGTTGGTCCGGCCATAGAAGATGTCGCTGTTACACCGGCCGGTGAAGGGCGGACGTGGGCCTGATCAGCAATGTGGTACATCATGGTTGCGGTGTTTTTTATTGCGGTTTATGGCTTTTTTTTCTTAGTATGAATGTTTATGCAAATAAATCAAAAAGTTAATAAGTTGATAAGTTATTTTAAAAAATTATCTCGATAAGAAACAGTTTTGTTTATTTATTCAAGAGAAATCATAAGCTGAAAGAACAAGCCCGTGTGTATCACAATTCCTAGTTCGAGGAAAAATAAAATGCCGTCTTGTAACACGGATCACTTGAACCGCAAAAAAATTCCTTTGCCCATACGACAGGAACTGATGAATACGTTCAGTTCGCACAGGTATATGAGCAATGGTCGCTGAATATTTCCGCTCCAAGGATTAGAATGTTTTTAGTGCTTACTTCCGATTCATTTCAGTCAGTGGATGACAAGTCTTTGATGTTCCATGGAACGCTCACTCGTCATATGGTACTACGGCGTGCAAGTTTGGAACTAAAACATGCTGAAACTTAGTTAATGAAAGTTCAAACTTGTAAGCTGAAACATGCTAAAACCTAGTCGATCGGAGATCTAAAACTGAAGAATCTGAAATACAAAACTTTGTAAGATTGTATCCCGGATACTGTTCTCTAGCAATCGGTAGCCAAAGCCAAACGGAAGAAACACCACGCCATGTCACTTCTCCTTTCAGTGTAATAGTCAATGTTGAACTAAGAAACTTAGTTCACTGAAAAAAAAAAACAACTACGGGGTTTTTCAAACATTTTGATTGATGATATGCTGGTTGCGCAGTCGTTTGCCATTCTTGTGTTCAAACACAACAGACTCTGCTAATTGCAAATTCTTGAGCGTTTTGTTTGATATCGATGAAATGAAGTCTATAAATTGGCGTTGCACCATCTTTGAATATCCCATCAAAGGAGTAAAAAAAGAAATAAGCCAATTTTTCAACCCTACACTATAAAGGTGATCCGAAAATCAACCTCGAACTCCAAAACCGTCTGAACAGAAACCTAGAACTACTGATGCCGGTCAAGTTACCCCCTTGCGCGAGACCACTCTCGTTTTGGGCTGACATGGCGGCCATGTGTCTCCTCGCTGGCAAAGATGTGCACACTGGCATAGATGTTCCCCCTCGCTGGCAAAGACATGTCTCTCTTATGGTATAACCGAACGTCCTATGTCTTGTTCCCCATTCGTGCGGCATCCTCTCCCAAATCCTTAGCTTGCGGCAACAAGCTCTCGTGGTGGAAAGCAACCAAGGAGCTGGTTCCCACTCGTGCAGGCATGGGGAGCTAAAGGAGGAGGCCCTTCTCGGATCTGGCTCCGGAATGGATTTGTTTAACTTGGTGGGGGTGTGCATTGAGTTTTTTAGGTGCTGTAGAGCGCTTAATTTAAGGAAATCGTAGATGTCGTTCTTGTTTAGTGTAGTTCCACATGGCAGTAGGACTGATTCTTTTTCATCTCACTTGCTTGTAGGGTTGTGGTAGAGTAGAGTAATAGATTCTTTGGACAAGCTAGCTATAAGATTTCACTATGGCGGGGAGTTCTTCAACAATGGCAAGACGTTGCACTACCTCGGTGGTTTAGATGAAATGTTGTACCTTGAGCACGAAAAGATTTGTTTGCCTGAGATTTTTGGATATTTGGGTTATCACTATTAGGTTGTGGACAAGATCTTGCTTCATTGGCTATTTCTTGGCAAAGATCTGGTGAATAAGCTGAGGGTTCTACTAGATGACAAGGTTTGTCATTACATGTCTGACTATACCACCGATGGTGGTGTTGCTGACATCTATGTGGAGGTCGCCATAGTGGCTGGTGAGTCAAATGAGGAGGAAGGCAGTGAGAACGATGAGGAGGAAGGCGGTGATTCTAAGGAAGAGATGGAAGCACTGAGTGAAAGGAAAGACGATGATGAAGAGCAAGAGTTGGTACATGTCCCAACCTCTCATGTGGTGAGCCCAAAGGACATGTATGTTATCTCATTGTCTCCTGAGGAAAGACAAAATGAAATAGCTTCATTTAGGAAAGTCTATGGTTCAAGCTCCAAGAACACTTCCAAGAAACAACTAGACATGGACCTTGTTATACATATGGACCTAGCAGAAGTAGCTGATGCAGAGTTAGAGGAAGACTGTGATTATGTACCAGGTGATGATGCATCATCAAGTGAAGATGACGAAGCAATAGCAATCAGAAAGAAATTCAGGGAGTTTAGGAAGAAGGTTAAGGCAGGGCAAACTATAGAACTAGATGATGTCATCTATGTAACATCTACAGGACAGTGTCATGTAGGATTTGAATTTCCAATGGATGAGGAAGAAGATGACGCCATATACCATAGTAGTAGTGATAATGAAGAATCCTTTGAGGAAGACAATGATGATCAGGTAGTCAGAAAGCAATCCATGCATCCCAGGTATGACAATAAGGCCAGGATCCCTTCCTTCTCCTTAGGTATGAGGTTCAGAGGCAAGAAACAGTTTAAGAGAGCTGTAATCAAGTATGGGTTGGCAGAAAGGAGGATAATTAGTTTTGTCAAAGATGAGGGGGACAGGGGTAAGAGTAAAGTGCACATGGCCCAGTTGTCCATGGGTCATCCTCCTGTCCACTAACACTAGGACATGGAGCTAGCAGATTAGCACAATGATAGGTGTGCACACATGCCCACTAAGAAGAGATAACAAATTAGTATTTGCTAGAAGAATTGCAAAGAAGTATGAGAAAATTATCAAAGCTAACCCCGCATGGAGTGCTTGAAGGTTACAGTACAGGAGGAAATGTTTGCAGATGTGAGCATATACAAGTGCAAGAGGACCAAATCAATAGTGCTGCAGAAAATACTCAATGCCACAATGGGTGAGTACTCCTACCATCTAGAATTGTTGAGGAGCAACCATAGAAGCCCAATAGTAGTACATGAATCTGGATCAGGACTTTGAAGAACCAGTGTTCAAGAGATTTTATGTCTGCTTCCTAGCAAAATGTAGGAAAGTTGTAGGTATCTTCCAATCATAAGTATGCTAGAAGCAATTAGAAGGGGAGTTATGGTGAGGATCCAAGAAAACAGAACCAAGTATGAGAGGCGGCATGGTGAAGTATGCCCCAATATCCTAAAGAAGGTCCATACCTACATAGCCAAGTCTGGATCATGCCATGGTGAAGTAAGACCGGATAAGGTTATCGTACTATTAAGAGGGGTCATATTTAGTAGCTTGAGTCTCATCATGTGTTGATAACTCAATCTCACCTACTCTTGCTCTTTGTAGCATGATTCTTATATTTGTGAATGTATTTTGCAAATAGTTGAAGCTCATGTGTTGAATCTTTGTAATATGGGACTATACATTGCAAATGTATTTTGCAGGTATATGAAGTCCATGTTTCCTATTCCTTGTGGTATGAGGCTTACATTTATGAATGTGTTTTATAAATAGTTGAAGCCCATATAATCCTTATATCATAATTCTAAAAGTGTACAAATGTGTTTTTTAACTTGTTGGGAATCATATTTGATTCTTATGTGTATGATACTTTAGTTTGCAAGTGAGTCTTGTAAAATTTATTGAAGTATCTATAATTCTTAGGAAAATCAAAACTACCACAATGTATTCTATGATACTACAGCCGAACAGAATTACTGTGTTGAGTTCACGGTACTACCATGTTCGCTGGTGGTCGAAGACCTGCATGGTCGAGAGGCGACATGGTCAAACCAATGTGATTGAAGACCTGTGTGGTCGAAGCTCAATATGATTGAGAACCAACGTGGTCGATCAGCATGGTCGAATCGACGTAGTCGAGATCTGTGTGATCGAAACTAGCATGGTTGAACTAGCGTAGTTAGAACCAACATGATCGAGATATGTGTGATTAAAACCAGCATTATTGAACCAGCGTAGTCGGAACTGACGTAGTCAAGATTTGTGTGATTGAAACTAGTGTGGTCGAACTAGCGTAGTCAAAACCAATGTGGTCGAGATTTGTGTGATCGAGCCCACATGGTCGAACCGACGTGGTTGGAACCAACGTGGTCGAGATCTATGTGATCGAGCTCACATGGTCGAACCGACGTGGTTGGAACCAACGTGGTCGAGATCTATGTGATTGAGCCCACATGGTCGAACCGACGTGGTCAGAACCAACGTGGTCGAGATCTATGCGATCGAGACCAGTATGGTCGAACCAACATGGTCGAGACCTGTGTAGTCAAAACCAACGTGGTCGAACAGACATAATTGATACAACGTAGTCGAAGATCAACGTAGTGGTCGGAGATCTATGTGATCGAAAATTGACATGGTTGAATATTGACATGGTCGACATAATCGAAACCAACGTGGTCAGAGACCTATGTGATCGACCGGACAATGTGGTCGGAGATCAGCGTAGTCGAAGACCTGTGTGGTTGAACCGGATAACATGGTCAGAGACCAACATAGTCGGAGACCTATGTGGTCAAATCAACAACATGGTCAGAGACCAACGTGGTCAGAAACCTGAGTGGTCGAATCATCCGACGTGGTCGTGGACCTGTGTAGACGATGAGCAGTACTTCCAGCTCTGTGTGAGCGTCTGACTAGTGAGCGGTATTAACGACTCTATGTGAGTGATACTTTTGAGTTGCAAAACAGCTAGCTTGTGTAGCAGTATGTTTTTCTAGAGATACACCTTCGTGGAGTCTTCTCGTCCCTATGGTAATCGGTAGTTCCACACGAGTATAGCGATACTTTCGATGATCGGTAGTACCAGTCTTTAGACGGCGGAACTACTAACAGCCTGCTGTAACAACTAGTTTTCTGACCATTTGCGAGGGGAGCGGAACCACCAGTGGTTTGCCTGTGGTACTTCCTCACATTCTATTCCAATGGCTAGTTTTGAGGTGTGGGATATAAACACCCCCTTGTGGCCTGTTGGAGTAGAACCTTTTGCACTCTATTTCACTCCTTTGAGCTAATGTGAGATTCTCCTCTCAATTCTGTATGTGTTGCACCTTATGAGTAAGGAGGAAGGCTCTAAATTGTATGTGTTGCATCTAGAGGTGAATTGAATATCCATTCGAGCTTGTGCATTCGTTGCACGTGATGAGAGTCAAGCGAGCGGCTTGACTTATTACTATTGGAGGTTGTCAACTCCTAGACGCCATTGGAGGCGTTGTGCGTGGTGATCTTCTCAAAGAAGATTGTGAGAAGATTCGGCGAAGTGTGAAGGTTGGAGCTCACCTACATGGAGTAAGAAAGAGCTACCACTAGTGGATTTGAGGTGATTGCCTTAATTCGTGGAGTTGGTCCAATTTATTTGGGCTTACCTCAACGTAAACTAGGGGATACCGACAAGTCTCTAAACACCACGGTACAAAGCAATCGTGTTATTTGTAGTTTATTTTCTTGTGCTCAGTTTATATTTAAGCAATTTACATTCATAGAATCAAATTGATTACTTGTCATCCTAGAATTGCAAACCTTGACATAGTCTTAATTTGTTAGTGCACTTAGGTGAACATAACTGATTTAGGCTTTATTTGTGCCAAACCAAATTGAGTTAAGATTCTGCATTCTATACTTGGTTTTAGCCAAATAGAAACAATTCATAATTGAAGAAAGATTTTTAATCTGCCTATTCACCCTCTCTAGTTGGCCTCCTCGATCTTACACCGGTGAGCTTCCCAACCACTGGTCACCAAAATCCGATGGCCACCATTGCTCCTGGTTAGGGGTGAGTTGTGATGCGTGTTCTCGTGTCTTCGCCCTCTCCCTACCATCGTGACTTGATCAACGCTACACCAAGGAGTTGCCACAGGCAGTGGCTTGCCTCACCGAGCTCAAAGTCCTCTCCTTGCCATCCCATGTGCTCCGCGGTGAGATCCCTAGTGAAGTTTGGCTGCCACCACATGAACACAAGCGTGCACATCACATCACGCCCCCAAATTTGGATTCGTGAAGGCATTTCGACGACCTCACCGGCGATGAGTGCTGGGATGGCCAGATTCATCCTCCTCCGCCATGTCGGCGGGACCCGCCTCTTCACCGCGACCTCTCTCTTGCAACGATGACTGCATGGCCCTTACTCGCTAAAGGAGATGGCGTCCTAGGGGTGTGGGTGCGCTACTATCCACATCCACGGCCATGGAGGTGAAGGAGGATGCGACGAAGGAGGTGACCAAGGGGGAAGAGGTGGCAGTGGCATTGGAGGGTGGGTGGTGGGGAAAGAGATGGGAGTGACCGTTGGTCGCCAGTGAGAGGGTGCGGCGGTGGGGAATGAGATGGGAGCTGCCGGTTTCATTGGTGGGATGAGATAGATGAGAGGTGCTTTAAGATTATCAATGCCACATGTCAAAATCTGAGATAGGGCCTTCAATAGTATAACTTCAAGCCCCGTCCTATGGAACGATTTACCATAACCAACTTAGTAGAATTTAATGCTTAGACCCTGATTTACACAAATCATTAACTTATGTAGTTTTTCTGTTGGACCATGTGATGGTTGCGCATTTTATTGATGATGAATAATTGATATTTGGTTTTATTGAAATTTGCATTCATGAAAGTTCTTGTCAATGCGCTTCTGTGCTTGAGTTTTCAGAATGGCAAAACAATCATTAACTTATGTAGTTTTTTCTGTTAGACCATGTGATGGTTGTGCATTTCATTGATGATGAATAATTGATATTTGGTTTTATCGGAATTTGCATTCATGAAAGTTCTAGTCAATGCGCTTCTGTGCTTGAGTTTTCAGAATGGCAAAACAACCACGCCTGGCTTCGACCATGGACAGTAGTTTGATCGGCCTTGTGATGGCTGGTCCGATCGGCCTTGTGATGGATGGTTTGGTCGGCAGGTCCAAACAGTAGACTTTGACCACGGCAGATTTTCACCACGAAAGACTTCAACCACGGTATTTTGACCATGGCAGATAATCGTAGATTTCGACTTGAACAGTAATCGATCATATGCAACATTTAACTGGTCCGATCTTAACTACAGTGAACCAGTCAGAGGTCGTTAGGTCATCTGCTTTAGTAACTGGTCGATGGTCATAGCTACAGTACCTGGTTGATACTCGATAGTCGTAGACTTTACTGGTCAATACTCGGTAGTCACAGACTTTGTGATCGGAAGTCGAAAGCTTTGCGATCGGTTGCCGTAGACTTCACGATCAGTACTCGTAGACTTCATGGTCGGATTGAGTGCTTCAATTCTTGCTATTTTTTAGTACTTTGAGTATTCATGTTAGGCCAACGATATGACTTGCTGGTGTTTGGTGGTTGGTGCTTCGGTACTTGTGTATAGTAGTCTGTGCGGTACCGGTGATCACTAGTGCAGCGAATGGTTGGAGATTGATACTCGTAGACTTAGTGATCTGGTGTTTTAGTCATAGCGATCAGTACTCGGTAGTTAGTACTCGATGGTTCTATGGTTGGGAGCGATACTTGTTATTCCCGAGTATTCTGAGCGATGGTAATTCCTGAGTACTTGTTATTTTCGAGTACTCGATGAGCTAGCGGTCATATTGAGTGATCTAAAGTTGATTTCTGGATAGCGATGAGATGTGTGATCATGGACGACCTGTGTGATACCGATGGATGGTTAAATATGTGTTTCAAGTGTGTGTTTGTGCTGATGTTGGTCAAGTTAGAAAGAACTTGTGCTAGGAGAAAGTTTCCCTGGTCTTTGCATGTGCAGGTGGGCGTGGAGATGATCATGGTCGGTGATGAGGAGAACTGAGACTAGAATGGGGAGATCTGAGATCTAGACAATTGAGGATGTTATGCAAAGTGGTCGGGCTCACGCTGGAGCATGTAGAGATCAAAGGTGGTAATTTATGGAGAAGCTACGGGCAGTGCGGTCTCGGAGGCTTCGACACGAGAGGTGATGATTTGTGGAGAAACTACGGGTGGTGCGGTCCTGGAGGCTTTGACACAGAAGTTGATGAGACGTGATAAAGATATGGGAGGTGCTGTCTTAGAGTCTTCATCACGTGTTGAGTTAGGAGTTATGGAGGGAGTTCATAACTTGGAAGAGGTAGATATTGGTTAAAATCCGTGTTTTTAAGGGTTTCAGGTTCCTTGATTTTCGGAAGAGAATAGATTTTGTGTCCATGTTTGACATGAACACAGTTTAGGGCTCTAGCATATAAAAGCAGGGAGAGACTAAGGGTTTTAGCCATAGCTTTGAGGAGTTTTTTGTACTAGGATTTTTAGGGGTGCCGTGAGGGCGCTTTGTAGCCATAAACATGATCCAGAAGTAATATATCAGATTAATTCCAAGAAAAGTTAGTCTACGTTGGTGACGTGTTTTCTGAGCATCGTTTTCTTGTGTCTTCGACAGCGTTCTAACACATCACGATTTTGCATGCCACGAGCTCGGTGTCTACGGTCGTCTGTTCAATCCAACCGAGCAGAGTACGGTGTTGTCCTCGGTGTGTTCTCGTTCGAGCGGTCGAAGCGTTCGAGTGGCTGAAACTTTCGAGTGGAGGGAGATTTCGACCACGTACAAAGGCGGTCGTAGCGAGCAGTCAAACGATCGAAGTGTTCATCGAGTGCGCGTAAAGGAGGTCAAGCGAGCAGACAAACGACTTGCGGTCGAAATCTATATCCGGTAATTTAGATTGCTTTTCTTCCGTTTTGAGATTTATTTTTATGTATTAAAAAGTGGAGGCAATTATTTACCCCTTTGATTGTGCCATACGGTCCTACATTTTCTTTCTAAACCAAATTTCTACACGTTAGTCTTGTTGAACGAGGAACAGCAGAGACTGTCAGAAATGGCAGAACCTCCAAACCTTAACCGCCGCTCGGAATGGCAAAGTACCAGATCGTGTCTGGAGCTTCCACAAATGGTAGCAAAAATGTTCCCAGAGCTGTGGAATCTGTTAGTCCTCCATACTGTACATTCGTTGGACATATGCACCTAGTTTCTCAAAGAAAATTAGTGCACGACGAAAATGTTACGACCTGGAAGAATTGTTGACAGACGAACTATAGCTGAAAAATAGCGCTGACGGTGAGTATGATAAAATGGCCCAGCTGAACTTAGTCAAAACTTGGACTATCAATTATCACCAGTTTAGCTTGTTCATCGTAATGCTGCCAACCAAACTACAAACATTCTAGCACTAAGTATTTGCACTCTTCCAGCATATTAAACAGTCTCCGTGACCTCACATGTCGAAGAATCTGTTGGATTATGTGGGCCAAGCCCATATAATAAGAATAATTCCTATTAAATCTCAAAGGCCCACTCATGCAAAGGAGGCATGCATGTGACCTTTAGTACCATATTGCTAGTTCTAGGAGAGGAAGACCACCTTAAAAGGGATGGTGCACTCCTAGTCACTTGAGGCATGTGTGGGAGAGAACTAGAGGATAACACGCTGCTGCCGCCTCTCGCCGCATGGCCGGGCCGGCCGGGCCGGCTGGCTGGCTGGCTGGCCGGCCGGCCGGCCGGGCCGGCCGGCCGGCCGGCCGGCCGGGCCGGCCGGCCGGGCCGGGGCCGGCCGGGCCGGCTGGTCTGGCTGGGCTGGCTGGCGGCGCGCGCGCACGGCACTGCGTGAATGGTCCGCCAAAATCCGCTCGGTGCTTGCGCAGACGCGCTTCCTTTGCGCTTTATCTTTTCTTTGTTTTGTGTGGCGGTGAATCCGGATCGATTCTGCTGCTAATCCGGTTCGGCACGAGTTATGGAGAACGTGCAGCGCCTTGATCACGCGTCCCGGTTTTCTATAAATACGAGTCGCCGCCTCCATACAAGATTACGCGAAAATCAATCTAGGGTTTTGCCTCCTCCATCCATTGTCTTTGCGCCGTCCCACGTAGTCTACTCCGTCCCGTCCGCGGCGCAGCGCCGCTCGGAGAGCGGTCTCGGAACCGCTTCCAAGTCCCGCACCGGAGAGGCGAATAAGGTTTTTGGAAGCGCTCGCGCGATCGCTCATTGTAGCTCGCTCGTCTTCCTCGCTCGCTCGCCGCGAATCGTCATCGACCGTGTCATCCTCACCGTGCTCGCGGCGTCTACATCGGCAAATCGATCGTAACGTAACCATCGATGCACGCAATGGTCATGTTCTCCGTATAGATCTGTTCATATACGCTTTCTGGTTTACATGTCAGATCTTTTATGCCCGTGATGGTTCTCGTTATTTTGCGTGCATGATGTCATGATTTATTTATGGAATAAATTAAACCTACATGTGCTTATATATTCAACAATCCAAAACCTTATTGTAGGCATTGTGGTTTTACTATGGCTGGATTTGCCGATGCACCGAGGCCGGATAAATTCTCCGTGTGCACTTTAAGAGATGGCGATTAGGGTCACTCGTGGCTTATTGCTATGAATGTATTCAGGTTAGTAATGGCAAGCCCAAGGTGTTCTTGATGCTTGGCGTAAAGAATTCGAGACCGCCACTACTCTCTTTGTTGGATGCATTCTTAGTGTTCTTCTTGACCGTGCATGCGAGGTGTATATGCACATGACAGACGCGAAGGAGTTATGGGATGCATCGAATTCCAAATACGGTGTTATCGATGCCGCAATGACATGTATGTCATGGAGCAATTTCATGACTACAAGATGGTTGATAACCGCTCAGTAGTCGATCGAGCTCATGAGATACGAGCCATTGCCAAGGAACTCGAACTCTGAAGTGTGCCTTACCCGACAAGTTTGTGGTGGATGTATTATTGCGAAATTACCTTCTTCATGGAGGAATTTCGAACAAGACTCAAACACAAGAGACAAGAGTACTCTGTTGAGAATCGATTGGGTCTCTTGAAATTGAGGAGAAAGCTCGGAAAAGGACGCTGTGTCTAAGGGTGATGGAGGGCGCCTAGTGCCAATGTGGTACGAAACCCTCAAACAAGAACAAAGGGAAATTTGTTAAAGCCCAACAGACAACCAACTTCAAGAAGAAGAAGAACAACAACAATCGGGATGATAGAACTTGCTTTGTGTGCGGTGAGCCCGGTCACATGGCCAAGAAGTGCCCACAACGCAAAGGAAAGAAGGCACCGCAGATGGACTTCTAAGTCCATCAACGTGACCATTGGCAAGACGGAGATGGGACTGGTATGGTAATTTACCTCTTGTTCTTTCGCTTAGTCAATCTACCAATTGGTGGATTGATACAGAGCTAATGTACATGTGTGTGCCGATATTTCGTTGTTTTCTTCTTATCAGTCGCCCGAGATTCCTCCGTCCTAATGGGGAATGGGTCACATGCTCTGCTCATGGTGTTGGCACGGTAGATCCAAGTTTACTTGGAAAGATCGTGCGGTGAAGAACGTGCAGCATGTCCCTTCTATAGACAAGAATCTCGTTAGTGGCTCCCGCTTATGTAGAGACGGGCTTAAGTTGGTATTTGAGTCTAATAAAGTAGTCGTGTCTAAACATGGACATTTTATTGGTAAAGGCTATGAGTGCGGAGGCTTGTTCCGCTTTTCCTTTCAGATTTCTGCAATAAGATCAGAAACCATATTTGTGGCAAAGTGGATGATGAGGCTAATGTTTGGCACTCACGTCTATGTCATATTAATTTTGGTTTGATGTCTCGGCTTTCAAAGATGAATTTAATTCCAAACGTTTCCATCACCAAAGGTTCTAAATGCCATAGCGTGTGCAATCAAAGCAACCTCGTAAGCCTCACAAGGTCGCCGAGGAGAGAAACTTGGCACCACTAGAACTCCCGCATTCAGATCTTTCGAGATGAATGGCGTGTTGACGAAGGGTGGAAAACGATATTTCATGACATTGATTGATGATGCAACTAGGTTCTGTTATGTGTATTTATTGAAAACGAAAGATGAGGCTTTAGACTATTTTAAAATCTATAAGGCGTAAGTTGAAAACCAGCTTAAATAGAAAGATAAAAGACTTAGGTCGATCGTGGTGGAGAGTATTTCTCAACGAATTTGACTTATTTTGTGAGGAACATGGCATTATACATGAGAGGACGCCTCCTTATTCCCCGAGTCAAATGGGATTGCCGAAAGGAAAACCGCACGTTGATCGACTTGGTGAATGCCATGTTAGATATCTGCGGGATTACCTAAGGCATGGTGGGGAGGCTTTGCTAACGCCTAATCACGTATTAAATAGAGTTCCTAACAGAAATAAGGACAAAACACCATACGAGGTATGGATTGGGAGAAAACCATCACTTTCTTACTTGCGTACATGGGGTGCTTGGCGAAAGTTAATGTGCCAATAACTAAGAAACGCAAGCTTGGACCTAAAAGCGTGGATTGCGTTTTTACGGGATATGCTAATCATAGCATTGCCTATAGATTTTGATAGTTAAAACGAGGTACGACATACATGTTGGTACAATTATGGAGTCTCGAGATGCAACATTCTTTGAGAATATTTTTCCTATGAAGGATACACATAACACTACTAGTCAACCTTCTCAAATAATTCCCAGTTCAATCACATCACTGAACCTTTTGAACATACACATGAACTTGTCAATGAGGAGGATGACGGTGGAGCTCCTAGAAGGAGCAAGAGACAAAGGATATTCAAATCCTTTGGTGATGATTTCACTGTGTACCTTGTGGACGACACTCCCAAGTCTATTTCGAGCGTATGCATCCCCGATGCAGACTCATCGGAAGGAGGTCATCCGTAGTGAAATGGATTCTATTATCGCTAATGGAACACGGGAGCCGACAGATAAACCTTATGGGTGCAAACCCAGTAGGGTGCAAGTGGGTGTTCAAAAAGAAGCTTAGGCCGATGGTACTATTGAAAAATATAAGGCTCGGCTTGTTGCCAAGGGCTATACTCGAAAGAAGGCGAAGATTTCTTTGACACTTACTCACTGTTGCTAGACGACCACAATTCGAGTACTACTTGCTTTGGCTGCCTCACATGGTCTTCTCGCTCATCAAATGGACGTTAAGACAGCTTTTCTAACGGAGAGCTGGATGAGGAAATTTACATGGAACACTGATGGATTTGTAGTAGAAGGTCAAAAAGGCAAGGTGTTAAAACCGTTAAAATCTGTGTATGGTTCAAACAAGCCCCTAGCGGTGGCATGAGAAGTTCGATAGAACACCGACATCTGCAGCTTTGCTGTCAATGAGGCAGATAAATGTGTATACTATCGTTATGGTGGGGTGAGGAGTTATTCTATGTTTGTATGTGGATGACATCTTGATTTTTGGGACAAACATTAGTGTGATAAATGAGGTCAAATCATACTTGTCTCAAAACTTTGATATGAAAGATCCGGGAGTGGTGATGTTATTCTAAACATTAAATTGGTTAGAGGTGAGGATGGGATTACACTTTGCAATCTCATTATGTGGAAAAGGTCTTGAGCCGTTTTGGCTTTTCTGACAACAAGCCTTCTCCAACACCTTATGATCCTAGTGTGTTACTTCGTAAGAATAAGAAAATTGCTAGGAATCACCGGAATACTCCCGATAATTGGCTCACTAATGTACCTAGCTAGTGCAACAAGGCCGGACATCTCCTTTGCTGTGAGCAAATTGAGTCGGTTTACATCTAACCCGTGAGATGATCATCGGAAGGCGCTTGAGCGAGTGTTGCGCTATCCGAAGGGTACCTCGAACTTTGGACTTCATTATACTGGGTACCCATCGGTCTTTGGAGGGTTATAGTGATTCCAATCGATCTCGATCTCGATGAGATCAAAGCCACTAGTGGATATGTTTTCACTATTGGTGGTGGTGTTTGTTTCATGGAGGTCTTGCAAACAGACCATTTTGACGAGGTCAACCATGGAAGCAGAGCTTGCGGCACTAGACACTGCTATTGTTGAGGCAGAATGGCTACGAGATCTATTGATGGATCTACCTACGGTGGAAAAGCCGCGCGCTATCCTTATGAATCGTGATAATCAAACCGTTATCGCTAAAGTGAACAGTTCTAAGGATAATATGAAATCGTCGAGCATGTTAAGAGACGATTGAAGTCTGTCAGAAATTGAGAAACTCCGAGTTATAACCTTGGATTACATCCAAATGATAAAAACTCGCGATCCTTTACAAAGGGACTATCACGGAATGTGATAGATAGTGCATCGAAGGAGATGGGTATGAGACCCATGTGAGTTATCTATGGTAGTAACCCAACCTATGTGATCGGAGATCCCGTGAATTAGGATCTGGGAAAAACAAGCCATTAGTTAATCAAGGAGAGTAATTTCAACCTCTCTATGTGAAGATGCAATACTCTCGAAACGCAAGGCAAAGTTGACTAAGGTCTTAATGTGTTCCATTGGCTTTTAGAAGCGAAGACGCTATCTGCAGAGCGTTCTTGAAAGAACACACCTATATGAGCCCGATCATTAGTCGCAGCTATGGAGATCTTGGGTAATCTCCTACTAAGCTCATGAAGAGACCAAGGAGTATGACTTATACGCTCCAACCGAGGGGTAGCCTCATCGCGGCCTAGTATCGCTTAAGTCTTTAAGTGAAGCTTGCTTGCACCAAACTTGCAATTCAAGGCATAGTCCATTGTTCAAGTTGTGAGTAAGTGTAGCTTGAGTTCTAGGTGGATGTTCAACCTTAATCGGTCTCCATCGAAATACCGATATATAAACAAGACATTGGAATTGGGCAAATCTCTGTGGGACTTTGAGATCTGGTGGGGGATTGTTGGATTATGTGGGCCAAGCCCATATAATAAGAATAATTCCTATTAAATCTCAAAGGCCCACTCATGCAAAGGAGGCATGCATGTGACCTTTAGTACCATATTGCTAGTTCTAGGAGAGGAAGACCACCTTAAAAGGGATGGTGCACTCCTAGTCACTTGAGGCATGTGTGGGAGAGAACTAGAGGATAACACGCGCGCTGCTCGCCGCCTCGCCCGGCGGGCGGCCGGGCTGGCTGGCTGGCGGGCGCGCGCGCGCGCACGCACTGCGTGAATGGTCCGCCAAAATCCGCTCCAGTGCTTGCGCAGACGCGCTTCCTTTTTGCGCTTTATCTTTTGTTGTTTTGTGTGGCGGTGAATCCGGATCGGTTACTGATTGCTAATCCGGTTCGATTACGAGTTATGGAGAACGTGCGCGTCTTGATCACGCGTCTGGTTTTCTATAAATACGAGTCGCCGCCTCCATACAAACATTACGCGAAAATCAATCTAGGGTTTTGCCTCCTCCATCCATTGTGCCGCGCCGCCCCACGTAGTCTACTCCGCCCCGCCCGCGGCGTGCACCGCTGCTCGAGAGAGCAGTCTCGGAACCGCTGCCAAGTCCCGCACCGAGAGGCGAATAAGGTTTTGGGAAGCGCTCGCGCGATCGCCGCCGTAGCTCGCTCGTCTTCCTCGCTGCTCGGCTTGGCGAATCGTCATCGACTTCGTGTCATCCTCACCGTGCTGCGCGCGTCTACATCGGCAAACCGATCGTAACAGAACCATCGATGCGTAATGATCATGTTCTCCGTATTAGATCTGTTCATGTACGCTTTCTGTTTACATGTCTAGATCTTTTATGCCTCGTGATGGTTCTGTTATTTTGCGTGCATGATGTCATGATTTATTTATGGAATAAATTAAACCTACATGTGCTTATATATTCAACAGAATCTTCAGGGGGGAAAAGATTCATCAAAATAAGATACTGTAGCGATACACTGGTACTTGCGTTGAATTAGCATCAGAGACTAACTAATTAACTGGCAAAAAAGAGCTTCTCTAGCTAATTAACAGGGAGAACATGAGCAGCTTCAGAAACTACACGGTACATTTCTCTCTCAAATCTCTACTGCAGCCAGCCATGCACATCAGTCTCGAGCTCTGTCGAAATTTTCCATGGAAGCACAGCCAAAAAAAGCGCATGTGACTGGCCAAATATGAGTACACCCGACCCATCGATCTCCATTGATGAAGAACGCTGTGAAGACTTAGGAAGAAAACGACGCGCCGCCGCTCATGTCGTCCCTGGAAGCGGAGGCCTCGGAGAACTCGTCGTTGTACATCTCCTCGATCATCGGCTTCCACAGCCGCACCCGCGCGTTGATGAACCAGTTCGATATCTGCACAGCACGTAGCTACTCAATTAGTTAACTAATTAATCCCAGTAAGAAAGCATTGCTAGTATATACTATATTGTGACAGTGGGACGGACTTGGCTTCTGCTTAAACCCGTGCTCACGGCCAGCCTGAGCTTCTCGTTGTCATCGGGGTACCTGCATGTTCCACATTGCAAACAGAGTGGGGTGTTAAGTAGCATATCAAACTCGAGCTCCATTTCGGAGCTTGGTGCTGTGTTGCGCTGCACTGTGGGATAAACTAGAAAGTGTATGTAGTTTTTTGCGGGTAGAAAAATGATATTGTTGTCACAATTTCTGGAAGATGCTCTATGTTTTTTTAACAGTGATTTATATAATTTAAAGTACGATGAATACTAAATAGATGATAATTATCTCTTTATATGTTTTCAGATTACTGCTATTCTTAGTAGAGAGAAAAGCATAGAAGCTAAGTATTTTACCAGTGATGATATCTTGGTGAAACCGCGCAATGCCAAACGGAGCCTCGTTACTGTTAATGAACAACTTACGGATGCAGGAAATGGTCGAGGAGCCACGCCCGGAGGACGGCCACCGAGTCCTCCGGCAGGCCCCGGAGCGGCCTCCACACCTGCTCCGCCCGCGCCGCTGCGGCCTGCTTCTTCCGCCGGACCACCTTGTTCACCATGTCCTCTGTCACCGGCAGCGCGGTCTCCTCCTCCTCGTCGTCCTCGCCTTCCTCGTCCTCCCGCAGCGTCGACGCCGGTCTTCTTGCCGCCGCCGTGGCTTGGAGCCTGAGCTTGCGGAGTATGGCGCGCCGCAGGTTGCCGAAGTGGCGCGACATCGCCTGAGCCATGAGGGAAGTGTACCCCGTCATCGCGCCGGCCCCGAGCGCCGGCTCGAACGACGACGACACGCGGCTCAGTTCCCGAAAATAGTGCTCGCGCCGGCTCTCCAGCTGCAGCCTCCCACCAAGAACGAATTAATTACGTGAACAGCTTCGATTACTTTGCAGTTAACTATTACTAGTGCGCACTTGGCAAGAACTAAACGCCATGGGTTAGCTAATGCTGTGATGCAATAGAGTAGTAATAGAATGGACCTCGCTGAGAAGGCTGAGGAGCTTGGTTTGGACGCCGTCGCCGTCTTTGTCCCTGCCATGGAACGGGCAGTTCGTTGCTGCCTGCAGATACATTTCTTGGAGAGCACTAGCACTAGCCTCGAACTGTCCGTGCTTCTTTGCCTCGTCGTTGCCTCCTGCGCTCGCCTCAGCCGCCTCTCCCATGGACACCGCTTCGCGCAGGAGCTCCTGCGCCGGCCGCAGGTACCGGGAGCCGCGCAGCACCGACATCATCGCCGGCGCAGGCGCCGCCGCGACTCCGCACGAGCAGCAACAGTGCGAACGACGGTCAGCCGCTGAGCCGAGAGTCAGGACCAATGGACCAGTACCGCTCGACCCATCGGGCTGGTGGTGCTCCGCGGCGGCAATCTCCCCGTTATCAGCATCCGCCGCCGGTGGCTGCCGGTGGAGCGGGCAATGGGCGCACTGCTGGAGATGCACCGGCATGGTGCCCTGTCGGCACGGGCCGTTAGCGTCGTGGGCGACAGGTTTCTTTGGAGCTTGCTTTGGTGAGCCTTTGCTCATTTGGCGGTGCTTGGTCACCATGCCAATCTGTATTCTACGCTTGCTACCAACAACTAGTACCACAAGTTACTTAGGGCGGGTGGTGTTAATGACCTGTAACACTCAGTGCAGATCAGCAGCAACAAATTGGTCAATTGATCAAACAGTGTTACAGAGATGATACAAATTAAGTGACGAACTAGTTAACAAGCAATAACATAGTAACATGCATGTAGCTAGCTAAAATGTGCATACCTTTGCCCTTGGCCTTGTGACTTCGTGAGGGGTGGTCGTAATGTGGTAGAGGAGGTAGTAAGTAAACAAGCCAATGCCTATGCCTTCATGCATCTATACCACACAGAGACAGAGCTCTTCACAACTGCAGAGATATACTCCATACTCATGTGGTAGGGTGGTGGCCCTGTCCCCTGCCCTGTGGACCTTGGACCATATTTTACATTGAAACAACACTGACCACAAGAAGGGTTCAAAGCTTCAAACTTAGCAACTTCAGTGCAAGCTCCTTTGTCACTAACTTACTACTACTACTCAGCAGTAGTACTGTCCTTTCTCCTCTCTCCCTATCTACCATTGCTGGGTAGCTTTTCTTGGGGAGTGCAAGTGCATGCAATGCTGTCTAGCTAGCTCTCTCTCTTTCTCTCTGTGTGCTGGCTGGCTGGCTGCGAAGGCATACACATACACTAGTGTGTAGAATCTCAAGAAAGGGCAAGCAGTGCTGTGCTGCTTTGTGTAGCTGTCCTAATCTATGGAAAGCCCAGTGCCTTTTCTGGGTGCCTGCAACAGAACCCAGTGCCTTTTCTGGGTGCCTGCAGTTGCTATTAGCTAGCTGCTGCCTTGGAGAGTTGGAGTGCACATGACTTCTGTAGAGAGTGGAACCAAGCAAAGTAGCAAACACTACTTTGGTCTTGCTGCACCATTGTACTTGCATCATGCATGATAAGGTAACCAACCACCAAGTGTGAGATGCATATAAATGGATACTTCATACATCAACAAGTGATCAATTCATAGAAAGATAAGAGAGATAAGAGGGGTTGTTTTGGTTTGGTGACAAATTTGCCATACCATACCCTACCAAAATTTGGCAATTTGGTCACTAAATTGGCTACCAACGTTTTGACAGAAGATTGGCAATAAAATGAACTAGAGAGACAAGGGAGAAGAGATCTTGCTAAAGTTTGATAACAAACTAAATATTTATCAAATTCGATCAATTCTACCAAATTTTAGTAAGACGCATTGGAATCTATTGAAACCAAACCAACCAACCAGAGATGCTGAGAGAGGTGAACATAAAGGCAGTCAAAATACAGTTTTTGGGAGGTGCCAGTGTCGTTGCAGAGTAGTCCGGTGATTGATTGGACTGATCCTAAGAAGGTGGCGCTGTTTGTTTTGGGGCAGTGGTGAGCCGTACTTGGCACCTTTTTTATGGAGGATATAAACTAACTAAAAATCATCATATGAATGAGAGAGCGGTCAATAGGAAAATGAGTGAAACTGCCTCTCATATCCTATTGGAGGGTTTATATATATAAATTGGGTTGGAAAAGGTTTTTATATCTTGCTTCTCAGTAATTGCACACGATAAGAGTATAATGGTATATTTGTTTAGACATACAATATATTATTAGACTTGTTCTAAGGCCCATTAGCTAAATCTAATGGCACTAAAGGTGATCTCTACAGTGACATTCAAGCTACATTGATTGTAAGGATTTTCTATGTAGGAGGACCTTAGAGTAAGACCCCTCATTCACCGTTGATAAGTGTTAATCAACGGCGGATAGAAGGCCTCACCCTGAGGCCCTTCCCTATTGACTAGTTCTTCGCACTGATTTGAGCTTTGAACCGATGACGTTTCGACTAATCAATGCGCGCTTTCCACCTTCCAAATGTGCTGTATACATGATGCTACAGTATAATCTGGCAATACAGTATCACTTCAACTAGGAAGCGCCGTGCGTCGAAGTGGAGGATCAAATGAATCTAAGGTGACTCTCTTAGCATGCTTTCAATCGTAGAAATTGTCCTCACATTGTTGGATTGCAATGACTTGTTGGCAGCTAAATCCTCTCTCTCGAAAATTAAAGTAAACAAATGTGAAGTTAACCATTGGATAAAGGAATTGTGATTTATATTTGTGCAGTTGTGGCTGTGCGCAGACTGCATAAGGTACACGGCTAGATATTTTAGTCAAATTGCTATGTGGACACAGTAACGGAGAAGGAAAAAACATCACACGAAAGGATACAGGAAAAGACATGTCAAAATGTGCTCCAGCACTCCTGTTTCCAAACGTAGTATATATCACAATTACATGGAGCCAACGGGTAGTTGATTAACTAGCTGCATATAAGCGCGGCGCACGCCGCACTAGCTACCGTGTGGATCAAAATAAAAGAGACGATAATTCGCAGGGAGTTTCATAAAAAAAATCAAGGACAAATACGTAATTTCGGGAAAAGCAAAGGGTTTTTTTGTAAAAAATCGAGGACTTGTAAGGACTTGTACGTAAGTAAATAAGGACCTATACGTAATTTTGGAAACCCGCCGGGCGCAATCCCAAATTTTTTTGCAAAGAAAAAACTTGCAAGGACCTTTTCGCGAGAAAAAAGGACCTATACGTAATTTTTGCAAAGCCGGAGGAAAGTGCCTCGGCCGGCCGTACGCAAAACCCGGAGGCCACGCGCCGGCCGACCGAGGGCAGCGGGCGAGGCAGGGGACGACGTGGCCCCTCTCGCTAGCCGGGAATCCCCCCAGGTTTGTTATCTGTATGATTCCAAGGGGTTGTTTACAGTCAACTAAATGTTAAAAAATCAGTCAGATTTCCCGGCAAATCCATGTTCTAAGAATTATTTTGTTACCATTGCAAAGATCATGGAGTTAAAAAAATACTATCGCTTGTGAGAATGACATGTGGAGCCCAAGACTACCTACAGTGGCACATTAGATGATATCTTTTAATTCCACGATCTTTACGATGGTATTGAGCAATATTGCCCTATTTTTAATCTTTATTACTTAAAAGAGAGAATTGATGGTGGTGGTTTATCGTCCTCTCCTAACTCTCCCTTACCTCACCTCTCTCTAGAAACAACGAGCATCGACATGTAGGCCCATTGTTAATCGCACCTCGCTCCTATTCCCACACTCGCCACCAACAATTGCGTAGGCCCCTCCAGCCCTCCTCACAAATCACGTCACCTCCACTCTCTCAAATTGTGCCACCTCCCCCTCCCCCTCCTGATTCTCCTGCTCTACTACTACCCCCAACGCCTATTCCCCTCATCGGCGGCTAGAGCTAGGCCTCACAATGCCCGATCCAGAATTTGTGCTACCGCTTGTGCCACTAGAGGGCAGGGGCAGATCTACAGTAGTTCATGGGTGTTCAGCTGAACACCCAAATTTTTTGACACAAAACCTAGTGTATATATAAGGTATTACACACACACACACACACACACACACACACACACACACATATATATATATATATATGTATATGTAATTGGGTCAAAAACACTAATTTCAGCCTATAGTCCCCGCTTAATCGGCCGACCAGTCTGACGCTCGCTCGGCCCGACGCCTGCGTGCTGCCCAGCCGGCCGGCCCATTTGCGTTGCGCTACGCGATACAGTCCTGCCCAAGCGGCGAGCGCCCGAGTCCACAGCCGTAACCCTAGCCTCCGCGATGCGCCGCGCCAGCCCTCCACTCCGCTCAGCGCCGCGCCGGCCCTCCGGCCTCTCCGGCACTCCGCCGGCACCGCGACCGCCAGATCTAGGCGCTCCGCTCTGGCCCTCCGCTCCGCACCTCCACCCTTCGGCACGACCGGCGAGTCGGCACTGTGCCTCCGCCCTCCGGCCGCTCTAGCACTCCGCCGGCACCGCAACCGCCAGATTTGGGCGCTCTGCTCTGCCCTCCGGCCTCCGGCACGATTGGCGAGGCGGCGACCGTGCCTCTGGCTCCGCCCTCCGCCGCTGCCCGACACGGCGGCACCGCGGCCACTGTCAGTAATCCTACCAACCCCTTTTTAGCTCTTCTCGGTAATCACCCTAGGGAGTAACTAGTAGCAATTTGTTGAGATTAGTAGCCTTCCTCAACACAAAGCTAACTAGCTGTAACTCATTGTAGTATCCCTTGAAATTCACATTTGTTGAGATTAGTAGCCTTCCTCATCACATTTTCTGGAAACAAAACTTTTGCCTCTCGAGATGTCTCAAGATTGCAAGTCAGTTAGCTGAAGTGCCAACATCTTGCCAACTAAATATTGACACAAAAAAATGACATTGTATCTACCTATAAGCATCTAAAACTCAGCAGTTTGTGGGTAAATTAAATTGACAAAAAACTCAAAACTAAAAATAAGCCGCATGGATTAGCAAAAAGACAACCTAATTACCCCCTGTTGCTCTTACTCTTCTGTTCTTGTATTTTAATCTCATACTTATGCATTTCCCTGTTGTCGCCTATTGGCTATGTCATTCCATGTCTCGACTACTTTTGTCATTTATCTGAATCCCCATCCCATCCTTTCTTTTTTAAGTAATGTACTGTTTTTCTCCCAGAGCCAAAGGGACCGTCCAATGGCACACTTATACTCGTATAGCCAGTGCTCACCAGTTCATAGTTTTGCTGCATGGACAACTAATCGTACTCCAACTCTGATGTCAAATAGAAGGGGGTTGCCAATAAGCTCCAACTGCCCTGAAAGGGAGAAACAGAATGTGAGACTCTTTAATACATTTATTTCTTGGACCTTCACTTGTGCACTGATATTTGCTCATTCTTAGATGATTACCTCTCAGTTGACCAAAGGATGCTTTAGAGAAGACAACAGGATCAAGAAACGGTTAGCATTTGCTCTTTACCCTATATTCTAGAACATCATGGCTACTTTGGAATGCCGAGGGGGGCTTTGCCTAGTTGACTAGTTGTCCCTCCTGCTTGTCTATTATTGCATGAACTAGCAGCCTGCAAACACATAAATATTCACACTTGATGCCTTTTATAACTTCGAACACCCATTCTAAAATTCCTGCGTCCGCCACTGCTAGAGGGGAGGGAGATGGCCGATCCAATATATTTGGCCGCCGGAGGGGAGGAAGAAGGCAGATCCGGCCACCTCCCCAGTCGCAGTGCCGCTCACACACGTCAGTCCCCATGACACTGCACCACTGCCTGACCGAGGAGATTGAAGCTCAACGACAGCAGTGTTAGGTGGTGGTGGTGCTAGGGCACAGAGATAAATAGAGAGAGAGAGAGGGAGTAGGGCGTCGCCTCCTTCCCTTATCGGAGGCCACACGACCTATTCCCCACGTGTAGCAACCATCGCTCCACCCCCATTTCCAGCACCTCAGGCCGAGACGAAGGGGACGAAGATGATGGGAAGAGGGCAGAGAAGCGCGAGAGGGGAGAGGAAGGGGCAGGGTTTAAGGAGGGAGCATGGGCCAAGTCGACCTCTGGTGGTGAGCGTGCAGAGCCAAGGGATGGGAGGCGAGTGCAGGAGGAGAATGGAAGTGAAGGGTCAAACAGAAGGTGGAGGGATCATGGGGCTCGAGGAAGTGGGCGGGAGAGAGATAGTGGGGAATAGGGATTAGATTTTCTTGTTAGGGAGCTCATCGTACGATCCTAGACACATGATCATCATCCAACGGCCGAGAAATTCTAGATGATGTGGCTGGCACGGTCCGCTTCCCTCTTCACACCCTCTTAAGTATTATAATTATTAAGCTAAGCTAAGCTAGCTCTCGTGCATGTGTATGATGTACTCCAAAATTATTTAATTCCTTGTATCTGGCCCATCTTGATCTATTATGTTGTTGTCTTCTTCATTGAATTATTATTGATTGATTTATTAATTTTAAATGGATATTTGTGACATGGAACGACATAGTGAGTGTAGTAGTAAGTAGTACGGTATCTTTACTGCTTAAAAAAAGAAGTTGGTAGTGGTTCATCTGACATCCCATCATTCTGATAGTGGTGGTTCATCTGCTATCCCATTATCCTCTAATACCACTAAAAATGAAAAAGGGAAGAAATACATGGAACGAAAACAATCCAAGAGAGAATAAAGGAAATTAAGTAGAGTTTTGCTGTCAGACCCATTGGCTTTTAGAATGCCGAATAAAAGTAGCGCTCACTGAGGTTCCTAGACCGTCTAGGGATGGTCGGCACCATCTCACGTTTGGGTTCTCATCATCTAGCAAGAAATTCCATTCTTACCCTTTACCGACTTACCTGCCATAGTGGAAAAGCCCCAAACAGTGTAGAGCTACCTTTGGACAAATAGGTCTTTAAAGCCCTTAGACTTGAGAGCGAGTAAGATGATGAGTGAAGGGCAATCTAGTCATTACACAAAACCAGAGGAAGGGATGGCCGACCATGCCCCTCTTAAGCCAAATTCAACACAGGCTAGCCACACAAAACCTTATTTCATTTTTCCTCCCTTAGCCAAGAACTCATTTAGAGAAAGCAAACCAAGCCTCACAAGCCTTCCCTTCTCTTTTCTTTCCCCAAACCGGGATTTCATCCAAGAACCAAAACCTAAATCCACGGCCACTACAGAGAAGAGGTGAGGGAGAGAGAAGCGGAGGAGAGGAGCTTGGGGAGTTGGGGAAGACCAACGGCGTGAGGGTGGAGTCCACGGTGACCGCAAGCTGCCTAGGATCACCTGAGCCACACCGAACCAAACTGGGACAAGGAGGAGGCAAGAAGGGCCAACGACAATGCATGGAGGGCGCTGTCGCCACCACGACCATCGTCATCGCCTTCTCATACCCACCCAACCCGAGCCAAGTAAGGTTTGCCTTCCCCAAGCATGCGTATTGAATAGTAGGGCAAAACAAAGCTAAAAGCTAAATCAAAATGTGTTAAAAAAGAGAGGATTAGATGGACCGTTCGATGAAGTAGTGGAGTAGAGGTGCTCGGGCCAAGCTCAAGTGCCTTGCCAAAGCCATGGCCATGGGGAACACCTGGTGGCCATCCGATCCTCACAAGCCTTCCCATTTCTCATCCCTTCTCTTTTCTTTCCCCAAACCAAGACTAATCCAAGTCCCAAAACCTAAATCCACGGCCACCGTAGAGAGGAGGTGAGGGAGAGAAGTGGAGAAGAGGAGCCTGGGGAGTTGGGGAAGACCGATAGTGTGAGGGTGGAGTCCACGATGACCGCAACCTGCCTAGGGCCACCTGAGACACACCGAACTAGACTGGGACAAGGAGGAGGTGAGAAGGGCCAACGAAAACGTGTGGAGAGTGCTGTCGCCACCACAGCCATCGTCAACTCCTTCCCATCCCCACCCAACCCGAACCAAGTAAGGTTTGCCTTCCCCAAGCACGCGTATTGAAAAGTAGGGCAAAACAAAGCTAGAAGCTAAATCAAAATGTGTTAAAGAAGAGAGGATTAGATGGACCGTCCGGTGAAGTAGTGGAGTAGAGGTGCTCGGGCCAAGCTCGGGCGCCTTGGACAAAGCCATGGCCAAGGGGAACACCCGGTGGCCATCTGGCGGCGCAGCCACAGCCGAGCCAACAGTGTCGAGGATGGCTGGTTGGGGGCGCCACGACCAGAGGAGCAGCGTTGGGAGGTCGAAGTCTGGGGCTTTGACATGGGGGCCCACCACGACAGCGCAAGGGCGATGGTCAAAGGTCGTGCCAACCGAGCGGCAGGACCCAGCGCCTCGCCACCGCGCACGCATAGGGGAGGCGGCGGATCCAGCCAACCGCGGATCCGATCCTGGTTGGCCAGATCCAAGGCAAAGACCGAGAGGGAGGTGGCCAGATCTGGCTCTGGCCGGCCGGATCTGAAATTGGGAGAGAGTGGGAGAGGAGGAAAGGTTGGGGCAGCAGAGGAGCCGTTAGCGGCGAGCTCCGAGCCGGTGATTCCCGAGCTCTGCCATGCACTGCCGCATCGCCTAGGAGACGCCAGGCTGTTCGGCCGAGAAAAATGAGGAGGAAGAGGAGAGATAGAGAGGGCGGTTTGGCTAAACCAAATGAAGGAGAGGGAGAAAAAAAGAAAGAAAAGGGAAGAAAAAAAGAGAAGAGGGAAGAAAAAGAAGGGAAAAAGAAAGAAAGAAAAGAAACGAGGAGAAAAAGAAAAGAAAAAAATGGGGGTTTGGTACCTGTGTGACGGGTCCTTAACCCAGGGCATTTTATGCCAGAGTCGAGATATGCGCATAGAGTCATCGCTGCTTGCTTAAGCACTGGTTTCGATATGATGTGTTGGGTTGGGTTGATGTTTGTACATGTGAAGGTCCTTGGTCTGAGCCGTCCATGCATCGCCCCCGAGACTAACCAAGCAAGTGCATGGTAAAGCGGTAAATTTGGGTAGTACTTACTGTTAGGTAAATGTTGAGGCATTGCTTACCATGATTTGGTAAGTTAACTATTTCTGGTTGCATGATGAGGAATGATGAATGACGATTGTTGAGACATGACATGTTGATATGCATAAATGGATAACTTGCATTGCATGCATGTCACAAAAAGAGATAGTTTTGTGGTATCATTGGTCCACTTTGTGTGGACACTCCACAGGAGTGGAGATTGAGGTCCCCGTATGAAAATGACGGGCTACTGTGGTCCCCATAGGAAAAATGATGAGCTTGTGATCCTCGCATGGAAATAGGGCCAGCCTGGGTGAGCATCGATGGGTGCTCGCTCTGCTATACTAGTATAGGCTAAAGAGATAAGAGAGAAGTGCATGTGCATATGAAATTGCATTATGACAGAGAATGGGTGCAAATGCATAATGATTAGTTGATGAGAACTTAAAGATATTAAGTGGAAACAAGTGGTTATTGAAACTGTGATGGTTATGGACTAATTCGTGAACCTATTATTTACTATTTTCCTTTGAACTTGGTAAGTCTTTGGTCTCACCCTTGCTTTGTTGTTTTTTTATGTGACCGTCGAGGACATCATGCATGGATGGGAGTAGCACATGAATAACTTCATGTACTAGCAGCACTTCGCATATCAGTTTTTGGGTAGCATGTTAAAACTCCACTAGTATGCTAGAATAGATGCTTAAAATGATATGTTGTAAAGTGGCTGCTACTTTATGAATAAAGTAGAGTTTGCTTAAAAATAACTAGCAGTTGAAAAGAAATGGTAAAAGTATGCAATGGTGGTAGCATCCTAGGCCCAAATGGTGGGCGGGGTGTTACATATCCTCTCACAGAAAACTGGCATGATAGATAGACCCTAGCCAGCAACCTCTCCTGGCAATAACTGCATGCCCCCTCCTCCCGCTTGCCCACAACTGTTCATCACACACACACAAACACACCCACCAACAGAATCAATTGAAACAGTCACGCTTCACTTGTAGCTCCCTAATCCCTTTCAGCCTTTGTCCCCATCCCGCGGCGCCCTTTAGCATGGCCTACTCTAGGGGCGGCGGCGGCAAGCTGTCAACCGTGGATGCCATCCTAGCCGAGGCGACCGATTTGGTTGCGTTAGAGCACATCACCAAGCTAAACACCGCTTGCCTCGCCGATGACTCTGCCCTCCTATCCAACCTCGAGTCAAGCTTTTGCAAGCTCAAGTCCCTCCCCACCACCACCATCGCTGCTGCGCCTGCCAAGACCTTGGCTCGCAGCATCACCGCACCGCCACCGCACCACAGCGATCCCGCCAACCCACCACCTCTGAACCCTCCTACGCTTGCATCGGCTGCCCTGATGGTTCAAGAACAGCAATCAAAGGACACGAAGGCCGTCCAGAAGGAGAACTCTCTACAGCAGGCTCATCCTCCTGTGGCGACCGTCCCCGCAGTTCAGGGGAAGGAGGCGAAGGAATTGGAGCAACTGTTCGGGCCAGGGCGTGGCTGGTCGACGCTAAGGGAGCGAAACAGCGGGAGGGACGACTCGCTGTTTTCGCCACACCAGGTGTGCTGCTTTAGCTTCTCCTCCAAGAAGTCCCTACAGAGGACCCCGACCAGGAGCAAGAAGAGCCATGCGGAAGGAGGAGGTGACCTGGATAACGTTCTCATCATCGGGTATGCATGACCCACACGAGTGCCATTGACAACTTGCTCAGTGACGACAACGATGATGAGGAGCTCAAGTGAACAAAATCATTGCTTTGCCAGCCTTCATAGCTTCTACTTTACTTCCTCTGGATTGAATAGACTACGAAAATGCTTTAAGTTACAACAAAAGAGTTATATGAGCTAGACTTCAGACAAAATGATACAAATTCTGGTGTTTTTGCATGACATAGACGAAGAAAGATGAATTGAATATGTAATGAGGTGATGAGTTGTAGGAATGAAGAACCTACTTATGTGAAGGTCTGATCTTTTGTTATATAAATTTACAAACCATTGCCCATGCCACCATGCATGATGCAGCTTATGAATTCAATGATAGTTGGGTGCGCAAGCTATTCGGTACTCAAAAGAACAACATCACCAACATGCTTGATAATTCAAATTGTAATATAGTACATCACACATATACACAAACAAATAAAGAAATAGTGACACTTAAGACCTAAATGATCGCTCCTAAATTGACTTAGTTGTCCATATCATAGGATGATTGATTGCATAAGCTATTGTTAGACCATATAGATGGTCACGATTAAAAGTTATGATGAATAATTGACATTTAGATTGTTTTGGAATTTGCATTTGTGAAAGTTTCGATCGATCGCAGTCGAATGATTCGAGTTCAAGTGGTTTCGGTTGCATATGAGTGGTTTTGCTCAGGTCCAAATAGTTTTGATCTGCTTTGAGTGGTTTCAGTCAGTTCCAAATGGTTTTGGTTGCTCCGAATGGTTTTGATCTGCTACGAGTGGTTTTGCTTTGCTCCAAGTAATTTTGCTTACGTTCAAGTGGTTTTGATTGCTCCGAATGGTTTTGGTCTGCTCCAAGTGGTATCGGACAGCTTTCGAGTGCCATCAGAACATTGGACAGCTTTTGAGTGGCATCGGAGGATCCTACGACATTTCAACCATGTCATGCTTCGACTACGGCATTTACGACCATGGCAACTTACGACCACGCTGTCCCAGCTGATGTTTATGACCACTTAGAGTCGTTTACGACCACGTTGTTTGTTGGTCACTACCACGCTCACTCAGAGTTGGTTATAACCATGTTGTCCCAGTTGATGTTTACGACCATTCAATGTCGTTTATGACCACGTTGTCTGTTTATGATCGTAGCCACAGTATCTAGTCGATACTCGATAGTCATAAACTCTATTGGTCAATACTCGATAGTCGTAAACTCTACCAGTTGATGTTCGTAGACTTTGTAGACTGATGTCATAGTCATAGACTTCGCAGTATTGTCATCATATTAATAGACTTTGCGTTGTCTTTGGTAGTTGAAGGCTTTTTGTGATCGGTTGCCGTAGGTTTCACGGTCGGTACTGGTAGACTGCATTGTCAGTATGAGTGCTTCAACTCTTGATATCTTCGAGTATTCGTGTTGGATCAGTGGTTGACTGATCTGGTCGTAGCGGTTGTCGGTGATCCTCGGTACTCAATGGTTCTGGTTGGTAGCGATGCATGGTATTCCTGAGTGTTTGGAGCAGAGCGATGGTAATTTTCGAGTACTTGTTATTTTCAAATACTCATTGAGCTAGCGGTCGTATTGAGTGATCTAAGACTATTTTCTGGATAGCAATGAGGTTTGTAGTCATGGACGACTTGGTTGATGGTCGTGGATGGTTGGTACTTGTCTATAAATGGACAAGGGTGTGTTTTGCGTATATATGCTGATGACGGTCAAGTTGAAAAAAACTTGTACCAGAAAAATATTTCTTTGGTCTTTGCATATACAGGTGAGCGTGGAGACGATCATGGTTAGTGACGAGAATGACCAGGACTAAGATAGGAAGATTTGAGGTCCAAACGATTGAGGATGTCACGTGTAGGGATGGAAACGGATTGGATATGATCGAATAGTCTCAAATATGAATACAAATTTATATTTTTAAAATGAATATGAATATAAATTCGAATATTCTCAAATACGAATACGAATATTCTCAAATACGAATGCAGATATTTTCGAATACGGATTTTACTTACCACATTCACATTTTCTCAGATACGAATATTGGATAAAACGGATTCCTAGCAGTTTTGCTAATTTTTCACTGGTTACCGGTTTTAAACCGCCTAAATTTAAATTTTGAATCACAAAATTCGTGCGGATTTTTCATGGGTTCTAGAAAAAGATCGAATACGAATCGAATAGTCTCAAATACGAATACGGATACGAATATTCTCGAATACGAATGCAAATATGAATATTCTCAAATACGGATATGAATATTCTTGAATACGAACATGAACATTTTCGAATACGGATTTTGCTTACCACATTCGTGTTTTCTCGGATACGAATATCAGATAAAACGAATTACCCGTTACCGTTTTTCACCCCCTAGTCACATGAGATGGTCGGGCTAACACTGGAGTACATGGAGATCAAAAGTGGTGATGCATGGAGAAGCTACGGGCGGTGCAGTCCCGGAAGCTTGTACACGGAGGTTGGTGATGCGAGATGGAGCTACGGGAGGTGTGTTCCTGGAGGCTTCGTCACGTGGAGAGTTAGGAGTTGTGGATGAAGTCCATGACTAAGAAGATTAAGATTTTAAATAAAACCCGCATTGGAAAGGTTTTAGGTCCTTTAATTTGAGGAAGAAACAGGATTACATGTTTGTATTTGAGTCGAACACAGTTTGGGACTCTAGCATATAAAAGTAGGTAAAAGCTAAGGGTTTAGTGGCAGTTTTTGAGGAAGCTTTTTGTGCTAGGGTTTTTAGGGGTGCTTGTAAGGGCAGTTTGTAAATTCACGGAAATTCAATAATAAAGAACATTTTGAATCAATTTGGTTTGCAATTTTTGGTGATTACTGTTTGAGCGAAGCGTACGACTCGAGCAAAGCTGAGCATCAAGTGTTCATTTGAGCATTTAGATTCTTCATCGATATTTTAAAAGGGGAGACAATCATTCACTCTCTCTGATTGCGTCTTACGATCCTACAGCTATCTTGTACTTAGCTTAATCAAGTGACATACAAGTCAATACTCAGCACACCTAATATTTTTCAACATTTCTTTATTGATATGATTTAAAAAGAAAGCAATGTAAGGAACTTCCAAACTTTTGATGTATTTCACCGTCTCCACAAATTTTTATATCCCTATCTCATTATCCATGATTTGAAGGTCCCTTTTTTATTATTCCTTATCCTGATGCCCGAAAGTAGTTTACTATTTCCTTGACTGCGAAATTTGCACTCAAGTACAAAGACAAACGTATACTGGTTGATCCTACGATGTAAATGAATGTAAATAATGCCTGCCTATTTGTGTGCATACCTGCATTATGGAACCAGGCATGCATACGATATTATACGCTTCGGGCGAAGGAGCCAACGGCCTCGTATGGGAGCCAGCCGTCCGGGAGCCAACAGTCGGGAGACTCTGGGACGCAGTCGTCGCGGTACCCCATGATCATCTACTCCTCCCGGACGCACAACCAGCTCTGGCAGTTCATCAAGGAGCTCAAGGCCACTAGTTACAGGTTAACCCCCCATGCCCAAGCAATTACACTTATGCTTGAGTCCTTTGTTCTTATTGGAGTGCTAATTGTGTCTGGAGTGTATGCTATTAATTAATAAGTAATTTTTCATGAATGTCTTGTCATGGGGGTCTCGAGGTTTAGTTTCCTAGAGCTGCAATTATAGTTTGAATGATCTCATAGCCGTTAATTGTTCATGGCTGATTTTTTATGTGTAACATTTCACAGGCCAAAAATGGCAGTGCCGGGCTCTCGTGAGCAGATGTGCATCCATGACGAAGTGAGCAAACTCCAAGGAAGATCACAGAATAGTGCTTGCCACTACCTCTGCAAGAAACGCTGCTGCCAAAACCATGCGAAGTATTATCGTGTAAGTTTCTCTACCTTAGATAAGTGTTGCTTCTCTCTTCTTTGTCATTGAATGTTTGCATGCAGCCATGCACATCCATATATGATATACGCATGTCTTCTAATTCTAACTTCCCAGAGTCCTTTAGTCCAACCTCTTTTCATACTTTGCAATATGAGCTTGCATATTTTATTGGAAATTTTATACACTTAAACCCGCACTCAATCTTTTCTTTCCAGTTTCATGTGAATGAATATAAACAAACATCTGGAGACGCGTTGAAATTTTTCGGTAAGTTCAAGGTGTACCTTTATCATGTGTGTTCTTTATTTAAAACTGGTTTCATGTTCGCATGGCTTCATGACTCTTACCCATATCTGGTACTGAAGACATTGGTCTGTAATGTGTTTTCTGCTGTCACTTGACTATTCCTTCTTTATGTCATATCTGTCACCCAAAGCTGCAGTGGCATTACGGGCTCTTGGTGAAGTTATCTAGCAGAATGACGTCGAGAGTGAGCCAACTGATGAGGGAGCTAAGTTGGTAGCCCCCTCGATTGACTTGTTTGATACTGATCTAGATGAACAACACCTTCACGCTTATGCCCTCCAGTTGGCAGGGTGACTAGGACCAGGTGATCCCTGTGATACGGTGGTTGTACTGAAGCATATACATGTCGTTGACGTGGAACACACAGTAACCTTGGCCATCACTGGAGGGGAACAATTCAAAGAAACCGTCCTAGCAGAGCACTTACAATTACACGGAGGTGTGGCAGGCGACGAGCACGACGACTAGGGGATAGGTAGCATGGCCAAGGACATGGCGCGTAGGCGCAACTAGTGGTGCATGTTGGTAGAGATCAGGTAGTCCCATGCCACGTCCTTGTCCTATGCAGATGTTCTTTTAGGATGACATACACGATGGCTTGCATGAGATTTGTCTATTTCTTTCATTTAGATGTGAAGGCATTTAGCACATACGGGATGTACATGACTTTTAGGACCTATGATTAATTAAGATATACATGTTTGCAGTTGTACAACCATGTAAGTTATAATTTGATCTCATCGCTGCAATGCATGCAATGGTGTAACCATGCCAACTTCACAAATATTATCATTCCAAACTTTTGGCCAGTTAAAACAAATTTAGGAGCAACTAGTAGATCGAGAAATTTATCTCTTGTCTATCATATCCTTTTAATGTATTCAATACATATGGATAATGAAAAAACTACACTACACAGGGTGAGATCTGAAGGGCATCATCGTGACCTCGTGGGCGAGTGGCAAAGTAGGCCGCGAGGAGGCGGCGGCATACACGCGTGCACCGAGGGACCAGTTCAGACACACATCAGCCTATCAGTCTAGGGCTGTGAGTGTACGCTAGGGTGTGAATAAGGTGGTTAGCAATGTGGTCAACAGAGCAAGCAGCGTGGCCAGGAGCGTGTGCAGTGGAGGAGTGATGCCAGTTGGGGCGGAGTTGGGTCGAGCGTAGCAACGGAGTGCATGACAAGTCTGACAGTGATAATTAGACTTATTGGCATAATATGATTTTTTGTAGCAAAGCTTTGGCATTAAACTAGTTTTTTTTTGTGGTCGTGGTGGTACGTCGCTGTTGTCAACTCCCCTTTCCACCTCCTTGAAGATCTCTAACAAAAACAAGAAAAACAAAAAATCTCTAACGAAAAATTTGAAAAAATAGCAAAGGTCAATCGAACATGCGACAAAGCCGAGGGCGCAGTGTAGGTCAAGCATGGAGGCACGAAGTAGCTTTTTTGGAGCTCGGGAGAGCATGGAGGCACGAAGCAGCTTTGTTGGAGCTCAAGCGAGCATAGAGGGTGTGGGGCAGGCCAACTATGTCGACTCAACTTGCTAGGGCAGCATGATATTTTTTAATCCATAGCAAAATATAGATATTCATCTGATTAAGATTAAAAATATCAGTTGGTAGTGTTAGGAAACCTGGACTCTATCCAGAGTCCTGATCTAATTGGGCACCCCACCGTAGACTATAAATAGGGACCTAGACCCCCCTCATTATGTACCCCGATGCAATCTAAAGCAATAAAGAAAGACCAGGAGTTCTCTCTACCTCTCTGTGTTCAATCTATTATTCTGTGATTCTGTGATTGATTCGTTCTTGTTCTAAGCAGAGGAATCGCTCGGACTGGTCTCCAGCGTCGGTTCCTCAACACGTTATCAGCACGACTTCGCTCCGGTGAACGAGGTAATCATCGGCACGATTGATTTTCTAGATCGCTTTTGAATCAGTTTTTCTTTTCGCATTCTAGATTGAAATTTACGGTGCAAATCCGCCTAATTTACCGCGAGCGACTTGAAGTCGCCAGCACAATGTCGATCGGTAAATTATGAAACGGGTAGATGTTGATTGCATCAGAGATTAGATGCAATCTGCCCTAAATCTACCGCGAGCAGATCTGAAATCGCCGGCACAATGTCGATCGGTAGATTGTGAAAAGGGGTAGATGATGATTGCATCTTAGATTGAAAACTATATGCATTACGTTCCTGTTTATTTCCTACACAGCAATTGCATGAAAAAAAGGGGAAATTTTTGCATAACCCATGTTCGGATCTTGCATGGCCATTGCATAAGAAAAAAAAGAGGCCGCCGCCGGCCTGAAGCCGACATGGATCGCCGACCCGAAGCCGCCGCTGGTCCCGCCGACAGCTGCCGATTGGATGTGCGCCCGTATGCGCCGCCCTCGGAAAGCACGCCCCCGCATGGGCCGCCGCCTCCCGCACGAGGCGTCACCACTGCTGTCACCGGATTTGTGCCCGCATGCACTGCCCTCGGTTAGCGCGCCATCCGCAGTTCGCACCCGCCTCCACCTCACCCGCATGGCACCGCCAAGAATGCTCATCCGTGGCGCTCGGCGCAGAGAACCGCTCAGAAGCCGCCATCGCCACACGCCTCGCCACCGCCGCCGCCCCGCCGCCTCATCGGCGTCCGCCAGAGCCGCCGGCCTCGCCGCCTCCTACCACGGCACCGCCCGAGCCGTGGCCCGCTTGCGCCGCAGCGCGCGCGCTGCTCCTCCCGCCACGGCCAGGGGCCGCTGCGCCGCACGCGCCACACCGCACCGCCGCCCGGCCGCCGCGCGCCACGCCCGCGCCACTCGCTGCCGCGCGCATGCGCTCGCCGCCGCGCGCTTCCGGCCTCGCCGTGCCGCTCCGGCCCGGCCGCTTGCCGCCGCCGGCCCGCTTCACCGCCGGCCAAAGATGGCCGCCACCAGCCATCCGCGCGCCGCCGCTTGGGGATAGCCCGGCCGCATGCCGCCTCAACCGGCCACACATCCATGCCCGCTAGGGCCAATGACCAGCCGCCGCCACGAAAAAAGGGGGGTAGGAAACCCTAGCCGCCTTGGGTAACCGGCAGGGTGGGCTGACGGCCACATGGGCCGCTCCGACCGAAAGAAAAGCAGGCCATGGGCCGAAGTAACGTGGGCCGGGAAGGGGAAAATCCGGCCGGGCAAAGGGGGGGGCGTTGGGAATTTCGCAAGAACGCCCCCAAGTTTTAGAAAAATTACCGAAAGCCCTTAAAATTTACATTCAAGTCCCAAAATTTTGCATAGAGGCTTCAATAATTCTGAAAATTACGAATAAGCCCTCAAATTTACGAGCGGGTCCAGAATTTTGCAGAAAACCCCTCTGTAAATCAGAAAATTGCGCGAATTTTTCTCTGAACTGAAATTTTTGCGTAAAAACCCTCTGGAATTGCAGAATTTGCTGAAATTTTATATTTTAGCATAAAAGGGCCCCGGGAATTCGAACTTTGCATCAATTTTAGCATTTGAAGTATATTTATTTCTGCCATTATTACTTTCTGTATTTTCTGTATTTATTTACTATTTTGGTTAATTGTAATTGTTTAAATTGCTTTTAATCACTGAAATTAGTAGTAAAATTATAGAAAATGCACAGAAAATTATGAAACATTATGGGAAACTATTGCACCACTTTATTTACCTGTAGTAAATTTTCCATGCATGTTACCTACAGTAAACTTATTTTATTTCGTTCATACACATGTAGATGACTGGAATTTCGAACCGGGAGTTCGAGGAGCTGGCCCAGCATGGCCGAAACTATCTGACATGGGCATCCGATGTTGAGATTGTGCTTGGGGGCCGGAAGCTCGGCGCAGCTATTGGGATAAGCGGACAGAAAGACGCTAGACCCACACCTGAGGAGAATGATCAGACACTTCATTTTCTCAGGCACCATCTCTGCTCAACTCTCAAGAATGAGTATATGGCAGAGAGAAATGCGCTAGCACTCTGGACCGCACTCAAGAAGCGGTTTGAGAGGCTCAAGTACACCATTCTTCCTCAAGCAGAGCAGGAGTGGATCAGACTGAGGTTTGCCAACTTTAAAACGGTCAGGGAGTACAATTCTGCCTTGCACAGGATTTGTACAAACCTTAAACTCTGTGGTAAGGAGATCACAGAGGACCAGAAGATTGAGAAGACCCTGTCCACTTTCCACCCCAGTGTTGTACAGGTTGCCCGCAACTATCGTCAAAATGGCTACAAGGAGTATGCCGAATTGATTGATATGATGCAGGTAGCCGAGGCTCAGGACGAACTTCTCCGCAAGAATTACGTCTCGCAGCCACAAGGCAGCTCCACTGGCCATGAAGCCAACGCTAGCAGCCTCAAGGTGCGAAAGCCCTTGATGAAGAAAAGGGAGAAAAAGGGTAAGATTGTTGCCCAGAAAGGCAAGTCAGATGCTCCAAACGACAAAAAGGCTAAAAAGAGTGACAAAACCTACGGCCAGCAGAACCAGGGTTGTTACAAATGTGGCAAGTGGGGATATTGGTCGCGAATATGCAAAGCACCGCAACATGTCATTGATGCCCACCAAACTCAGAAGAAGAATGGCAAAGGGCAGCCTGAAGCCCACTTTGCAGTCATTGAGGGGGAGCAGCCTGAGCAGCTGCCGGAGATGATGGAGGTTGAGTCCATCCCGGCAGCAGCACCCCCTTACGACTTAGAGGCAGCCACAGCCATGATCTCTCTTGAAGAGAATGTCACTGCTGAGGAAATAGCCGAAGAAGTCAATGATTTTCTAGTTGATTCCGTCTGATGCACAGAATGCATAAGACGTTAATTGTCATTTATTTTGTGTTAAATGACAAGTTTAGAACTTGCATGGTTGGTGCTTTAGGATTTTGCTTTCTCGTAATGGTTGGATGATTTTGGAATAAAGCATTCATTTATTCAGTTTATGATGGCATGTTATGTTCTGATATTTGCGTATTTTATTTATGTGTTGAATGCCTTCTAATACATGTTAATTAAATACGTTATATTAGAACACGTGTGGCGCCCTATGGAGGAAGTATGTCTTGCCGACAGCGGCACAACAAATACCATCTTAAGAGAGACTAAGTATTTCCAGTCGATACATAAGAGCAATGGCAGACTTACGACAATCGCCGGAAGCGATGCGTGTATAATCGGTTTAGGAAGAGCCGTAATTATACTTCCCATGGGCACAATTTTGGTCATTGAAGAAGCCTTATTGTACCCAGAATCGACTAGAACTCTCCTAAGTTTTAAGGATATTCGCGCCAATGATTTCCACGTTGAGACTGACGAAGAGTACGGTAAGGAATACCGCCATCACGGCCAAGAGAATGGCAAAAGAATATTAGAAAAGCTTCCTTCACTTGAAACTGGGCTATATTATACCACAATTAAAGCGCATGCAGTGTACACTGTTCTGAAAACAGTGTTTAGAAGCTCTGAACTCTTCTGTCTCTGGCATGATAGATTAGGCCACCCAAGTCTTAGGATGATGAGAAACATAATAAATAACTCACATGGGCATAATATTAATGTAAAAAATTTCCGAATCATGAAGATTTTGTGTGCCCTGCATGTGCCACCGGGAAACTAATAACTAGACCCTCCACTCTGAAAGTGAAGGATGAAGTCCCTACATTCCTGGAACGCATCCAGGGAGATATTTGCGGTCCCATTCAGCCCGTCTCAGGGCCATTTAAGTATTTCATGGTGCTCATTGACGCTTCTTCGAAGTGGTCGTATGTGGGTTTGTTGTCCACAAGAAACCACGCCTTTGCAAAATTGATCTCGCAGATCATTCGCATCAGAAATGTGTTTCCAGATCATCATATCAAGTCCATTCGAATGGACAACGCCGAGAATTTACTTGAAGGCATTTGATGATTATTGCATGGCGATGGGAATTGCGCTTGAGCACTCGGTCGCATGTTCATACTCGTAATGGTTTGGCAGAGGCTTTAATTAAAAGAATTAAATTTATTGCCCGACCCTCTTGCATAAAAGTAATTTGCCACTACATGTTGGGGACACGCAGTCCTTCATGTAGCGAATCTCATCAACCTTAGACCTTCGCCTACAACATCCATTCACCTATGCAACTAGCGCAAGGGTCACCACCAAAAGTTTCCCATCTTAGGAGGTTTGGATGTAAGGTTTATGTACCGATACCACCTCCGCAATGAATCGCAATGGGCCCACTCCGCAAGACGGGATATACGTTGGTTATGAGATCGCATCCATAATCGTATTTGGAACCCATGTCGGAGATTTGCATACCGCTTCGCTGATTGCATTTTTGATGAAGATAATTTCCGTCATTAGGGGAGGAAATCAACCCGTTGATGAAAATGTCGAAATTACGTGGAAGCACGGAATTCATGCACATGACCCGCGCACTAGTGAAACTGAAAAGAGGTCTAGAAGATCATCGACTTGCAAGCATTAGCAAATCAATCGCCCGATCACTTTAGTGATTTGAAGAGCGTGATTAAGTCGCATGTGCTCGCACGCAATGCACCGGAGAGGGTTGAAATACCAAAGAAAATTGAAGGTATCACTAATCCCGTCCAGAGGCCTCAGAATAAAAGGACGAGAACTCCGGTTCCTCGAGTCCAAAGTAATCGGGGACGCCTGGCGAAAAAAGTATAAGAGAGATTTATCACAGCCGATCATTGAAGTCCCCCAGAATGAGAAGGGGAGCCAGTTGAGACCTGGCACAAGTATAACACCTTCAGAAAACGGCATACCAGATCTGAATATCCCCATCGGCATGGATGTGTGCGCACACATCGGAGCCGAAAAACTAAAGGGACTTGCCACCGCAATTGAAAGAAGCGATGTGCAAGGTAAAGCTCTAGCAGAAGCAATCACTCCAGAAGAAGCAACTCATGAAGAAATAGATATAAATTATGTGCACACGGGAGAATCCCTGAATAGGACAACAGCTAATATCGATATCTACTTCGCAAAGAAAATTGCCACCATCATCGATCTTGATCCCGAGCCTGCATCGCTCGCTGAATGTAAGAAAAGATCATATTGGGAAGATTGGAAGAAGGCAATAGCAACTGAATTGCTATCTCTGAATAAAAGAGAGGTGTTTGGGCCCGTATGCCGCACACCTCCCCACATACACCCCGTTGGACACAAGTGGGTATTTGTTCGAAAGAGAAATGAAGTAGTGAGATACAAAGCAAGGCTGGTAGCCCAAGGTTTCACTCAACATCCTGGAGTTGATTATGAAGAAACCTACTCCCCAGTCATGAGTGGAATTACCTTTAGATACTTGATCTCAATGGCAGTGAACTTGAATTTAGAAATGAAATTGATGGATGTTGTGATCGCATACCTTTACTGATAACTTGATTCGAGATTTACATGAAAGTCCTCAAGGAATTCCTCTCCAACCAAGACAGAGCAAATAGAAATCAGCATGTGTGAAACTCGAGAAAGTCACCGTATGGATGAAACAACTGGAAGAATGTGGTATAATCGCTGAGCGACTTTCTCTGCAAGAAAGACTACACGAACAATGAAGACTGCCCTTGTGTATTTATACGGCGATCCTGAATGGATTCAGATAATCTCTGTATGTAGATGATCCGAATATCATCGGGACAGTAGAGACATAAAAGAAGCAAGCTCCTACTTGGAGTCGAATTTGAAATGAAAGATTTGGGTAATACCAAGTTTTGCTTAGGCTTGCAGCTTGAGCATGTCCTTGAAGGAGTCTTGGTACATCACGACCTACACCTGTAAGGTGCTCGAAGGTTTGGCTTTGAGAAGGCATTTCCTCGAAAGTACCGATGATCGGTAGGTTTTACAAAGAAGAAAAGATCCTTTCCGACCAAGGGAAGAGGGGAGGAAGTCCTGGGACCGAATTCCCATACTTGAGTGCAGTGGGAGCACTCATGTATTTAGCAAACCGCACTAGACCGGACATTGCATTTGCCGTGAACTCGTTAGTAAGGTATAGGCGAGCCCACCAAAAGGCATTGGCGGGGCATAAAGGACATTTTCCGATACCTCCAAGGTAGCAAGGACCTCGGATTGTTTTACGTAAAGAATCAAGATCTGAACTTGATTGGCTATGCAGATGCCGGATATCTGCCGACCGCATACCGCTAAGTCACAAACAAAGCTATGTATTCTGTGTGGTGGAACTGCAATTTCATGGAAATCGTCTAAGCAAAGCCCGTAGCTACTTCAACGAACCACTCGTAAATTATAGCATCAGATGAAGCCGCACGAGAGTGCGCTTGGCTCCGCCGAATGATTCACCACATCCAAGAGTCATGTGGGATGAACATTGTGCAAACCCCACAATTATCTATTAAGATAATGCACTTGCGTTGCACAAGTGCAAACGGGCTATGTGAAGAGTCATCTCACAAAGCATATCAACCCCAAATTCTTCTATGCACATGAATTGCAAAAGATGGACGAGATTAAAGTACTGCATACTAAGTCATGTGAAAATCTCGCAGATTTATTCACTAAGTCACTCCCCGCATCTAGCTTTGAAAGGTGCGTGCGTGGAATTGGAATGATGAGACTTAGAGAAATGCGAATCTGGGGAGAATTCTCACAAGCCCGCTAATAAATCTTGATCATGAAGATTAAGTACCCAAAAATAAAGTCTTGCAGACCAAATGAATTTGGATGAATTGTACTCTTTTTCCCTTGACGAGTTTTCCATGAAGTTTCTAGACCAAGGTTTTTAACGAGGCAATTCGTGCATCGCAGCATCACATGTATCATGTACTCTTTCTCCAAATTTTTCCCACTGGGTTTTTATGGAGTTTTGACGAGGCATGAGCATGTTGGGTGAGTGCCTAAGGGGGAGTGTTAGGAAACCTGGACTCTATCCAGAGTCCTGATTTAATTGGGCACCCCACCGTAGACTATAAATAGGGACCTAGACCCCCTCATTATGTACCCCGATGCAATATAAAGCAATAAAGAAAGAAGAGGAGTTCTCTCTACCCCTCTGTGTTCAATCTATTATTCTGTGATTCTGTGATTGATTCGTTCTTGTTCTAAGTAGAGGAATCGCTCGAACTGATCTCCAGCGTCGGTTCCTCAAGTTAGTAGTATATTTGTTCTCCCCCTCGCCACCTCCTCACGCGCAATGGTCACCTGCCTGGCCGCCTCTCATTCCTCCCCCCAACCGCTCGATCGGTCTCTTCTCCCACTTCTGCCATGATCATATTGCAGGAACTGCCCCTGGTCCATCTCTATCTAGCACCACCCCTTCTTCACCATGCACCAAGCTCCAGCATCACCGCCGCCAATCAAGCTGCCAACTCCCTTTCCCACTACCTCCGCCACAGCAGAAATCGATGATGACCCTGACGCCGGTGAGCTCCCTTCGATCCAACTCCAATTGAGCCGCCGCCGCTGCAAGGATTATCCGCCTCGACAACGATGATAACCCCCACCTCTGTTCCATCATCTTCATCCCTGTCCCCAACTACTATTTCTCTACACCGACACTGGCGACCACATCTTCACCAACGGCTTCTTCCTTTACTCCGGCATCCTCCACCATCGAGATTCTACTAGCGTCAAATTCCCCTCCATCTAGCCACCATAGATGCCACGCTGCCTCCCTCACTTCTGCTATTTCTTCACCACCATCATTGCAACTGTTTGAGAAAACGATCCATTGCCCGCAGTCAAACCTTGCTCCTATTCTGGTCTAGTTGAGCCACCGCTGGCCGCTGCAGTGTGGACTCACCTCAACAATGATAGTGCTGCCCATTTGGATCGAGCCAGATACACCACCTCTGCTTCCGACTACAAGCCTACAACCCCTTCTATCCTTCTCCAATCCCATTGACCACTGCTCAAATTTTTTGTCCCCTAGGTTGATCTCAGTTCCTCTACCCTTTCTTTCTTTCTTTCTTTCTTTCTTTCTTTCTTTCTTTATTGTCACTATTCTTTTTGAAATGGCATTGTTCTTGAAATCATTGTTAATCATGAATTGTTAGTGTTAACTGTGATTTAACTCTAATTTGTTCACTAAAAAACGAAGTTACATGGCAAGAAGTAGATGTGTGCCTTGTTGCCAGTTTGTAATTCAATTTAACTCCTCTTCAGTTCAATCATTTTGACTTACTATATGGTTGAGCGTCAAATGATGTAGCTGACCTAGGGAGGGGGTTTGAAGCCATTGTAGTCTCCGGTACATGTGTAGAACTGTATAACTGATGATGGCTTTTCTTAAGGTTGGTATGCTTCTTTTAGCTCGATGTTGTTGGCCCAATTTGAAGTAATGATGGGTGAGATTTTTATTCGACAAGGAGTTTAATTGTGCTACTAACCCCCCATATCTACGTGCTAGATGCAGACTCAAAATTAAATTTATTAGCAAAATATGCCGCTTCAATCCATGGATATATGGTGAACAAGAAGCTTTAGGCTATCGGATACCAACATTAATGGACTGTAATGGAGAACAAATTTTCCCAAGACTTAAATCGGTGGTATTTGGTCTTGGTCATGTTCATTTATGTCAGTTAGTTTAATGTCTAATTCCTCGATTTGCAAATATTTAATTTTACTATCTAACAATGTAATAATATTATGTTCTTTTCAGATTTGCTTCCTCTGAGAAAGGTGAATGGAATTTGAAGAAATTCTGCTATAGCTACAGTGAATCTGGACATGCTTTCTCCAAGTGCCCCAACCCCATTTAAAATGGTGATCCTCATACATTCATATTATAAAGTTGCCAATTTTAGTACTGGATACTTTCCAGTAGTATCATCCTTACCTACATGGTTTGCTTACACATTTAAGATCATTCTACATACAGGGGCTACAAAGTTTGTGAGCTGCTTTTATGTGCAAACAATAGGGACACTTGAACAAGAACTATCTTGAAAACAAACATGATATATATTTTTTTTTGAAAAGGTATTTCACGTCTCATGGCTGTGCTTTGTGCCTACAATCCTTTTGGTCTTTCTGTGTTCTCTAGATGTTTCAAGATGTGCTTCTCAGTTTTAGCCTTTTTTTAGGACCATGTTTTAAGATCTTTAATTGGATATGGGAATATGTAGAAAACTCTTTGCACAACGTTCAGTGTATTGCAGGTGCTTGGATTTCCTATGATGAGGCCTACAAACTTACGAGATGATCATGTTCAGTGACATCTAGATTGAATCACTCCTTTGTTATAATCACCAACATAAGCACATATTGTTTTCGCCTTCCTTTATTTTAGATGTAAATTACTAATTATTGTCTTTACGATATTGTTGGGTGACTGGAATTAGTGTACCAAACTTATGGTAATGAAATTACTTAAGTGTAGTAAATTTCTCATTTAATCCTATTAAGGCAGGAATAAACATCATTTTAAAAGGTAGTTTGATCATTCTGAATTCTGGCACAGTACTTCCTAGCAAAATTTGTTCCAAGTTGTCATGTCACTATGTCTCAGTTTTTAATATCTGTGTATAGTTAGTGTGTCCATTTTGTTTGTGTAGAGCAGAATCCCTGGAGAACCTTGGATATCAAATACAACTTCACAAATTGGATAGCTTCCCTCTAACATTAGTCGTTTCTAGGGATGTTGAATATATTTTTTTGCCATCTGAAGGTATGCGTCCATCTAATACTACTCATCCTTATTAGTGTGACGTTGTTCCATTTCTTAGCTACTACTATTCCTATTCAAATTTGTTGTGTAAATAGGGATGACAATATAACAAGGTTTACATCTCCAATAGAAATGTTTAGGTGGCCTTTTACTTGTCCACATTGGGTTCCTGTTGTTCAGAGCTTTCTTGATGACAGAATAGCAATCTTGGAAGGGAATAAGTCGTGGATGCACCATGAAAAGAAACCATCGTAGATCCTTCTTTATCTCATTTCATATATTGACATCCAAACCGCCTATCCAGGAAATATGTGTTGTCTTTCCTGGCTATTCTGATGCTTCCAGGAAAGGAGATGACAAAACTAGAATTGTAATTGTAAGCTATTTAGCATTGCCTGCTGGAATTTTATGTAGTTCTTTAAAAGGGGAAAAGAAGAAAAGAAGTCGGGGAGGAGGGGAGATCACATCAAGAGCCAAAGACAAGAGGTGTGTTTCACATTAACTCGAAAGCCCAATTGAGCTGATGCATTGTGAATGAAAATTGGTTGGTTTATGATGGCCAATCGGCTTTGCATTTCTTGGCCTCTTGGTTTTGTGTTATTCTGATGTGAGTCTTTGGCTGGTTGCAGGTTAGTCTACAACGGTGAGCAGAGTATCTCATGGAGGAACTATAACTGTGATGTGCTCCTGTTCACTGGCATCAAGATCAAGTTATATGATTCATCTATCTGTACATATTTCATCTTAGATCAGTTCCAGAATTTACTCATACCTAATCAGTTCTATATATGGCAATAGCTAAAAATAGTTATATCCATGGTTGTATACTTGTATCCATGTAAGTAGTAGAGTATGATATTGGTTCATGGCAGTAGCAAAATTTGGTTCAATTTGCCATAGAGATTTTGGCCTTTCTCATGTCTGCTGTAGAGGATAGGCTTATGCATATGTAGTATGATGTTATGAGAATTGCCAAATATGTGCAACTAAATAAGGATGAAGATTAATTTGTTTGAAAGCTCATTTCCAATGGTTTGTATTGTTAATACTTAGTTTTAGGGTGTCATTATGCCAGAAGTTTGAAGTTAATTTCCCTCCTAATAAAGTACAAATATTCCTTTGTCTGTTAGTTAATAACAAATTGTTCAATGCAATAATCAAAAGTAAAAGTCAGCATGTGGATGATCCTTCTTGCACCTTGTTTGCAGAACTTGAATCATTTATTCTATGAATGGGCAGTAGCTAAATATACTTGACAGAAGATTTAAGGATTTTTTTGAGAAACATATTGGTATGATCATCGATAAGGCACAGGGGCAAACTATCCCAAATGTGGATGTCTACCTCCCTGATCTTGCTTTTTCCCATGGGCAACTCTACGTCGTGCTCTCGTGAGTTGCTGCTGGGAGTAATCTTTAAAAAAAATACTTGGTGCACTGGGAAACTATAGGAGCTTCAATTCCGCTAGGACATTTACCAAGAATGTTGTCTACAAAGATGTTATTACACCGTAGATGTGTTATGTACTACCGAAAGATGTATTGCCTGTATTTTTGTTGGACTATACTCAACATAAAGCCTTTGTTTGTCTAAAAACATAAAGATTTTGTTTACGATTTGATTTATTTACTAGCTTACAGAGAAATGTTTCGTTTGATATGTGTGTGAAAGAAAATTGATATTTATTTAACAGTTTAGGATCCTATTTGATTATATGTATCCTCTTTTGAATTCCGTTGCAACGTATGAGTATCCTACTAATTTTTGATTAAGATTAGGTAGACCTGACTCTTGAATTTAGCTGAGAATTTAAGTTTTAGTTATAAGTCAAGCCTATCATATAGGCGTGATCAGGATCCACTTTATCCACAACAACTAGGGACTTAGTATGTTATACACCTTCATTTGGACCGTCCAATTCTAACTTAGATAATCTGACAATTTAGAGTTGACGATATCTAAAATAAGAAAACTTTTCAATCCAACAAATACAACCAAACAAATCACATTGGTCCTAATTTCACAAGATAACTAATTGATTTTATTAAGGAAAGATAACTAATTCCTTGACCTGCCCAATGGTTGCTAATCCTTTCGGGTCACCGAACCAACAGATAACAAACTGGAGTATCATTCTCGGGCCCATATGACAGGGACAGGGCGCATTTACTCGTACAAATACAACCCAGCGTCTGGGGCGCCACTGCACCATCAGTACTAATACCTTACCCTGCACCGACACGGCCTACCAAGTCAAATTGCCATGAACATGACTAGGTGACATACACATAATCTCCACATTTGAGTACATTGCCTGACAAGCCATTTCCACAGGTAATCACCAGTCCAGACAGCATACTTCAACTCCTGTTGCAAGATAAAAAGGAGAGCAACAACAGCAGGTACTCAACTCCTTTAACATAAAGCCTGAAGCACCAACTTATAAAAAGCTGAAAAGACTCCTGCCTGCAATTCATTTCCTTCTTTCATCCCTTCTTTTTTTGGGTTAAACCGGCTGCACAATATATACCTGGATCATAAGTAGTCATTACAGGTTTTTTTTTTACAGCATGGTCCTTAAATCGCAATCTTTTACACGTATAATGTATTTTCATATTTACAAGATTCTTTACCCCTATCACCCCCACCACCTATACTTGTATTACATTTCATGCTATACCTCCTCTTCTGTACCAAATGCAACTACAGCTACAACTTCCATGCTTTTGAGGCATGTTATTCTGGCACTACAAATTACAAATGTTCCCCATCCAATCGTTTCCAATGTTTTGGTACATGAGCATTTAAGCCACAAAATCATGCAGTAGAGGCGACGGTTCGAACCGTTGCCGTTGATCTATTTGGTTTGTCGACTCATAGTCTGAAGAGGCAGCGGCAACACCGATAGGAGCAGTGGTGTTGTGACTGTCTTCTTCCCTAACGCCGGTGAAGCCTGGCTGATGAGTGTTTGGAACTGAAAGACTGTTCTCGGTATGCTGTAAGCCAAGCGTCAACGAAACATTGCTGTTCCCATATCTCACAAGCTCTGCCAAATGGTAAGCCATGAACTGTGCGCTCTCATCTGAGTGACGGGCAGCGGCATCATGGAGGAGGCCACCATCGATTTCGCCTGGTCTTTGGTCCTTCAACATTAGGTTCATGAAGCTGTCATCAGGGTTTGCCTCATTGTGGAAGCTGGATGGTGCTCCACCGAGACTCGTCATCCTAATGTTGACTTTGGATTCACCCAGCTGGCTGGTTTGGCAAGCCTGACTCTCAGAGCTTTTCAGATCTTCCTTTTCTTCAGAAGATGCCACTTTGTCCTTACTTCTTGGTTCGTTGTCGGAGGAGTTTGAGTCAAGCTCTGCCTCCCCAACCTCTTCTTTATACATGTCTTCAATCATCGGTTTCCAGAGGCGGACACGAGCATTTATGAACCAGTTCGAAATCTAGGAAAAAGAAGAATATAAATTAATTTCAGCAAACTGATTATATCCACTGATTTTATACAGAATGCAAAGTCCTACAGACACATGTAGCCTTCAGAAATTATTTGCACATGTTCAAAGCCAAATACCCAACATGGTGTTAGTGTCTGTTGTCCCAGAATAGCATGATGCAGGGTATATTTACAAGTTGTTTATTGATGGAGCAGAATTTAACAAATTTAATCTGGACAAAAAGCCGATTGAGCTTTTTGAGGTAAATAGCAAACATGCTAATAAGCAGTAGCCCTGCAGGATGATCAAAAGTTTGCACCACATGTATACAAATGTTATTGCTATAAAGTAACAAATTATCTTTGTAAGATAACAAAATACCTGACTTCTTGTTAAACCAGTTTGCCTCGCTAGCATTAGCTTTTCAGAATCTTTTGGATACCTAAAAAAAGTGACTGTGTCATGAGAACAAAAGCAAAAAGGGGCAAGTGGAAATAAGTACATAAATAAATAAGCCACCCACGGGTGAAGGAAGTGTTCAAACAGCCAAGCACGGAGAATTGAAACCGAGTTTTCAGGCAGTCCCCTCTGTGGCCTCCAAGCATTTTGTTGTAACATACCACACTGTTGGAAAGGTCCCTGTTGCCTTAACTGCTGATCAATGTAACGGAGGCGAGTTAATTTGCCCTCTTTGCTGGATGAATTCTCCTCCTCTCCAAGTTTCTTCCGGATAACATTGATCTGATCGTTGATAGCATCCTTCAGACATCGGAAATGACGTGATATTGTCTGAAGGGCAACTGCAGTATAAGGCTTGGCAGCTCCAGACCCAGCAACCATATCGAAAGATGAGACTACAATTTGCATTTGCCGATAATAGTGCTTGTACTTTCGGTCCACCTGAAAAATATTAGCTTAATTTTCAAATAATTTATTAAAGATATGGTGTACTAATTGAACAATAAGAATATCATTAGCTTGCTAGTAAACCCACTGTTCCTCTTATTGATCCTAAGTTAAGGACAGTTTGTCTTGTTGAGGGAGAATTTTTTTAATCTCTTGCAGCCGCTTGACATTTTAATAGGCTAGTAAACGTGTCTTTCTTCTAAACTTGGTGGTGACCCAATTGATCGGAACAGTAGTTAGAATGTTAGATGTACACAGCTGTTCCTACTGAAAAATATGCTCAGTACTTTTTTGGAGGGGCTTGAACTAAAAACTTAAGCATGTACAAGCTTAAGCCTTGTTAAATGCTGGTTTATAGGCAGCTATGCTTTCTTAAGAGGCTAGAACCACCTAGACGGCTAGACTAGCGACCTTTGACCCAGCCGTCCTAACTTCTCCAAGAAGCCCAACATATGAAGCTCTTGTTAGAAGCCAAACCATTCTGAGGCCCTGTTCGGCTGGCCTCCAGCCGGCCGGCTTTTCGCAGCCGCTACAGTACCTAACTTTTAAACGGAGTATTTTCTCAAAACGGGGTCTACAAGTTAAACGTAGTACACGTTAAAAGCCCAACATATGTACCAACCAAAATTGTAAGTGAGTATCGATCTCTCCGTAATCTGTACCGTAAACAACCAAAATTCAAAAATTTCAGCCAAAAGCCATAAGCCGCAGCCAAAAAGAACAGAACAAACTTTGTACCATGACCCATCTATGTCACTATAGTCATTATTAAGGCCATGTCTCAAAACTGATTGGGTGGGGATTCCAATTTCCAACCACTACTTTTCTAAGAAGACAACAAAAGAGAGGACAATGCAGTTGACTTCTGAGATATGAGAAATCTAATTTACAATTGCCACAGGATAAAGTATTTGTTTATGGAACTTTAGGTTGGAATATCTAAAATTAAGTTTGCTTGTATTATTATATTATAAGTGAAACTAATCTTTCAGAAATGAGTCCGTGGATCTTCATGCAGATCATGGCTACAGAAATTAACCAAGCAAAAGCAAATCGTCATGGTAGTTCAGTTTGATTTCAACAGTAAAGTATGGGGGCAATAGAGTCACACACCTCATCCAACATTGCCAAGAGTTTCGCCATCTTATTCTGGAGCTCTTGTTTCTCAGCCGCAGAAAGCTCAGCTGCCACATTGGCACTAGACTCGTGTGGGTTGGATGATACCCCCTCACTTTTCGACCTCCCATCACCCTCTTTGCCACCCGCTTTTCCTGCTTCAACCTGGCCTTTCTGTGCTTTCTGCTTAATGCTCTTCCAAACACTGACGACCTCGTCGAGCAATTCTTGTGCTGCCTTCAGATACTTCGAATTTCTGATTGCCCGTGAGTCATCAGATTGCATATTCTTCATTCTGTTGTCATCAACCTGGTAAGATCGTGTTGCCAGTAAGTCTGGCTTTGCAGACCAGTATGGGTATGAAGGTGCCAGGATATGCGTGTTGAGGCTCAGAGACAATCCTTGGCTTGGCGCTGATGGAACATTTGTTGAATTGTGGTTGTTCAATAGGCCAAACTCGAGCTGCGCGCTGTTATGGGCATCATTGTGGATGAGATCACCACCACTGCTGTGTGCTCCATCCATCAAATGCATTAACATATCATTTCTCATATCTTTGACAGGACCAAAGGAGCGTTGCTCTGCAAGCGAAGTGACCATGTTAGGTTCCCCAGATGAATCTTGCGAGATTGCTGAAGGATGGCCAGGCAGCTCCATGAAATTCTGCTGAGGCTGTATAATGCCACTGAATTCCGTATATGGTCCAGAAGATGCATTGTTTGGATAAAGCAAGTTTCCTAGGGCTGATGGCACAGGATATGATGCATTGCCTGAGTCTGCTGAGTACATGATTTGCGAGTCTCTTTCATTGCCAGGGCTCGAGTAATAAGTAGCCATGTCACAGCTTTGACTACTCACTTATCAAGATTACTGCAAAGGCATAGATATGTTTGGAGAAGCAACTACACAGTTCACCAAACCAAAATTTTAGTTGACTTGCCTGCAAAAGGGGGAACCAGAAACAGTTGAACAAAACACTGAAAAAACACTAGTTGGACAAGGAAATTATTTCGATATGCCACAGGATGAAATAGAACTGCGTGTGTTGTAAAACAAATTAGTGAAAGAAATTAAACCACGGTATAATCACCAGTTCATTTTTTTCTTCCCCTTTTTTTTTAAATCTGGTTCTGTAACTTCTGCAAGGACGCAGGAATCGGCAGGATAGACACAAAGGCAGTCACGAGTGAGCGAGGCCCAGAGCCTCAGACCCTAAGCTTTGGCAGTAGTTACCTCTATTTTGTTTTTTTCTTTCTTAGTTCTTACATTTGTAGGGGAGAAACAGACATTATGCTCAAAGAAATAGGAGAATATAAAGTGAAAAGGTAAGATGCTGGCTTGCAGGCTAAAGGTACAAGTGGTCCTTCATCTGTGAGTTTTGCTAGGTTCTTGCCTTTTTGCTCTTTCCTCACCAAGATGATGACAATGTGGTTGTAAATTCCTTCTGTTTCACCAAAATAATAGGACCATTCAAGGAACCCAACCAGACAATTGATTCTACACCACACAAGAAAACTGCAAGAGCACGGATAATTTTGATTTTGGAAACAGACGCTCTTGAATGGGATGCGAGTGACTACATGTCGGCAATAACCTGTTCGATTAATTAATTGATGACTGAGGCATGCACAAGACCCTCGGAGCTCCTTCACCAGTTCAGTGGATATGGGCGCGTACTTCTTTGGAGTCACTCTGAAAGAAGAGATGAAATAGCATGAGATGGCTAGCTAAAGATCACCGGAAGAAGATACCGGCTTGCAGCTCAAAATTTTCGCTATTTTTAATGATATGAATGAGGTGGAGACAGATCAAATGTGCAAGGCAAAATTTGTTGTCACACACAATAGAATAAGAGGCGCACTTTAAATTCCGATGAGAAGAGCTAAGAATTAAATTGCATAAAGAATGTAAGATTGCTAATCCAACAGAAGAACCACCTCCACAAAAAAGAGGAAAAAACAACAGAAAAAAGGAGCAGGGCTTTAAGAGCTTGGCTTTCATGCAGGCATCCTAGGAAAGAAAAGAGAAAAGATAAGTCAGCGACAAATAAAAAAGGGCTCCAACATAATCAAGCTCAATCCCAAAAAAAAGCTCTAATGGTGGCTGGAGAGGCGACTAGAAACTCAGAACTCCTCTCCAACATCAAAATGATAGTTTAGCTACCAGGACCACCATGAAACCCAGAATTCAAGAAAATAACCATGGATTCTGAACCCAAGAGGTGAACAGGGGATGATTTCTCCAAGCATCAACACCAAGAAAACCAAGAACTTGAGGTGAGGAGGTCAAAAGGACCATCAATTAAGCTGCCAAAACCCCATACCTTCAGCTCCTCATGAAAAGCCAACTCCAACAACATCACAAGGCCTCCAATCCACCAAAATTTCCCGATCGAGCTTTCATAACTCCAGATCCCCAAGTCAACAAACGAACTCAAGAGACACCAAGAAACCTCACAATTCAGATTGAGCAGCTGTACCACCGCCCTCAAAAACCAAGAAAACCCTGTGCACTCACACAAACACCATACATAATTCAGAGAGACCAAGCAATCATTAAGCTCACAACAGCACCGCAGAAAACAAAAGAATTGGTTGCACCAACCAAAATCAGACAACACAGTTCCAGAAGCAAGGAAGAGCAAGAACCAGAGCAAACCAAATCATATATCCTGGGAATATGCACCAAAGAACTTCTGTTACTGCTGCTACTGCAACCAACGTGGGGCAGTGATGCAGAGGGGATAAAATATTTAAGGAAACGGAGGGAGACATGAGGGTGTGCTCCTCATGGGAGGCAGGGCAAGAGAGCAGGGATTGTTGTCACCAGACCCAAGCTGATCTTCAGCCTTGGAGAAGTTGAGGTGAGAGGAGAGGTCAAAGAAAATAAATCCCGCCCCTTCTTGTTTCGGGACAAAATCAGATCGGAAGATAACAATATCAAAAAAAGGAGCCCATCTCTCAATGCCCACCCTTCTTCTCTCTCTTGCTGCTGCTTCTTTCTTCTTCCTGCCCCCAAAATAATAGAAAAAGCAAGCACGACCCACTAACAACAACAACCAATATAAAATAATGTACGGACCTCCCAAAGAAATTTCCTTCTTTTCTTCATCTTTATTAATAATTATTGCTGTTAAGGAGAAGGATTATTGGGTGAGAAGGATTATTGGATGCTCATTTTGGCTTAAAAATCTTAGGCCTGTTCTTTTTTTGTCGAAGTTTATGGCTTTTAACTGTGGCTTGTGACTTTTAGGCTGTTCGTGCGAGAGATTACATATAACAAAAACTCACTATGGTTTTTGTCAATATAAATGAAGACGGTAGTATGTACTACAATTAACTAATAGACTCTATTTTGAAAAAAAAATACTCTATTTAAAAGCTAGTTACTGTAGAAAAACCAAAAAACAGTTTTTAGATGCTGAAAAAAACAGGACACTTAGTTTATAAATTATTTTGTATTATAGTAGCTGAAATATACTGTAGCCGCTGGTAGCTTTTTAGCATAAAAAATTTTAAAAAATAAAAAAGTTATATTATTATAGATAATGAAAAAATAAGAGAAAAAAGTAAAATGTCTAAAAAACCATATCGGTAGAGAAAAACAAAAAAAAATTAGAGCAGAGCGGGTTGGAGGTTTTTGGCGGTGTCCGCCACAACTTCCAGTTGCTTCTTCTTCACGATAACGCGTATTGGCATGGAGTATTTTTATTTGCTACACAAAATTGTATTCGATCCGGTCTATTGCTAGAAAATGAGATGGGCCCCCCTAAGAATAAACATCAATTATGATGTTGTTCTATGGATGAGTACAAAGAAAAATTAAGTTTGTGGTGTACCTACTTATTTATTTTAGCTCTTGGGATATGATATCTTCTTTTCAGATTCTAAAAACTATTTTTAGCATTTATATAGTAACTAGTTTTCAAATAAAATATTTTTTAATACATAATTTATAAGTTAATTGTAGTACACATTGTAGCGGCTTTATTTATATCGGTTAACATCGCACGTTAGTTTCTTTTACTTTGTACTCTTTCACACAAACAGCCAAAAGTCATAACCACAACCATAAACCATAAATCGTAATCTAAAAAAACAGACCCATATATCATCTTCTACTAATACTATAATACTAACTTACAAAGTATAGTTAGGAAGAATTCAAATTCTACAAGCACCCCGCACGGTGATGCAAACAAACTGTGTAACCTTGGCACTTCGACAGAACCACTAACCTAGCCATTCAGCTTGACGAAATTTCATTTCAGTGTAAAACTTACGGTATTTCAAAGTCAGAACCGAATCTTACTAACCTCTCTATCCCAAGTTAGCAGAAAAAGTGCAAAACTGTGCTGCAGAAAATAGTACAACATAAGTTCCATTGAGTGTTGTATTGTCGTTAACACGTCGAGAATTTAGACAAACGTAGAGTTAATGCAAGCGTAGGGCCGGTATGGTAACATAGAGGTAAATAGTACCTTCAAAAATATTTCTAAATATTTGTTTATCATTCACTCTAATAGCTACAGAGCTACAAAAATTACGATTGGAAGTCAACACCAAACCAAACAACTCAAGAAACCGAAATCCAAAGTCCTCAGACTCTGGTGGTCAGACCGTCGGCTAGGCCCGGTCTAACCAGAGGGGCGGTTTGACCGCCCCTTGTTCCAAAACTGAAAATTTTAGCTTGAGCTAATACAACTTTTGGTGCAACTCTAAAAGTTCAAATCTAAATGATATGAACTTACACACATCTTACTTAAGATCTCAGTAACCTCACTACTACAAAACAAGCTATACTGAACGTCTTATCACAGACAATTCGTGTTTTGATTATTACATACGGTTTATGACTAAAATCGTCTCTGAAACTATCACAGACAGTTAGGTCTAAAAGCTGTCTGTGATATATGCATTATCACAAACGGTTTTTAATTAGAACCGTTTATAAAACTATCACAGACAATTCGTATAACAAATTGTCTCTGATATGTGCATTATCACAGACGGTTCATATAACAAACCGTCTCTAATAATGACATGTCACCGATCCGTGGCGTATCCCCTAGGATTTCGATCTCACCCGTCCATTCTCTCCACATCGGATGGTAGGCACCGGTTCCTCCCACCGTTCGGCCCTTATTAATTACTCAACATCTACCTTTCCACCGGCAGTCACAGGTGAATTCATCCACTATATAGCTTCCTGCATCCCCCCTCGACGACGCCGACTACCATCGTGACCTAGCGCCTCTGTTGTGACACCACAGTTGACTGCATAACACACTCTTGTTGTAAGCGTTGTAAGAGTGTCTTATCTAATCACACCGTCATGCCACAAAGGTGGCGCTACCGCCGCCTCTCCATTGCCGGTGATATCCGGCTTCCATCCGATGCATCCAGCTTGTTCTTCGATGACAACGACTACCGCCATGAGCTAGCGCCTCCGTTGTGACACCACGGTCGACTGCAGAACACACTCTTGTCATAAGTGTCATAAGAGTGTCTTTTGCAGTCTCACCGTCGTGCCACAAAGGTGACGCTACCGCCGCCTCTCCATTGCCAATGATATTCGGCTACCATCCGATGCATCCAGCTTGTTTCTCGATGACGCCGACTACCGCGCGTGAGCTAGCGCCTCCGTTGTGATACCACGGTCGATTGCACAACACACTCTTGTCGTAAGTGTCGTAAGAGTGTCTTATGTAGTCTCACCGTCGTGCCACAAAGGTAGCACTACCGTTGCCTCTCCATTGTGGTGATATCCGGCCGCCATCCGATGCATCTAACTTCTATTGTCTGCTTGGATCTCTACTTGTCATATATTCTTGCCCTATCAAAGAGTTGGGTTTGTTATCTTGTTATGCTGTAATGGTAAATTCTAATCCTAATGAAAATGGAATATGCTGTTGTGTTTGCCACTGTATTTACTTGTTTTCAAATGGCATAGATATAGGATGAATTATCACAGATGGTTTGTGCTATCATAGACGGTTCTATATACCAACCGTCTGTGATACTCGCCAATCACAGACGATTGGTAACTAAAACTGTATGTGATGTGTGAGTATCACAGACGGTTTTTGTTTCGAGCCATCTGTAATAGTTTTCTTCAAAGACAGTTCTAGTTACAAACCGTCTGTGTTGTCTTTATCATAGATGGCTCACAAACCATCTGTGATAACCTCCGACTATCACTAACACATAAATACAGGTGGCTTAGAAAACCATCTGTGATGACAGTTCCAAACCGTCTGTGATGACCCTTTTTGTAGTGGTGCCTATTCCATCTGAAGATCTCAAGAATCCATATCAAAGTCCAAATCTTTCTTAAGAACAAGTGAGGTTACACCAAAACCGGCAAAAACCAAAAATGAGAAATATGACTTACTGTGGATGGGGGACAACCGAGATGGTTTTAGATGAATTCCCATATATTACAAAAACAAGAACACACAAAGATTAGAGGCAAAACCTTAAAACAAGAAATCTCATGAGATGTCAAATATATGCTAAACTGGGCAACTTCAAAAACTTACCAAACCTAATACCTAGATAGATAGGAATTGATTTTTCCAGAGTCATCTCCATCACTTACTCATTCTTGACATCTAGTAAGATCAAGAGGAAGAAAAAATATCAAACCAACAAGATTAAGAACAAATCAACCAAAACAAAAGGGATCCATGAGAGATTAACAAGCTTGATCTATTGCTACTTAAGGATGAATATTTTATGGCTACTCCATCTGGAGGAAAAGATAGCACACCACATCACTCACCATTCTCATACTCTAACCCTAAAACACTTGGCTTCATTAAGAAAAGCTAGGATGGTTAACTACAAGTCTATATCCCAACCCATTAATAGATAGGCAACTAGCAACTATTTAACTCTAATGGATACTATCTATAAGCATAAATGGGAGAAACCCGTTAATATTACATAACACAGGTTTTACTCACACACTATACTTATGCGCACTTTTCAAAGCACATTAGCCCAAATCCGTGAAGTTCTTAGCATTTAATTCAACTTGATCTTCTCAGCTTCTTTTTGACCTAAACCTTTTTTCGAAGCGTCGCTCAAACACCATAGTTTTGATCAAGGTGATTTTCGATGTTTTGGCTAACTTACCAAAATACCCTTTCTTAACCCGGTCTTTATATTACCTTGCAAGTAATCATCATATTTGCCATGTGTAGGTGCACCACTGGCTTATCACATGATACACAAGTCTCTTCCATTCTAATTCCACCAGACCACACCTCACATGGACCGACTAAACCACATGATACAACCTATCACTTGAACATCCCTACAACATTTTCCATCTTTCTTGTGCCATGCTTGAGCTCAACTATCTCACTCGACATTCTCGATCGTTCTGAGCCTCAGCTCCTTTGTGAGCGTAGCCCCAATCCTCACTGTTAATCATGGTTGACTCCAAACCTCCCTGCACATCTAAAAATAAAGAAATTATTTTTGGGCATAAATTCTTCGTAACTAAACCCATATTAGTTGAAACATGCATCATACAACATATATGCATTGACCTAGGTCAAACAAAATCACCCCATTACCAAAATTCTCAAAAATCCACATTTCGACTGAAGCAAAATAGGCCAGCCGATCAAACCACTGAGCCAGCTGGTCTGACCACTGGTGGTTGCCGATTAAATCACTGGTGTCAGCCGGTCTGATCACCCCCTCTAGCCAGTCAGATTGCCAAGGTTGCAAACTTTCTAGGGCATTCCCAATGGTAGACATCTCGAGCTATATTCGTACCCCTCCACGTTTCCAAGAAAATGTTGTAGACACTAATACTTCAGTAAGTGATGTCTATATGTGGGCCCAAGCAATAAACCTCAACAGTTCCTATTCTCCTCTCTCAAAAGTTAGCATAGACACTACAGTTCTCCCTAATACAAGTTTTTGATGGTTTCTTGCTGTTTAGATTTTGTACCTATGCAATATCTTGTATGAGACATTGATTCCTTCTATTTCTTCATTAATTTCTCCTACACCTCAGTCTAAGTCTTATATGACACTCTATGGATATTGCTAAGATCACTCTATTAGGAGTGCCCTAAACATCTCTGGTTTGTCTTGGACTTTAAAAACCACACCTTACCTATCTATCTCCCTTTTTATCCCATCCCAACTCAACTATCCTTTTCATTCTATTTGCTTTTCGTTCTCTCGTAACCATATATGCACCTACTAATTTGCAACCAGCCTTGTACACTTTTGTTTTAGCATGTGTATGTTGCAAGTGATACTATCGGGGAAATTAAAAGGGTGTAATTAGTGATAGTGACATCATTGTTTACACAACATGGTGGTGTTGGGGGTTAGTAGGTAGGTGATGAGAAACTTCTACGTTTGTCCATTTTTAATCTGCTACTGGTGTAACTGTAAATAGACTGATTATTAATTCGAAGGATGCTTCCGTGTACTAATGTGCTCCAAAATGTCCACTAATTAAATCAGTGAAAAACAATATATCTATAGATCCCGTTTAAAAAAAACACACATACTTTTTAAAAGCTAGTTACTGTAGGAGGAAGTGATAAGCCAAAGTAAAAAAAGAACCCAACAGGGCTATCACTTAATGAATTTTTGAATAATCTAATTTTATTCTAAATTACAGTATTATACATGTATTTTATTTTTTTACAGTTTTGACCATCTGTCACTCCAAAGTTAGGCAGCTAGTCGCCCAACCATTGGACAACACGTGGCCAAGTCGTCCAATGATTGGCGACTAGGCCATGTCGCCCAACTATGGAGCAACTAGAGCCTAGTCGCTCAACTAGTTTGAGCGACTAACCCAAGTCGTCCAACGGTTGGTCGATTTAAAAAATAACATTACTACTTTATTAATCCGTTGAAAATAATTATAGGGGAGTAAATGATAATTCTTGTAGGTAAAAAATTTAGCAAATCTTGTTTGTAGGTTGTTATTTAAAAAAAATAGGCAAACAATGTCGATTAGTCCATTCGTGATTTTCGTAGATTCTTATAGGTACGAAATCTGTTAAACTCGCAAAAACATTTTGTGATCGTCGTATGTTGTTGTAGTGTAATAAATTTCTAAAGAATTTTGTGAGGATGATTGAGGTCACATGATTCGTAGGTACGAAGATAAGTGATACTGCGATGCACGAGGAAATGCATACACAACCATGCCATAATAACTATAAAGTAAAATATGTACACAACAAATGCAAATACAGAAAGGCCCCTACACGCCGTCCGCTACACTACCCGCAGCACTTCCTCCATCGTCGCAACTTCCAACCCCTGATTGGTGCCCGCTGATACAGCTCCGCTTGACCATCCTCAGCAAGGGGTGTCGGCACCTCGACAGGGTGAGGCGGTCAGGAGCCCTGCTAACCCGTGCTCCTAAGGCCTCAGGGGTCGACTCCACCTATGCCTATATGGGTACTAGGTAGGGGTGAAAACGGATCGGATAGTTTCCGCCGGATCCAGACGGATACGGATACGGATTGTGTCGGATCGGATTTTTTTCGGATAGTTCTTGAATCGGATACGGATACGGATTTTTTTATCGGATACGGATACGAATACAGTAAGCCTAGTATCCATCGAATATGGATACGGATTATTCGGATAATAAGAAAACGGATATCCGAGATTTTAGCCCATAACCAGCCAGCCCATAATGAAGCCCAGACGGCCCATTCCCACTCTCTTAACATGAATCCTCAGTGTACACTGTTGCATATTTCTCCTTACAATTTGCCCCTGAAGAAGTTGTTTAGGCTTAGGGACAAGGTTGTTTGGATGTGCAGATCTGTTTGCATACAGTACGAGTGGTTTTTTTGTTGCTCTGATTGTCAGACCAGTCCAAACTTGATATGTGCAAATTTGAAATGATCATAGGTTCAAGGACACTTTCAGGAGGTATATGATGGGAAATGGAAGGACAAGTTTGAGGAAAACTCAATATGGTCTGTGCTAATTTATACCAGATTTTGATCACTAAAATTCTGCTACAAACATTATTTACATGATGCATGCAGGTATGAGCACCGGTTGATTGATGACATGGTGGCATATGCTGTGAAAAGCGAAGGTGGATATGTCTGGGCGTGCAAAAACTATGATGGAGATGTTCAGAGTGATTTCCTTGCCCAAGGATTCATGTTTTATTTTATACTGCTTTGAGTATTTATTGAAATAAAACTTGTAGGCACAAGAAATCTTAGGAGATGTTGAGATGGAGGACTTGGTGGATGAAATGGAGGAATGAAATGTTCTTATGCTTGTTCAAATTGCTATCATGTCATCATGTGTATTCCATGAATTGCACGTTGTTGCTACTTATGTAGTTATGTTATGATCGACTATTGGGTATATTTGCATTGTGGATGAAAAGACTATGCTTGTTTAGATTTCATGAATGTTTTGATAAGATGAACTATTTACTAATTTTGGATGTATAGTTTAAGGGGTTTTCATGTTCCGATAAATATTCGTAACCGTATTCGTTTCGATTCGTAATCGATCCGTATCTGTATTCGATATTATTCGTATTTGTATTCGTATTCGAGTTATCCGTATTCGTATCCGTATTCAAAAAAAATATGAAAACAAATATGGTAGAGGTATTATTCGTCCGTATCCGATCCGTTTTCACCCCTACTACTAGGGCACCACTAGCTGCCACTCGGAAAGAACCTCGATAGGTGCAGACTCACGTGCTCCCATGACCTCCGCCGGGTCACCCACGAGGAAGTCGCTCATGTCCACTTGGGGATCCTCGTGAGAGGATATCTGAACTCTCGAGAGGGATGCGATTCCTGTAGGACAGATATTATTTATTCGTGTAATGTATCGATATGAACAAACCTGAAGAGACGAAACATACCTTCTATGTGGGCTATGGTGTACACCTGGCTGTCGTACCTGCCCTACCCGAACACTTGAGGGTATAACGTGTGCTACCCAGATGCTGCTTGGTATAGGTCCAGGAATGACGGTGGTGGTGGCGGTGCCTGGGGTAGTCATGCGTCCACCCTAACCCTCCAAGCTGGTCAGGCGCTAGCGGGGCACGTGCACGTGGCCTTACAGGGCCTCCTACCTGAGCTGCAGGGCATGGCAGCCTCGGCGTACGTGTTGACGTGGCTACCTCCGAGAGTGTCCTGCATGACATCAAGGCCACGCTTGGACACACTGTGGACCCAACGGAGAACCTAAAGCATCTCATTGCATGCCACCTCGAAACCATGGGTGGCCCTGTCCACGATCGACTCGGTGTCCCTCATAATCCCGGCGATGATGTCAGTTCGCAAGAAGTAGAAGCGAACGTTAAACTTGTAATTGTGGTAACCGTACATGAGAGTACATACCGCGAGGGATAAGTTCCGCGCCAAGTGTACAAGGTACACATCAGTCTGTCCTGGTACGTGAGCGGGGGGAGGGTCAACGACATGCACCAGCCTAGTGCATGTCTACAAAGCATACCAGGATTGGTATTCGTCATACGTGCTGGGGTCGTATAATGTAGCCTCCAGCAGGAAGTCCTCGAAGGCGTTCGCCCACTCCTCCACCCATTGCGCCATCCTCCCCACCCAGCTCATCCTGTTGCCACCCCTCTTGCTATGTCTATGAAATGTACCATTACAATTAGAAGGCATTGTAACAGAACTCAAAAAATTTTAGTGACATGTGTTGGGTGTAACTCACACATGGACCGAGTCAGGCACCTGACGCCCGACGGGGACTATTGTAAGTTCAAGCTTCATTAAGTTGTTTTGGTGATAATGACAAATACAATTATGAGACTAATATGTTTATTGATTATGATATTACTTAATCTTATTTGGATGAAAAGACGAAAACATAATAGGTAAGCATTCAATATCATATTCTTATCTTATTGCATTCATCGGATCCGAAATATAGAATGAACTTCACCAAATAAGTCAAACTTGAATATGTGCATATGTTTTCATAATACATTCTTATATACACACATTTAGGGGAAGTTCACTCTATAATTTGTGATTTCATTAGTATTGATCCATGTTCTATTTCTACATATTAAGAATCTTTATTATGAAACATATCCTTTGAGTATATATAGCTTGTGTAGTTCATATGTACTCATAATTGGGTTGTCATCTAGTTCTTACGTATCCTTTGAAGATCACCAAGTCAAGTGGTGGATGCATTATGAGTTGATGCATGTCCAAGAGGAAATGATCATTGACATGCGTCATTTTTATATAAATTTAGCCCTCGCATTTTTCGCATTTTGGGACCATTTATCATCATTTGCATTATTTTCTATATTTAATTGCTCGAAATGGACCATTTTACGTTTTTTTTGTACTTTTCCGTAGGCCGGCGCGATCTAGGCGCAGAAACGACAAATATGAACTGCTTCGTACAGTTGTACGCATCGTCACAAACGCGTGGGATCAAACCACGCTGAAAACGGAGCTCCGGAGGACCAAAACAGAAGAAATCTAATGGGGGAAGGACTTTATTGTAAATTCTGGAAACTGGGAGGACAAAAATGCAAAATTGCCAAAAACCCCAATCCCCTTAACCCTAGCGCCGCCGCCTGGGAACAGTGAGCCTGGCACTTGTTCTTTTTCCCTAACCCATTTGCTTCCTCTCTTCCCTTCTCTAGCTCCGGTCGGCGGCGAGGCCAGGCCGCATCGCCACCGCGACACCTCTCCTGCACCACCTTCTCCACCTATCTCAGCCTCCACGCCACCACAGAGCACCGCCGCCCCCTCTATTTCGCCTGCTCGCGCCTCCCTCCTCCGGCGAGCGCCGCCCCTTCTCCGCCTCCTTCTCCGTCTCCATTCGCCCCTTCCACCGCAACTCCTTCTCTTCATCGGTGTGCCTCAGCCACTCCTCCGCATCCTCCTCTCCGTCCCCATCTCCTTCCACGCCGTCCGAGCGCCGCCACCTCTCTCCGCCTCCGCCGCTCCCCTTCTCCTTCTTCTCACACCGCCGCGCCTCCGTCTCTCCCCGTTACTCCTCCCTCGGCCGCTCTCCTTTCCGGCCGCCTCACCGCGCCTCCTCCCTTCTCTGCTCACTTCCTCCGGCTGCTGTCCCCCTGAGCCGGCCATTGCTTCTCCCCTGGCCCCCTTCTGCTCTCCTCCTTCCTCTTCTCCGGCGCTGGCGAGGGTCGGCCATCTCGCTAGCGGCCACCACCGTCTCTCCTCTATTCCTCCTCTCGTCACCACCACATCACCACCTCACTCTAGCGCCCTCCTCCATCCGTGCGCCGCTATCCGCAGCTCGCCGGTACCACCTCCGCCGCTCCCTACCGCACCTCCACCACATCCGCGCGCTGCCAACTTCTCCCCATCTTAGCCGCCTTCTTCCGGCCGTCACCGTCTCACCTCCACCGAGCCTCCCTTTTCCACCTTCTCTGCCTTGCCGCCGCCACTTCTCCTCTTTTGCGCCGCCGCTCCACCTCCAACACCCTCACTCCCTTCCGCCGCTTCTGCACCCTCGCCGCAGCACCCCTTCTCCGGCCGATCCTCTTCTCAGCCGCCCCTTTTTTGCTTCGCCTGCAGCCGACCTTCGCCCCACCGACGCCAGCCGCCACACCTTCTCCTCCACCGACACCAGCGCCTCCCTCCACCATCTACGGACACCCCCGATTGCGTCTCCCTTCTTCGCCCTGCAGCACCGACACCGGCGACGTCTTCAACCCATTCACCACCGCCGCCGGCCACCACTTCGTCCTCAACATCACCGGCGACGCGACCATCGTCCTCCACATCGCCGACAGCTTCTCCTCTGCGCCCCCTGCTGCTTCTCCATCCTCGGTTCATGCTCCCATCCTTCTTCCTCTCTCTAATTGTTATTCTCAATTACTGTTAATTTTTGTTAATTTCTATTGCATTGTGAATGTAAACCTGTGATTGTGATTGTGATCTGTGCTATGAGCAATGTTTTGTGTTGTTTTTGTTAGCTGTTAGTTCTGTTGGCAATTGTTTAGCAATTTCAATTTTGATCATAGTTATCTGTGTTGGTCAGTGAGTGTTGCTAATGTCTATGATTTATGTTGTGTTGTGTTAATTGTTAGTAGTGTCATTCTGTAAGTTGTCTAGTTAAGAGAATTGTGTTGTGCCGTAGTGTTGTTTGTGTGCACGGATTAGCGACCCGACGACCGTTTTCCTTCCCTCTTTTCTCTCCTTTCAGCGGTCGTTAGTTAGTTAAGTCATGCGAGCGTTCGTCGTGGTTATGTGTTTGTCGTGTGCCGTCGTCATCTAGTTAGTCGTCGACCGTCTTCCTCCTCTTTCTCTCTTGACTCCCCCAATGCTTCTCGACTACCTTAGTCTTTCTTGCGGTCGGTAGCTAGTTAGATCGTCGATCGTTAGTCGTGTTTGTCCATTTAGTCGTCGTGTCATTCGTGTCGTCGTCTGTGCGTCATTCGTTTAGTCTATCGTCGTGTTGTTCGTTCGGTCGTACGATGTCCATTCGTACGGTCGTTCGTCTAGTCGTTGTTAGTTCGTTTGTTTAGTCGTTCGTCGTTTTGTCCGTGTGAGTTAGAGTACATTCTGTAGTTCGTTTGGCTGATTTGGTAGACGCTTTAGGTTTAGTTCTCCCCTGTTTCGTTTGACCTAGCTTTACCTGAGCACCGGTAGCCTTAGTCTAATCCCTGTGGAGAACACGACACTCGCCGCTATTTCAGTGGCAACCCGTGCACTTGCGGGTGTGCTATTTTTGTACGATCAAGCAATCATGTGTTGATCATCAAGTCAAGTAAAGACACATCATGTGTTGATGGAGATCAAGTGAAGGATGCATCATGTGTTGATACATGTAAAGACGTTGATTTGAACTTGAAGTGTAGATGTGAGTCATCAAATTTCAAAAGGATGTGCAAGGCAAAGGTATGACTAGCTAGGGCTAATGATGTGTTTCTAGTCTTTTACTGATCTTGGTATTTGGTTGGAAGACTGAATTGCTAGTATAAGTTGCCGTACTATTAAGAGTGGTAATATCTAGTAACTTGAGTCTCATCATGTGTTGATAGATCAACCTCACTTATTCTAATTCTTCTTGGTATGAGACTTGTATTTGTGAATGTGTTTTGCAAATAGTTGTGGCTTATGTGTTGAATCCTTGTAACATGGGCACTATACATAGCAAATGTCTTTTGGAAGTCTTTGAAGTCCATGTTTTCATTCTTTGTAGTATGAGATTTATATTTGCAAATGTGTTTTGCAAATAGTTGAAACTCATATATATAATCCTTGTGTCATGTTTTTAAAAGTATGCAAATGTATTTTGCAACTTGTTGGAAATCATGGATAGTCATTATGTACATGATACTATAGTTTGCAAATGTATTTTGCAAAATCTGTTGAAGTATATGCACTTCTCAGGAAAATCAAAACTATCGCAGTATATTCTGTTGTACTACCGCTAGTCAGAATTACTGGCGTTGTAATCACGAAACTACCGCATCGGTTGGTGGTCAGAAGACCTATGTGGTCGAGAACTATTATGGTCAAACAAATGTAGTCAAAGACCTGTGTGATCGAAGATCAATGTGGTTGGGAACCAGCATGGTCGAAGTCAACATAGTCGAACCAATGAGGACAACTATCGATGTGGTCGAAGATTGAAGTGGTCAAACCAATGTGGTTGGAACTAATGTGGTCAAGACCTGTGTAATCGAAACCAGTGTGATAGAAACCGACGTGGTCAAGACCTGTGTGTTCGTAATCGACATGGTCGAATTGACGTTATTGATACAACGTAGTCGAAGATTGGTGGAGTGGTCAGATATCTGTGTGATCGAAGATTAGCATGGTTGAAAATTGACATGGTCAATATGGTCGAGATCTGAGTGGTCGAAACTAATGTGGTCAGAGACCAGCATAGTTGGAGACCTTGTGGTTGAACTAGACAACATGGTCGAAGTCCAGCGTGGTCGGAGACTAGCGTAATTGGAGACCTGTGTGGTCGAATCAAACAACATGGTCGAAAATCAACGTGGTCGGAGACCTGAGTGATCGAACCATCCAACGTGGTCAGGGACCAGTGTTGTCAACGATCGGTACTTTCTACCAGCTCTGTGTGAGTAGTCCAATCGGTTATGTGTGAGCGATCCAATCAGCACGCAGTACTACCGGCTCTATCTGAGCGATACTTTCAATTTTTAGAATGACCGGCTTATGTAGTGGTACGTTTTTTCTAGATAGACACCTATGTGGAGTCTTCTCTTCCCCGAGGAAATCGGTAGTTTCGCTCGAGTGTTGAGGTACTTCTGATGATCGGTAGTACCAGACTTTGCACGTTGGAACTACCAAATTTGTCTACAACGGCTAGTTTTCTGACTGTTGCTGAGGAGAGCAGAAGTACCGGTCATTTGCCTATTACTTCCAGAAATCCCATTTTTCTGTCCCAACAGCTCGTTTCAAGTTGTGGGGTATATATACCCCCTTGTTGCTGGTTGGAGACAAGAATACTTTACTCCATTTCACTCTCTTGAGCTACTGTGAGGTGCTCCTCTCTATGTGCATGTGTTACACCTTATGAGCAAGGAGGATGGCTCTAGATTGCATGTGTTGCATCTAGAGGTGGATTGTGTATCCACTTGAGTGGTGTGCATTTGTTGCACATGGTGAGAGTCAAGCGAGGGGTTTGACTTCTTATTCTTAGAGTTTGCCGACTCCTAGACATCATTGAAGATGTCGTGCACAGTGATCTTCTCAAAAAATGTTGTGAGAAGACCCGACAAAATTGTGAATGTTGGAGCTCACCTACCCGGAGCGGGAAAGAGCTACCACTAGTGGATTGAGCTGTTTCGGCTTAATTTGTGGAGCTGGTCCAATTCATTTGGGCTAACCTCAACATGAACTAAGGAGACCAGCAAGTCTCTGAACACCACGGTAAAAAGCAACATGTCAATTGTGATTTGTTTTCTTATGCTCAATTTATATTCAAAAAATTTACATTCATAGAATTAATTGATTGCTTGTTATCCTAAGATTGCAAATCTTAACATAGGCTTATCTTATTAGTGCACTTAGGTGAACCCAGATGTTTCGGCGTTATTTGTGCTAAATCTTTTGAGTTAAGCTTCCATATTATTTGCTTAGTTTAGCCAAATAAAAATTGATAATTAATTAGAGACGATATTTTAGACCGTCTATTCATCCCCCTCTAGTCGACCTCCTCGATCAAACAACTGGAACAACCTGGCGAAGGTCAAACGGGTGCATCACCCTATGCACCGCGTAGTCCTCAACAAACACATCCAAGATGAACTTCTTCCGTATCGGCTAGTACACCTAGTCGCACCAGCACAGTGAAGACAACCCGTCGAGAGCACAGGCCTCCATCTCCTGAGCTGAGTATGGCTCCCAGCGCACGTTGTCAATGGTGAGGTGGTCGAGGTGCTCGACGAAGTTGTCATACACACGGGTGACTTACAGGTGTGCAAACTATGCTTGTGAGCCAGAACAGTGGTTACAAAGGATGACACATAATACACATATAATAAAGATTTAGAAGAGTGCGTACCCATCTACAACACCAAAGGAACTCTATAGTCAGCCGGTCAACGGTGCCCTGGTGCATGTTTGCAAAGTACGGACCGCTATCGAGCAGCATCGGTTGCTCGAGGGAGAAGAGCCCGAACGACCACAGCTACAGCTGAAGGGAGCAGTCTATGAGGATAGAGGTAGGACTCATTCTACAACAAGCGTCGCACATGCCATAGTACGTCGCAGCAAGTATGACTGATCCCTAGCTGATGTCTACCTCCTCCCCGTCAGCGATGGCTCTCGCATATCGCATGAGGCAGGCCTCGATGGAGTCACTATGGCTGTTGGTAAACAATATCTACCTGAACATCCATAGCAAGTATACCTTAAGGTGCTGTGACACTCGATACTCGTCAGCCTCCGGGTCCATTTGCTCGACCTGTGGACAAACGAAAAATTAGAAATCCCATCATATGGCAAGGATAGTGCATTGCTAAACAGGAAAACTCGATAGCATACATATCCGGAACTACGAAAGCCACCGCATGGGGCGGGCCATGCTTCTGTTGCGCCGGGAAGATGTAGTATGCTAGCACCGCCTCCACCAGAAGAACCCCCTCAAACCTGCCAAGCAAATCATCATGCTAGTTGGTAGGCGCGTCTGACAGGGAGGCAACATCTCCTACAATGGGCAGGCCGAGTAGCAACACGATGTCCTACAGAGTGAATGCCATCTCCTTGAATGGGAGGTGAAAGTTGTGCGTCTCGGGCCACCACCAGTCCACCAGAGCTGTCAGTAGTGACCAGTCAAACGGGAACCATTGTGACCATTTTAGGCCAGTCTTGACCTCCCCGTCCTTGTCGACTTGACCTTTGTCCTCGTCGGTGGCCCCCGCTATCTGCGTAAGAGGTAGAAGGCTGGCATTGCTCAACCTACAAAGCACAAAGAAGTCAATACATAGCGAAAATACCGTAATAAGAAGTGCCACAGTTTGCAAACAAACCTGTCTCTCCAGCACAGGTCCAGTCTCCAAGCCTGATGGGGTGTCCGCGTATGGACCACCCCCAACTGGGTCACCTCGTCCCCAACACGTCAGCTCACGCAGTGATGCACATCGACGTGCCAATCTAGAAGGCCAAAAGGTTAGTCCGAACTACCAAGATCGCATGCCATACCTGTAATTCAATTTGAAGTTAGCAATTATGACACAATTAGTAGTTTAATTATTTATAGCGTAGCTCTGAAAATTCTAAAAATTTACTTGCATCCTTGCATAAACCGCATATTCCTAAACATATATAGCCATAGCCACATTTCGGTATTAGGGTTTTAGGGTTTACAATTTCAGGGTTTAGGGTTAGGGTATGGGGTTAACAGGTTAGGGTATAACCATAGCGGTATTATAACTATTAACAACTAGATTGACATTAGTTCTACAACTACATTATTTACAACTATTAACAATATGCGACATACCCAACACAACTGCACGTGTAATGATTTTAGTTGCTAACGTACCATGGTTCTGAAAGTACAACTATTAACAACTAAATTAGCGTTAGTTCTATGGTTACACTATTTACAACTATTAACAATATGCGACGTACCAAGCATAGCTACACATCTAATAATTTTAATTGCTAACCTACCTTCGTTTCAAAACTACACATCTAATGATTTTAATTGTTATCCTACCATAATTTAAAATTAAATCTACAAAGAAATATAGGAGACTCGCCGTCATCGATGCGCAGATATCTCCTCCTCTCTTCCCCTCCCTCTCCTCTGCTTTCCTCATCTCCTCCTCCTCTTCCTCCTTTCCTCTCCTCTCCTCTCTTTCTCTTCTTCCCTTCTCCCCTTCCTCTCTTTTCTCTCGCTCGAACCGAAATGAGCACATGGCACTAAGCCGATGGCGCGTGCATGGGGGTATACCCCTTAGTCGCCCAACAGTTAGGCGACTGGTGACTAGGGGCTTGTCGCCCAACCGTTAAGCGACTAGAGCCCTAATCACTGTATGGTTGGGCGACATGAGTTAGTCGCCCAATCATTGGGCAATTTGGCCACGTGTCACTCAACGGTTGGGCGACTAGCCTATGTCGTCCAACTGTGGAGCGATAGATGGTTATTATTGCAAAAAAACACGGGTATATTACTGTAATTTGAAATAAAAATAGATTATTTTAAAAAATTCATCACGTAATTCTCTTCGGTACTACTCCTACAAATATGTACTTTTGAAAATGTTTTTTTTATCTCGAAAATGTTAAGATAGTTTATGGGGCGATCCGTAGGAAGACATATATTTTTCTTAAAAGTTGGAAATATCACAAGTAAACAACGTACCGGAAGGACAAATCTCGTGGTGACTTGTGAGGGAAGGAAATATTTGAAAATATACTTTTCTTTGTTGTGTTTTCTTGGAAGCATGTCAAAGAAGTTTTCTTGCAAGTTGTTGTTTAATTTAGCAGCTATCTATTGATTATAAATTATTGAAAAATGAGTGGGTTAAGTTTAAACAATTTGCGTGCGTGACTAGTCTGATTTGGCAGGCTGCTGTCCCTTAATTTATCACCTTGGTAAAAACTATACCCCTTTGGCCATTTTATGCATGATCATTAAAAACTTTTTACATAAGCTTTTTTTTCTTCATCACATGCCGCCGTTTTGTGCTTCGTCTTGTTTGTAAATATATAAGCCTAGAATTTTGTCCAGGAAAACTACAATCATTGGTAATTTTGGCACCATCAAAGGAGCAATTTTTTTTGGAGAGGGCAGCGCGTACAACGTGATGGATGGAGCTAGCGAAATCTTTCTGTTAGTTCGATGACCTATCTGTTTTTCTATTACAGACATGGGCATAGGCTGAAGAGATAAAACAGAGTTGGGAGGGATAATTTATTCTACCTTTTTTGTAGGTTAGCTTAATCCTAGATTAGGGGGTTAAAAGATTTTGACCGGATTAATCTAATCCTACTTAACCCATGGGTGTTTGGTAGGTTAAACCCCTAACCTACTCTTTAACCCTGAACCAAACATAGCCTTAGAGGTTTCTAATCTTTTTAGCTCTTATTGAAGGGGCTTGTTTTTTTAACAAAATAAATGAGGGTGTATGGTGTTGGTAGTTTGGGTGGTGGCATTTTCCGAGACAAAAGTGTAGTCTCCTTTCGATGGCGATCCGCGTGGTTTAAGTGTAGTTTTGATATAGAAACTTCGGGGTTTATCCAATGTAAGATTTTGATAACCACTGTTTGCATCTTAGATTGCACACCACTCGTGTTTACTACCAGATGACGCGACATGAAACAAGCTTTTGCAAACAATATCACTCGTGCTCCTACTTCTTGAAAAAAAATCACTCTTTTCTTCTGTGAGTGCATTTCCTATTTTAGGCCCGTCCCTTATCCATACTAAGACCAAAATTGGTTTTTTGATTGGATTAGGAATTCTCTCTTTTTTTCATCCTTTTCTACTTTTTCTTTTCTATATCTATAACCCACGATCTTTCTTATCTTATCCAATTTCCCTTCCTTTTTCTTATAGTTATACATACAATTATGTATGTATGTATTATATGACCGACTTTCTATGGGTCACATAGACATACAAATAAGCAGTAGAAGTAGAAGTGAGATGGAGAAAAGAGGGCTTAAATAAAAAAAATCGAATATTTTAAATTTAGGAAAAAGGGCGTTTGAACCAGAAACAGGCTCACGAATACCATCAATATCTACTGGAGGGGCTGCGATGAAGGCGATAATAAATACGGAAGTTGCGGTCAATAAGGTAGGGATCATCAAAACACCGAACCATCCGATGTAAAGACGATTTTGGTGCTAGTTATCCATTGCGAAGCGACCCCACAGAGCTTGTACTTTCGTCTCTCTAAAATTGCAGTCATGGTAAGATCTTGGTTTATTCAAATTGCAAGGACTCCCAAGCACACGTATTAACTAGAAAGAAAATAGATAATAGAAGGCTTGTTATTTAACAGTATAACATAGACTATATACCAATGTCAACCAAGCCAGCCCCAACGATTGGATATCCATATAACTAAATTCACCAAACCAAAAAATTTGTAAATGAAGTGAGTGAAAATTCAAAAATCAGATTGTTTCCGTATGGGTTGCCCGGGACTCGAACCCGGAACTAGTCGGATGGAGTAGATAATTCTTCCTTGTTACAATAGAGAAAAAAAATCCCTCCCCAAATCGTGCTTGCATTTTTCATTGCACACGACTTTCCCTATGTAGAAATAGTCAATTTCTATTCCAAAGAGGAAGTCTGCTAACTAATTTTTTGAATTAGTAAGTTGATTCACCTACTATTTTTTATAGTATAGGGAACATTTCAGAATGGAAAACGTGAAAGTTTTATCTTGATCATTTATCGATCATTTCTAGTTTATTAGTTTTGTCTAATGATTAATTAAGAGGGTTCACCAGGCCATTGATACGGATAATATCCAAATACCAAATACGCTCACTGTGTGATCCACGGAAAGAAAAGTGGGTTGTTTTGGTGAACATCAAAGAAAAAACTTGCTCTTCTTCCATAAAAAATTCTTCTAAAAATACCGAACCCAATCGTTGCATAAAAGTTCGTACCGTGCTTTTATGTTTACGAGCTAAAGTTCTAGCGCATGAAAGTCGAAGTATATACTTTAGTCGATACAAAACACAGAGAAAGATAGAGAGAATTCCTGGTCTTTCTTTATTGATTTCATTCATATATACATAATATACTGGTTTGGCTTTCTATTTATAGACTACAATAGGATACCCACCATGAGCCACAGGCTGCTGACCCAGACCCAAATTTCTTAACACAATCAACTACTCATCAATGCATACAACCTCCTGACCCAAAAAAATCCCATGCAATACATGCATGCAGCCCTTTAATGCCACGGAACCAACTACGGGTACCTAATCACCTATTAGCCCTAATCACCTTGCCCTAAAAACCTCACAACTAGATCCTTTTCTTATCCAGCCGCCACACCTGTATCTCCTGACCTCCCTCACGTGAACACCTCATGCAAGCCTCCAAACAAATCACACCTCAACACATATGCATGCAAAGACCAAACTATTGAAAATTTACTCACGTATCAACAGCCCCCTCTTTTTCGCAAGCCACCGTACTTTTTTTATCAGCCTTGATCTCATCCAAAAACCCCCAGCCAAAAGCCGAATACATCTCATTTATATATACTCTATTTGGAACCCTAATACAACTCTTCTAATTGAGCATTTTTACCTCAACCAAGCTTTCGGCCCATTACTATTCAAGAGACTCGAAACCCTTTCTAACACAGGTTTTCCAAAATTTCAGCTTTTCTAACTGAGAGACCATGTGGAGGTCATCCCATGTATGTGATGAGTAATTGACATCGGTTTAGGAAAGTCGAGTTTAATTTAGTTGGTTCGGACCATGTCGTTGCGTGGTGCAACCGGGCTCGGTCAGACTTGGTCAAACCTGGTCAAAAGGCTTTGGATGCATATTCTGATGATTCGACAGGTTTGGACTCTATTTTACGTAAATGTGATTTGTTGATGCTATTATGCTTACATGTATCGAGCGGTGCTATTTGATGTGTTTATTGTATGTGATGGCTGCAGGACGTCGAGGCGGAGTCGTGGCGAGACACGAGGGGACCGGACTAGACACGGACGGTGTCGAGGTCAGAACGATCGAGATGTGTCGAAGACGGCGGAGACTCGAGGTGGTTGCGAGGCTTGGACGACAAGGAGCACAGAAGCTTCCCGGAAGGTGCAGGAGGGGCGAAATGGTAATTTCGCAAGGCTGCACAAGCGGGAGCGGGCTCCGTTCGGGCTTAGCGGGCGTAACGGGGTGGAGACCCGTTAGCCAAGGGCTATATAAAGGAGGGAGTGGCTGCATTCCCCCTTATGGTTTTGGGTGAGAGTTAGGGTTTGCCTTGGTCAAAAGAGTCTTTAGGAGGTGGTTTTATCTTTGCTCTTTAGTGGTTGGAAGTGGGTGAGAAGGGCAGGGTTGTGTCCCCTCTGTGAGTGTCTCCCACGTTGTGTCTCCTCTCCAGGATGTAGAGTTCTTGTGAGTTTCTTGATTTTGGAGAGGGAGAGGATGAATGAGACCCATGTAATCATTCCTCTTGTTCTAATGTCCATGCGTATGGGGACTCCTTGTAATCCTTGTTGATTGGAATAAAATTTCTGAGTTTTTCTGTTCGTGCCTGTCTGTTCTTCGTATCTCCTCATTTGGTGATTTCTTGACTTTTTGAGTTTCTTGTTGATTCTTGTTGGGAAGGCCCAAAATGGGTTGCTCTATGATGGGATAGTGCCTCAAGGTCATTTGATCGATTTTCCCGAGAGCAAATCAAGTTTAATTCCAGTTCTTGCATTTTGGCCTCCTCTGTTCATCTTCCTTATTTCTAGGGTTTTGGTGGATTTCGTGTTTCCCCTTTTGAGATGGCCTGAGATTTGGTCTGGAGAGTCCTGTGACCATTGCTAATCCAGCTGCAAAAGCTCATGATCAAAGTTGCAATGATTAAAGAGGAATTAGGATTTTGTTGTTGCCTCTACAGGTTTTTCAGTTCTTTCTAGGGTTTGGTGTAAACTTTTGATTTCCTTCATGAAGTGGGCTGAGATTTGGACTCTCTAGTTCTGTGGCTATTGCTAATATATCTGCAAAGTTTCTTGGCCATAGGATCTAAGGTTGAATGGGAATTTGAGTTTTTGGGGCTGCTCTCTGCTATTTTCAGTTTAAGGCTAATTTCTGGAATTCTTGTGTTTTTGTTTGCTTCCCTTGTTGGTTAAGGCCTCTGTAATATTTGGAATAGTTCCCTGGTGTTTTGGGCTGAAAAGAATGGAAGTTTTTCCCTCATTTCTTTAATTTTGGCAAGAATCTGACTTTTCAGAAATCTTGCGTTCTTTGTCTGTCGAGCATCCGGTCTGACCGGATCCCTCAAGGCGATCGACCGTGGCCGTTAACCGTCGACCGGTCGAGCGATGGTGGTCCGACCGCCCGACTACATAGCGGTCGATCGGCCTCTCACCGCGATCGACCGCCTCCTGCAGGTCTTGTATTTTTAGTGCTTGGTTTTCATGCCTTGTCCTCCCTGTTGTTCCTCTTGGTCTTTCTCTGGTGTTTGCATGTTGGTCCTATAAGATTTTTCAGTGAACTTAAATCATTCTTTTAATAGATTATATATCTATCGGAGAGAAGATTTGAGTCGATCCTTTTGGGGACAAGTTTTTTTAGTCGACATTCACCCCGCTCTGTCGCCATTTCGGTCCAACACTAACTCATCACGTGTCGAAGTCTTTAGGACCGCACCTCCCGTAGTTTCTCCACGCATCATCCACCACGTGTCGTAGCCTCCGGATTGTACCTCCGTAGCTTCAGCACGTATCATTCACCTTTGATCTCCACGTGCTCCGGCATAAGCCCGACCACCTCGTGACATCCTCGACCACCTGGACCTCAGATTTTTCCCTCATAGTCCTGATCCTCCTCGTTACCGACCATGATCGTCTCCACGCCTAACTTACACATACAAAAACAAAAGAACATTTTTCCAGCATAAGTTCTCTCTAACTTGACCAACATCAGTCCACACACACGCAACACACCACAAGTAATATCATAACCAATGTTGTCAATTATTCATCACCAAAATATCCTAGGCCAATCTGCACATGCAAAGACCAAAGAATGTTTTTCTAGCACAAGTTCTCTCCAACTTGACCAATATCAGTCCACACACATACAACACACCAAAAGTAATATCACAACCAATGTTGTCAATTATTCATCATCAAAATATCTTAGACCAATCTGCACATGCAAATACCAAGGAACGTTTTTTCGGCGCAAGTTCTCTCCAACTTGACAAATATCAGTCCACACACACATAACACACCACAAAGTAATATCACAACCAATGTTATCAATTATTCATCATCAAAATATCCTAGAACATTATGCGCATGCAAAGACCAAAGAACATTTTTTCGGCACAAATTCTCTCCAACTTGACCAATATCAGTCCACACACACACAACACACCACAAGTAATATCACAACTAATGTTGTCGATTATTCATCACCGAAATATCCTAAACTAAGCCACATGGTCTAACAAATTTGATAGTGTTTCGAGTACATCATGACATTCCCTTCTTAGCCTACAATCAATGAGCTACTAGATATTGTGGTTATGTCAATCTTCTTTGTGTATATTAGAAATTTATTAGATTGCTAATGAGAATACACACGCTGCTCTTTCTATCCATTTATACATTGAACTATACGTCTTGGTGCTAGTAGTAGAGATGGGAAAGAGAGCTGAAAAGCCACATCTTGAATATGGAAATACAAAACCATCAGGAAAATCACGTGTTAGAATGAATAAGTGGGATGACAGGCTAGATATGATTTTTCTTGGATTCTTGCATGATGAATACATGCAAGGAAATTGCATCAGTGGAACGTATACACCTGAAGTATGGACATGGATTGTCCAACTATTTAACCATCAAGCAAGAAAAGCACTAGTGAAGGACAACTTGGCTAACAGATTTAAGAATATGAAGAGAAGGTTTGGTCTATATCATAGTTTGGCAAATAGAAGTGGTTGGGGTTGTGACCCAGAATTAAAGATGGCAGTACCTGGTGATGAATCTAGTACCTTTTTTGTAGAACAAAGCAGAATATTTGAAATGCAAGGGCAAAGCATTTACACAGTATGAATATTTGGAGTTAATTTGTGGCAAGAACATTACATCAGGGAAGCATGGAGGTTCATCAAAAGTGGGTGGATATGACCAGTACAATGATTCAGCATCATCTAATGATGACATTGGCATTCACAACAGAAGACTCAACAAGAAAATCTTAGTTGGTCGAGGTTGAAAACCTATCAATTTAGAGGAAATACCAGATTCAGAAGATGATGGCACTTCAAACAAAGGGGAGGTTCAACAAATCTCCACAGCTAAATTCTTGCTACCCAAAACAAGATGCACATTTAAAAGCCATCCAAGATAGAGCGTGCAACAATGCTAAAAAGCAAACATCACCAATAAAGGATAGTCATAAAAGAAGTTGAGGAGATTGCAATGATATCCAGCAAATCTACAACAATCCTGGTAGATCTGCAAAGCATGCTAGATGAGGATGAGGACATGTTGGAGGAGATCATTGTTATCTTGATACAAAATGGTGTTATCGTTCTAGACAACATAATATCTAGAATGCCATGTGGAACAAGACCTTTTTCAGGTCATGAAGTAGTTCATGACATATTAGGTTGTCATCCAAATAGGGATTATGGTTATTTTAGGATGACTAACACATCATTTTTAGCTTTGAGAGATTTATTAGAGCAGAGAAGTCTAATAGCAAGTACAAGAAATGTTACAAGTACTGAACAATTAGCTATGCTCTTATATTCAATAAGTCATGGTGTTGGTAATAGACATGTAGCTAAGACATTCCAACATCCAGGAGAAACAATTAGTAGGCATTTTAATTTGGGAAAGTTGATCATATACCCTCCCTTCATTTTGCAAATTCAGGATTTACCCTCCCACCTCAATGACATGTGGGGTCATCATAAGTCACTGACACGTGGGCCAGGAGGGTAAATCCTGAATTTCCATCTAAGGGGAGGGTATATGATGAATAAATCCTTTTAATTTGGTTTTGAAAGCAATTATTTTATTGAAGCATGACGTTATAGTTATGCTAGAAGGAGATGTACCTATACATCCCAGAGTAATGGATAGTCCTTTCTATCTAGCTTTCAAGGTACAATTGGTTTGCTTATCATTAAGCATAGTTCATATGTTAAATATCTGATCTAGAGAATGTTAAATATTATTACTTAATGCCTCATCGATTTTGTTCGGAATGCTATCGGTGCTGTGGATGGTACACATATTCCAGTAATAGTGCATAAGAGCAAACAATCTTGTTACCGTAATAGGAAAGGTTTCACTTCACAAAATGTTATGGCCGCATGCTCTTTCGACAACCAATTCATGTATCTATGCACTGGATGGTAAGGTTCTGCAACAGACAAGCGTGTTTTACGCTGGAGTCTTCATGAGGGAAGTTTTACTGTTTCAGAAGATAATTGCTTATTTTTATTGTAGTTCGATGAACTTTACACCATTTCTTAATACCATTTCAGTTAAGTTGCTACTATGTTTTATAGGCAAATACTATTTAGTGGATTCAGGTTATGCAAACACTGAAAAATTCATTGCTCCATTTCATGGTGAGAGGTACCATTTGTCCACTTATCAAAGTTCAAGAAATCGCAGACATCGAAATAGAAATGACCATTTTAATCATCGTCATGCTCAATTGAGGAATGTAGTTGAGAAATCTTTTGCATCCTTAAGAGACGATTTAAAATTTTAAGAAATGGAGCATCATATCCTATCAAAGTTCAACGCAACATTGTTATGGCCTTCTGCATTATACATAACTTTATTAGGCATAATAGAGGTGATGATAAATACTTTAATATGACAACTGGCCGACTAACGCCGCCTGGCAATAATGGAGACGACGAAGTGGATCACACTATTGTTGTTGGACCTGATGAGAGGGATAGAGGAGCAAAATTGCAACGATTAATTACCAATGTACTCTGTAATAGACACGATGCAGCTAATGAGGTATGCATGTTTTGTTGTAGACATACAAGTATAATTCATCACACCTCCATAGAATTACAACTTACAAGGTTGACATGCTAACCAAATGTAGGAACCTATGATAGGCCACAATGAGGATGCATAACTCGGATGCTACAATAAATAAAATCTTGAAGCAATCAGGCTATATGCCTATATCAATTGCTTATGATGTTCAAATTTTTTGTGGTCCAACCTTTTATCAACTCGATTACATTTTTTTAAAAGACAATATGCCAGTCCTATTCATTTCTTTAGATATGTGAACTTTGTGTTTTTTTATTTGCAATCACCTTATGCTTGTTCACAACAATGGATCAAATGGTTCATTTGTAATGAAAGGAGGTCTTACTTAATCATAACTATTGAAGCTATAACTCATTCACTGTTGTAGCCTCATTTGCACTACCGTCTGCCGTCACCACTGCCACACGTCGTGCGTAGCCACGCCACCATGCAGCTCACCCCCAACCTTCTCTAAGCAAAGGATGTAGAGGTCGACAAGCTTGTGGGCATTACAAGGGCTCTCAAGACACTAATGGCTAAGTCAATTGATTGGGCCGAGGAGAGTTGGAAACAGATAAGAAAATGTTACTTTGTGGGCATGCTAAATTGTACAATTGGCATCAAAACTAATTTAACCCCATTAACCCAGCCAAACAGTACTTCAGATTATCTAGATTAGTTGCCAAACACAAAAACCATGTTAAACTAACCTAGCTAGGCTAAGGTTAGATATCTTGATTTATCTAACCTGGAACCAAATGGGGCCTTATGTTTGGAAACAACAAACACAGCCGGGATCCTCGCTGAATTCTCAGGCTGTAGTCCCATGAGGCATTTTAACCCGGCCCAACCAGGAGGTCCAAATGGAAGCCCACACAATGAGGATTATCTAGCTCAATCAACACTATTTCAATGGGGAATAACCCTCACCTCCCCATGTTGGGAGAACTTTCCTCTTGTGATGGCGCCCCCATCGCAACCTCACGAGCACCTCCGCTTCCCTCGCTCACGACCGCCTCCTTGTCCTCCTTGGCCTCCCTCCATCGCGACCACCTCCGCCTCGGCCTCCCTCGCTCGTGACTGCCTCTGCCTTCGTCGTGAGAGCCTCCGCCTCCCTCGCTCGTGACCACCTCCATCTCCTGACCAGTAAAGTCTACCACCGTCTCACGAACTCCTCCTCTTTGTCCTGCTCCTCCCACTAGGGTTCTACATCTTACATATTTTTCTTGTCAGCTCTCAGATCTGCTGCTCTAGGTACTCTCAGTTTTGTTGCAAACATTAGGACTGAAGCACCTAGAGACCACCACGACCTAAAGGGAGAGGATCTTGTGAAGGTGAGTCTCTCTCTCTCACATAGATTACCCATGTCTAGGAATAACCTTGTAATGCTTGCATTGGTTCCGAATTTATATCAATACACGATGAATGATATTGATATCTTCTTTTTGATGCCCGTCTACTATTGTTTCTTCATGACTATTAATTCCTGTGGAATTAACAACTACAATCTAGATGTATATCTTCTTGTTGATATCTTCTGGATGTATAATTAATTTTTTTCAAGAGTTTATTAATTACATATGGAACAAATCCACTATGTTCTTTTATGCTACAACTACCTATTCAGATTGTAATTGTTAATTCCACAGGAGATATCAATATCATTATCCAGAAGATATACATCCAGATTATAGTTGTTCTGTTGTTTACTATTAATACTTGAATTTTAGTGCTTTTGTGATAGGTAGTCATAAAGAAACAGTCAGTCCTTTTGTGTCTCCTAAATTCACTAAGTTCTTTTGTGGTACAAATACAATCTGGATTAATGTTCATTAGATTTTATTCTCCATAATTGGTATTGGATTGCACATGATAGCACTGAAGTCCGTGGTTTCTGGTTGAAAATTAGACAGCCAAAAACAGCTAGAAAAAAGGAGAGTTCAGTTTCTTTGAAGTAATTCTAACGACTGGAATTTCCACAGAGCTTAGGAAACTATGCATTACATATATACAGAAATAGTGAAATTTTAGTGAAACATGCATGCTTCACAATTCTAGCAGCATTGGAGGTGGAGGTCTGGAAATGCTCATTTGTCAAGTCACCTAAGTCAGAACTTAGAGGCACTGCGTCAGCATGCATGATTTAGGAACTGACACCAAAGAATGTTGCCTATTTTAAGGGTGATTCTTGAAAGTGTTTCGCAAAGTAGATTATGTAATTAGTCCTGATAATAATGAAGTGGAGTTTTTTTTTTTGCATTTTCCTCAAATAAAAAATGGTCCTAATTTGGAGTCTCAAGTCTGTGAGTAGAGCATTGCCAATGTCTGAAAAGAAATTAGTGGCATTTGAAAAGCTTGACTGTAGGTCCAATTGCACTTCCCCATGGTAGATTCAAATACTGGCGTTGTAGATTCAAATTGCATTGTCCTTGGGGATAGAGTTTGACAATATTTGTTTTGTTTGTCACTTTGTCTAGTCCATGTCATTACATCAGCAGTTTATCTTCCACTGTTAGTACTGGATGTGGGAATTTCACCTTAACTCATTTGCTAATTAATAATATGTTATATCTGCATGCATTAGCAAATGGGCACTAGAAAGGAGCTCATTAGGAAATTTATGCTTGAAGAAGAAGAGGACGATAAGTTGTTCTTGTGTTAGTTCCTACTTTGCTTTCATGCCTTCATGATGAAAAAAGGACCAGTCCACACATCATCACTTACTAGCGCTAAAAAAGTTAAGGAGATCTTAGAAGGCTATGAGAGCTGGTGTAGGGTTGAGTTCCAGATGGAGCCGGAGATATTCATGACTACATCAAATTTTTTTAGAAGGAAAGGTTTGCTGCGTGATACAAGGGGTGTTACCGTTGAGGAGCAGCTAGGGATGTTCATGTATATGATCTCTCATAATGCTAGCAACCAAAAGATTCAGAAAGTGTTCCAGCGTAGTGGTGAAACAGTTCATAGGAAAATAAAGTAAAATTTTGATATAATTCCTACGCTAACTCATAGATTTGTCAAACTCCCAAGTTCAAATCAAACTCATATGAAATTATATCGGATCCACGATTTTGGCCTTATTTTCAGGTAAGCCATACACATTGGACGCCTAACTTTACCCAAGATTTTTCTATGTTTATTTTGCTATCTTTATGTGCAAATTGCATTGGTGCTATTGATGGCACACATATTCCCATCACTATTGCTGAAGAGAAAGCTACTCCTTGTAGGAGTAGGAAAGGAATCTTATCTCAAAATGTGATGCTAGCTTGTCATTTTGATTTGAACTTCACATTTATTTCTTGTGAATGGGAAGGGTCAACATCTGATGCAAGAATCCTTCTATTTGCTCTCAGCAAGGGGTTTTGTGTTCCGGAGGGTAAATTCTACCTTGTGGATGGTGGATATGCAAGCACACCTTCTTTTCTTGCCCTATATCGAGGAGTCTGATACCATCTTAGTGAATTTAGGAGGAGTCGCTCATCTCGGAGATATTATTATGGAAACTACAAAGAATTGTTCGACCATCGCCACGTGCTCCTTCGCAACCATATTGAAAGGACTATTGGTGTTTTGAAAAGCGATTTCCAATCCGTAAAGTTGGCTCATTTCATCCCATTGAATCTCAAATTAAGATCCCAGCTACAGCTATTGCATTTCACAACATCATTAGAGGTCAAAATGGTTAAGAGGGATTGTTGGATCACCAACCTAGCTATATTCAACTAGACGATTTTGTTGAGGTACCAGAGGGTGAAAATAATTACCAAAATGATCTTGAGTCAAATGCTGAAAGTATTCTTAAAGATCAAATTGCAATACAAATGTGGGCTGACTATAATCATTAGTTGGATATGACCTCAAATAAAGTAGTATTAGTATTTTGTGCCCTTGACACTTAAGTTATGAGCTCTCATAAATGTAATTTATTTTTAGATCTCTATCTTGACATTTCAGTTATTTACTTTCTTATTATGTGGTTGTTTCTCTGACATCAGTTGTTGTACTTTTGTACCATTTGTTCATTTCAATATGTTGTGGTTAGTCTAGCCATGGCTAAGAAAGGATCAAGAACCTTATGGAACTTCTCATATGAGAAAGCTCTTGTTAATATACTACATGACCATAATAACCCAAAGTTCAAAGGACAAAATGGGTGGGTAACTGAAAGCTGGAAAAGCATAATTAGTAAGTTCAATGCAAAGTTTCCAATTGTAAATTTCACAAAGCAACAAATCCAAGAAAAGGAGAAAGAGTTGAAAGGAAATTACAAGGCAATACGAGATGCACGAAAACAAAGTGGTACAAGCTGGAATAATTCTCTATGCATGATTGTTGCTAAACCAAGTATTTAGCAAAAAAATATTCGTGTAAGAGCCTTTACTCCCTTTAACTAATAGTATTCTTTATACTGCATTTTGATACCAACTATATTCTCTCTTTTTTTTTTGCATTCAATAGAATCATTCAAAGGTGAAGAAGTTCCGCAATAAGCCATTCCTTCTCTTCAACTACCTAGTAGCATTATGTGAAGGTGAAGTTTATCTACATAGTTTTTTTGGTGAACTATATTCTATCATTATCATTTACCTCATTTTTATAATTGCTCATATGGAAACAAGTAATACAGCCTAATAAGTCAATTTTTTTCATCCAACCTGGCTCTACACATTGATTGATTCTTATTAGGCAATCGAGCGTGTAAAAAACACTTAGTATGGTAGTACCGTGGTAGTGTTCGAATTACGCAACCCAACATCATTAATTAGTTCAAAATAAACGGCTTCGTGATCCACGCTACGCTCCGTTACTAGGGGTGAAAACGGATCGGATAGTTTCTGCCGGATCCAGACGGATATGGATACAGATTGTGTCGGATCGGATTTTTTTCGGATAGTTCTCGGATCGGATACGGATACAGATTTTTTTATCGGATACGGATATGAATACAGTAAGCCTAGTATCCGTCGAATACGGATACAGATTTTTTTTATCGGATACGGATACGGATACAGTAAGCCTAGTATCCGTCGAATACGGATACAGATTATCCGGATAATACGAAAACGGATATCCGAGGGGTGGAACTTTAATTTTTATTTTTGATTTTTGGATTTCAGAAAAGCCTGGGAAATTCATTTAAGCTCAGAAAAATATGAAATAAACTCCAAAAATTCCAGGAAAATTCACATAAGTTCCTGGTGACATTTTGGACTTAATAAAAATATTTTCAACTAATGTTGGTATTTTATTTTCATACTTAAAAATACTTTTTAATTTCAAAAGTAGACATTTAAACTCCAGAAAATCCAGGAAACCAAATAAAAAGCCAAATAACTCCAAATAATTAATTTAAAGTAAGATTTTTATAGAAAATCAAAATATCATTTTATTTAATATCTATTTTTTGGTTTTCACTTAATTTACTTTTCAAATCAGGCTTTTTCAAAAACAGAAAATCCAGGGCAAAACCCAAAAATAAAATTTAGGCAACAAAAATACTTATTTTAATTAATTTGTATTTATTTATTTTTATTTTAATAAAAACCTAGGCTGTTACAACTTGATGGATGAAATGGAGGAATGAAATGTTCTTATATTTTTTTCAAATTGCTATCATGTCATCATGTGTATTACATGAATTGCACGTTGTTGTTACTTATGTAGTTATGTTATGATTAACTATTGTGTATATTTTCATTGTGGATGAAAAGACTATACTTGTTTAGATTTTATGAATGTTTTGACAAGATGAACTATTTACGTATTTTCGTTAATTTTGGATGTATAGTTTAAGAGGTTTTCATGTTCCGATAAATATTCGTAACTGTATTCGTTTCGATTCGTATTCGGTCCGTATCTGTATTCGATATTATTCGTATTTTTATTCGTATTCGAGTTTTTCGTATTCGTATCCGTATCCGAAAAAAATATGAAAAAAAATATGATAAATACATTATCCGTTCGTATCCGATCCGTTTTCACCCCTATCCGTTACCATGGCCGGCTCAAGTGCATATGACATTCCCGTTACATTTCTCAAAGCGTTCAATAAAATTTGCTTCTCATCTCTGTTCTTTTCAATTTCTTATGGTTTGCCTTGCATCTAGCTAGCTAAGTTAGTTATCTAATTATCCATTAGTTGAGCTGCTCTGCTTAGGTACTTCCCTTAGGCCCTGCTCCGGCTTCTCGTTTAACCACTTAGAACGCATCAATTTTTTATTTTTGTCTTTTTTTTGTTTTTGCCTTTTTCTCTTTACATTGTCCGTAGAGATATAACGGTGTTTATATTTTATATTTTTAATTAAATAATTTAGAAAAAACTAATAGCTATTACAATATAATTAGCTAACATGCAGAAGACATAATCGTAAACTGTTTGGAGCGGCTCTACTTTGTTTTCCTCCGTTTGGATGCTTGATTGAAGATTTATATGCCCATATGTTACCAATTGGTGATGCCCGCAACACCTCCGGTTTGGTAGTCACCAAAAAAAATGATGAGACCGTTTGATTTGTTTCAATAAGCCAGATCATCGCGTAAGGGAAGAGTGACGAGCAACTGATAGACCACGAGAACACGCTCTGGAAGCAACGCGGGGCAAGGAAACAAAAGCAACAGTGGTAGTTTGGTCCCGGGCCTCGTCTGTATACTAATCTGGTCATCATCATGGCTACTTGCTCTAGCTACTAGCCGATCCCTTAATCATTACCCATCGGAAGATTTCATCGCTACCGATCGGTGCAACTTTCAGGTCAATTATTAAGAGTTATTTTGTTGATACGTGTGACGACCGATGGACCCATTTTAAGGTTCTTTTCATTTTATAACCTATGGTTTCTAATAAATAACATAATTTATTTATCATCTTTTTTAAAACAGTTTATCATAACAGCTTTTTTGAAGTGGCTTATTGACATTCAATTCGTTCGTACAAACACTCACATTAGCGTCAAAAACCAATGACCGCAACCATAAGCCATAGCAAAAAAAGACCTCACCCATACTCGCTTATTAGTTATTACTAACTGAGTGCCTATACATTACTACGGAATAAAAACATATTACATGCTCTAAAACCCTTAAAACATTTTTTATTTTAGCCTAATATTTTTTCCATTTCCCCTAAAATATTTTATGTTTCAACCTAATATTTTTCCATTTCAGCTATCTTACCTTCTCACTTTTGTTTCGCAAACCTTAGAAACACAAAAATAATTACAACGACGCCAGTGACAGCTACTTATGTGTATTTCATATAACTTGTACATGTATTCTGTGTGTAGTTGCATGAAGCTACTCAAATTTGCATATCTAAAGAAAACCCAGGAACATCTTCAAGGATAAACTTTCAGCATCTTCACTTAGTCGTCCGTTCAGCAACCGCCCGGATTTATTGCATGCTCGGATTGGATTTATTTAGACATTAAAAAAACTTACTGGAAGCAATATGACACCAAGACAAACAATGGAACCTATCTTTAGACATTTAAATTCATGTTTAAGGCATTTCTTCGCACCAATATGGCCAGGATAACAGCCAAAAATAAATGGGAACTTTTCTCTAGGCTTATTTACCTGACAGTATATTTCATATACCTAGATTTTGTACATGAACAGCAGCTGAATGTCACACAGAGTTTTGTAATATGCATAACTGAACCACAAAAAATGGTCTCCAATGGGTCAATCAGAGAGCTAGGCCTCACAATAAACAAAAGGATGATTAATCTACTGTGATGAATCGCCAGAATTGGTAATCTGCTGTGAAGTAAAAAATGCATTACTACCATTTGACGGGAGAAATCTGAAAATAAATACACAACTTTCATTTTCAACATTTTGGTTTCTCTGGCTATGTAACCTGATAACATAAAATCTTTCGGTTCTTTGCAGTTAGCATGGACACGCATTTCAAAAAGGATGAGGCAATGCTATACATTAACCAACTGTTTCAAGCAACGTTGTTAAATAATCAACTAGCTACCATGACAGCCTATTGGTTGACACAATTGGAAATAGAGTTGGGAGAAAGAAAATGCACTTACAGCTTGTCTGTACTGCGAAAGGCCAGATATACCAAGAATTGGGCACTCAACCACCAGCACCACAAAAGATGGCCAATCAGATGCGCTTTTAGTTTTCAAGAATAATTATTGAAACAGGTAATAGTAAAATGCTCACACCAATTAGTTGTACGAAAATTTCTAGTTCCCTACACTCTCCTTGGTTACTATCGAAAATCAAAATATACATCGTATACAGCAGTGAAAGCATGTGTATCTGTGTTAGATCATGTGGTTAGGTTTAGGATATTTTGGTGATGAATAATTGACAATGGTTAATTTATTATGATGAATAATTGATGATTTTGTTTAGCGTTGTTATGCGAGTTGTGTCGCGTGTGTGCGGACTGATGTTGGTCAAGTTGAGACGAACTTGTACCGGAAAAAATATTCTTTGGTCTTTGCATGTGCAGGTTAAGCATGGAGGCGTCATGGTCGGTGACGAGGAGAACCGAGACTAGGATGGGGAGATCCGAGGTTCAGACGGTCGAGGATGTCATAGGATGATCGGGATCATGCTTGGGGCGCATGAAGATAAAAGGTTGATGGTACGTGAAGAAGCTACGGGAGGTGCGGTCCTGAAGGCTTTGACATGTGATGAGTTGAAAAGTCGGAAGTGTGAAAAACCCGTGTTAGGAAGGGTTTCGGGTCCCTTGAAAATTAGTGGGCCAAAAGCCTAGTTGAGGTAAAAAGGCCCAGGACTAGTTAGATTAGGATTCTAAGTAGAGATTGCATAGGATTCTGAGTTGGATTAGAATTCTAAGTTGAGATTGAATAGAATTCATAGTTGGTTGTATAAAAAGAACAGAGCGCAAGAAGAAAAATTGTACCGAGCAGCTGTGGAGAAGGAAAAAATATGCATCCTTTTTGGGGCAGCGCTGTTTGCTGAGACGAAGAAAAAAAGAAAAAGGGCGTGTAGCTGCGTGACGCGAGAAGAAAAACAGAAAAGGCTGATGGATGGATGAATAATGTCCGCGGTTTTTGAATAAAGTTTGTGAGTTTTTTAATTCACATATATTATTCTTTTTCTTTGTTTTTTTTGATTCCTATGAATTCTCCATGTATTAATATATGTCTAGATATTTTTCTTGCTTACATACATAAATTAGTTTTGATTTAAAATCGATTGTTAAATTGAATGAAAAACGCGTTTATCGGAACTTTTTCTCATCGCTACAGTAACTGCTATAGTAAATCGGTACAGTCTGCTACAGTAATTGCTACAGTAAAATCAGAAAAAAATTTTCTTTGTTATTTCTGCCTTTTCGGATTAAACAATTAAAAAGACAAAAAATTTGAAAAAAAAATGTTTCCGCTGTATACTGCAATCATTCACCCCCTCTGATTGCCATCATCGATGCTACAATCTGCCTCCTAGATCTTCTATGCTAATGGCATTCCATAGTCTAATAAACCATCAGAGACCAATCAATGAATCATACACCACTTTTATGATAGGACGACGAATAGTAGAAAGCAGTTTCTTATCTCTACTCCTTAAAAAAAGGAGTTCACGGTGATGGTCAATCCTACGCATCGCTGTCCTCTAAAAAACTTGCGCTACGCGTGGGCCTCCGCAGTCCCGCTCTCCTCTCTCTGATCTCCTCCCACTCGCGAAATTTCCGCCCGATCCACTCCTCCTCCGCCTCCGTCTCCCCCGCTCCTCCTCCTCCCCCCACCATGCGCCGCCGCCTCCTCCTCCCCTCCCCACCCGCGCCCCCTCGATTTTTCCGCTACTCCTCCCCACCCCCGCGCCCCCTCGGTTTTTCCGCTGCTTCACCGCCAGATCCGCTCCGCCCTCGCTTCTCTCGCCTCCTCCCCCCGCGCCGTCGCCTCCGCTCTGCCCTCGCCTTCTCCTCCCCACCCCGCGCTGCCGCCGCTCCTGCGCCGCCCTCGCCTTCTCCTCCCACGCCGCTGCCGCCGCCGCCTCCTCCGGGCTCCTTCGCATCCATGCCGCCCGCTTCTCCCCACCCCGTCTTTGCCGCCTCGGGACGATCTCCCGCATCCGCTGGAGAACTTCATGTGCCACTCGCGTCAACTTCATCACGCCGAACGGCAGACGCCTCCACGAAACCCTACCCCTCTCTCCTACCCCGCCCCTTGATGCCCTTTCTTCTCGTGCGCGCAGCGGAAGAGCGCGATCCTGACGGCGCTGTGCATCGCATTCGGCTGCCGCGCCAAGAACACCCAGCGCGCCGCCACCCTCAAGGACTTCATCAAGACGGTTCTGAATCCATACGTTTTGCTTTGTATGGTTTAGTTCCAGTGTTTATGTTGCTATTGTGAATATTCTCTTTTCCTCTCTTTATCTCCTATATCAAATGAGCAGACTACCTATACTGCTGAAACTGTAGTATTTGCGAAGGGAAAAAAGGACTCAAGTGTAGATGCATCAGCTATCCCAAAAAAACACCAATGCACCGTTCTGACTTCCGGGGATACAGAACATTTGTATCATATGGCCATAGCAATGGTCAATTATATTCTTATAAACAGAGATACCGTCAAAGAGTAAACTACAGTTTTAGCTCTTTGGAACACAGAATTTTCACACTATAGTTAGGATTCGTGCGAAATATAATTGAATATATGGAATGCTTTTTCTCTAAGGTTGCTCACTGAGTGATGATTCTTAGAGACAAAGAAATATGATATTTTTTCTATCTTGGTTGCAGAGCTTTTCGGCTGTTACAAGATATTTGTTCGTTTAATCTCGATTCTGATTTGAAGCTATTTAAGTATTTGTTCTATCTCAACAAATCATCTCATTTATTTTAGCCTATCCAATTGTTATATGCTGGAGTTGGCATGACAGTCTAAGTTACCCCAGCATTTGTTTGTTTTTGCCCATTGTTTGTAGGTGCAATGTGCCGCCTTTCTTCAGGGGGATGTAGACCGTGCTGGTGTTTGCTGAAGAAGTTCTTTCCTGATTGGTAGGGAAAATGTTGACCAGATGCTCACATGTCTAGCTAAACGGATAGTTCTCTGACATAGTTGAGGTTTACAAATTTCCTGGGTTGATATTATTTAGATCCAGAAGTGTTCTAAGGCTGTATTTTTCTCAATATTTGAGCTCGACTCTCATCTGTCAATCTTTTATGTTATATTTGAGCTCGACTTTCATCTGTTTTGTAGCTTGTGGTTATATCGGTTTAATCAAAGTCTAGCTTATTTTTAGGTTAAACGAAATTCTCTGTATGGACCTCTGTGTTACTCTTGGCCAAGCCTTTGGATATTGAGAAGAAAGTAAGCATACTATAGAAGTATTATCTCTACAATGTAACATAGTTTCATCCACAAGCGAATCCACATGTTGATCATGTCATCTGTTATTATTTAGGCTCAGTTTGTGGTGGTTGTGCTGCGTGGTGCTTATTTTGAAAGTTGCCGTGGAAAGCATTTGTGAAAAATGTAGCATTATAGTTTGTGTTGATTGTGCTGTGGTGCTTATTTTGAAAGTTGCTATGGAAAGCATTTGTGGAAAATCTAACAGTATGTCTGGAAAATCAGATTTAATTTAGACAAATTTTGTTATGCAATGGTTGTTCCTCTCACATATTCACTTATTTGTTATGCTATTTTGGAACTGAAATATCTCTCCATTCGCAACATGTTTTTCAAAAAAAGTAGCTAGCCAGACACCAAAACAACTTAAAAAACGAGATAACTCTATTCCACCACAATACCAAATGAAATCAAATAAATATGTATCTATAACAAACTGATCAAGGTACCGAGAATGCGTGGCTAACAACCAAACAACTACCACTGAGTCAAAGTTGCCTGCAAGCCAATCATGCCCATCTTGCAATGGCGAAGCCAGGATGGAAATAGATAGCGATTTTAAAACCTCAAAAGACTAAGTTAGATTAATATAAATATAATATTTTATTTTTATGTAATTCAAAATTATATATGAAATTATATATTTATATGCATGAAGTAAAAAAATGTTATGTTTATACAACATCTATTACCAGTGGGAAATTGGTTGTAAGCAGCATTTATATTCTCTACTTGCTGCAATAGCATTTGTGTGTGCTGTTCATTGGAACGGGAAGAACAGGCATTGGTACTTTTCTTTCGTGCCATGCATGATCATTTTAATTGATCTGGGCCTTTGTGTTCAGCTGCGAATTTTCCTTTGGTTGCCTTTTGAACACCTTCAGTCTCAGCACCATCTTCTCTCCACGTCAGGCGCTCCGGTTGCATTGCTCTGTTCACAATTGACGAGGTACATTGATCCATCGCCGGCAATTGTGTATCTTGGCAAAGCACCCTCCAGCTCTTTAACGTCGATGCTATTCTCATCAATATAACCTGCACACCAAACCATTTCTTATTCTGAAAATAAGCTTCATTTCTTTCTTTCCAAATGCACTAAATAGTTGCAGAAGTAAGCATATTCAAGATAACATAGTTCTTATAGCAGATCCACCATCTGGCCAGACTCAAAGTTGTAAAGTTGTACATGTCATTTATTGTACCACTTATTACTTATTTCGTGTAACGATGATAATGGAATTTGTGCTATGTTATTATCTTGAATATTGTAAAGTTGTACATGCCAGTATAATTTATTTTCTTTGGGGATGAAATTATGTTTTGAACAACCATGTCCTTGCGACGAGGCTAAATTTGCCATTTGTATCATATTATTTTTTTTGTCTTACACCTTTCATTTTAGGGAAAGGTGTTTTAGCAAGATGTCACAGCCATCAAGCCAAGATCTCAAAGGGAAAAAAGGTTCCTATATTGTAATTCTTAAAGTGCAAGTTTTCAAAATAAAACATGAGCTTGCATTCATATTTTAAATGAATATTTGGAATAGTGCTGGATGAAAACTTGGCAAAGGGAATGAGATCTTACCCCATTGTTATACCATGAACTCCAACAGGGCTCGTAATACACGAACCATCGGATGGTGTAAGCCCAAATTATGCTTCCTTAGATAAGGAAGTTTTGAACGAAGCATCTATGACTTTTCTTGCTCATAGTACTCTCACTTCAACTAACTTGCATGAAGAAGGAGAGAGCTCAAAGGGTACCACCTTTAGCTACACATTATATATATGGGAAAACATGTTTTTAATATGCATCAATAAAATTTACTTTGGTTATATCTTAGAACGAAAGCGTTCTCGTGAGCAAGGGAAAGCAAGCATTGGTGAACAAAATATCCAACATGAAATAGCTGCATATAAACGAATCCAAGCGCGACGTGATCGACAAAACAGGTGGTATGCAAAACTTACACCTGAACAAAGGCAAGCAAAGCGAGATCGTGAAAAGGCACGTCGACAGAGTTTAACAACTGAGGAGAGACAAGAGATTAATGCTCATAGAAGAGTACGTAGACAAAATTTACCACCTGAGGAGAGGAACGCCAATCAAAGAGCTCGTAGGCAGAGTTTGACACAAGAGGAGAGAAAAGAGAAGAATGCATGCCGTAGAGCACTTAAGAAATATTTACCACCAGAGGAGAGGCAAGCACTCCTAGATAAAATGAATGCAAACTATGCAACTAGGCGAGATACACCATGTCTTGAATCTCTCGCAATGCAATGCCCAGATGGTGGCACCTCATCTATGGAATGCCCAGAGGGTGGCACCTCATCCATGGAAAATTCATCACTATGGCGTCAAACCCACAATATTTCAAATATGGATGATGGTAACCTTCTTTGCTTGATTTTAGCACTCATTTACAAAGAAAAATGACATTCTGCTCATGTATTCACATCTAAAAGTGATTGTAGATCTAGATACAATTCTTGAAGAGGACATGGACGAGGAGTACTACATGTTCGCCGGTGGAGGTATTATTTTTATTTTTGTTAATCATTGTTTAATCATGGATAGCCCGAGCTGGATGCTTATACTCTAACCCATTCAGATTGGATGTGGGAGAAGACATAGATTCGAACGATGTAGAAGACGCATCTGTCCAACATGATCCCTATGAACATGTTTACAGTAACATACCAAATAGCACACATGTGCTAAAGACCGTGGCAGACTGCAGCCATTGCGGTGCAAAGCAATTTCAATATGAGTCGAAGGGGTTTTGTTGCCGAAATGGGAAAATAAAATTGGCTACGCCTGAACCTCCACCTGAACTTAGAAGGCTTTGGTCGAGTGCAGATCCTGATGCAAGGCATTTTCGAGATAACATTAGATTTTTCAACGGCCACTTCTCCTTCACTACCTTAGGCGTTAGTCTTGATGAGAACTACACCAACATGAGATCAGGGGTTTACACTTTCAGGGCACATGGCCAGATTTACCATAATGTACATTCATTTGGCCAAAGCGACTCTGGTCCAAATCATTTGGAGCTCTATTTCTATGATGATGATCCCAACCTCAATCATCGATTCCGTCACTCACCTAACCTTGACCAAGCAATCATGAGGAGTTTAGTCAATATCCTTCGGGGAAATCCCTACTCCGAGACATTCCGCAGCCTTGGCAAGGTTGAAAATCTTGAGGAATATCGTGTCTCACTAAACATCGATATAAGGATGGACCAACGAGTATATAATAGACCAATAACATCGGAGGTGGCTGCTGTGTGGGTCGAGGGTAATGAGCTACGTAGGGAATTTGACTGTAGCATTATCCTATATGGGAACAACAATGAAAAATACAACAACAAACCGTACTATGGATGCTATGACCCTCTATCATATCCACTCTTCTTCCCAAGAGGGGAGCTTGGTTGGCATCCACAGATCCCGAAGGATGGTGTGCCCATTGAAGATATAATTCGAGAACATGGTGATGATTATGGTTTTGAGGATCCAGGTTAGTTTTCTATTAACTTTCCATGACACATCCTTTTTGTTGTGCTTATTCGCGGCCTAATATTATGTGGCTCAATCTTGTGTTTAGATTTGAATAGTCGGTTGTGCGTCTCCGCCAGAGACTACTACTGTTATAAATTCCAAATGCGTCGTGGGATTTTCAATGCCATACTGTACGACAAACGCCTATTTCAACAATATGCGGTTGACATGTACATCAAGGTTGAGAGTACCCGGTTGGACTACATTAGGCATCACCAAAAGGAGTTACGTGCCGACCTGTACAAAGGTGTGGTTGATAGCATACAAGCTGGAGAGAGTCGAGCCGATGCGGGGGGAAAGCGCATTGTTTTTCCAGCATCATTCATTGGGGGCCCGAGAGATATGAAAAGAAGATTCAGGGATGCTATGGCCTTAGTGCAGAAGTACGGGAAGCCAGACATCTTCCTAACAATGACATGTAATCCTAACTGGGATGAGATAATACGTGAGCTAGAACCAGGTCAATGCCCACAGGACCGCCCAGATCTCATTGTGCGTATATTCAGAGCCAAACTAGAGCACCTCAAGGAACAGTTGTTCAAGAAGCACATCCTTGGTAAGGTGGCTGCTTATGTGTACGTCGTTGAGTTCCAAAAGAGGGGTCTTCCACACGTGCACTTCCTTCTAGTCATGGAGGGACGGTACAAGCTCACTTGTCCAGAACAATATGATTGTGTCATATCTGCTGAGCTACCAGACAAAAACAAATACCTAGAGCTATATGAGATGGTTGTCAAACACATGATGCATGGTCCTTGTGGGGTCCTAAATCCCAAGAATGTGTGCATGCAAGATGGCACATGCAAGTGCCATTACCCGCACCCTTTCAATAGTACTACTTTACAGGGAAAGGACTCATACCCTGTTTATAGAAGAAGAGATGATGGCCGTCGGGCAAAGATTCGTGGACAAATGCTAGACAATAGATGGGTTGTGCCATACAATCCTTACCTCCTAAAGACGTTCAATTGCCACATCAATGTGGAGGTCTGCTCGAGCATAAAAGCCGTGAAGTGTCTTTTCAAGTACATCTACAAGGGGCATGATCGAGCATCAGTTTCTCTTGATGAGCTCGATAGCAATGGTAATATTGATGAGATCAAGCGAGTCAGGATGCAAGGTGGGTTACCCCACCAAGCATTATGGAGGATCTATAGCTTTGAACTTAGCAAGGTCTCCCACCGTGATGCAGCTACAACTACACCTCCCAAACATGCACATGGTCTCATTCCGTCTTGGACAAGATCTCCACGATGTTGTCGAACGACATGGCTCTGAAAGGTCCATGTTGACTGAGTATTTTGAGATGAATAAAGTTAATGAAGGAGCTCGTGGCATCCTGTATAAGGATTTCCCATCAGCATTTGTTTGGCAGACGAGGCCAAAACGGTGGAAGGGAAGGGAAGAAAGAACACAGGTTGGCAGAATCGTGTCAGCACATCCAGCAGAAGGGGAGCGATACTATCTCAGGGTTCTCCTTAACCGTGTAACGGGTGCCACGTCATTTGAAGACCTCCGAACGGTAGATGGGATGGTATATCCATTCTTTCATGAAGCTGCTGAAAAGAGAGGGCTTGTTGAGGCAGACAACACCCTTGACGAGTGCCTTAGTGAGGCCGAGTTGTTCCAGATGCCATCTGCTCTTCGGAGACTCTTTGCAACAATTTTAGTGTTTTGTGAGCCTAATAACGTGCGTGGCCTTTGGGAGAAACACTTTGAAGGAATGGCGGAAGATTACCATCATATGCACTCATGCTCACGCATGGTTGAGCAAATGGTGTTGTTGGATATCAAGAATATGCTCCAATCGATGGGGAAGGGCATAACAACATTTCCTCTACCCGAGATTGACGATTCGCTCAACACCAATGAGACTAAGGAGATCATGGAGGAGTCAATAATCCAGGTTGACCATGAGCATTTGTCTCTTCCATCATTCTTGAACACTGAGCAGAGGGCTGCGTACGATGAGATATTAGCTGCAGTGGACAATTGTGATGGTGGTGTCTTCTTTGTAGATGGTCCAGGTGGCACAGGGAAGACATTCTTATATAAAGCACTCCTTGCAAAGGTTCGAAGTGAGGGAAAGATTGCCGTGGCAACCGCAACATCAGGTGTTGCTGCATCCATAATGCCTGGAGGCGGGACCGCACACTCAAGGTTTAAGATCCCACCAACATTGAAGATGGGGTTGTTTGTAGCTTCACAAAGCGAGTGGGACTGCCCACTCCTTCAATGGCGTCACTAATAATTTGGGATGAAGCCTCGATGACAAAACGACAAGTCGTTGAGGCGCTAGACAATAGCATGCGAGACATCATGGGCGAAGGATGTGCCATTTGGGGGTAAGACGGTGGTCTTTGGTGGGGACTTTAGACAAGTGCTACCGGTTGTTCGGAAGGGATCAAGGCCTCAAATTACTTATGCGACACTTCGTAAATCTTATCTTTGGGGGTGCATGCGGCAGCTTAGGCTTGTCCGTAACATGAGGGCCCAAAGCGATCCATGGTTCGCAGAATACCTACTCCGCATTGGGAACGGCACCGAGGAGGTTGACGAGCATAGCTATGTACGTCTTCCTGATGATATATGTGTTCCATGTACCGGCAACGACAACGACCTTGACACACTCATACAAAGTGTGTTTCCGACACGAAATGAGTACGTTGATGATATTAATACGAAGATGATTGACTTGTTTCATGGGGAGGAGATGGTATACCATAGCTTCGATTGTGCGGAGGATGACCCACACAACTACTACCCTTCTGAATTTTTGAACTCATGGACACCTAATGGGCTACCGCCGTATGTACTGAGGCTCAAGATAAATTGTCCTGTCATACTACTACGGAACATTGACCCCGCCAATGGATTATGCAACAGGACAAGGTTGGTTGTCCGAGGGTTCCAAAGGAATGCTATAGATGCTGAGATTGTGCTAGGACAGCATGCTGGGAAAAGGGTATTTCTCCCTCGGATACCTTTGTGCCCATCCGATGATGAGATGTTTGCCTTTAGATTCAAGAGGAAGCAGTTCCCGATTAGGCTGAGCTTTGCTATGACAATTAATAAGGCACAGGGGCAGACCATCCCAAATGTCGGTGTCTACCTCCCTAATCCGGTATTCTCTCACGGCCAGTTGTATGTCGCTTTATCAAGGGCCACTTCTAGGAGGAACATAAAAATTCTTGTCGTTGCAAAGAAAGATAAGGCCACACAGAACCAAGTGATGAATACCAGTGGAATCTTCACAAAAAAATATTGTTTATAAAGAAGTACTCACTTCATAGGCAGTGTATTGTATTTTCGGCTAAATATGAACTTTGCAAAATGTCATATTTTCAATATATTATTGTTGCATACATCATTGTCAATATATTATTGTTACATCTTCAAAATCAAGAACCTTTTTTGAAAGGTGCCTATCACGGGTATCAAGAGGATCACTGGATCAAAAGGCAAGGAGCCAATGTCCACAGTAGCAACTAGCAAACGAAACAGGATGTCCGTATTAGCTTGTATTTATGGTTTTAGTTGTCTTATAATTTTTTATTAAAAATAAATAGTAATGATTAAAAGAAATGACTTTTAAAAGAAGGGGAAGTGGTGGAAAAAATAAAAGAGAGAGATATATGTGTAACGAGAACGATAAGAGTGCAGTGTGTGATGCACTATGACTATTTGATTTATCCCCGAAGCAATATGATAATAACAAAAAGTAGATAAACGGATGTTTGTATTAGTTTTTGATATTTATAAGTAAAAGATAAAAGTAAAAGCTAATATTTATCCCCGGAGTTCACGACAATTGCGCGGCAGCTCCAACTTATTTTGCCCGCCGTTGGTTGAGGAGAGCATTTCCTTGTGTGCCAGCCACGTCTCCGGCGCATGCCCGCTGTTCCGCCATATATACAGCCAAGCGAGGCTTGCGTTGCACGAACGTACGCTCCCCGCCCCGCGGGATGCGCGTGTCCGAAGGCGGCCCAAGCGTCCGCCTCTGTCTCCCGCCCATGTGCGCGTTCCACGGCGAGTCTCCCCGTTGATAACCAACGAGCCAGCCCGTTTCGGAGTTGCCGATTAGCTCGGAGATGAAACATGGTACTTCGGATTTTAATAGAATTTAAATCACCCTTGCTTAGTTTTGAGATTTGTGATTTATTTTATTATTAATAAAAAACATGGCTTATGATGTTGGGTTGGTATCCTATGCAAAAGCAGGTTTTAGGTGCAATGGGCTGTAAAGTTGAGCATATACCAAACTTATATATCAATTCCGTTCTTCTCCAGCGACGATTGCATGCATTTATCTTTTCTTTTGTTTTTTGAGCGAATTGCATAGCCCGGGCCAACGCAAGCGGGACCTGCCCCAGCCGCACTGTGCGTGCGCACCGTTCGTACGTCGCAGCTAGCGCTGTCTTCACTGACCAGTGACCATCGCCACTGCTTGCCTGTCTTGTCCGTCCAACCCACCCACTACCAGTAAATACAAGATTTGTGTGAAGGGAATGATTGACCATCTCTCATGTTAGCTGGCTTTTTTTTCTGTGACTAGAGGTGTCCTGGAGAATTGCTGCTTACTGTAACACGCCGAGTTGTTCAGATCCATGGCTTCTTTTGGATCGTCATTGTTGTGAACAAACTGCTTTTCCTTGGCATTCATAAATGTGAGGAGCTAAAGTCGTCTAATTGGAGGTATTGCATCTACCTGGGAGCAGTGATCATTTCAAATTATTCTCAATGCAAGCTATAGAAAATCTTGGCAAACTGATGAGTAATCCAAGGCCAAATTCTCCCGGGGTAAGCATCGCTTTCTCGAGTTCTCAGCTATGAAATGCCGACAAAATGTGGACAGTTAATAATTAGCAACACATTTTGAAGGTGTTTTGCAAGCTAAGATGGAGTATATTCGTTCGTCCAGAGATCATTCAGCCTCTCAAGCATCCATACAAGGTGATACGTCGTCCTTCCTTTAATAAACGTTTTAATTACCAAGACATAATTACATCAGTGAAGGCAACGTGATACTTGCCACGGTGAAAGTGAGTTTTACTCCAGCCATTGGCACTGCCGCACTGTGCTCAGGATGGCAACCCGTGTAGAAATCTTGGCAATGCGCGCATCAGCGTCAAGCTTTTTCTGGTGATAATTGGAATACATCAGGCTGTGGGGTGTCTAGCTGTGTCTGATATACCTTTCCTCTTTATTTTTTTTTGTCCTCTACTTAACTCTCTTTTGTCAGGGATTTTTTTTCTTGGGAGGTTCACAGATTGCAACCCAAAATACAAGCTATGAGATTGTATAATATGTCTAGAAGATAGACTACTCGATTGCACTAGAGTCAGAATACCACTCCCCTAATAAAACAATAGAAAGGCTATAAGAAATTGCAGCTACGATGGACAACACAGAGCTGCAGTAAGAAATTGCAGTAAGAAAGGCTATAAGATAGACTACTCCCCATCTTCCCCAACGTGCTGCAGTAAGAAATTGCAGTACGATGGACAACACAGAGCTGGATATGGCGCCAATATGGGAGAAGAGATGCAGGGGTTAAAACTTTTGGCACCCAATATTTTTGTGATTGCAACTATAAATAAACATTCTGTGCCTTGCTCCATTGTTGTTATCAGACCAGTGTGCTCTATACCTCATAATATCAGACCAGGTATGAGTCAATTGCAATTTTTCTTTACTAGGTTTCTATTTGGAACAATTGATTGTTTATGTCCTCATATGTCCATTGAAGAAAAAGTCATCATCAAACATTCACCCTTCCATCAAGTGTTCCAGCAGATCTGAGGAAATTGCACAAAATTTTACCTCAAACCAAAACATGCTATACCTCATCCTTAATAGTGTACAATTCCTGCCTACTTTTAGTACCTGAACTTTTATAAACACTTATTTTTTTTCTTTTTTTCTCTTCATTCTGCATTTTGTGGAAAGATAGGAAACAAAATAATGTCAGATGACTCATACCACTTCAACCTGAAATTTTATAGTCTTATGATGCACCGATTTGATATGCAAAATAGCTCTAGCTTTCATAATTTAGGAAGTTATATTTGTTCTGCAACAGAAAGGCTTGCAGCATTATGTTCATATGAGTTTTTGAACTTCATGTTTATATTTGAGTTTTCAATTAGACTTCATGCTTATTTTGCTTTAAGCAAAATTCAGGCATGAACTCATTATGCATGTTAGCTACGATTCTTGACAGAATGTAACTTGAGCATATAAACAGTAGCAACAATTATAGTAATTTATAGAACTTGAGCATATAAACAGTAGAAACAAATAACCCGTGATTCCTGAGATTACATGTTTACTTGATCTCCATCATTATCAGATAAGAGATTCTTGTGCAAAACTACAAAAGACGATACTGTTTGGTCCTAGATATAGTTCAGCGAGGCTATTTCCCACACACTCCATTTCTCTTGTACTAAACATAGTTTCCAGAGGTGCTTGATTGTGTCCTGTAGCAGCACAATTAATTGATAAAATGATTTGCCATGGGAGAAACAGATTTATTTGTACTTGTTCATGAGATTATTATTATGCCTGTCCAATTTAGATTTTATACTATCCTGTACTAGCACAATTTATATTTGAAATGCCAAGCATAGTTGCTTGTATGCTAATTTTTATTTTTCGGGGGATTTAGGATGAGGCCCTTGAAGCGTCTTAGAGTTGAAGCTCCACGTGTTCCAACCTTTGGTGATTTTCATCCTTCAACAAAATGGAGCATAGGTGTTCGAGTTTATCACAAGCATCATGTTGAGACATTCGCTCCTAGTAGGAAGAGGCTGACCTTGGTTTTGTTGGATGAGCAGGTAATGTTCACACATGTATTTTTAGCTACTAGAATGTTAACTATGGTTGGTAAGTTCATATGCTAATTAAGGATCAATTAGTAACAAGTTGCATCAATTTGTTCATGGGATAGAGAAAGAGAGATGCATAGGAGTAGTATCTCAAGTAAATATTGTAGATACATACTTATATTTTAAAGTCATAGTATCTCAAGTAAAATAAGGACCTGCCCCGCTAACCCCAGATTTTGCATCAATGATAATGTTGCTCATCTTGATCAGTTTTGCCTGCACGGTAAAACAAAATATGCTAAGACATAGATACTAAGAATGTTAATAAGTGACATTTTAGAATATTTTCATAAAAGAGCATGACTCAGAAGCACAACATTTTTACAAATATACTTTCTGCTCTGAAAAATGGATATTCTTTGTACATTTGCAAATATATGGGTATGGCACAACCGATACTATTATGTCTAAACTTTGTTGTTTTGATCATAGACTAGAATTATCAGATTTCTATTGATCCTCACCTTCATTAGAGGAACAAGAGGAAGTTGAATAGACGTGGGATAACATCCTGGATTTGCAACAAGACGTGCATTTCTTATTTCATCTCGAAGAACTTGATCAAAGCCATACACGACTTCTTGCTGAATAAACAGAGAAACAACCAACGAGAAAATGAGTTCACGAAATCAAACATAATAACACAAAGGAATAATCCAAAAATACCATATGACTATATATGAGTCCAATTCAAACCCCAAAAGGTATTATACCAAAAAGAAATTGAAGAAGCATATCAATATGAATCGAAGTTGGCAATCACATGCCGATGCCGAAATTGGAACTTAAGAACTGAGTAATAGCAAAAGTACATGACAAATGATAGTTACTAAACAAGTACGTAGGGGAAAGTAGTCAAGAAAACCTGAAGTTCTGGTGCCCTATGAGAATGGCCATACCAGTCAGCATACTCATTGATATCACGCAATCGGAAATCCTGTAAACACGATAAGTCACTCATAAGAACGATTGACTGTTAATAACGTAAATAAATCATGTGTTTGTGTAGAGCATACCGCAGAGAGATCAACAATCTTTAGATGCTGGGGTAAACCTTGAATAATTTCCTGATAAAAAATTGAAATCAGATATTGCTTTAAAATTTTCAACAAAATCTTGTCCTCCAATACACAACAGAGTGTACAACCGTATTCCTTTACACAATTCAGCTATTGATAGTGAAAAAAATCAGAATAGTCATGCTGAAGATAAACAACCTGGGTTGTTCCATGTGGCAAGCAACAAAAAACTGCATCAACATCTGAAAAATCTGCATCTTTTATTGCAACCAAATTTGGCAGGTCCTGCGAAATGAAAAGAGATCAACATGAAGCCAACACTAATTCTAATACAAAGAAATGTACTACTGCCCAGCATCACGTGTGGAGGAAGAGTAGAAAAATTCTTACTTGTGTTATCAAGTGAGGAAATACAGATCCAAATTGTTCGCCAGCTTTTCTATCTGCGGTCATCACTTTGATACAAAACTGAGGGTGGTTCGCCAGAAGTCGAACAATCTGTTAGTGAAAGCGTACCTTAAAACATTAGCAAACAGAACAAAAAGAAAGAAAGATGAAAAATATTGGGATCACCGCACAGAAATGTGGAGCCAGAGAAGGAAAAAAAGGGGACCAAAACTGCATTGGGTGAGGAAACCTGCTCCTACATTACAAAGGAAATCAGCACAAATGCAAAATGACAGGGAAAAAGAGAACGACCTCAGCTCCAGTATAACCGCTGGCCCCTAGCACTGCAATGCGCGCCTCCTCCCCTGATTTAGCTGCTGGTGTCGTAGGAGAGTACTGAGAGTACTGTAATATTTATTGGAGAATCAATAAATATTACATTGCTCACCTGAAATGTGCAAATTAAGGATCAATTAGTAACAAGTTGCATCAATTTGTTCATGGGATAGAGAAAGAGAGATGCATAGGTTGAATCAAATTAACCTTGGTCCAGGAATCTGATTTGTAGACCAGCTTAGGCTTCATTATCTCCCAAAATAACCTGGTCCTATATAATGGAAACAGGGAAAGTATGCACTTAATTCTTCCGTCTTTTTTGTCCCCTTTTTAGTGGACCTCCTCCAATCTGATATGATAAATAAAATAGCTTAAATAGCACAGCAATCAGCAACACCATGCATAATACTGTCAACATTAGTTTTTTTCTCTCTAAGGCATCATGCATTTGCTTAACCCTTATACAACTTTAGCCAGCAAAGTAACATATCCTCTCGACAACCTTAAAACCACTCTCTTCTATCTGTAATTGGACATCCTTATTTCCTAGCATTAACCAAAACATCGCAACCTGCAGGTAAAGGTTTGATATTCAATATAATTCCACTCTTGGAAATGTTATTAGATGCTTAGTTACATTCTGTTGAATTTTAATGGTGTCTGACTTTGCCTACTGTCAATAGGGCAAAAAAATGGTAGCCACTGTTTATGATGACCAGGTGGATCGTTTAGATCCCCTACTTCGAGAGGGCTGCGCATATTATGTGTCAAGGTTGTCCGTAGAGCCTATGAGGAGAATCGAGCATAAGTGGCTTGCAGATCATGCTTATGGGTGTGTTTTCACACGTGTCACTACTGTGAGTGAGATACGAAATATGAGTGAGAATACATTGCCGCTTTTTCCGCCGCTCATGCCACTTAGTGAAGTTTTTGAATTCACCTATCATAATGACATTTATGTTGGTATGTATTTCAGTTGACCACCCAAGTAATACTGCTTTGTAATAAATCAAAGTTTTACTAACATTTTTTTCACATGTCAGATGTTATTGGAATGGTCATGTTTGTAAGCACTGTAGGCTATGTGCAAGGCTACTACAATAGAAAGATACCTTTTAGAAATGTTCTTATAATTGATGGCAGGTATGTACTTTGTTGTAGTATCTTCTTGAATTTATGGTTGCACGTCTAAATTATTTATGTTACTATCTTGGTTTAAAATCATTATTGTCCATGGCCCCCTAAGTTTGCTCCTTTGCCACTTAGAACATTACGATTTGGTGCTATATTTGGTTGTTTTTGCATAGAATGGAACCCTTCTTGTATAATTAATCTATAAATGCTAATGGTCTTCCCTATACATGCTAATTGCCTTACAAAATTTCCCTTCCCTTCATGACTTGTCTGGTTAGAATATATAATCATGTTTAGTGATTACATTTTCAAACAGATGGAATACCTTCTCAGTTTTTTATATAATAGTGATAATATATGAATCAGAAAATGTTTTTCTCTTGAGTCTCACAAATTTTTTATAAAGTAGAATAACCTGCTAAGTTGATATGTTGGATAAAGTGCTATGTTTATAGAGCTTTTATAAGACAAAATGGAAACTCAGCCCATGTTTATATGTTTATATATTCCTGTAGCTTCAAACCTGTGAAGTTAGTTGTTAAGGACAAAGTACTTACCAGCCATTTGACTAAATGGACGAGTTGCTCTGATGATCAAACTATCATTGTGGCAACTATGCTTAGAGCAAGGCGTGAACAAGGTGAGTTAATGTGTGTTCCTTGTTCATTTTGTGTTGATCTACTCTATGTTTTATACTTATTATATACTTATTTACTTTTTAGACCATAGCACACACTACATGCTTGATGAGGGTGCACTTTGAACCTAATGTTGCAGTTGCACGCGATCTGAGACGGAGGTAAACATAATTTTGATTATAAATATTTTAGTAATTAGTTTTAGCTACATGGTTTATCATTTATGGATTCTTTTGTAGGCTCAACAACGAGCTTATTGGAAATGCTTCTCCATGACATTACAAGGGGAAGTAAATGCAAATCGTTTGGCTAAGGGACCTCTAGCTATATAATTGCTAGAAGTGCAAGACTCATTTTTGTGGAAGTAGATGTGATTTGTCATGAAGGAAGTTGATGCGGTTCTTTTGGCTAGGATATTAATAGCTAGGATGCTTGCTAGAAGTAGATGCAAATGTTGTGGCTAAGATACTTCTAGCTATCATGCTTGCTAGATGATTGTGGTGTCTTCCTTAATACTGTTGGAAATCTAACCTGGTAAGACAGTTTTATTTTGTTAAAAATTTATTTACTATGTGAATATTGAAACAATTCATATAGAGTGTGCTAATGTGAACATAAAATACAAACAAGGCACTCCAAACTTAACCTTGTCGTGCACTTCTTTAAGAGATAAATCCTTTGGAATGAAAATATTAGGCTTTGGAAGATGGAGCTTCTCAGTAGGAGCCTTTTGAATCCATTGCTGCCAAGTAGAGCCATAGAGTTAATCAATTACAACATGTTATGGAGGATTATGTACATAAATTTGAATAATTAAGTACATTGTTGCAGTATGTCATGTGGAATAAGATGAGAGAAAATCCAATTTAGATAATGAAATTATTGAAAAAGAAAAGGCAAACCTGTATTATAGAAGGAGTGACATTCTCAACAGAATATGATGTATTGTACCAGGGCTCAACAGAATCAGTAGATCCTTCAAATTTTTTAGACTCCCAGAATATTCTATATAGACAGAGAGAAGTATTGCATCAAAGAAAAAAGAAAGGCATAATATTTAACATCATATGCTAATCTATGTGCAGAGCCACAGATCATATGATGCCATAACTTATCAGCAAAATAATAAGTCTAAGATATGAAGGTAAGGCCAACTACTACAAGATTTAAACGGTTGAACAAAAACCTACATTTCAGGGAAAGATTATTTATGCCCAATGATGATGATTGCCAGCATCAGTTAGCAATTTACCAATGCCAGCCATCTGCATACTCTGTACTACTTCAGAACAGAACCAATCTATGTATGTTTATATGTTGAGATATGAAGAGAGTGATATAGATAATAGGGGCAAACAAAGCTGCCATCTGAACTGTGTAAGCGTACCTTACTCTTTTGGGTGACAACTCATTGAGTATCATATTTATTCTACTTGGCGCATACTTTGATGGCAATAATGTTCCAACCAGCCATTCTTCCGGTGGGAACAACTGCAAGCCAGTTCACAAGTATTTCAAATTGAAGACAGAAGACACTACTGAACTACAGATAAAAGGTGAAGTTCAACAGATTTCGCGCCCATTGAAATCCTAGAGAATGGATTAGTTGGCACTTCAAGTTATCATTGATCAAATACCTCCACAAGAGATATATCAGCATTCAGCAACGAAGATCATTGATCATAAGGAATTGTAAAAGCTGAAGTATGTAATGAGCTCTAGAGAAATATACCCGCATGCTTGAGACAGTGTCCGTCACATAGCTGATTGGATGAACTTTGTCTTGATAGTGGAATTCTGTTTCGTTTATCGCCATAAGCTAGCAAATAAAAAACATGTTAGCATGTTTGCTAGATGATTGTGCTTCAATGTGTAATTTGACACATAGCGGTTGATCATCTGGAAGAAAATAAAGGGAAGCATTAAACTTCACATCTTTTCTATGCATTGTTGAGCTCATTACTTGAGACAGTTGTTAGTGACCTTACTGTTGTGTTGAAAAACCCGGACAGTAGCCCTTGAACCTCTAGCGCCATTCACTATAGAATTATGGTTCAATGAATCACTAATTATCAGCCCCCCTGCAATCATTACAGTACATTAGATCTAGGATGTAAAAAAAAGACTATCACTTTACCACATACCTTCCCAATCAAAGCACGAATGACCGCAGAGTTCGTCACATAACCCATGCCAAAAAGAATAGCCGCAGGCTTACCAACAAATCGTGAAACCAGCTCCTCGAGCTCTGTGTGCAGCTTAGTGTTGCCTACGATCATATAAAAACAATTAACCTTACATATTTCACTATATTATTAAAGTACTCAATGGAGGCAAACTATGGCACAGACATAAGCACCTACCTCCAACTCGGACACTGCAAGTAGTAGCAGAGTATTTCTTGAGTGACTCAATAACACGAGGGCTGTAGTACTCATCTACCACAACAAAACCAAGGTAGTTGTAGGAACCCAAGTTAAGGCACTTGGATGTTTTTGTGGTACGGCTGAATTAAAGATGCATTGAATCAGAAACTAAGCATTGAAAACATATGCAGCATTTGCTTATGCTACTTAGATATGGAATCAAATGTGCGAAAAACATCTGGAGTGACTTGTTCTTGTCATTTGAGTAGCACTCAACCACATCGAACCAAGTATCCGGTGCGGCAATTAGTCGGCCAAAACAATCTGTCGTGACAATTGACAACAGAAGTCAATAAGGAAAGCCAAACAAAAATAAGATCAGGATGTTATTCTAGAGGGTGAATTGTGAAACATCATCCCTCGATCGGTCTGATCAGTGCCGGCGAGATGGCCGGATCGGTGACGGAGAAGGCGCGCGGCGGAGAACGAGAGAGGCGGCGCGATGTGGCGGTGAAGGGAGGTGGCGAGGAGGAGGAGAAGAGAAGCATGAGGGGCTAAGGAAGAAAGGCGGCGGTGGATGCAATGGCGCGGTGGCCGGAGAAGAGGAGAGGCGGCGCAAGGAAAAGGTCGGCCGAGAGAGAGGAGGAGACGGATGGCGGCGCTTGGTGGAGGTGCGGGGGCGCAGATGGAGAAGAGAGGTGGCAGAGAGACGGTGGCACGATGGTGCGCTTGGTGGAGTGAGCAGATGAGGACGGCGGCGCTCTACGGTGGAATGGAGAAGTGACGGGGGCGCTCGGGAGTGGAGGTGATGGTGGCGGAGAGGTGAAGGCGGCGGCGCACGGGATGATGCGGCTCGTCGGTGGCCAGCGCGGAAGGGGCGACGGTGTGGCTTGGCGGCGCACGGGTGGAGGAGGAGCTATGAGAAGCTGCGGCGGAGAGACAGTGGCGCACCGGCGAGCTGCGGGCCGGCACTCGCCGGCGGCCGGATTTGGAGGAGGAGAATAGGGGGAGGCTCAAAAGATTCCCCCAGGCGGCGGCGAGGGCTTAAGGATTTGGGGGATTTTTAGCACTTTGCAGATTAGTCCTCCAAGAAGCTAGGGTTTACAAGGAGGTCCTTCTCCCATTTCCTTTCTTCAGTTCTGGCCCTCTAGAACTCCGATTTCTTTGTGAATTGATCCCACGCATCTGTGACGGCGCGTACAACTGTACGGAGCAGTCCCGAAAGTCCAGATTTGTCGTTTTATGCGCCTTAATCGTGCTGGCCTGCGGAAAAGCACAAAAAATGTAAAATGATCCAAATTGAGCGATTAATTATATAAAAGCGTGTAAATGATGATGAATGGTTCCAAAATGTGAAGAATAATGGGGTAAAATAACAAGTAAATATATGTAAATATGATGCATGTCAGTGACTTATCGCTAATCTGCACTTATGGTGGAATAATTATATATTCTTGAGTATGTGTTTCATATTATCGACTTTCGAGGTACCTACTTTATATTTCTTTATTTTGCATTATTTGTCTCTAATTGTGTGTTTCTATATGAATTTGAAATTCTGTAAAAAGTAAAACACTATATTTATGTCAATTTAGTTTAGTCCGACAAAAGATTCAGCCTAGCCTCAATTTTATTCCTAGCTTCGCCACTGATCTATAGTGTTCTTGTTCGATAGACTAATTTTAGAGTATTTCCTTTGCTCTCTATCATTTTGCAATTAGACTTTTTAAATGTTACGATTATGTTTTAATCTGTAGCAACGCATGGGCATCCAACTAGTTTGGAGAAACATTTGAGTAGCCTCCATATTTGAGGGACAGCCGTAAAAGCAAAACTCTAAAATACAAAGGAGCTGCATCATCAAGAAAGTCCAAACCTAAAATGAATTAATGTCTAAGAGAATGGCCATACATGTATCTAAACAAACCTGAAACAGTTGATGTGTAAGAGGCACAGTAGTTCCCAAGAATCGCTGAAGAAACAGCCGCACCGATAATAGTGCCTAGGCAGGCCGGCGGAGCCGTCGAGGGGATTCTTGGGACCAACCTGGCTTGAGGGCGAGGGTGCTGCCAGGGCGCCTCACCTTCTGGGTGTAAGGTGAGTGCCACTTTGTGAGCCTCACCTTGCCCTGGTGGCTGATCAGGAGCATGAAATTGATCTACGGAAATGCACAGGAAAGAGGGAAATTTCATATATCTTGTTACCTCAAACAAGATTGCATTATCAAGTTTTACAGCCATCTTTGCAACTCTGTGAGATAGAAATTTTTGGCAGCGAGTCCAATCAGCATTTTTCTATATATTTCTTGGAATTTCACTCGAGCCAAAACAAAGAAGAAAGGCACCTGTCACCAGTCCAAAGGTATTTGAGCATGCCATGGCAAAGCCCAAGATACTGCCACCCCTGCGAACAATAGCATTATTTCAATTTAGGACAGTGAAGAAAAAAAATCAAATGAACCCATTCTCATTACCAACTCATATATGAACTACCACGCTCCCCAGATTCTCATTTCTATCCTGCAAACCCAAACCCACAAGCAATGGATTCACATATGCGCGATTCATCAAAATATCTATTCTCCCCAATCTCATGGCGCCTTAGCTAGACACTTGGCTAAGAACAATCACCGAGAGAGAATCGAAAAACTGGAATATAAGAAACTACCCCTGCGACTGAGATGATACAATGTTGATACTCTCCTGTAACTGAGAGAACATATTGTTTAGACCAGCATGTCACAATACCTGCATTAGGCGTGAGATATGAGACTCACAGGGGCCAACTTTTCTTCAATTTGAGGTTCCTCCTCTGACCCTTGTTCTCTGAAAACACATACGCCGTTCCAACATCTTACCCATTCCATCTTTGCTTCAAACAAAACAAAAGCAAATACGTAAGTTGATTCCCTTCCAATTTCATCTCTCAGCTTCAGTACAAGAGAACACAAATTCCACATGACAATGTTTATAGCGAGAGATCAAGAAATGCTCACCACCAATAGGCCGGCTGGTTGAGGGTGATGTCATGGATCCTGACATCCTTAGATGTAATACCACTAAAATGCAAAGGGAGAATAAAAGAAATAAGGTAGAATTTTATCGTCAGACACATCGGTTTTAGAATACCAAATAAAAGTAGCACTCTCAGAGGTTCCCAGACCGTCCGGGGCCGATCGACACCTCTTGCTATTGTGGACTTCATCATTCGGCAGAAAAATTTAGCCAATGCCTACTTTTACCGACTTACCTGTAATACCCTGATCGTCGATTCGGCGTAAGTTTTTAAAAATAACAATCGCGGAGTCGCTGGTTTTTCGGTAAATCGCGGGAAGGGAAAAATAAAATTTGTAGAACATTGAAAAATGAATAAAATATATTAAAAATTAATTTAAAATCCAGAGTGGGCTGCCTGGGGAGTGGGCCGACCGCCCTTGGGCCTGGCCCAAGGGGGGTGGCGCACCCCCTCCCCTCTTTTAACCCTAGAGCCTCCCACCTCCTCCCCCTTTTCCCCCATCCAGCCGCCACCCCCCCTCCTCCCCTTTCTCCCCCTTTGTGACCGCCCCCTTCAAGGTTTGGTGCCCCCAAGTGCTGCTGCCATTGGAAGGAGAAGAAAGGAGAAGGAAGGAGAAGAAGGAAGGAAAAGGAAGGAGAAGAAGAAGAGGAAAAAAGGGGTGATCCATCATCTAGGTAATTTTTCCCCATTCCAAACCCTCTGTTTTTTAGAATAATTAGGGTTCTTGGCACGGATTTTGAAGGGAGATTATAAATTAATTGCCCGATTAGAGATTACCTGCTGTCTGCCTGTAGATTGATTCGCGCAGTACATCTGTTCGTGCCGTTTAGACCTAGTAAACGATTTTTCCTGCGGACCCTCCCAAAAGGAAAGTTGTAGAGGACTTCGAAATGCATCCCATATATTGTTTTCGGAATTGTTGGCTGTGGGATCTTGGAGTTACAGGGTCGGGAATTCCGCTGTTCGTCAGGCGAGCAGAATTGGACAGACTGATATTAATCTGTGATTTAGAGGTAGAAAATAATTTTTATGATCATGACCGTAATGGAGAAAGTTGTAGAGAATCTGGTAATATAGCTTCTGTAGCAAATTCAGATTTTTTAGACCCCTGTACTGTTGCTGGACGCATTTGAATGCTGCTGTCCAGTCTGCTAGAACAGAGATCTTCCTCTGTTTTGGGCATTAAATTACTCCTAGCTGTGATTAAAATAAAAATATGTGTTCTACATGAAAAATATAGGCTTTTAAGTGATGAATCCAGAGAGGTATCGTTTGCTGTAATTGGATCAATATTTTTAAAGATACGAAAATGTTAAGCAGCGCTGCTGCAGTGGGTAGTTTGTTGAATTGTTGAACGGAGAGGAGTTTGTGCGGGTTCGGGGTTCTAGCGACGTCTTTAATTATTTTAGTCGTGTTTGTATACTGTGACTTTGTGCTGAGATTTGCCTTTTGGACAGGTGGTCTTGTCCCTGAGCGCTCTTGATTTGCTTCGCTTCGTCGGTTGAGGCAAGTGAACGTAGCGGTGGTTGCTATCATTTAACTTGTTATTCCTTCTACTTGCAATTTACATTATTATCGTAATTTGATACATTATGCCATGATTGCATGATATTTTAATTGTGGAGATGGTAGCAAGTATTAATCAATTGGATATGTTGATATTCTGCTAGTAGACATGTAGAATTCTTGCTTAATGTGATATTGTGGAACATGAAATTAATATGTGGTAGATGTGGATATGTTGTGAGCATGATAATGCTCCTTTGAGGATGGATTTATGTGATTTATGATTATCATATCATTCATGTCATATCATGTCATTTGCATATGTGGATGTCGCCGCACCTAGCCGCGACCGTACTGGTACATCATCGTATATTGCCGTAATACGGTGTAACTCTTATCCCGCTGGGAGCATCGTATATTGCCGTAATACGATGCACCTCCTATCCCGCGGAGAAAGAGCGATGTGGAGCATAGCATGAAAGCATTCATATGCATTGCATTGTGGAAAGATCATTTGCATACATATGCAATATATTGCGGTGAAGTTATTTTGTGAAATATTCAACTCACACTACTAGTTTTTAGGTCTAGGACAACGGAGCGAAATCGTTGCAATAGGGCCAAAATAGATGCAATATGTACCTATTGCAACACATCACTTCCGTTGGCAAGCGTGGCAAGTACTTGCGTGCTTAAAAGATTGTGCAACGGATTGTGGTTTCGTTGCAATACCTATGGTTATCGCCATGCAATGTGTTGTGGCAATTGTTTGTTGTTGCAACGAATGATGTCATGGCGATATAGGCTATTGCCATGGTGACTCGTGGCAATAGCTTCTTTTGCCACGAGTTTGGTCGTGGCAATAGTATCATTGCCACGAAAATATTGCGTGGTAATAGGTTCTATTGCCACGCCAATGGTTCGTGGCAATAGACCCTATTGCCACGGAGAGCATTTCATTGCAACAGGATATATTGCTACGGGGGCGTTTACGTTGCAGCGAGTTTAATTGCCACGGGAGGTGTTTCGTTGCAATATGTTTTATTGCCACGGAAGGCATTTCATTGCCATAAAGTTATTGCGACGAAATATGTTTTGTGGCAAATAGATCCTATAACAACGAACATTGTTCATGGCATATAGTGGAATCGTAATATAGTAGCGGCGTTAAATGACCTATCACAACGAAATACCAATTTTGCATACGGGTTTATCATAGCGGTAAAATTTGCGGTAGCATATTGAGCATATGATAGTTTATTATAATTTGTTGTTGGAAATTAATAATCAAATTAGGAACACGACTGGATCAAAAACACATATATTAATTCAACACATAATAATTTAAAAGTGTCACCACTCATGCAAGAATTACATATCAATCTCTATACTTAAACTACAAAGTTTGTAACTAATAACATCAGACAAAACTATACAGACAAAAAAAAGGATTTATACTTCTAGAATTTATTTCCTATTATTGGTGTGTTTGCCCCCTCAATGCCTTTACGTGCACCATCATGTCCGACCTAAACAAACAAAACTTCCGACTCAAGATGACCACTGTACATCCATGATCAATCTATCACGAAACCTCCACCCGTGACCAAATTAAGAATCCTTCTAATAGGTTCCCAAATGATGGCAAGCAACTCTGTTTCGTCATCTCATCCTGCATTTTCCTCAAGGAAACACTTGATTAGTACCTCATCTCAGCAAGTACTAGCATGTATTCAGATAAATAACAATCCAATATGGAGTGAAAGACGGCATGGCGGTGGAACCAACCTGATTTGCGGGTTGGAGGCCTTAATGAAGTAACCATTCGACCAATCATTGCGCCTTCGGACATTATTTCCTGTTAGCATACAAGACCAAGAAAAACATGCAAATATAAGGCATGTGAGAGCTCATCATCTTAATAGGCGAAAACATGGGCACACAAAATGTAAAGCCGTGTTGTATGTGTAGAAGAACCTGCACTTCCAATATCTCGAGCCCCGAATAGCATCTAGTATGTAGTTGGTATCTACCAAGTCTCAGTAAATCTCCTCATCTACGAAAGAACACAACAAAGTTACGTGAGTAGAACTGTTAGAAAAACACAAGCTGGATCATTATACATAGCAATATACATTGATCTAAACCATCGTGTCAAAAGCAAAATGAGATCACCACAATAAGACTTCAATATAGTTGCAAATCAGTCAACTTCATGAGTATGTAATTATTACCAAAAATTATACAGAAATGTGAAATGCCATTTTTATACCACATCAAATATGATCAATTATCCAATCCCAAGTCCAATTAATGTATACGGATAAAAATGCAATTGTTGGAATTTTCTCGCGATCTATCCATATGTCCTACCAAAAATATCGGGTTGAGGATGTTCTCACTTAAGATGTTCTTTAATTTCTATTCTTCTTGATATCATTCAGCTTAGGCACCAATGGTTGGAGCTTGTTTACAGATTCTAATAACTAACTTGAGTTAGCAATAGGTTCCAGAAGCCAACACATTTGTAAGCAATTCAGAGAAAAGATATTTTTACAGGATAAATTGGTGAATGATAATTAGAATAGCATACGTTACAATGTATGGGATCTTAAGTTTTGGAGGTATATTGTCACCAAAGAGGCAGCTTCTTGAGCCATCTTTAGCAAGATTCTTGGACAATCTCCCCATATACATACAAATCAACTTCTCATAAATCTGGAAGGACAATATACTTATTGAGTCATTAACCACAAAAGGGAGAAAGAATACTATAGCATATCGAGGTCAAAACCGCAATACACATTCTCCGTGGTTCAAACTTTCGCATCCAAAGCCCGACCAAATTCGATCGATGGAAGATGAGAAGGACTTAAAGTTCCCCATTCCATGTTTATTACCTGTTACAAAGAAAAAACTAATTAAAATCCTCATAAACCGGGCCGTCGCGAGGAGGATGGGGCGGGGCGACCGCGAGGAGGATGGGGGCACGTGGGGCGGTGAGCGGCACCGGCGGGAGGAGGATGTGGGAGGCGGCCGGCCGAGAGGAGGACGGGCGGTGGTGGGCGGCCGCGAGGAGGACGGGCCGGATCTGAGGTGGGGCGGCCGGGCGGGTGGCGGCGATCGGCGGGAGGAGGACGTGGGGCGGTGGAGGCGGTCGGCGGGAGGAGTGGTGGGATCTGGTGTGTCGGCGTCTTGGCGAGGAGGAGGGCGGCCGGGACTGGATCTGGAGGTTTCGGTGGATTTGGAGGCGCGTGGTGGATCGAGTATCGGACCGAGTGACCGTCGGTGGCGTTAGCGGCGGCCGAACCGATGATCGGCGTCGTCGATGGAGTCATCGCCATGGTCTTGTCGACCTAGGTCTTCTCGAACCGACGCCTCGTTCTCTCTCACGTATGGGATCGGAATAGATCGTGGCGTCGGCCTTGGGGTGTATAGGCGGCGGCGAGGCGAGGGAGACGGGACCGTGGTGGAGGTGGGGAAGGCGGAGGGGGCGGCGGGGCGACGGAGGCGGAGGGCGCGAAGGCCGGGAGGCGGAGGGAGACGGGAGGCGGGAGGCGGGAGGCGGGAGGTGGGGGCGAGGCGGCGGGGCGGCGTGGGAGGGGTCCCGTGGGAGCGGGCGCCGGCGGTCGGGAGGCCGGGGAGGTGGGGACGAGGCGGCGGCGGGAGGTGGGGATGAGGCGGCGGGCAGCGTGGGAGGGGTCCCGTGGGAGCGGGCGCCGGCGGAGTGGGGAGGCCGGGAGGCGAGCCGGGAGGCGGAGGGAGACGGGAGGTGGGGAGGCCGGGAGGTGGGGGCACGCGGCGGCGGGGAGGTGGGGATGAGGCGGCGGGGCGGCGTGGGAGGTCCGTGGGAGCGGGCGCCGGCGGAGTGGGGCGGCCGGGAGGCGAGCCGGGAGGCGGAGAGACGGGAGGCCGGGAGGTGGGGATGAGCCGGCGGGCGGAGATACTATCTGCGGCGGCTCTCTTCTCCCCTCCAGATTAGATTAGGGAGGATTAATTTGGGCGGAGGGTAGCGAGGCGGCAAAAACGTGGGTTCGTGGGGTTTTGGTGGTTCGTCTTTTTCCGCGGTTTTTAGCGGGAAGAAGGCGTGCTTGTGATTTTGTTTGGGAAAATATTGGTGGGATCTCTATTTTGACAGAAATTTAATTTCGTTTATAAATTTGCGAGCTGTCCAGTTTGTCAAATTTTAGAAATTTTGTTTGGGTGTCATCACATCATGTTCGTGGACCATTAATGATTTGATGAACTTTGTATAAGTTTGAGTGAAACTTAAAACCATGTTGATTAGGTACAAATGAATAACATGCACGCAATAGTTTAAATTAAAGTATGAGATTTGGTTCATCCATACGGAGGTGCTTTGGAGGTGCTAACACCTTCACCACATCCGCCGTTCAATTGGTAGGGGCAGAATTGTATTTTTAGTTTTCCACGTTTAATCGAGCAGTTAATCGTATAATACATGCTACAATACTTTGGAGCCGGTATTCGAAACTTCCAAAATTATATATTCGAAAAACTTCCTCAAAGCTACAATTATAGTATCGCACATGAGAAATCGTAGAAGGCGATCATACCGCTTGGTTGTATCAACCTATACAAACGAGCGATGTTCTCGAATGAGCTGAAAATTTCATGTTACACTCCCATCTGTACCGTTGACGTGCCATTAGAATTCGCCGCCAAAGTTCATTTCATACGCACATGAGAAATCGTAGAATGCGATGCGTACACCGCTTGGTTGTATCAACCTATACAAGCGAGCGATCGTTCTCGAATGAGTTGATAATTTCACGTTAGACTCCCATCTGTACGCTGATGTGCCATTAGAATTCGCCACCAAAGTTCATTTCAGATCGCACATGAGAAATCGTAGAAGACAAGATCGCATACCGTTTGGCTATATTAACCTATGTGGCGAGCAATCTTTCTTTGAATGAGTTCAAAATTTCACGTTGGACTCCCACCGCACCACGACATGCCATTGCAATTCGCGCCATAGTTCATTACGTACTACGCGAGAAATCATGGAAGATAGTGCGTACACCGTTTGTCAGTATCAACCAATACAAGCGGCGATCGTTATTTAAATGAAAAATCAAAGTCGATAATGACGGTAACTAAAAACAGAATAGAAAGGTACCTTCTCGTGGAGTTTTAAGTTTTTATTCAAAATTAACAATTCAATTCCGGCATCCACTCGCCGTCACGGGTGCCTGGGGAGGAGGGGACGGACGCGCGTCTCCTCCGGGCGAGGTGTTCATCGCCGCTACCATCGTTGACGAAGTCGTTGAGGAGATCGCCTCGCCTCGACTCCCGAAACTCTCTCTGCTTCGCTTGGCGTGAGGAGGAAAGTGATGCGCGTCTTTGGATAGTTTTAAGACAGTGAGCACGTGAAATTACTCCTTTACCCATTTCGCTAACACCATCTCTGCACCACTCACAAACATCGGACCCAAATTTCAACCATAAAAGTCTCAGATCCTTGTGGCGGTATGGACATGCAAACTTGCCTTTTGTGCTCCAACGGATAGCATCCCATATCTGGAAAATCATTAATTGTCCACAGGAGAATTGCACACAACTTAAAAAAATTCACCTTGCCATCCCATGTCTCAACACCCTTTAACCAAAGATCTTTAAGGGCACTCCCAATGCGAAACTATGAAGTAGTTTCTATACTTACTAATTAATGTAGACACTACCCATAGAAACTATACTCCCAATGGATAGTTTCTACAAATAAAATTTTCATCCAATCATCTATCTTCTCTCTCCTATCATCTACCTATCACAGCTCTTTCTATCTTGGTTCTCGTGTAGACAAGGTTTCTATATAAGAAACCATTTCCTTATCTCTCATCCTTAACTCCAATGACACATCAAGATTTTGCTTATTTGACATCTTATTTAATGCCATAGAAACCATCCATAGTTTCTGCATTGGGAGTGCCCTAAGCTCATCAATCAGAGGCCACTTAGATGTTGACTTATCCATCCGCATCCAACTGCTCCCATCATGTGACATGCACCTCCCTCCCCTCCCGGACTCCCCGCCGCCTCCTTCCCGGAATCGGATCCTCGACTTTGCAGGCAAAATCAAGGTGACTTTGCGTGATCTGAGTGTCCGCCAAAGAAAGAACGGCCAGATCGGATGGTGCTACAGATATTACTTGTATTAGAGGACCCCAATTCCTCCTTCCTCTCCCCCTCCCGGCCTCCCCTCCTCGGCTCCCCCGCCGCTCCCACCACTCCCCGCACCTCCGCTCCCCGCTGCCCTCCTCCCTCTGCCCCCGCCGCCCCCCCCCCCGGCCTCCCGCCGCCCCCTTCCCCTCCCCTCCCGGCCTCCTCCTCGGCTCCCCGCCGCCCCACCGCTCCCGCACCTCCGCTCCCCCGCCGCCTCCTCCCCTCCCCCCCTCCTCCTGGTCTCCCCCGCCCCTCCCCTCTTGGCCTCCCGCCGCCCCTCCTTCCCCTCCCCCTCCCTCCTCCTCGGCTCCCCCGCCGCTCCCACCGCTCCCCCGCGCCTCCGCTCCCCCATCCTCCCGATCTCTGCTCCCGCCGCCTCCCCGCGCCTCCCCCCATCTCCTCCCTCGGCCTCCACTCCCTCCGCCTCCCCCGTGCCTATTACCGCAATGCCCTAGGGGTGAGGTGATAGCAGCCGCAGGAGCCCTATGGGAGAGGATGCAGCAACCTCACGATGGTGGTGACCGGAGGCGCTCTCCCGCCTGCTCCGGGATCGCAGGGCGTCTCGGTGGGAAGCTCGCGGTCGCCTCGCTCCCGGCGGTGGCTGGACCGTCGGCTTGACGAGTCGCCAGCAGGATAACGGCAAGGAAGCAAAGGTGAGACAATAGATTCTTTATTACTTCTTGATTCCCAACCCCAACCGCAATCCGACAATATATATGAGGTGATTTACAGGGAGAGTCCGATCTGGACTGCAATCCCAACCCCAACTCGAGGCGGAACTAGGGTCCTTAAGGGACTGGATCACTTGCGGAAATAGCAACCTCAACTTCATCTACATCGTCCTCTCCGATGCCGGCTCCTCATCGTCAAGCGGTCCTTGCCCTCACTCAACTTACCATCGCGCTCTATGCACCACACCCGCACACACTTGTCCGGAAAGAACTTCCCACCTACAACATGTATGGATGATGTGTAAATATGTCTAGTTCGTCCCATACACATAATGCGAAGGTGATAAAGGGGATACAATCGGCTTACGGGCTTTTAGATCGGGGTTTATTATCCTGTGTCTCTTGTGGTATTCTAAGTTTTTCATGTGTGGTCATTGTCAAACCAAAGAGTGCGTCTGACCAAATACTTTATGACTTCGATTATAATTTGATTAATGATCAGCTTGTTGGTTCTAGAACGAATCATCCGCGATGCATTAAGAAGTGAAAGGACAAATGGTCGCATTTACGTAAGTTATACATCTTACAATGTATACGGACATTTTATGTTTGGCTAATTTCTCCTTTTCGCTAATCTATTTACGCTTCTTTATTAAAAGGGTTTTATGTGCCGAGTGACTGGTCTTTTCTTTATTCTGAGTTTTCTAGGAGGTACTACAAAATTTAATAATGCTTTTACAATCCCATGAGAAAATCGGCCTGCAGAATCCAAGGATTAAAATAGATGCAGATTTGACCCATGGAACCTTATTTTGAAACAAATAACCTCCTATAGAATTCTCACTAACAAAATAAACAGCATTAGCTGTACAACTTGCATTCTCGATTGCCTCTTCAACGTCTCCACTCACTTTGACTGGTCTCTCTGCATATAGTTTTTTTGGGGCGAGACAAATTAAACCGAAGTGAGAAAATATGATATACAACACTCAAATTCACATTTAATCGTTATGATAAACAGAGCTATGAAGTGACAAATTTATGTGACCACCTATCCATAGCTATCCTTATCTTTTGTGCCCACAAGTACGAAATTCAAAATCTTAACAAGCACATGCGGTTTATATAGGTACCTATGAGCAGAGGTCACAACCGACAGAATAGAAAACAAAGGCAGTGTCACACCTGCTATCTTTAATACTATATCTGTATATTACTCCATGTGCACAAGAAGTAGCACAACAACACCTACCATTGTCTGTTGATAATGTGTCGTGCATGTCATACATATTTGTTTCTTCACAGCTCAATTTTTGGATCTTAGGTGACGCTGACGGATGGACCACTATATCTACCTTATTTGAGCGAATGTTCTATAAGCGATATCCTCTTAAGAAGTTTGAAGAAACAAGCTAAACATAGGCACATATCCCAAATCTTGATAAAGCCTTTTCATCTAATTTCAAAACTGGATCACACAAGATTCATGATTTGTGGCGCTTGCATAAACATGGTCATAGTGATTTTAGGTATATTCAATCGGTTTAACTGATTACTTTAGCAAAACTACTACGAGGATATTTGACTTTTGAGCCAGCTATGCCAAAGAAAAACGGAGCATGGAGCGGTTTATTTGGGAAAGCTTCTCATGTGAGCAAACTATAGCTCGGTTCACCATAAGTTTCATCTTGTAGAGTATATTACTTAGTAATTCAATGGTCTTTGTTTCTTATGAGTTATGATTTTGATCAAAATTGGCAGATACACTATGAGACAAGCGGTCCGAGAGATAAGGAGGACACACTTGGACAGTTGATATTTTCGTCATGGGGATTGGGAGTGGTGGCACTTTGTCTAGGCGTTGGCAAGTACCTTAAGGAGAAGAATCCCAATGCAAAGGTACTACATAGACCAGACAGAAAAATTGCATTAGAGGTGTTGATTTGAAACTTCATTTCGGTGTGGGCATGCAGATCCATGGAGTTGAGCTCTTGAATCAAATGTTCGAATGGTGGTAAGCCGTAAGCTATAGCTTTCAGTAAAAGATTTACATTTTCAAACTAGATATCCGATTCATTTGTACAAATATGTTCTATATGAACCTAATTGCAGCCCTCACCTCATCACTCAAACAGCGTTGGGATCAAGCGGAAATTTTGGACATGGATGTGATGGAAAAGTTTCTTGAGGTAATGATGAATAAATCTCAAGTTGTTCTTTGTCGATCACTATACCTTTTGTCATTCGATTCGTTGCATTACGCTGTTCCTTGAAGTGTTTCCGCGATATCATTCTTTCGAGAAAAGTATGTTATGAGTGCCAAAAATAAACGTTTACGAGAATGCCCATGTTGAATATAGTTTTTTCACTTTTTACTTCTATGGATGTTTTGCTGCAAATTAATGTACTTGTTTGATAAGTACTTGCTTATCTGAATATAGTTTTGAGCAAATATCCGGGAAAGACAACACCTAAATCATCTAAGTATCCCTTTGCTGTTTCACTCATCCCGAGATCGGTATGGTTGGGTGACAGAGGTTAATCAAATTTCTTACTCCCATCTTAACCTCTGCTCAACATAATTGTAACTGATTGGTAAAGTGAAATGATCTTGCAACCTTTTCATAAATAAAGTAGCAAATGTGTTGTAGAGAAGTTGATCATTTGTTTTAGTTGTGTTTGAGCGAACAATTAAAGTCACAATTCTTAATCAATCCTGTGCTTTTGGTGTTTTTAGTTGTGTTTGAATGAACAATTAAAATCACAATTCTTAATCAATCCTGTGCTTTTGGGGCGATAAAAATTCTTTATAATTCCCTAATGAAGTTCCTCTTAAAATTTTGCACCACAAGCGAGAGAAAAGGTGATAAGGAGGGATTTGAAATTAGTGTGGTTCCTCTAATGCTAAGTAGGAGTTTGCTTCAGTTGCATGAACTTACTTGAAAAGTGTATTAGCTTTTATATAGTGATAAAGCTTGTTTGCTCATAATGTCTACTCCTTGCGGGACATCAAGTTTCTTGTTCATGCGCACTCCAACCGTGTCTCAAGTTCGGATGAGCTCTTCAAAGTCGCCAAGGTATATATGCTTTATTTATTATTGTTATGTTCAGAATTATTTGGGCCAAAAACTGGAAAAGCGTATGTTATGATCTTTTTTTCAACGAGTTAATACAGGTGTTTCTCATTCCTTAAACGAGCGATTGCAGCCTAGACAGAACAGAGTGGAAGCCAAATCATCGCCATAGCCCTCTTAGATGTCCTTACTTCACGAGCCCACTATTTAACAGAAATGATTTGTAGTTATTTGGGGTCCATAATTCGTAATGAGCTCCACTGTTTAGTGCCAAACTATCTATTTATCGAGGAAAAGAGAAGATCTACTTATTGCTCTATGTATCAAACACTTGTAAATTTTATAGCCCGTAGAGTTCATCCGCAATGCAGTGCCTTCACATGTTGTCATCTTCTCTATCGTGTCATTGTGTGATTACTCGATCAATTTATTCATTGGGTAAGAGCGTTGGAATACTCTTTCCCGCTTTGGAGCAGATTTAGAGACAAGACATGATCAAAGTACTTATTTGGTTAAATTGATGGCGTGGCGACCACGCAAATTCAAGAAACAGTTTATAGTGAATTGCGATGCAGAAGCCGTTCTGGAGCGATCATTTTTCTTTGAGCTTGATAGTTCGTGTATGGAAGTACCATTTGTCCACGAGGTAAAAGTTCTTTAAAATGGTGGGCGGTTCCCAAGAAATAGTGCCGCATTTCTCTTTGGGCTCGATTACATGTTTGCTTGGTTCGCATTTTTGGGCCCAAGGTAAATGCTTGTTTCTATCGATTGATTGTGAATTTGTAATACACGAAACTTCTTGTTGTGTTGATCAATGATAGACTCGTGAAATCTAGGTTCTCAACAACACAATAAAGCAAAAAAGGAATGATTTTCTTCTTTGTGACATATGTGCATTTCTTCTTCTTTTTTTTATGGCTCACATGCACATGCATGATTTTCTTGCTCGACTGATTTCTTCTGGCTTTGGCATCTCAACATCTCCTCATGCACAAACCTGTGACTAATTAAAATACTAACATTATGTAGTAGCCAATTCTCATGTAAATTTAAGCTAAATTTAATTAGGAGCGAGTTCACCTGTTGATTAATCTTTTTAGCTCGTGCTCGCATAATCGGTCCGATTAGAATGTCCTCATTATCATGTACACTCGAAATGATGGACAATGGACTAATGTCGACGAGACCTTCTAAACGCATCTTCAATTTAGGCTTGTACAGATCGAGTATAGGCCTGTATATAATTAAATAAAATAGTAGTAACTCTATATCTCTAAATATAATAATTAAAGACCCAATTAAATTAGAGTTCACATGATAATATTTAATGTGGCTCAATAATTCTTTCTAGTTAAATAATATATTTAATTGAGAAGTGCAAGACATGAGCGTATCCGCGTCATCTGTGGAGGCGGGCATTGCGCTAGGTAGCGGCGTTTGCGCGGTGGCGCGGATGGTGGAGGCGGGGTGATCTGCAAGCGGCGGTGGGAGGTCCCAAGGTTTTATATGACAGTGCTTATCATGCTTAGATAAATAGAAATTTACAATTATAATTGACAAGTGGGTACGATAGTCCGTGGTAAACACCTTGGCCTCCGAGCTAGGAGGTTGTTGGTTCGATTCCTCCACACCCCATGGTTTTTGTTTTTATTTTTCTATTTTAATTTTTATCCTCTCTGTTTTGTCAAGTGAGACCTCCTCAATGCGTTTTAGTTGTCACTTTTCAATTTATTTATCTCCTCTAGAAATTAATAACTATAGATAATATAATTCCTCCACACCAATTCGGCCCTTGCGTTGAGCAATTAGGCCCACGAAAACAAAGCGTTGCAACAACAGATTATTGCCACGAACAATCATCATATATAGCAACAAATTTATTTCGTGGCACTACAAACTCATTTCATACGCATTGTACAGGAACCTTTTGCAACGCAATTGATGACTATGACAACGCAATAAAATTGTGGCAATATTGTCACCCACTCGCAACAAAATTCTATAAGGTGGCAATACCTCCTAACTATTGCAACGAAAATCAATATTATCACAACGCAAGACAACCGTGGCAATAAAGTCATACTACTCGCAACCATTTTCTAAATGGTGGCGATAAAGCCACCTTATTACAACGAATTCAATGACTATCGCAACGCAATATTTTAGAGGCAATACTGTGCCCATATCGCCACGATTTTGGCAAAACGTTGCAATAGTACATACCTATTGCAACTAATTTAGTGTCGTTGCGATGCGTTTCGTGGCTAAAGGGTCGGAATCTAGTAGTGTCATAGTTGTAATGTAGAATATACAACTTCATAGTTGTAATGTGGAGTTGGCTCATGTGAGCTATTTGTGGTATGAGAATTGTGGTTGTGGTCGTGGAATGGGGTTCGTCCCTTGTGTACGGTAAGGGTTGTGATTGTAGCATGAGATTCTTTTCTCTTGTATTAATTGTTGATAGCAATTGTGGATGTGAGAAATAATAAAGTATTGAAGTAAAACATACATATGTTTTATTGCCTTGGTAGTGGTAGTGGTTGGGATTTTAAAGTAGTCAAACAAGATCTATTTGTTAATGCTTTACCGTCATTGATGGTGATTTGAGATTGAGGATATATAAACATTGTTAATTGTGGAAGATTAAATGTTGATGATTAACCTATTGTGGTTTGTGGAATATTAAATGTTTCATTTGCATTTAATTGTGGATAAAATGACTGCATTCATATGCCAATTAAATCTGAAATTGAAGAGGTATGATTCATGAAAGTTTGTGGTGGTTTAATAATTGTGGACATGAATTGTGGTTAAGGTTGCATGGAATTATAAATAATGATGTATAATTGTTTGTAGTAGGGCTGGATAACGAGCTGGCTCGGCTCGGCTCGGTCTGGCTCGGTAGGTAACGAGCTGGCTCGAGCTGGCTCGTTATAACTAACGAGCTAAAAAGCTAGCTCGGCTCGGCTCGGTGACAAGCTCGAGCTAGCTCGTTTGGCTCGTGAGCCAGGGCCAAAAAATATCTCCATCATATATTCATCCATGGAAGCATGGCTCGTTTGGCTCGTTTGGGTACAATAGAGTACAAATTAACACATGCATGGCTCGTTTGGGTACAATAGAGTACAAATTTACACATTAACACATGCAATAGAGTACAAATTAGGTCCATGGAAGCAGATATGCATATCTAAATTCTCGAAGCATGGCTCGTTTGGCTCGTGAGCGACTCGCGGTGGCTCGAGTTGGCTCGTTATAGCTAACGAGCTAAAATCTTGGCTCGGCTCGGCTCGTTATCCTAACGAGCCGAGCCGAGCCAGCCACGAGCCGAGCGAGCTAACGAGCTTCGAGTTTTTCGTCTAGCCCTAGTTTGTAGTTTGAATAGCCTGTTAAACAGTTTGCTTGCTGAGATTTTATCTCACCCTTGTTTTCCCCTCCCTACAGGTGGACTTTGAGCATGCATGGGAAGGGTAGAGAGGCACCACACTGATGCACTTGGATTATATTATAATGCTGAAATAAAGTTGAAAGGATTCTAGTCTTTTGCTTAGATATCTTGTTGATGAATGTTTTATCTTATTAATGTTAAATTGGAGAACTGTTCCTTGGTTATTATGTTGAAGTTGATTATGAATATTGAATTGTTATCACTATTCTGTTATTCCTTAGTTGTTTATGCTTCCGCTTATATTATCTTGAATAATAATTGTTGCCAGTTTAATTTATCTTGTAAACTGGCTAGTTGTAGAGTGGAGTAGCATCCCAGGGTAATGTGGATCCTGGGGTGTTACATTACCTCCTAAGTAGAAAAGCCAACAGTACAGAGCCCGACTGTTGTACCAAAAGATCCCTAAAGCTCACAACCTCTTGAGAAGAGGGGTAAGGGATAAGAGGGGGCACCCAGCTCATTTCACAAAGACAGAAGGGAAGCAGCCGTATGCACTCTTCTTTGTAAGCTAGCCAAACTACCAGAGGAGGCCTCACTCCATTCATTTTGCTCAGACAACTGAGAACACAACCAGAAGCCAAGCCAAGCATTCCTATTTCTCATCTCAGCTCTTTTCTTTCCCTCCACCAAGAGCAAGCTCCAAAGTCAAGCACCACCAACCAAACAAAGCAACACAGAGAGGCAGTGAGGGAGAGAGAGAGCCGAAGGCGAGGAATTCAAGAAGCAAGGGAAGACGGTGGAACGAGGAAGGCGGTGTAAGAACCGTCAACGATCGCTGGGAACCCTGACCCTCATTGTCGCCTCATCCTTTTTTTCTAGTCCGACAAAGGCAAGTAGGTCCCCTCACACAAGCACCCTCATAGCCGGCTTAGCCGAGACACACACTCAACGGCGAGCCCGTAGGTGCCACCGTGCACCCTTGGAAAGGAGGACATGCTCCCCGGTGCATGTCTCCCCACCAAGTTTCGTCGCGACAATACCCGTAGGCATTCCCAAGATCGAGTGTAAGCACGATTAGAGTAAGGCGAATTTAGCAGCTAAAACAACATGTAAGTAGTAAAAGGGGGAGGGAGGAGGACTGTCCTGGTAGTAGGAGTGGCCGGCTGATGGCAAGCCGTGGTATGCAAGTTGAACCCATAGGGGAAGCTGTGCCGGACCTATGGGGGTAGGCCAACGGCCGGGAGGTCGGGGAGGCCGAGCCACAGCGTCGGCAACCGGAGCTAGGGCAAAGCGCCGGTAGAGCCGAGCTGGTGTCGACAGCGGCCTGGGGGCCGAGGCGGGACACCAGGGGAGCAGTAGGCCAGCGTGTCGTCGGGCTCCTAGTCGGCGGCGAGCCGTGGCCGGTGAACCCGTGGAGGAGCGACGCTGCAAGAGGGCTGAGCCGAAGAAGGGGCTGGGGGAGCCTACCACAGTCGGCGCTAAGGGGGAAACCCCATGGCAGCGGCGGAGAACCAATCGGCCTCAGACCAGATCTAGGGCAGAGAATGAGGAGGAGAGGGTTAGGGAGGCAGTCGACGGCCGGAGAGCAGCTAGATCCGACCCTGGCCGGGCGGATCTGATGAAGGCGGCACCAGATTTGAGAGAGAGAGTTGGGGGGTGAGGGGAAGGAGTGAGGGAGGAGGAAGCAGGCCTTTCGGCTGAACGAAGAAGAGAGAAACGAGAGAGCTCGGGTGGGAGAGAAGAAAAAGGAGGGGAAAAAGAGAGAAGAAAAGGAATGGGAAAAAAGAGAGAAAGAAAAGAAAAGAGGAGAAAAAGAAAAGAAAAAAAAGAGGTTTGGTACCTGCGCGACGGGTCCTTAACCCCGGGCGGTTTAAGCCAGCGTCGGGTCTTACATGTCGAAACGATGTCATTCATTTAAGCGCATGTACCGATACTCGGTTTTGAGTTGGGTTAACTACCTGTTTAGGTGGAGGCCTAGGATCGACACCATCTACACGTCGCTTCACTCCGCTTGGTTAACAAAGTGCATGGTAGAGCGGTAGACCATAATGTTTATGAAATATACGATGTTTACATGATATGATGATACTTTTACGGAATTGCAATGTTTACATGACATGATGATGTTTATCTAATGATGATAATGGTAATAGAACGGGGTGGGGATTTTCTCATATTTATGTGTTTAGGTTAATATGGGAATTTGAAATGTACCAATTGAGATTCCTATATTTTAAACATGCCCTAATCTTCTTTGTGCCCCTTGACAAAGCAAAATACAATCACCTAAGTTTAAAAAAATAGCGACAATAATCACAAGGGTCTCATTACACTCTGCATATAAAAGCCTTTTGGGCGAAGAAATGACTGATTGGTCGATCGATTGAGCTAAGTTCCAGTTCTTTTTCAACTTTTGGCTTCTGCTTTTGATTTTTCTACACTAACTAGCTTTTAAACAGAGTGCCTTTTTAAAATAAGGTCTACTAGTTAATTGTAGTGCATAGTACCGACTTCATTTATATCGGCAAAAACCGCACATGGATTTCTATTACTCTATAATCTCTCATATGAACAGTCCAAAAGTCATAAGTTATAGCTAAAAGTTATAAGCCCCAACCAAAAAGAGCAGGCTCTAAACATTAGAGCCACGAATTATCCCATCAAAATGAATTGATCAGCATGCTCACTCGTTTCTGCCTCTATCTTTCACCAAACCGGCTTGCATGAGCTTTGCTCAGGGCCATGTACAATTACCTTAGCCAGGGGCTAGATTTGGAAGGCCCATTATGCCTCACTCTTGGAGCTCGTAGTATAAGACCGCCGTTAGTACACTGCATTATTGTACAGACACGCACATCTCAAGTAGAATGGCAATTCCCTATAGGGCAGGCCTCGTGGAGAATATCGTATGGGGGGGCGATCTTTCCCCACAGGAAACAAGGCGGGGGCCATTACTCTAGCAAGGTGGAGATGGGATTGTTCCCCCACCGGGTTCATAGGACTCGGTAAATATAAAAAAACTAAAATAATATATTATATTTTTAAATATAAAAGATTGTTTTTTATATTAGACTAAAACTTAAATTTATATATTGGAATATATATTTTAGGGCTATATTTAAAATATATATGTCTAAATAATTATAAATTAATAAATATATATTATTTTTAAAAATATTTAATCTATCTTTTATCTCGATGAGGATCTCATGGGTCGAATCCGTAGAGGCCGGGGATAAGAGACATCTTTCCTAATAGTCTTAACGGGGCGGGGCGGGACGGGACGGGCCGGGGCCACAGGGCCTCCCGGGATCCGCCCGTTGCCACCCCTAATCTCGAGTTCTTGACGAACGGGCCGGGACCGTCCATGTGGTGCATGCATCGGCCAAGTCGTCCTGGTTACATGCATGCATTGAACTGGCGACAGCTGCCATGCATGCCGACGAGTGTGCACGTCAATCGGTCCATCTCGAGTTGGCAGATTAGTTCGAAATAGGAACTGTGTAGGATTTTTCACTTTTTGTAGATGGTGAGAGCTAGCTAATGAACAAAGTCATCGGTGCAAAATTCATATTTCAAATGACTCGTTTCAGTTTTTTGAAATTTATTTTTCTGCTAAAAATATTGATGTGGATAATCGTGTTACCCTAAATTTTAGTATGGATCATCGGTCCAAATGACTCGCTGCACACGTGTTTTGCACACCCTCTCCACTCCCTTGTTAGCACTTTTAACTAACTAAAACGTCTCGGTTACCAAAGTGATATAATTACGACAAGTTTTGGCACTTACTAGATTTATCTGAAGCACAAATCTGTTTGGCACTTTTGCTAGAAGTCCTAGATCACAACAATATGTGTAACTGAACCACGCGTGAACCAAAATCCCATGAGCTTATTATGGTCCTATTCTTTTTATGACGACTGATAAATAGTAGAAGCCGAATTATTTTTTTGGACAGAAGCATTTGGCTTTTGATGATTATATTGAATTAACGATCACGTTGAATTGTATTACGCCAAATTGGACTTGGGTACATATAAATTGAATTGAAATGCACAACCGGATCCTCTAGAGCGTTTGTTGCATACAAACTCACATACATATGTAAGATCATTACATGTATATGCTCTGTACTACAATAGAAATGCCTTCACGCGACTAGACCTTGCGGTCGGCCACCACTTGCAAACTCCGCTACATAGTAACACTTGATCCTATACAGTGCCAGATAACTTGTCATGTTAGGATTTCGGAGTACACAAGGTAGTACTTGCCTGTTGTACAAATGACACACACAAATGAGAACAAAAATCAACACAAAATATTGCTCACAAATAGACATATGTAGCATTTCACCTTTGGGAGGAAGGGAACACGTGCGCGAAACCCACCAAAGTGTCCACGAGAATGTGTGTGTCATGCGCTAACCCGGGCCAACCTACGCACATGAATGTGAACCTTACGTAGAAATCGCACACCGCTAGCACATTCTGACTCGTGTAACAATGTCGATTACCGTGTGTAAGTCGATCTTCCTTCTGCACCGTCACTAGAATGTGTGTCCCATCAATGGTCTGATGCATTCACTGAAATATGGATAAAATCTATCATCTATAAGTCTTGGATGCAACGTATTGAACGTAGGGTCTCTTGGCTAACATTGTCCTCCGACATACGGCACACGCATTCAAGCACTTCATAAAACTTTATGCTCACAGTTGAAGAAAAGTGTGCAAGCCAGTTTTTACCTATATGTTCGATTGCGCTCCCATCGTCCACAAAAACATTCCTAGTGCTTCTTTTGACGAGATGCCCGGCAATGACTACAAACCATAGTTCTTAACCAGAATGTTTCGCAGCCGGTAGAATGTTGTTCTTCCCATTTTGAACATCTCATGGCACAGCTGAGACGAGACCAGTTGCTCATCGACCCACTCCAATCATGTCATTATTGGTTCTCTATGAGGCCATCTCGATGACAATGCGGACCTATTACATAAGTATGTAAGCAACGCTACTTACAAAAAAAAAGGAGGAGGCATGTTGTCTGCATCATTTTCGGGCCACAACACGGGTTCTCTATATATGTGAAGACGAAGCAAGCAATCGGTGCAATGTTCATATATCATATAATAGCAAGGTTGCACAAGGAATGCAAACATTGAATCAGACAACAACAATTGCGTACATGCGAACATTGCATGCAGGATAACATTAGTAAATCCAACACAAATAACATGGATGGAAATAACAATTGTTTCAGCAATATGACCTAGTGTAACACAAATTATTACTGAACTAGGCAACAATAGAAATGAATCACAAATATAATGTGACAAGGACACAACAAGTAGTAAAGTGACTCATACACTCTGAGAGGACAAGAACACAACAAGTAGTAAATCTCCATGGTGCATTGAGATGATCAGAACACACTCAGAACCGCCCTGTGTGTGGGCCAAATCCCTGCAAAGCCATCCAATGTAGCCCTCTGATGTGGTCAGCATGAGAAACACATCCATGTACCTATTTATCATGAATGGGACAAAGGTGTAGAAGTGCTCACTGCTACCCTCAGGGTAACCGTCCGCCTTCACCAAATCAAGCTAGTCGTGAACCACCTTTCGAGCTGATTGGGCTGCACATGAGAAAGGGCCATGACAGATGGGCAGCTTGCTTGTAACTTCTCATCTAGGTCGACGAGGTGCTCAATTGCATCATTCGCCCGGTTGCTGTTTGATTTCTTCCCATCTGGCGTGTCAAGCAGAGACGTGCGCTCCTCCCCTAAGGACTTCTTGTGCGACGTGCTGGTAGAAGCAATGTCCTGATTGACGGTGTTGTTATCGGAGCTCATTACTGCATGTCGCGTCATGAAAAGATGAAGTCAACGAACTCCTCATTAGGCAGTGAAGCACTCTTGAACTTTACGCAACTACGTATTGCCTGCAAGGAAATCACAAATATACATTCAGTTCAAATAGCATGCATAAACACAAGTTTGAAATAAACAATGCAAATATTTGCATATCGTATTCTGCTGCTCCCACTAGTCATCACTTGCAGCTATGGAACCTGTTTTAGGATTAGTTTCTAACCCAGAGGCATTAAGTTTCAAAGTTTTTCATTATGTATAGTCACATTTCAATGCATCCCAATAGTTTTTGAACTGTTTTTTTGGTGTATTCTCTACCGGTGCATTCATTGAACTTCCTAATCTATTGAGATAGCACATTGGTGGGTTGTTTGTTACAAACTCTTCATGGCAAATTCCTAGCATGGCTAAGTGTGCGGCATCACCCCCCAATGAGATAGGACGACTTTGGTTTGTCCATCTAAATGCAGCAACAACAATATGAAACATGACTCATGTATGGCATAGCAAAATAACAACACTGGTCAAGCACGAGGTAGTGGCAGAAATCAAGCATGGAAATCTAAGTGCATTACGAGCTTGTTCATTGAATGCTGGAATTAACCATAGATGGGAAGCAAAGGACGTATCGCGGTGGTGCGCACATGAGGCTCAGCCATAGAGGGGGAGGTGTTACACAAGACAGCCTTGGTGATAACAGGGGAGACAACACACATGATGGCCTCATCGACGGCGAGGGAGATGGCCTCAATGCTGCAAAGGGAGGTGGCCCACAATAGGGGCGGTATCCGACGACGGCAACAAGTTGGATGCAGGGACGGAAGAGGCGACTGAGGATGAGGTAGTGCTGAAGGCCATGGCCGAGGCGAATCTGGAGGCGAAGGAGGATGCATACCCAGACGAGGATCCAGATGCGGATAGAGGTGCCAGCTCGAAGGCAACACCAGACGACGCATCGACCTTACCAGATATAGAGGAGGTGGGTGTAGCAAGAGGCCTTGGATGGCGACCAAGGCAGAGCCAGATAAGGGTGGATTCAGTGGAGGGATGGCCCAAAGTAGGGGTTAGTGGCCAGGTCTAGTGGGGCGGCGCCTCTCAATGGAGCAGCGATGCAATCGGGAAAACCATAGAGCTGGGTGCGAGCAAGCAGGTGCGAGTGCAAGTGACGAGAGATCAAGGACAAAAAAGGGAAAAGGTCGCTTAAGCAGGAGCAGATGCCCAGATCCAGGTGGGTGGCGTATATTGATGATGGGGATATACGGCAGGTGAAACCCTAGAGTGAGCGAGAGAGCGAGAGCATTGTATTACCGGATTTCTAAATCTGAACCCTCTGTGTATTACTGCACTAGTCTTAGATCAAAACTAGTGTACATAGTCAAATAGTGATGATTAAATTACCAAAGACAATTTATTATAATAATAGAGTACCAGCATTAATGCCACTTAGCACCAAAGAGGCGATAAAACCTCACCGAAATACAGAACTCAAAACGAAAGCAAAAGAAATAAACTCGAAATATAACCCATTAATATGCCACAGACAATTGACTGGGGAAGCGCAACCTAGACCTTCGGAAAGCCTTTGTCGAATCGGCATGTGAAGTAGTCTTAGTATCCTTCTGCATCTTCATATTCCTCTAAGATGTTTTTTTGTAGATTACAAAGTGAGTACATAGAATATTCACAAGTCTTGGGAAAAATACAATTATATGTAAGGCTTAACAAAGTGATGATAATATGATTCTTTTACATAAAGCAGTATTTTTAGTTCAATTACCATTATATATTTTCAAAGCATCAATTTAACAAAGTAATTGCAACAATTGAAATTAGATAATTTCTAGTGAAGGTTCTAGCTGCCAACACTAGTATTAAGGCTCTATCTATCAAGGTTCAAGAATATGGGTTTTATCCACTCGTACTAGCTTTATCTGCCAAGACACACACCCGAGAGTTCTAACCACTCCTGAGTTCCCAAAAGATTTATTTTAAAAGCAAAGATATATTATGTGAAAGTACACATTGCCCGCTCTTAGTAGGCATGGCTATTCAAATAGTTTTACACTCTGTAGAGATTGTACAAGTTTACCTACAAGAGAAAATTAACTTATGCTGTCGGCCAACACACGTTCCTTTGGCGTGCGATGGAGTATTTATCACAAGGCTTTAAAATGCGCCAACTCAACTTGACTTCGCCCGCTAAGGTTTCACTGCAGAATAGGTTTAATTTGCCCAAGTCAGAAACCCCCACTTGCATTGTGTGGCAATGCTGCTATCTAACACCCTACATTTAGCCATCTAGCAGAATCTAAAGTAAGCCATTGCAAATTAATTAGCTAGTTTGTACCTATTTAGACTCATGATTGCACAGTAGTGCTCAGTTTGGACAATCACAAGCGTAGGTTCTTAATTGATTACAGCGACATTTTCATTAACCAAGTTCTCGTGCTCAATCTGCACAATCCCAAACTTACCATCCGCCCAATTCTAAATTATTTTTATAATTTTATTTTACTTCAAAAGCAACAGTAGTACCTATTTCCACAAGGTTACCAAAATGAAATGATTAAAGCATGTGATAATAGTTTTCCATCCGTGGGTTTATAATGACCGTGTAGCTTGTCTAAGCAGTTCTACTATTTCTAGAATTATCAAACAATATTATAATCTCAATACTGAGACAAGGATAGATTAAGGTGATAAAGGTACATGGATTTCAACAATAAAGAAGGGTATAGCAATACATGTCAATGTCAGAATAATTAATGACCTTAAGATAAGTTATCATTTTGTATGAAATAGCAATACATGTCAATTTAAAAAGGTAAATATCTTTGATAAAACTTGGATCAACATGGTCAAGGAAGACTTGCCTTCTGTGGCTGGGGTCTCTTCTTGTTGGTCAGGAATTTCTTCAACCGTGTCGGGTTCTATACGCAAAATGAGAAATACAAATAAATAAATACAAACAAAATCACAAAAATATAAAATATATAGTATGGTATATTAGGATTTTACATGAATTTAGAAACTCAAATCACTAGATTCAGAGTTCGGACAACGGAGAATGAGTGATCGGAATATCGATTGGAAAGAAAAGCCTAAAATTTCAAAATAAGGGAATATTCCTCATCACCTTCTTTTTGCTGGAATTTTTGGAATTTTGGAGAGTATGAATTATGGGGCCCACTCATCGTTGACTCAAAGCAAATCAATGAAGACTAACAGAGAGCTCTTCACTGGGTGCACATCACGCACGCATGGCACTCATGGTGGCTCTCTGGCAGTGGTGGCCTGCCAGTGTGGGAAGGGCCAAGGCGGTGTGGAAACTGGTAAAACAGGACGGTGGCTCATCAAAGGACGGCTGGCTAGTGGTAGCTCCGACCGGCGTGGCCCACGATGGTGACGGTGGCACCAAGACGACGGTGGCATGGGTTGGAAAAGGAAATGAGGCACAGGCAGGGAATATAGAAAAGTAAGTTTAGCATAGGCACGGGCCTCAATCCAAGGAACATGATAGTGTGATTGGTTTGGCCGGACGATGGCCGGATTGGGCTAGTGCGGTGACGTCCATGGAAACCAAGGGGTGCTCTAGTGCAGGACGTCCTCGGTGATGCATTGGACAAACGGAGGTATGAAATACGTACAGTAGATGATGGTGATCATGCAGTAGCAAAAAATTAGATTTTGGCTCACTGAAGGCGACGAATCGACGGCAAATGACATAGTAGATTGGTTTTATGAAAAACTCAATTCCCATCAAACGGCTGCATGAAAATCAAATTAACTTCAATGAGGGTGTAAGATACCTGGGAACATGAAATGTCACAAAAGGAATTCAAAGAAATTCATTGGAGTGCTCGGAACGCGAGTTGAAGCGATGCAATTTTTGGGAACAAAGAGCTCTCAATGACGGTGGTGTTCTGGGTTTGAGGAGGCTTGGCGAATATTGGAAGGAATTGAGAGAGGTCACGGGGGGTGTATATAACGGTTTGGAAGAGATAGAAATGGGCTCGAATTCATAGGGTTTGGTGTTGAGTCAGTTTAGAAACGGACGGGATAAAAGGCAAACAGATGAAACAGATTGCAAACAAACTGGAAGGAATTGATTCCTTGCGTGATTTGGAGCATCTTTCGTTTTTGCACGACGTTGAGATAATGCTCGGGTGAAGAGTTGGCTTGGTGAGGAAAGAGGCGCATGACCCTCTGTTTCTGCTCGTTCGACTGCTGATCGGTTCGGGAAGATGAACAGTGTTCGGTGAATAGTAGCTACAGATGAATAATACCAAGAGGAGATAGAAAGAAAGAAGAGAGAGAAAGAAAAAGGAAAAAGAAAAGAATAAGATGGGCAAGAAAAATTGGTTAGACCCAGATAAATAGAACGGATATTTTTTTTGGAGATTCGGATTTATGGAGATTTGAATTTGAATTTTTAGATTTTGATTTTGAATTTGGAAATTTGCATTGGAATGTATTTTTGATATTTCCTTATATAATTACACATAAAATCCACACACTTTTAAATAATTAATTTAAAATAAAAATTTAAAGATAACAAATTTTGGGATGTTATAGCTTGGGGTGGGGACAGGGAAAAAGCCACCTACATAAGCTGCTTCAAGAAGCCACATGTTAAGATGATCCATTTGCTGCGACTTCTGGCTTCTTCAGAAGCCAGAAGCTACCCCATAAGCTGGATCGAATGGGCCCTATATCTAAATGTCTTTTGGATAATGTTGACTAAGGTTGTCGAAATATCGATTCTAGTCATATGATTGTATGTTTCTACAACTCATATTGATTGGACCCATCTAATCCTATTGTGGTCTTAATTTGGTAAAATCTTAATATTGTTACAATTCTAACATAAAAACTGTAGGTTCGTGATCAAAATTTTTATATGATCCTACTTAATTCTAGTGATTTATTATAAATAATTACTTGCATATGTCCCTTTAATTTGTAAACTTTTACTTTTTATTATTTCTTCATGTCCATTATAACTTGCATAAATAACAAATGATATTTTCTTTACATTATTTTTTTGTAAACAAAAGTTCTAAAAGTGTAGTTAAAAATAGAAGTGTTAAAATACAAGTAGATTTTAAAAAAATATTTCTTTGGTAGAATGAGATAGGATCTTAGATTCTACATCTTTGGTAGAATCAAATAGTATCTTAGATTCTACATCAATTTTACGATTTGCGGTCCTGTTGAAGCACCTTTGATCCAATTTAGAATTATGATTATGACAACCTTGTTGTCAGCATTTCAACTTTCAGCCCCCACACTCGGTGGTCAAAATGTAATGCTAAGAAGATGTCCAGTTTGTTTTCATACAAATATAAGGTTTGTTCAAAATTGCTTTTGGCTTCTAGTTTTGAGAAGTCGGAAATTATTTTGAACGCGTTGGTTTCTTAATTCGGTTTTTTTCTTTTTCTTTGCATTGTCCGTGAGAAATAATGGTTTTTTCTCCTTTTTCTACATTTTCATTTAATTAAATGACTCATCCAAAAAACCAACAGTCCTTGGCCATTTTGGCCAAAAGCCAACAAACGCAGCACAAAATCACCAGCAAAATGTCATTTTGAATGGACCTACTGTTAGATAAAGCGTAGACCTATGCTAAAAAATAGTTGGAATCTGATTCATGGTACCACCAAGTATTAGACCAAGGCCCCGCTCGGTTGGGCTGAAAAACTGTGTCTTATGGCTGAAATTGCACTGTAGCTGGCTGAAATTATACTGTAGCTAAAGATGGCTTATTTGGAGTAATTAAATTTAAAAAATTTAAAAATATAAAAAATATGTTAGCTCATCACGGACAACACAAACGAATACGGGAAAAAAGAACCGGCAACAAAGCTCAAAAATTTAGAAAAAACGAAATTTATAAATAGTGAAAAATAAGCTAGAAGTCAGAAGTTTAAATTGAAATAAGCGAGACCCAAATCCTGATAAAAAGTTTCAGACAAAAGAAATGACAAATCATATTGTCCTCAGAAAACACATGGTACTGCCCATCTTATCTACAGGTTGCTACCCAAACGATGATCACGATCACATGATAGCTTTTTTAAGCTTGACTCCACCATAAACCTCTGATGATCAACACCGAATCATAATTTGTCTTTTTTCCTTCCGAAAACCATTGTGATCCATTTTCATTCCGCTAAAGAAATTGGCCGCGTTCTTTGGGAGTCTGATAGTTTTTGTCTATGTTTTTTTGGATGACAATAAACGGTGAAAATGCTAACGCGGATAGCGTACACAATTTTAAACTCAAAAAATTGTTTACAAAATTTACTTTAAAAAACTGTCTAACATGTTTTGACTTTTAAAGAATCCCACAACCAAAAATAAAAAGACGCCCATCTTGGACCATTGCTCTTCTTTGCACGCCTTCCAAAGTCTCCGAGATGAAAAGTCCAAGACTTTGTAATAGTTTCTAAAAACTATTTTTCTATATTAAATAGTTTTTATATAGTATCCAATTTTTAAGCGAAGTGTCTTTTTAAGATGGTCTACTAATTAATTGTAAGATATACTATAGTGACTTAATTTATATCGACTAAAATTACATATAAATCTCCCTGTGAACTTCTATATAAACTGTTATTATTTATAATCTAAAGGGATAGACTATTGCAAAGGCGACTGAAATTTTTTTTTATCTTTCAGTCAACTAAAGTTGTACTTTGAATCACCTAAAGTTGCACATGTTTTTTAGGGGGGCTGTAATTTTAGTTGATTGAGAGTGCAATTTCAGGTCACCTGAAGTTGCACTCTGGATCACCTAAAGTTGCAGCTGTTTTTTTGAAGGGGGCTGCAATTTTAGTTCATTGAAAGTGCAATTTCAAGTGACTGAAATATAAAAAAATTTCAGTCGTCTGTGCAATAGCAAAACTGTAATCTAAAACAAAAAAACCAAAAGTCAATTTGGAAACAACCAAGTTACTTCTAGTAGCAGTACTCTCTCTGTGAATCGGACCCGTCCCTTAAGGTAAAGGGAAAATTGCTCTCATGCCACAAAGTTTAGTGCCGTCCTCTCATTTGCCACATAGTTAAATGATTTTTTTATTATGCCACAAATTTGAGTGTTTTGCCCTTTGTTTTGCCATTTTGACCCTTTTGCCCCCGGCCCCACCCCAGGCCTGCCTCCTCGCGCCTCTCGCCTCCTCCCCCGCGATCCCGTCCTCTCCCGTTGGCTCGCCTCTCCGCCTCCTCCGCCGCCGGTTGGCTCCGCCCTCTATGGAGCCAACATCGCCTCGCCGCCGACCTCCTCGACAGCGGAGTTATTGAGCCGGCCGCCGGCGAGGCTGTTTCTTCCCCAACACCGGCGCCGGGTCTTCTCCGGGAAGCGCTGCGTCTTGGGCCGATTCCCCGCGCATGGAGCATTGCCCGGACCTCGCAATCACCACCCCCACATCGCCGGACCCCGCCTCCCTCCCCAGCGAACCGCCGCCACCTTCTTTCTCGCCGCCGAGCCCTTCCCCGCCGCCAGCTCACGGCTCCACTCCACCCGCCCGGCCCAAGGTAGGCTTAAGACCCCCCGAGGTTGCTCTCTCAACGAGCAATCGGGTCCCCGTGGCCTGAGCCGCCGGCGCCCCTTTTCCCCTGTCTCGGCCGTCGCCGTGCTCATTGCCGGGCGCCGCCAGGCCTAATCCGGCCGTCTCCTCCCGCCCCGAGGCGCGCGCCGGGTCGTGTGACCGTTTGGTCGTGCCGCCAGCGCCTCGTGCCCTCCGCCGCGGTTGGCTCGCCTTCTCACGGCCGGGACAAGCAAGCGGCCGGCTCAATAACGCCGGCGGGGGCAAAAGGGTCAAAATGAAATTATTAAATGGAGAAAATGGCAAAATAAAGGGCAAAACATTCAAGTTTGTGGTATAATAACAAAGTCATTTAACTATATGGTAAATGAGAGTATGGCCCTAAACTTTGTGTTATGAGAGCAATTTTCCCAAGGTAAATAGCTCAACATCTCTTCGACGCGACTCCCGACGAGAGATCGCTCCCGTATCCCACCCGCGCGGCGCGAGCGAGCAGCCTCCCGCCCCGCCTCCGCTCCGGAGCTAGGGTTTCCGATCCCGTCGGCCGCGTCGGTGGAGACCATGGCGGGGACCTGCGTCGGCCCGGATCCGGGCGGCCTGACGCGGATCCAGCGGTGAGCGGTGGGCCTCCCCGCCGGCGGCCGGTCAGCCATGGCGTCCTCGCCGGTCAAGTTCTTCTCGGTCTTCCTCGCTGTCTCCGTCGTCGGTTGGGTCGTCTTCACGTAAGCCATCCTCCACGCTGGAACCCCGATAGGATTGGGTTGGGATCCCGCGGAGCCGGTTTTTGGGCTTCGCGGGTGGGGGAATTGGGGCCTAGGGATCCAGCATTCCGGTTCGAGCATCGCGAGGCCACGGGTTGCTTAGTGCTGCTTGTCGGTAGTAGGATTTTGAATTCTGTGGTTGGTTGACTGGGGCGTTTTGGTGTTTGGTGATCGACACCCGTTTGTGTGTAGAAACTGAAGCGCTCGAGTTGCATAACTACTACTACTACCACCACCACCACCACCACCACTCTACTAGCAGCAGCAGCAGAGTCTCATGGGGGTTGGGGAGCTGTTCGTGCTGTGGGTTTGGGGTTTTGCACTGGTAAGTTTGAGGTCTTTTGTGTTTAAGGGTGTAGGCGATAGGCATTTTGTCTGAGCAGCATGGGTTGCTTAGTAAGATCTCAGTGAGATTGGTGGTGTCCGTGGCGTGATAATTGAGCTTTCTGATGGTAGGTTTAAGCGTTTGTGGGGGTCGCTGGAATGCTCATTTGTCCGGTTGTAGTGTGGGTTGCATATGGGAGCAAGACCTTGCCTAATTGCTATTGTGCTTGGCTGCACAAGAGATGCTTCGATGTGGAAATTGGTTTTCAGGTGGAGCCAAATTTGAATTTTGGTGTTTGTGGTCGCCAGTTGTTTGAATCATAGAGTGAAATAGTTAGCGGTGGTAATTATTAACATGCTGTGGGAGTTGCTCCAATCATACTTGTTAGTTGCTTTGATCTACTCATTGTGCTTTGGTCATAGTTCTTCCAGTTAACCCTAGTTGGCAGTCGGTTGTAGAAAGATGTTATGGTGTGCTCTATAGTCTACTCAGTTCTATTGCTGTTTGGTGAATGGTGTAATGGTAATTTTGGGCATTTGGTGTTGGGTGTCCATTTAGTTAAAATCGTAGTGCTGGTTGATTTGTATTGCAAGACTGGAATAGCTTGCTTGTCTTGCTTTTTTGTATGCTGCACAGCGAATTATAGTGGTATGTTCAAGATTCAATATGCTGACCGTGGCTATACTTAAGTCTCAGAGCCCCAATTTCTTAATGATGGAAACATTTCTAAATTCTAACTGATTCAGTTCACATTCCCATTTACATGGTATTCTGATGTCAAAGTGTGGTTAAACTTGTAGAGTTGTAGTGGTAAATCTGAGGCTTTCGATTTTGGAGTGGTTAATGATTTATTCCTGTTGGTTGGAGTTTTATATTTCTACTACTTGTTTCTAATGGAAAGAACAAATGACTGGTCATTAAACTGGATTAAAGTCATTTTGAGTTTTTGACTGTTGAGATCTCATTCTAGCCTACTGATTTAGCGCCAGCCTCGCACAAAACATTCATTCAAAGACAAAAGGAGAGAAATATGCCATCAAAAGCTGTTTTTTCTATCTTCTAAGATCATGCGATGCCATTAAAAACTGAATGTCCTATCACTTTAATACCTCCGTATCACCATATGTACAGATTTTGTCATTTTGCTATATAAATTTCTGTAGTGAAGTGTCTGTTGAGCATTGATCTGTTTTTGCACACTTTGCAGATTTGCTGCGAGATTGTTAGCTTGGTTCGTGAGCCGTGTACTATGTGCTTCTGTTGGGTTTCGAGTTGCTGGGTTCAATTGCTTGCGTGATGTAACAATAAAGTTCAGTAAGGTTTGTCTTTCATCTCATGCTGCCAAGTTGCTTGAGTTTAGAAGTTCATGATTGTCTGCCCTTTGTTTGTTAGTTCATTTTAATTTGGGGCATCTTGCTTTGGTGTCTTTTACATCTTTTTTTTGCATGCAATCTGGTGCTATTCCTTTTGCTACCCTGTTGAGGCTTTGTCAATTGTCATGCTCTGTTGCACTTTACAAGCAACTATCATTATCTAATATTTTCCACATTTGTGCTCTGAATAGTTAAAAAATGTTTTCTTGCATTGTGGCTCAGTTGCTTACGATCATTTGACTTGCTGATGTTGCGTACCCTGTTGCAAAATACCTGATCAGCAATTGTCAATACAGATTAAGTAATGGCACAAACTTTGCCGATTTACTCTATGCTAGGAGCTCCATGCATAAAACAGGGGCAGGGAGATTAGGATGATGGATGCCTATATTACCTTGAAACTGTAGAACATTTATTTTGTAACAAAAAAAGGTTTTGCACTTTTGCTAAAAAAACCACTTGTTTTGTAACTGAGTATTGTTTTATATGTTGGCTCTCTGCCTGCTAGTGGAGATGGAGAATTGGGCCGTAATTTCTTTTCTGTTATGAAATACTTTTGTGCTTAAAAGTCAAAATCATTTAATAATTGTTGAACAATATGCATTTTATTTATGTTTCTCTGAAATTTTTATTCCTTAATTGCTAACTCATGTGTTCACATTATCCCACTTCTTCTCAGGGTTCTCTTGAATCTGTTTCAATCGGTGAAATAAAATTAAGCTTCCGCAAGTCACTGGTCAAACTAAGTTTCGGTGTCATCTCCAAGGACCCAAAGCTGCAATTGCTAATAAATGATCTTGAAATTGCAACTAGATCATCTTCACAAAGCAAAAAGATAATTAAGTCAGCAAGGCCTCGCTCCACAGGAAAAGGGAAATGGTTGGTAACATCAAGTATGGCTAGACTTTTATCAGTTTCTGTGACAGATCTGATGGTCAAGGTAACTTTTTTTGTCCTGATAATTTCTTATCATCCAAAATCTGATTTGCACATGAAGTTTGCTTGCTTCTAATTTCTATACCACACTAACATGTTTAGTGTGCTTAAATTTGTTGAGGAAGTAACACTGGCTTGATCAAATGCTAAAATGCCTTTTTGGTGCTTTAGTTTGTTTGCACATTCAATTTGGTCCTCTGCATTCAAACTGTGCAACTCAGCCCGTTTTACTTCCAAATTTAGTTCAAATTGGTAATTCTATTACATGGGAAGGATAGAAAGCTTAGTTACCACAACACCGAGTTGCCTAGTTCAGTGGGGACTTAATGCAATAGAAAATTTTACCTCTTTTCTATTATTCCTTGTTTTTGGTGATCTGTCTTCTATATGTAAAAGTCTTATCCTGAAAAGCATCTCAGCTGAAGGCATCACCCAACCATAGAGATGTGCTGGATATACTTTTTGCTGACCGGAAGCACCTTGCATTTGAAATGATGCATTTTCTTGGGTGTGTACTATTATTATTATGCTAATGATGTAGGTGCCAAATGGTGCTGTCGACATCAAAGAGCTGAAGGTCGATACATTTAAAATTGCTGGACCTCATCATATTCTTGGTGTCAAGTTGCACCTTTTACCTTTGAATGTACACTTTGGAGATTTGGGGTTGACTGCTGATCCGATGGGCAGCTGTAATCAGCTTGATGCTTTCCAGTCTGATCAAGGTTCTCTAGCTAATTCAGAGAAATTTTTGGCTCCATTTGTTTGTGAAGATCTGTTGGTTACTTGTGACTTTGGTCATGAAAAGTGAGTTCTTTTGTTCTTGGTAAATGTATTTTTGGGTGCACCTTATGTTACTGATATTTTTAGATTGCAAAATCAGAATAAAACATATAAATCACTAGTAATTGTAGAAGCCACGAACAACATTCTGAGATGTTGTAGATTATTCTTGAATTAATTTGTGTTGTTTAATTATTTATCGGTTCAAAGCAGTGAGAAAATTCTGTCCAATCTAGAGATTACAGACTAGAGACAAAAATTGTGTTTTCAATTTCCCAAGAAATGCTTTGTATTGTTATCATATTTGAAGTTTCAATAGTACTTAACTTTTCCTGTGTGTATTTACAAATTGTTAGTTTTTGTCAGGGTGAGAGGTGTCAAAATTGTTAATCTTGAACTGAAATGTGGGGATGTTGCTGCCAACATTGATGAAAGGCTCTTTTACAACAAACATACACAGCCAGAAAATAATGGTGGCTCTGAGAATGCTGGTGATGCTAACCCGGGTACTTCATCAATCAAACAATCATCTAAAAGCAAATCCATTCTACCAGCATTGAAGAAACAGATGCTTGCATTTCCGGATAAGGTTTGTTAGCACTAAAAGTTTGAAGTGTGGATATTACGTTGATCTGTGTGACAAACTTAATTTGATTTGTGCTTGTAACCTTTGTGCTTCTGTTAGATATCATGGTTCCAGAACTAATAGCTTGCCCTAATTTATAGTTTGATTAGGAATATAGCAAGCATGGCAAAGCCACATTGGTTTAACTTCTATCTTGTCAAATTAAGTGCTTGGCTTGAGATAACAAGTCTTGATATGTGTGTCTTGCTGATGTTTTGGAGGTGCAAGTGAAGACTAGGCAGGAGGTCCTCAAGTTTGTTAATTGTCAGCAAAATGTGTTGGGCCATGTGGTGTATCGTTGTTTATGTCTATTATGAATTTGCGATAACTTTGTTTGTTTTTGATGTTCTCCAATATGTGAAATTAAAATTTACAATCCTTCTGTTGGCAGTTGAAAATAATTGAATGGACTATCCTTCTTTAGGCAGTTGGAAATTATATTTCTGTACCCACTTATGTTGTTTCTCTAATTATTTTTTGGGCTGTGCCTGAAAAGTATTGCTAAATATTGTATTTGTTCTTTGGAAGGTTAACTTCAGTGTGCCGAAGCTTGATGTGAAGTTCACACACCTGGGTGAAGGGCTTAGTGTTCATAACAATGTTATGGGGATCCACTTTACTAGTTCAAAGTCGCTGCCACAGGATGATTTAGAGGACGCTACGCCACACTTCGATGTGCAAATTGATCTTAGTGAAATTTATGTAAATCTCTATCGCTTTATCTAAACTCTTGTTATGCTTATCAGTAGCTATTATTCAATCATCCGTGTTTACTATGTTGCCTTTCAGTTAGTAAGAGAAGGCTCTAGCTCTCTATTGGAAGTTCTTAAAGTTGCTGTGTTTACTATGTTGCCTTTCAGTTAGTAAGAGAAGGCTCTAGCTCTCTATTGGAAGTTCTTAAAGTTGCTGCAGTAGCTTCTTTGGATATTCCTTCGGACGTAAGCATCCTCCTACTTTAGTTGGCTGATAATTTTGCAATCGCCTTTTAGAGCTCTAAAATATGGCTTTCTTTCAGCCATTTCTTCCAATCAGAGCTGAGATCGATGCCAAGCTTGGTGGCACACAATGCAATGTTATGTTGAGCAGATTGATGCCATGGATGTGCCTTCGTTCTTTGAAAACCAAAGGAATGAAGCTTTCCGAGGGGAACTCTCATCAAGAAATTTCTCAAACAAAGGAGATCAAGGCGATTATGTGGACTTGCACAGTTTCTGCCCCGGAAATGACTGTCATGCTTTACAGTCCTGATGGATTGGTATTGTACCATGTAAGTTCTCTCAATTCAACATAAGAGTATGGCCTGTTCTGTTTATCAACGGTAGTGTGGGAGTTGGCATGTCCCAGCAGACACTTGTTTTATGTAGATGACTTTTGTGGGTTACAAACAGCATTTCTTTGTTGAAGCACTGAATGTTGCAGGTGTTCAGTATCAAGAATTAATCATACTGAAGTTTTAAAAAATAATCATACTGGCAAAAGTTTATTGACTAATGGTTGGTGTGTCTAGATGCTGACGCCTAGTTCATTTTAGATACTTGTATTGGAGGTCCACCATGAAAGCATAATGAAAAGGTTGGTCGAGGTGTGTCTATGCAGGCTAGTGTGGGTATTGTGGCTGAGCTCTCAATATGGGTCATCAACATATACGGTCTAGTTACAGGTTTCTTTTTATCTTTTACTTTCTATGTCTTAATAGCACTTAGTGTTTTCACAATAGGATGCAAGTTCCTCTGAACTATCACTTGCAAAAGTAATTTATTGGTATGATTTTTAATTTTAAGGTTATTGTTTACACATGCTGTAAGCCTTTTCTGATGGGTCTAATTTTAAGGTTATTGTTTACACATGCTGTAAGCCTTTTCTGATGGGTCTAAGTATTAACTTCGTTTTGATTTGATATGTTCCTTTCATTTTGCAGGCCTGTTCCCAGTCATCACATTTGTTTGCTAATAACATTGCAAGCAAGGGGATTCAGATACACACAGAACTTGGTGAATTGCTGGTGCACATGGAAGATGAATATAGAGAATTCTTGAAGGAAAACATATTTGGTGTTGATACTTACTCTGGTTCCCTAATGCACATTGCTCGGGTGAGCCTTGATTGGGGATACAGGGAAATTGAGGTCCAAGATATGGCTGAAACTACTAGACTTGCTCTTGTATTTTCCATCGATGTCAGTGGCATGGGAGTTAAATTCGGCTTCAAGCATTTGGAATCTCTTGTGCTCAATTTGATGTCCTTTAGGACTCTCTTTAAGAATCTTCCATCTTCTCGTGAAAGGGCCAAAGAAAAGAATTTGGGGCATAAAGGGAAAAAGAAAACAAAAGGTGTGGAAATATTGAAATTAAGCCTACAGAAATTCTCTATTACTTACTGTGGTGATGTAAATATAGTAAATATGCCAATTGCTGATCCAAAGCGTGTGAACTATGGCTCTCAAGGCGGTCAAGTAATTGTTAGTGTCTCTGCTGATGGCACACCACGTAGGGCAAGTATAACTTCAGAACTACCAGGCAGTGGCCGCAACTTGAGGTTCTCTGCATCTTTAGTTATCTCTCATCTCTCTATGTGTGCAGACAAGGAGAAAAAGTCAACACAAGCAGAATTGGAACGTGTGAAGACAATCTATGAGGAGGATCATAGCTCTGGTGTCAAAGTGACTTTGCTAGATGTGCAGAATGCTAAAATTGTTCGCCGATCCGGTAACCTTACAGATGTTGCTGTTTGTTCCCTCTTTAGTGCAACAGACATTAATCTCAGATGGGAACCTGATGCTCATTTAGCACTATTTGAGACCTTGATCCGCTTTAAGCATTTCCTACATCATAACAAGTTTCAGAGTTCTGAGAAGCTGATCAATCCTGAAGTTGGCGATATCAAAGCGAATGAGCATGGTAAAATAACTGCTGGTTCAGTTAAACCTCAGAAGTCTGATAGAAGAGGGTCAATTTTTGCCATTGATGTGGAGGTGTTGAGAATATCCGCTGAGCTTGCAGATGGTGTTGAAGCAAACATGCATGTACAATCTATCTTTACTGAAAATACCAAGATAGGTGTACTGTCCGAGGGCCTTTCTCTCAGTCTTAATGGTGCCAGAGTTCTAAAGAGCACACGCATACAGATCTCCTGTATTCCTTTTGGAACTGGAAGTTTGCTTGATGCAAAGGTTGATCTATCATCCAAAAGAGATTGGGTTGTTCAAGGGCTAGATGTCCATATTTGCATGCCATACAGGTTGCCGTTGCGTGCAATAGAGGATACTGTTGAAGATATGATTCGTGCCCTAAAGCTTGTCTCTGCTGCCAAAAAAAGTATATTGTTTCCTGATGGGAAAGAGAGCTTGAAAAAGGTTAAGTCTGGGACCGCTAATTTTGGGTCTGTAAAGTTTGTGTTACGAAAACTGACAGCAGAAATAGAGGAGGAGCCCATACAGGGTTGGCTTGATGAACATTACCATTTGATGAGGAACAAAATTTGTGAATTGGGAGTTAGGTTGAAATTTCTTGATGAGGCTATATCAGGAAGTGTAGATCCTAACCATTGCAGCTCTGAGAGGAAAGTTCTCTATGATGGCATTGAGGTTGACATGCATGACACTGCAGCTCTTCAAAGGTTGCGGGAAGAAATCCATAAGCAAGCATTTCGATCGTATTATATGGCTTGTCAGAAAATGGTGTTTGCAGAAGGGTCAGGAGCGTGTTCAGAAGGTTTTCAAGCTGGATTCAAACCAAGTTCATGGAGAGCTTCACTTCTTTCACTTTCTGCTTCTGAACTGGATCTTACTTTGACCAGGATAGATGGTGGAGAGATAGAAATGGTTGAATTTATAAAGGGTGTTGACCCTGTTTGTCAGGAGAAGGACATACCATTCTCTCGTCTGTACGGTAGTGATATTTCTGTCCTTGCAGGGTCCTTGGTCATACAACTGAGAGACTATACTTCTCCTCTCTTTTCTGCAACCAGTGGGAAATGTAAAGGTCGTGTTGTGCTAGCCCAGCAGGTCAGGTCCATCAAATTCTTTCTTTTGTGCTGCACATGCGTATTCCAAGGTTGTGTATCCATGCTTATAGCTTGTTATCTCATATCTGGTTTTTGTGCTCATTTCCTTTCCTTTCCTGTAAAGCTGTAACTCATAATTCTTTCCCTCCTTTTTGTGCTTTGAGATTTTCAATGTATGTAGAAACATAGAACTAATGAGTTGTTAAAGATATGTAGCACATTGAGAGGATTATGAGTATGCGTGTTCCGAAAACTCGTGGTAATTGGCAGTGTAACACAGACTTAACTAAGCATCCCAGTTAGGGTTGGTACCTTGTATTTCTGCCAGCCTACCACAACACTATTACACTACGTTAACGCTTACCACAGGCACATGATTTGAGCCGGATTTATCTATATATGTTCACTTACAGGTATTATTATGCATATCAAATTATCAATCCAGTTTTCACTTACATGTATTATTATGCATATCAATCTCATGTACTATATATGCCCTATGGGCTTCTTTGCAATACAAGCTTCTTCCTTTGTAACAGTAACCAGTCCGGTACCGGAGTTCTGGTCCTTGGTTACCAGCCTTCCCAAAATGTATAGTTGATGGAAACAGTCATCCTTGTCGTTCTGTCTTTGTCAGATGGGACTTAAGATATATACAATTAATGGACATCAAACGTGTGATGATGGAAGGATGAAGCTTTATACTCGGTTTGGCCAATTTGATGATTTCTATGTCAGGGAGATCCTGTTAGCTAGTATTGATGTCAGTTTGCAATAAGATATTTACTAAGAACTGTATCACACACACAAGGTTCAGCATACCAGTTACGAGACAAATCCTGGACCTAGATCTGTACCGTTTCTCACCAGGAACTGAGAAAAACCTGAATGGTTTGCTAACTCAAATTCAATTGCAATTTCAAACGAAAACCAGTTCTTGGTCAACACGAGTTACAGTGGGAACAGAACTTTAAGTCTGAATTTAAAAATTCAAATATGAGTTAAATAAAAAATCAGGTAGTTTTTAAAATCTGGGCCCCTCCTGGGATTTCTTGTAACTGGCTGGTTAACCAGCGGGATTTTGAACCCTGATGGTAAATTCGATGATCTGTGGATCTGTTGTTTCTTTTCTATTTCTATATTATCTATTTGAAGTCCTTTACTGTGCATGTTGGCCCAGAGTAGGCTTCTGCATTGTGATCTAAAAGACCTGATGAAGCTTGTTTACACTAATCATTGGATCACTCTATTTTTTTATTTTAGTATTATCTTCATTTGGATCTTCGTGTGAATTTGGGAATCAACGACTCATTTGCCCTATTTCCTATTTAACATCTAAGAACTGTAGACTGATAATTCATCGCATTAGCTCCATTCCTTCTAGACCACTGATTTTAGAACATTAGCTGCTTGGATGAAGAAACATTAACTGCTTGGATGAAAATTCATGATCTGACTGCAGTCCTGATTTTTATACAAAGGCAAATCCAGCCCACTGCTGGTAGCTTGAACTCTACAAATTCCTTCAAGATAAGAGTAGTAGTTGGAAAATTTAGATCTGGTTGTTACATATTTGGATGTGAGTGAGTGAGTCTCTTCAGAGTTTTTTTTTTATTCTCATTGTGTCTACTTGCAGGCAACATGTTTTCAACCCCAAATACACCAAGACATATATATTGGAAGATGGCACAAGGTCACGATGCTACGTTCTGCCAGTGGTACCACACCAGCAATGAAAATGTACTATAAGTTACCTATTTATTTCCAGAGGGGAGATATTTCTTTTGGAGTTGGTTATGAGCCATCATTTGCTGATATAAGTTATGCATTTCAAGTAGCCCTACGGAGAGTTAATCTTAGCACCAGAGATAGAAATTCTGGTCCAGCAAACCAACCACCTAAAAAGGAGCGCAGCTTGCCATGGTGGGATGACATGAGATACTACGTCCATGGAAAGATAGTTTTGCATTTCAGTGAGACCACATGGAAGTTCCTGGCAACAACTAATCCTTATGAGAAGATAGACAGACTCCAAATTGTTTCTGAATACATGGAGATACAGCAAACGGATGGGCATGTGGATATTTCTGCAAAGGAATTCAGGATGTACGTCAGCAGTTTAGAGAGTATGATGAAGAATTGCAGCTTAAAAGTTCCATCTGGCGTGCCCAGACCTTTTATTTATGCTCCTTTGTTCTCCCTTAATGTGATTATTGATTGGCAGTGTGAATCTGGCAGCCCATTGAATCATTATTTGCATGCGCTCCCAAATGAGGGTGAGCCAAGGAAGAAAGTTTACGATCCATTTCGATCTACTTATCTCTCTCTTAGGTGGAACTTCTCACTTAGACCTTCGCAAGTACAGTGTGATGATGGCGCATCATCTTCCTGTTATGGAAACAGTTCAATGCTATGCGGAACCATCTCCGGTAATTGGTCCAAAATGGCTGATGTTGAATTCCCCACCATGAACCTGGGAGCCCATGACCTTGCTTGGGTTTTCAAATGGTGGAGTTTAAATTACAGCCCCCCTCACAAACTGCGTTCTTTCTCTAGATGGCCTCGTTATAAAATTCCTCGAGCTGCTAGATCTGGTAACCTTTCACTGGATAAAGTTTTGGTTGAGTTCTTTTTCCGGGTTGATGCTACTCCCTGTTGCATAAGACATGCAACTTTAACTGAGGATGATCCTGCAAGTGGCTTGACCTTTAAAATGTCAAGTTTGAAGTATGAGTTGTGTTACAGTCGAGGTAAACAGAAATACACATTTGATTGTAAACGTGAATCTCTGGATCTTGTTTATCGTGGTCTTAACCTTTACAGGCCATATGTTTATCTAGTGCGAGATGTTAACTTGTCTTTGGCTGAAAATGTATCCAAATTAAAGAATAAGAGCCAGCAGTCACTGGGCAAAGTTCCTAATGACAAATGCAACATGGGCAATTTCCAAGAAAAACATGAGGATGGCTTCCTCTTGTCTTCTGATTATTTCACAATAAGAAGACAAACTCCTAAGGCAGATCCTGCAAGACTTATGGAATGGCAAGATGCTGGTAGGAATCTTGAATGTGGTGCTGATACTCTATCTGAGCCTAGTGATGATGATGATGGTTTCAATGTGGTGCTGGCGGACAATTGCCAACGGGTATTTGTGTATGGTCTTAGGCTTTTATGGACTATTGAGAACAGAGATGCGGTTTGGTCATGGGTTGGAGGAATTTCCAAAGCGTTCGAACCTCCGAAACCCTCTCCTTCGCGGCAATATGCACAAAGAAAGATGATTGAGGAAAGGCAGAATGCTGAGGGCTCTAGATTAACTCAAGATGCTACCTCTTCTATCCATGTTGGTTCTCCTTTGGTGCAACCTGTCGAGGCTCTGGGCTCTACTTCCCCATTACATAGTAAAGCCAACCGCTCCTCTGATATGGCCGGTATGCTTATCTTTGCTAAATGTCTCATGCTATACTAAAAGTTGCATGCTTCATTTATTTTGCTTGTGCACTTGAGTCAGTTGAAAGCTAGAAGCTGTTGAAATTATTACAAATTACCATTCACTTGAGTCAATGTTGCAGTGAAGCATGGCATTTTTGATGATTCAGATAAAGGAGGGAATCTGCATTTTATGGTTAATGTTATTAAACCCCAGTTCAACCTACATTCTGAAGAAGCCAATGTAAGTGATTTTGAAGAAATGTGTTTTTCTTTTGTTCTCATTTGATTTTCAATTGTAAATTATTCTTTCATGTAGCTAATGATAAAGGGTGATACCGTTTATTTTGTTGAAAGCTTTTGAATGTCACAATTTTTGGCGAATTTGAGGCTAATCCGCAGCACACGTCCTTCCATTTAACCCACTGTATTTTAAGATTAAAATTTTATCTGCAGTCAGTTTCTTGATTCTGGTATGCTGTATGTACTTGTTAATATTTCATTGGTATTTCACATTAGAAAATGGTTGAACTCCCTAAATCTGAGTGGTGGTGTGATTCCCTAAACTTCAAAACTATGTTGGTCGGTCTCAAACTTGATTTTTTTTTTCTCATGTCGGCATTATGGGTGTTTTAATGATCGGGCCCGTTCATATTGGCTTTTGGTTTTGGTTTATAAATAGTAACATGTTGTATAGAAGTTTGTAGAGAGACTCGCGTGCAATTTTGACCGATATAAATGAAGTCACTACAGTGTGTACTACAATTGACTGGTAGATCCAGCCTTGAAAAGACACTCTGTTTGAAAGTTAAGTAATGTAAAAAAATCATTTACTGTAGAAAAACAGCTTTTAGAAGCCAATACGAATATGGTCTTACTTTGTTGATGTGGCATGGGGCTGGTGTGAGCATGACATGAAACAAGAAATTAGTGAGGTAGGGGCATAGGACCCTAGAAAAGTCATGTTTCATCTGCCTCACATCAATCCCTGCCACATCAGCAGATTTCATCATTAGAACACCCATAACAACTCAAGTGACATGAATATTCGAAGTTTTGGGACCTGCCAAGATTATTTTGAAGTTTAGGGGCCTAAGTGGCACCACCGCTCAATTTTGCGGACCTGCATTGCAGTTTTCTCTTGACACTATGTTAGTTTTTGGCTTTTCACAGGGTTTTTACTTTGTTCTATGTTTTCCTTTGGCGTGTTCGCATTGGTGCATCTTTCAAAACTGTTGATTGCATAGGCTCATTGATTACTCCATGTTGTTTCATGTTACATTTTCTGTTTTCTGTTCTAACAATAATACCAGGACAACAAAGTCCAATAGTTGGTATAGATAAGAAAAAGTATCCTCAGAAAGTCCATGTTTTAAACAGTTGGGTATGACCAAAGAGGAAATTAGCCCAGTAACATTGCAAAAGGAGCTTGGACTGCTAAATCATATTACAATCACCATTTATTATGATTTATGGAAAATGATGTTGCCATGGAGACTTCGAATGTTCCTTTTAGATTTTTTTTTTAAAATTACACAAATACCCTCATCTCATCTCTTCCTCCCCCAACTCCAACTGTTGCCAGTTTGCCCATCTAGTCACTGCGGCGGGCCCCTCCACTGCTGACATGAGCTCTGCCACCGCTGTGATCTCCTTCGTTGCATCCTCCAGTGACCTCCAAAACACCATGAGGGCAAAAACATCGTTTTATCCATAGAAGTGTTATTTGCTATATGTAAATAGTGCTTGCTATGTTTTTTCTTCTCTAATTTCACCCCGAAGTTATTGTGCTAATTTTCTCAAAAGTTAAAAAAAGTAAAAAGGAATTCTCTCAACTGATCCAGCAATTTCTTGAAAAAAAAAACAAGCTGAAGGGGTTGTGAAAATAGGTGTTTATGTATCAGGCTCATGTATATAATGATTTTGTTGCAATATGTATATAGCTTTCTGGTATGGAACTAAAGCTATTTGCTATATGTACCAGGGTAGGTTTCTACTTGCTGCAGCTAGTGGGCGTGTGTTAGCTCGTTCGTTCCATTCAGTTGTTCATGTTGGGAAAGAGATGCTAGAGCAAGCACTAGGGACAAGCAGTCTACACATTCCTGAGTTACAACCTGAAATGGCCTGGAAAAAAGCTGATCTCTCAGTGATTCTTGAAGATGTTCAAGCTCATGTTGCACCGACTGATGTGGATCCTGGTGCTGGTCTGCAGTGGCTTCCTCGGATTCTTGGTAGCTCTGAGAAATTGAAGCGCACAGGGGCCTTGTTAGAGAGAGTGTTTATGCCTTGCGAGATGTACTTCCGTTACACTAGGCACAAGGGTGGAACTGCAGACTTGAAGGTAAAGCTAACGAGATATGTTCAAGCAAACAAGCCAATCCCACTGCCTACGAGCTTGGATTGATTGCAGTCTAGAAAACTAAATACATGAAACGTCTTTCTTCTGATGGTTAAGCAATATTGTATTGCATGCCCCAGGTTAAGCCATTAAAGGAGCTACGTTTTAATTCTCCAAACATTACTGCAACAATGACTTCTCGCCAGTTTCAAGTCATGTTGGATGTGCTTAGCAATCTCCTGTTTGCAAGACTTCCCAAGTGAGATTCCTTTTAGGTTCATGAATTCTTTTTTTTTCTTATTTCGAGCCACTCGTGTTTGTTGCCTTCACTATTAGGTCCTTGAGCTTGGTCCAAGGATTTTGTAGAGTTCACTGTTCCAGGCTGATCATTGATATTTACCATTAGAGGGATATTACGTACTAGAGTTAACACTAGTTCTGCTTTGGAATCAACACATTTTGTACAGGCATTATTTGAAAACAACCATTACAGGGATATTTACAATCGCTTGTAGCATGCAGCAGTAGATTTGTTGATAAACTAGAAAAGCTTGGTTCCAACTGAACCTGTAATTAACTGATTCCTTGAATTTGCACAAGCGTTTGTAAATTGTTCACTGAATTCGAACTGGCATTCAATACGTGCATCCAAGGTAAGAAATTCCAGTACCGGGGGGTTACCGCTCGGTGGCCGGTAACCGGATAACCCGGGAAAAAAAGGCCAAATTTCAAGTGTCGAAATTTGAATTTGAAACTGGTAACCGGAAAAACTGGCGCCCAAAAAACCAGAGAAAAACCGCTAAAAAACCGGGTTTTCAAATTTGAAATTGGAAATTCCTAATACATTCATGGCAAAAAGTATGAAGTCAAGGATGGAAAGTGCATGTATCTTCCTAATACATTTCATTAGTGTTAAACAATGTAAACATCATTAGGGAAACTAACTTTTACATTCAAAATTTTAAATTTAAATTAAATAAAAAACCACCGGTTTTTATTCTACCGGTGCTGCTACTGTATTAGATTGCTGAGTTGCATGATTACATTGACACTAGCTTTGCTTTCAAGCCTATATTCATTAAAAAGATGCATTAGATGTCTTTTTGCTGCTGTATGAGTGTACATATATAAAAATCTAAAATGTAAAATAAGGTAACCTCAAAACTGATTACAAGGCCGATTTCCATATAATCGCGACAAGGTGGGGTGACTGAACGAAAACCGCTTACTGATTTTTAGAACACTTCGTTTGTGCCTTTACAATGCCTAAGGTTCTCACATAATCATTTAAACCGGAACCTATTAAACTAATTAGTAGTATCTGAAAATCATCCTCCATTCCTCATTAATCTTCCTGGTACAGGCCTCGAAAAAACAGTCTCCAATATCCATCAGACGATGAAGATGTTGAAGAAGAGGCTGATGAGGTGGTTCCTGATGGAGTAGAAGAGGTGGAGCTTGCAAAAATTAATCTCGAGCAGAGGGAAAGGGAGAGGAAGTTACTGCTTGATGACATAAGGTCCCTTGCTGGAACTGGTGACAATCATACTGATCACTGTCTTTCTGCAGAGAAGGATGATTGTTTATGGATGATCAACAGTGGGAAAACTTTACTCGTAAGCATTTTAACTTTGTACGGGCTGTATCTAAATAAATGATGTTTTTTAATTCAGTGTTCAGTAAACTACTTTTGAGCATTGATTTCTACAACAATGTTACTAAGGTTATAATCAAGGTTCAAAATACCGGCCGGTTACCGCCAGTAACCAGTTTTATCGGTGCCGATCAGGAAGAAAAAAACCACATGTTTTTTATTTAATTCAAATTTAAACTTTTGAATGTAAAAATTAGTTTCTCTAATGATATTTACATTGTTTAACACTAATAGAATGTATTAGGAAGATCCGTGCATCTCCTGTGCTTGACTTTGTACTTTTTGCCATGAATGTATTAGGAATTTCCAATTTCAAATTTGAAAAACCGGGTTTTAACGGTTTTTCCGGTTTTTTGGGCGGTTACCGGCCGGTTTTCCGGTTACCGATTTCAAATTCAAATTTTGACGTGTAAAATTCGACCAGTTTTTTTCCGGTTACTGGCCGGTAACCGGTACCAGACCCCCGGCGGGATTTACCCCAATAGTGGTATTTGGAACCTTGGTTATAATTTTATAATAACATAAGTATTTTTGACAACAAATCTACTCATATAATTTTCGTGTGACCAACATAGATACTTTGGATATACTAGTGATTGAAATTGAAACAGTGTCTACACACATCCCCTAATTTTTTTTTGGATACGAAGGGAATAATATTCTTTTTACAAACAAGAAGCATAAAGAGTGGCATTCATACATGTTGTCAGACTCTATTTAAGTAAATAAATTTTTTTTGGTAATGTTGTTAGAATCAAGTATTTGTCCCTCTTACCATGAATATATTAGATTGAAATATCAGTTATATTTTGCCATTCTAGTTAATTTTGCTTGGTTTATATCAGCTTCCACATAAAAGAGTGGAACTTCTCCTTATTGGAGTGTAGAATAGTTCCCATACAATGTTTTATTGATATTATACTGTAATCAGGTGGAAGGACTGAAGATAGACCTTCTAAACCTCCAGAAGTCTCGAAAATCTGCATCTTCTGCTTTAAGGAAAGCACTGCAGAAAGCTGCACAGTTACGCTTGATGGAGAAAGAAAAGAACAAAACCCCTTCTTGCGCCATGCGAATTTCTATGAAAATTAGCAAGGTTGTATGGAGCATGCTCGCAGATGGAAACACTTTTGCTGAAGCTGAGATCAGTGATATGGTGTGTGTTGAACCTTTGGTGGAGTAATTCTTTTTTTGCAAAATTTTTACTTTCTTTTTATCTGTAGTATGTGCCTGCTTCAACGTTTTATTTTATTGCAAGTTTACCTTTTCTTTTGGCTGTTTCATCTTTTGAGGATTAATGCGCCTCTAGAACTACCTTTTCCCCCAAGTGATTTAGAATACTTTTTTTTTATTGAATGACTATTCTTGTGGTTCAACCAGGGTTCCAAATCCCGGTGGTAACAGGCTGGTTACCGCCGGTAACCGGTTCTACTGGTGGCAACCGGTAGAATAAAAACCGGCCGTTTTTATTTAGTTCAAATTTGAAAATTTGAATGTAAAAGTTAGTTTCCCTAATGATGTTTACATTGTTTAACACTAATAAAATGTATTAAAAAGATGCATACACCTCCCGTGCTTGACTTCATGCTTTTGCTATGAATGTGTTAGGAATTTTCAATTTTTGAATGTAGAAGTTAGTTTTCCTAATGGTGTTTACATTAATGATGTTTACATTGTTTAACACTAATGGAGTGTATTAGGAAGATGTATGCACCTCCCGTGCTTGACTTCATGCTTTTTGCCATGAATATATTAGAAATTTCCAATTTTAAATTTGAAAACCAGTTTTTAGCGGGTTTTTTCGGTTTTAGCGTTTTTCTTCGGTGTTTTGGTGGTAACTAGCTGGTTTTTCTCCGGTTTTCTAGGCGGTAACCAGCCGGTTTTTCCGGTTACCAGTTTCAAATTCAAATTTTGACGTGTGAAATTTGGCTGGTTTTTTTTCCGGTTACCAGTTGGTAATCGTTCCGGCCATCTAGCGGTATTCCCCTCCGGTTCCGGGTTTTGGAACCTTGGGTTCAATCATAATCTTAAAATATGTTTTGCAGGTATATGATTTTGATCGGGACTACAAAGACATTGGTGTTGCTCGGTTTACAACTAAGTACTTTGTTGTGAGGAATTGCATGGCCAATGCCAAATGTGATACATTATTGTCTGCCTGGAATGCACCACCTGAAAAGTAAGGACTATTTTTGGCTTTATTCCTATCATTGGCTGCTCTTTACATTGCTTTATTGGGGTATATGTTTTCTAAACTAGCGAGCGTCTTGCATTTGGTGCAATTTTTAATGCTACGTCACATTTGTGGGCGGCATTGTTCTTTTTAGTCGCTTTGTAACTTCTTAAAGGCTCCCAATGAATTCCTCTCTAAAAATGGGATTCCAGTGAATGACTACTAACTGGATTCTATTACAGAGGTGTCATGCTCCGTGTGGACGCAAAGCAAGGTGCTCCAAAGGATGGAAATTCTCCGCTTGAGCTCTTTCAGGTTGGTTTACCCTGGTAACATCCATTGAAGTTTGTTAAACTTGAAAAATATGTGGACGAATTGTCTTCTTTTTTGTGCGGAGCTATAATCAGCAATTACCTTTCTAAAGCTTGTAACATCTATTTCTCTTTTGTTGTTTATGAACTTAACTTCGGAATGGTACCATTTCTTTAGTGGTTTAGTCACATTGACACAAGTCACTAACACAGGATGTCTAGAATCAGTTAGTGGACAGAAAAGGAAAAGCAATACATGGAAGGGAAAGCGTTAGAATGGCATGAAAATAGTCTTTTTAGCAAAGTGTAATCCAAATTATTAAACATTTAGCAGTATGTCTGAATTTGTTTCTTCATTTCATGCTTGAATCGGTTTCAGTAACTGAAGAAAAATGAAGACTAGATTATAGCTTGCTATTTGTTTTTGTTACAACCAGGGTTCAAAAAATTGGCGGTTACCGGCCGGTAACTGGATTTACCCGTGGGAACTGGTAAAAAAACTGCCTGGGTTACTTTTGAATTTGTGATTGCATAATGCACTTTCTAGATTGGTTTTGGTATTTTTTTGGTAGATTAACTATTGTATGAAGTAAAAAATGCATGAATTATTGTCCTACCATGTCCCGAAAAAAATACAAATGTATTTGAATTTATGATTGCATAATGCACTTTCTAGGTTGGTTTAGGCATTATTTGTGGTAGATTAATTATTGTATTAACTAAAAATGCATGAATTATTGTCCTAAGATGCCCCCACATTTTGTAGGACATCTAGGCTAGGTAGTACATACTAATTTGAGATCATTCTCGGCCACAAGAGACTTCTTCCCACGAATCCCGTGATAGCTCAAAGTCCATTCCGACCTATGGATGTCGAGATTAATATTCCACATATTACCAACTAGTTTATAATCATTGGGTACATTTTTTAATTAATATTTACATTATTCCAATTTCTAATTACCTAAAACCAGTATTCTATCGGTTTTCCTAGTTTTTCTGGTTTTTGGACGGTTACTGGCCGTCAAACTGAACAAAATTCGAATTTTGCCCGGTTTTTCTACTATAACTGGCATGTTACTATTACTGGTCCCCGGGCGGAATTTGCCTTGGAACCGATATTCCAACCTTGGTTACAACCTAGGACTTGCCTTTGCTTCTTTTGGATGCGTTTAAATTCTGTTCACAGTCTACTAGAATGTCATGACTAAATACGGTACAGAACAAGGCCAAAACAGCACAGCTTCAAAGACATGAGATAATAGAATAGGAGAAATAGACCATAGTGTTAAGGGTATTTAGGTCTTTCCCTAGTTTCTAAGATTTTTGTCCATTATACTATATAAGCCCCCATGGGCTATTGCAATAGATTTGAACTTCAAGCTTTCTTACATGGTATCAGAGCTCAGGCTTTAGAACCTAGCTCCAACCACCGTGTGCCGCCACCGCCGCCCACGGGAGGTGTGCCCCACTCCCAGGGGGCGGCCACCTCCCGGCCGTCGTCGCGCGCCACCGTCGTTCGCGCCCGCGCGCTCCTCTGCGGCGCCGCCGCTAGAAGGCCACCCCACCGCTGTGAACCCCGGATCCGGAGGCCGCTGCCCTTGACCTGCTCGGATTCGAGGGCCTGTGTGCTGGCCGGATCTGGCCGTGCCTCCTTCACGCCTTTGCGGATACAGTCGTCCCCACTTAGGATTCGACCGTCTCCATCTGTGCCGCCCAGTCGGATCCGGCCGTCTCCATCTGTGCCGCCCAGTCGGATCCGGCCGTCTCCATCTGTGCCGCCCAGTCGGATCCGGATGTCGTCGGCCTAGACATGACCGGATCTGGCCTCCCTGACGCTGCCTAGCCTGGATCTGGAGGGGAGGTGCTTGGCCGCTGCTCCCTCTCCTGTGGCCACTGCCTCCTCAGCCACTGGATCCCGACGCCTCCATGTGTCGGCCACCCCGGTGTTGCCGCGCCGCCGCCTGGATCTGGCCGCCTCCAACGCCGTGAAGCCCGGATTCGGCCGCCTCTAGGCCGGATCCGGTCGTCTCCGCCGCCGCAAGGCCGCCTACTCCTCTGGTCGCCACCGCCGCTGTTTTGGCCTGGTCTCCCCACGCGCCTGCTGCTTCTCTTGCTGATGGGGGGTGGAGGTTTTGGGCCTTTGGAGAGAGAGGGATGGGGTCCTTATTTTGCTGCTAATATTGCTAATATCTCAAGTCTTTTCTTACTTCGTGTCGTTTCTTCCGTTGTGCCTATCCAAATCCATTGTTATCTCTATCAGTTCGTCAATGCCATGCAAGTCCATAAATTTGTTGTCAATCAGCTGATTGCTTTGCTAGCCACGGTTCATCGTCTCAGATGAGTGTGGTCATCTCCTTTCTTTCACATAGCCGCAGCCGCTGCTCTTCTCCTTGAGCCGCTGCAGGTTGTAGAAGTCTTTATGATGCCGCCGCTTCTCTTTAAGCCGCTGCCCTGAGCTTCTAAGGCCGCCGCGCTTCTTCTGCACCGCGCCTCCGTTGCGCTTGTGCACAGCGCCGCCGCTGTCTTAGGCTTCGATCTGTGCTGATATGTTTCTATCTCTCACTTCGGTTTAATTTGACCAGCTCTCTACTTGTGTCACCTTCCACATCCTTTTCGTCGTGTTCACGTGGTCGACTTTGCCCCTGGTTACCTCTACTTTCCCAACCCTTGCACTTTGTGCTTTCTAGGTTATTGCACGATTCCGGATGGTTGGTACTCGACATAATTTTTCAAGAGCCGCACGCTATGATAACATCTTCAAGACATGGACTTGGGATTTTCCCTATTTTAGTGTTAACCTTTTTCAAATGTAACACTATTGCATGTGCCTTACATTTTTTTTGGGAAGGGAAGGGGGGTTATTAAGGGCAATAGGGCATTTAGGTCTTTTCCTAGTTTCTAGGGTTTGTCCATTGTACTATATAAGCCCCATGGGCTATTGCAATAGATTTGAGCTTCAAGCTTTCTTACACATAGATGAGAGCAAGGTTCTAAAAATCGGTACCGGTACTCTACCAGTCACCTAACCTAGTAGTGATTATATGGCATAATCAGCCTATTATACATCATAACTAGCCCGATTATGCAGATAATCGGCTAACAGGTAGGGGCACCCGTTATTTGTATACAGCTAAGTATACAACTTAGTAGACTCGTTTTTAGAACACTGGATGAGAAAAAAGACTTCTGATGAGGAAAAAGACTATTTATTTCTTCTTTCTTGATTTCATAAGTTACAATGCACCTAGCCTTTTATAGGGCTAACTCTTCTCCCCTAGACTCAAGCTCTCTCTGACAATCCAATCTAACCCAAAACTCTCTTCTCCCCTAGACTCAAGCTCTTTCTCTGACAATCCAATCTAACGCAAAACTCTTTTAAGGATTTGTAAAACCTAATAAAGTTAAAATATTTGAGACAAATCTACTCATTATTTTCATACAACCAGTCTAAATATTCACAAAAACAGTATTTTGCTTCTTCAAACCGTGGGAGAGGAATGTGCTGCGTGGTGCATGGCCGGTGCTTCTAAACTCAATGAGCTACTCATGAGATCGCTGCCCCAAGGTGCTTAGGCTCTAGGGATCCTTGGTCTTGTTCTGGTCATGTCTTTTTTTGCTCCAGCCCATGGAGTTCTTAGTGGTTTTTGTGTTTGGGGTGTGTGGGAGGTGGCCCTTCTTGAGTTGGGTTTTGTTGACTCGACTCTTTGTACATTTTGTACTTTTCTCTCTTAATGAAAATATGAAATGACACGCAGCTCTCCTGCGTCGTTCGAGAAAAAAAATAAATATTCACAAAGATTTGAAGTCCCAAGGTGTTATTGGTCAAAATTAAAATGATTTCGCTGCATGCTTCCCACGGTAACACTTTTTGTGTATGGTGGGAGTATTTAGCGACGGGGTAGTAATATTTTTGTTTGCTTACTGCCTTGCTGTCATTACTCAGTTACAAGCTCTAAGCATTTCACTATTCTACTGAAAGCTAGGTGGCATTGTAAATATGATCTGTAGTTCTGTACTGCTACTTTATTGGCTGTGTGTTTTTGTTCACTCTTGAGCTTTGCAGGTGGAGATCTACCCACTGAAGATATATTTGCCTGAAACAATGTATAGAATGATGTGGGATTATTTCTTTCCTGAGGAAGATGATTCACAAAGACGTCAGGTAAGCCATAAATCATGCTTCATCATATTCCCTATGTTTCTGTTTTCTACTCTTTTTTTCTCTCTAGTTATGTCTTGATTAATTTCTGATATGTTTGGTTGGGTGAAAAGGAAGTTTGGAGAGTTTCAACATCAACTGGATCTAGAAGGACAAGAAGAATATCTTCTGGTGCTGATGCTGTTGCTTCTACCAGCTATTCTGTCAGAGAGCATGAGCTTCCTGGGAGATCAGGTACAACTGTATGCACTTCAACAAATGTCTCAAATTCGCAAGGCTTACACGGCGACAATTTGCAGGTGAGTTACTAAGAAAAAAATACGACATTTCATCTACGACACCAATATATATTCAGTATTCACTGGATCACTTTGGGGTTCTAGTTGGGACCTGAGTGGTGTTTTCCTGGTGTGGATAGGGTTATGGAATTCCTGTCAAAATTTTAACTCAAAACATGAATTTCAATTTAAAAATTGAATGTAGAATGCAGCTACATTAACTATACATTCAATTCAAATGGTATTCACAAACCTATCAGTATTTCATGTTTTCCTCGTATAGGTCAAACCATCATCTGCCTTGTACTCGTCTATCAGTCTTTATTAGGTTGAGTTACATTTGATGGACCTTGACTTGTAAAATCAAACAAAACAGCTAAATATGTCATAAATACATGAAGACTTAAATATGTATATGCACAATTTTTTTTGTTATTGCAATACTTTTGTGTTACCTGAAGCTTACTGGGAACTAGCCGGAATTACTGGAGTTCCACCGGGTTCTGTTATCGGAATCCAGGTTGGAACTACAAATTGTGCTATTCGAATTTGGAACTCAAAACCAAATGGTATAAAACCATATCCCATTGGGCATGGAGGATTTTTATGAACAAGGGGAACTTCCCAGGCTAGGACATCCTGGACTAAAGCAGAAGTGGCCCAGCCTGGTTTAGCCCTGTGATTACGGATGGAACAGAAAATCTGGGAAACAAGCCAAGCAGAGCCTACCCCTCACTCTGCATTGGCCTCTGAATTACACAGGACCATTTTGGTTCAACTACCTGTACTGGGGTACTGGGCCAGGCCTGGGCCCAGCCAGCCCGAAAGCACTATGAAGCTAACTGTAGTATTTAAGCTTGTCATGTCTCCTGTCAGATGGAATTTGCTGTTAATATTGGTATGTATATCTCAGAAATGTGTACAAACTGGCTAGTTACTTACTACCTGCAGGTATCGAAATTACAGTCTCTAAAGGCCAATATGGTATGTGGTTCACATCCAGAGTTGCGGCGGACATCTTCATTTGAAAGGACTTGGGAGGAAACTACGGTAGAAAATATCACAAATAATGATGTGGTATCACTAGTGAATTCTTCGAATGTTTCTTCAAAAGGGGACACCAACAATTCTATGGCAGAGAACCCTGTTGCGGCTGCTGAGATGTTGAGGAGTAAAACTAAAGATTCTAAGCCTATCAAGTCTGGCCGTTTATCTCATGAGGAAAAGAAAATAGGGAAATCTCGTGATGAAAAAAGGACAAGAGCTCGGAAATTGATGGAATTTCATAACATCAAGATTAGCCAGGTTAATATATTTCTGTATAATTGCATCTGTAGATGTTGTAGGTTAATATATTATTTCTGTCTAAAATTGCATTAAAAGTTGCTGACATTGTAGGTTGAACTTCTTGTTACATACGAGGGATCAAGGCTTGCAATTAATGACCTAAGGCTGCTTATGGATACTTTCCATCGTGTAGAATTTACTGGTACATGGAGGAGGCTGTTCTCAAGAGTCAAAAAGCATATCATCTGGGGTGTTTTGAAGTCAGTGACTGGAATGCAGGCAAGTACACTGGGCATTCATTCCTTCTTACAAAAACTGTACTAGCAGTGATTAGCTGTTGCAAATTCTAGATTCACATATTCATCACTTTATTCATATTTATGGTCAAAAGCAAGCTGAGCTTTTGGGGCCTCGAACTAGTGTTCCGTTAGGTTTTGGCCTTTGTGATCTACTTTTTGAGTTTTGTGATCTACTTTTTGACTCTGATACTCTGATGAACAGCACATCCATGCATTGACACTCTTTGCAGTTCTGTACTTGCTATATTCATCACATTTTCTTACATGAATTTAGCTTCGAACTTATGTCTCTTCTGACGAGTGTATGGTTCAACTGCTATGACAACTAATTATTGTGTGGGTATTCTCTATGCCTCTGACAATACTAACCTACTTCTATGACAAATCGCCCTCGCCCCTACAACTGTGAAATGGTTATGCTGGCCTTTTGTACTAGCATCTGACCTCTGCTGCTGAATATTGATATTGGCTTTAACTGATTGTTTTTCCTCAGAGAGTTTAGAAACAGATAATCAGAGATGGCATGGCCCCTTTGCTGTTTGAAATTCCCTGCAAAGTAGCCACATTTCATGATTATATTATTATAGTCTATTGGGGTAGTTTTGGTTAATTGCTAGATTACAGATCAAGGAAAATTACGTTCTTCCACTTATAACACCAGCATCGGCAAGTTTTGGAAAATGTCTTCCCGTTTGTTATTTAATGTCAACAAGGATTGGTTACTAATGGAATGATCTTGAGCAGGGGAAGAAGTTTAAGGCCCATAACCAGAGGGAAACACATGATGATACTGTTCCTGAAAATGATCTTAATTTCAGCGACAGTGATGGTGGTCATCATGGAAAACCTGATCAATTCCCTGTATCATGGTTGAAGAGGCCGGGTGATGGCGCAGGTGATGGATTTGTCACATCAATTAGAGGGCTATTCAACTCGCAACGCCGTAAAGCGAGGGCATTTGTGCTGCGGACAATGCGAGGTGATGGAGATAATGAATACCATGATGAATGGAGTGAGAGTGATGGTGAGTACCCTTTCGCCAGACAGCTTACAATTACAAAGGCTAAGAAGCTCCTACGAAGACACGCGAAGTTCCGCCCAAGAGGGCAAAAGAGCACAGGTATTCCTTCCATGTTGAAACTTGCAGTTTCACTTCCTGAGCACAAGTGCTATGCTGACTACTATGTTAGAAAATACCCTCTGTTCCCCTCTGACATAATTTCGGTTTTGCCGTAGGACTGACATTGCAAGATTCGCTCCCATCTAGTCCACGCGAGACAACACCATGTCAAAGTGATTCGTCGGAATCATCGTACGAGGACTTCCATGAGTAGAAAAGCATCGCAGGTATATCATGATTTTTACTTAACAGTCTACTCAAGGAGATGCGAAATGTAGTCAACTCGTGCATTTCGTGGATATAAGATGTAATCATTCCTCACAAAGGACGTTGGAATGGAGGCAATATTAATGGTGTTCATTGCTCAGTGATGTATGTTCCTTCCAACTATGAAGCAGCTATCGAGGTGCATATTCTTGGGATCAGCTCTCGGAAACTCCCCCTTGTATATATTAGGGTGGTGGAGAGGAGGAACTTGCAATTGTATCGCGTGTGTAGTCAGCAATCAGGTGCAGCATAAAAAAATTTCAGATGTAGGCATGAAATTGTAATTATATGCCTTGTAAGTTAAATAAGAGGCCATCTCATACCTTTTTGTAACACGACAAGAAAACAAAATCCTTATGCCATACACCCATGGCACGAACAATTCTCGTTTCTTTTTCTTCACATGATTGCCATGCATTAAGTGATACATTGGCCGGTGCTCTGCTGCTGTAAGGATTGATTTTCTATGGAATTACTCAGGACCTTTGTCATAAGGTTAGCAGCCAAGAAAATGCTTCATGCATGCAAGTATGTAATGTAGTAGTTGAGATGCAGCAAGGAGTAGAAACTAATGCTTCATTCATGAATACTATCATTAGGATATTATTTTTTAGAAGCTTGCCAACATGTGTGAACCGTACATTATCTAACCCTGTATATTGTTTCTCCAGTTCAGGCCCTGTTTAAGAGTGTTTTGGCTTTTAGCTTTGAGTGTTATTTTTTGGTTGATTGTAAGAAAGATTAAGAAAGTAAGAGACTATATTGAGAAGTCATTTCGGTCAAAATGTCTCCTGTAGTAATTTCTATAAATAGCTTATAAAAATTATTTTAAGAAATTACTCTGTTCAAAAGCTGACTTTCAATAACTAAAAGGCAGAGGTTGTTTGGGAGAGGACCTCAAGCTGTTTTTGCTTTCACAAGGCCTCATCCACCATGGCCGGTCTGATCAAAACCACCCTCATTTTACTACTACCCCATGCCAAGCCTAGAGAATTCTCATAACCTTGGACTTAACGTCACAGCCATACGACGAGCTCTACGACGCCCATGCCTCCGCGCTCGCCGTCGCCGGCAACACGCCGAGGATGGAGGTTGAGGAGGAGCAGGCCAAGCTGGGTTAGCGCTTAGTCGTCTACATAGGGTGATTCGGTCCAAAGGACTCTCGACTGGTTCGACCCAGATTAGGGTGAAATGAAGTCATTGTTGTATTCGTTTGTGAACGTTGCGGATTTGCGGTCGTGTCATTAGTGATTATTAGGGAACCAAAGTGGCCTACGTGTAATGGTAATTTGTGCATGATTTGTTGTGTTCGCTGTGCTGTTCTGCTTGAGGCAGTTCAATTATATAGACATGCATGGATGTTTCCATTCTTTTCAATCCCTATCCCCCGAAGCCACTTTTATAGGCACTGGTACTAGTATTAACTATTAAAAGTATTGACTGAAGTAACAGATGGTTTGATCCGCTACTTATGGACGCCATGAAAGGCAATTTGTGATCCAACGGTCTATGTAAGTGGTTGCAAAAGGCATTTCAATACAAAGGACCTCAGTAAACACGGACCTTCAGAAACACACGAAGACAAATTGCAATAGAAAATGCACGAATACAAATTGCAATAGAAAATGGGTATGTCCTGCAGCTTTTAGAGGACACAGGGCTTGTTCTTTAACGGCTTCTAAAAGCGGTTTTAACTTTTGCTATATTACCTAACTTTCAAACGGAGTATTTTCTCAAGACAGGATCTACAAGTTAATTATAGTACACGTCAAAAACCCAACATCTGTATCAACTAAAATCGCAAGCGAGTATCCCTCTCTCTGTAATCTCTGTCACAAACAGCTAAAATTCAAAATTTTCAGTTAAAAACCATAAGCCGCGGCCATATTATTAGGAATCAACTTCAAACTTTCATTCTCAATATTAGGAGAAGTGATAAATTTCATGATTATTTACAATTAGTTATCATATCACTAATTTTGCTATTTTTATATGAAGATAACATATCTCTACTCATTGCAAGCATACTTATATATTCTCAGGATGCACTTTGCATTATTGAGGTATCTTCTTTGTATTTCTCTCTCTTTTGGCTTTGCTTCTCTTCTATTTATTTATGAATTTGGATTGCATAAGAGTAAAAGAATATATTCATGTTAATTTAGCTTAGTTCAGCTCACTCTCCATTTTCAACCTGGCTTCACCATTGACTACAACACTGGATTATATTCCTAGAGTGATAACAGTAGGGGTATCAAATTTTCATAGTAGGATCAATGCCACAAGTGGGTATTAGCTAATTGTTAAATGCAGATAGAGCCATTTAAATCAAATTAAGCATGTATAATAGTCTAAGCAAATAAAGTAAACAATATTGAAATATTGGATCAATATGATCAAAGGAGGGTGATTTTCTTGCTTTTTGAACTCTTTGTCTTGCTTGGGATCAAACTTGTATGTTTCTGACACTTTGGCATCTAAGCGAGAAAGCCACGAAACATAAATAACTACCAAATAAATTTCAAAAATACTCAAAAATTCATTATTTTTATTCATAAATAAGGTTCATGATTTTATAAAAATTTAGAGACAAAAATTGCTTTAATCAAAGTGCGTATGAGGGAGAACAGGCCTTTCAAAGTTTTACCTAGAGAGAAAATCCGAGAAAAAGAAGAAAGAAAATACCATGCTAGGGTTTTTGGATTTTGATTTAATTTTTTTAAAATAAAACAAGGATTTATCGCATCATCTGGCTAACAAGTGGGGTAAGGTCCATAGTGAATCAGACACACTGATAGCTAACTAAACGTGGGGTCCACGTGTCAACTACTCAAGTTTTTAAAACTAGTTTATATTAAAAACTTGATTAACTAATCTATTGGGCCCACTATAAGATCAAGGTAGCCGACTAGAGGGGGGTGAACAGTCATTTCTAAAAATTCTCTTCTTAATTAATTCTATTTAAGCTATTTGGCTAAAACCAAGAATATAATGTGAAACCTTAAATCAAATTGATTTTAGCACAAACAAAACCTAAATCAACTAGGTTTACCTAAGTGTACCAACAATCTAAGTCTATGTCAAAGATTTGCAATTCTAGAATGACAAAAAAATGAATTTAATTATATGAATGTAATGTAATACCAGGGCCGTATGAGCTCAGCCCGGCCCAGCCCGGCCCACCCCACAAATATCTATATGAGAGAGAGAGAGAGACAGAGGGAGAAGCAAAATCCAGTTTCGCTTGTCTCCCGTGCTCACCTGCGTGCTCTGCTCTCGCTTCTTCTTCGCCGTGTCCGCCGTCGCCGCGCGCAACCGTCGGCGCCGCCGCTCGCAAGCTCGGCCGCCGCCGCTTGTCGCCCTCGTCGCCGCCACTCCGCTGCCGCACCTCGCCGCCCGGCCGTGCGAGCAGCTGCGCTTCGCGCGCCGCCGCCGTAGCTTCGCCGCCGTCGCGCTTTCTAGCTACGCCGTCGGTGCTGCCGCCCTCGGCCGGCGCCTTCGCCGCTCCTCCGCCCTACCGTGCGCACCGCTGGGAGCGAGGGGAGGCCGGTCCCCGCGGGAAACGAGAGAGGAGGGCGCGTCGGTGATTGGGAGGGAGAAGAGGAGGCGCAGGAGTGGGAGTGAGGGGGAGCGGGGGCTGACGGGTGAAGAAAAGAGGAAAGAAAGAGGCGCGCGGCCGACTGGAAAGAAAAAAAGAAAAGGAAGAGAGGAAAAGAAAGAAAGAGAAGAAGAGAGAAAAAGGAAAAAAAGAGAAGTCTGATCTGCGGCCAGATCTGTCCCGATCCGATCGCTCGGGGCTAGGGTAACGCCTCGATATGTAGCGTCGTGCGGGATTTGCCAGCAAGTGAAGGCTGAGCATAAGCGTCCTGCTGGATTAATGCAGCCTTTAGAAGTTCCACAGTGGCCATGGGATGATGTTACCATGGATTTTGTAATCGACTTGCCTCGTAGCCAGCGAGGTAAGGATGCGATTTGGGTAGTGGTGGACCGATTTAGTAAGTCCGCGCACTTCATCCCTATTCGTACGACGAATTCGGCAAGTGATTTGGCACCTGCTTATGTGCGTGAGATAGTGAGATTGCATCGTGTGCCCAAGACGATAGTTTCGGACAGAGATGCTAAGTTTGTCTCCAAGTTTTGGGAGAGCTTGCAAAGCGCTTTGGGCACAAAACTTGATTTAATCTTGCTTTCCACCCACAGACAGATGGGCAATCCGAACGCACCATTCAAACACTAGAGGACATGTTGAGATCCTGTGTTCTGTCGTGGAAGGGTAGCTGAGAGGATCACTTGGCACTCGCGGAGTTTGCCTACAATAACATCTACCACTCCAGTGTTCAGGCTGCACCATTTGAGGTTCTGTATGGGCGAAAATGTAGATCGCCACTCTGTTGGGATGCCGTAGGCGAAAAGGCAGTCCTAGGACCGGATTGGGTCCAACAGACAGTGGAACGAGTGGCGGAGATTAGACAGAATTTGCTAGCTGCCCAGAGTAGGCAGAAGAGCTATGCGGATGTTAGAAGGCGAGACTTAGAGTTCGAGGTGGGAGATCATGTGCTTTTGAGAGTGTCTCCCACTAAAGGGGTTGTGAGATTTGGTATTAAAGGGAAGCTTAGCCCACGATATATTGGGCCGTTTCCGATTCAGGCACGAATTGGAAAGTCGGCATATCGTTTGGGTCTTCCCGAGTCAATGCGAGGAGTTCATAATGTGTTTCATGTTTCTATGTTGAGAAAGTACTTAAGGGATCCGGAACATGAGATTGTTCTAGAACCATTGCCCCTTAAGCAAGACCTCACCTTCGAGTCCCGTCCAGTTGGGATTCTGGAGGAATCAGAGAGAGTGTTGAGGCACGAGCGTTAAAGTATGTGAAAGTCCTATGGTCGCATCGGTGGCGAGAAGCGGCGTGGGGTGGAGTCTCGCATGCGCGAGAAGTACCCAGAGTTGTTCTCTATGGGTACGAGTTACAGTTGATTTCTGTTTAGTTCCGTTGTTTGTTTTGTACAGATTATCGAGTTGCGAATTGGGTCGAATGCATTAAGGGGGTAGAATGTAATACAGGCCGTATGAGCTCAGCCCGCCCACCCACAAATATCTATATGAGAGAGAGAGAGAGGAGAAGCAAAATTCAGTTTCGCTTGTCTCCGTGCTCTGCTCTCGCTTCTTCTTCTGCCGTGTCCCGCCGTCGCCACGCAACCGTCGGCGCGCCGCTCGCAAGCTCGATCGCGCCGCTAGTCGCCCTCGGTCGCCGCCGCTCGCTGCCGCACCTCGCCGCCCGGCCGTGCGAGCCGCTGCGCGCCTTGCGCGCGCCGTCTTCTTGCCGGCGTTCTTGCTCCAGCTCGCGCGCCGCCGCCCGTAGCTCGCCGCCGTGCGTCGCCTTCTAGCTGCCGCCGTCGGTGCTGTCGCCCTCAGCCCGCCGCCTTCGCCGCTCCTCCGCCCTACCGGTTGCGCGCCGCACAAGGGAGCGAGGGGGAGGGCCGGTTCCGGCGGGGAAACGAGAGAGGAGGGGGCGCGTCGGCTGATTGGGAGGGAGAAGAGGAGGCGCAGGGAGTGGGGAGTGAGGGGGAGAGCAGGGGCTGCCGACGGGTGAAGAAAAAGAGGAAAGAAAGAGGGGCGCCGGCCGACTGGAAAGAAGAAAAAGAAAAGGAAGAGAGGAAAAGAAAGAAAGAGAAGAAGAGAGAAAAAGGAAAAAAAGAGAAGTCTGATCTACGGCCAGATCTGTCCCGATCCGATCGCTCGGGGCTAGGGTAACGCCTCGAAACCTTCTCCCTGTTTATTTGCCGAGTCGGGCATTATTAATACCGATCATTATAATTGATGCATGTGATCAGTTAGGAATCATTTATTAATATGAATGCCTGGACGACGACATTGGTACTGCCACGGTTGATCTGTCGATCTGTGGCAGAAAAGGGAGAAGGAAAGTATAATTTGAGGTTAAACAGTATAACTGATAAAGTGAGATTAAACGTGTAGAAATTGATCGGCGAGTATAAATAATGTGATCGCTCAATTTATAGACTGGTTAAACATCGGGTCAATGAGAGGTTGCCCGGTGAGACAGGAATGGGTTATATCGATTGGACGTTAGAGCGATGTTATTTACTCGTAATTGAATGTATTGTATGAGTGGTGAATTGAAATGATTAATGCTTGGTCAGGTGGCGGTTCGAGTTTGGTGCCGTCCACGCACCGTCCGCCAGGTTAACAGGCAAGTGCATGGTAGACGGTAAATTGTGATGAATGGTATTCATGTTTCCATGCCATGATTTACAGTATTTGAGATGATGCCTGTGATTATGTGCTAATCATAGTTTGATGAGTAACATTTATGATTAGACATTCACATTTGGAGCATATTGCATCATGCAATTGCATAAGAGCCAGGTCGGTGAGAAAGTCTTACGACTAGTCCGGAGTGCTCTTGAATAAGATCTACAGAGGTAGGCACTCCACGGGAGTGGAGGTTGTGACCTCGTATGAAAGAGGACGAGGCGAGTGGTCCATCGGCGGGTGGGCGCTCCGCTATCTGCCGTATATGCTACGATTCTGATGCATACAGATGCATTGCATGATATTGCATTGCATTACAGATGGATGAAAGTAATCTGATTCTGAGCGATTGTGATTTATGATTTCTGATTCTGATTGCGCTTCTGATTTACGAGACATAGGGTTGAATTACAGTTTACAGACATAGAATTGATTTACGATATCGATTCTGAACTTAGCTTACGATTTACTGATCATAGAGTGGAATTACAGCTTACAGTTCATGAAGTTGATTGAAATGACTAAAGTGATGTTACTGTTTTATCGTGTGCTTGCTGAGTCTTCGGACTCACCCTTGCTTTGTCGTTGTTTTTAGGTGAAAGACGACGACATGCATGGAATGGGGATAGACCTTTTGGCACTCCACTTGTGAAATAACAGTTTAACCGCATACTGAGTTTGTATGTTGAACTTAGGGTTTAGTTTGCTAGTAGTGGAACCCTAAGCTTGTTTATGTTATGGTTTGCGAAATATGAAGTTAGTTGCTTTTGCAATTATCCTACAGTTAAATTGTGGTTTGATATCTGTGGGTAATGGTATTAACAGAAAATAGAGGTGCTGCTAAAAGTGGAATAGCAACACTCTTGAAATGGTAAGTGGATGGTGGTAGCATCTTGGGCCCTGTGGAGGGTCGGGGTGTTACATGTAAATTGCTTGAAAGTAAATTAAGCATAAGAAAACAAATCACAAAGACACGATATCTTTTTATCGTGGTGTTCGGAGACTTACTGATCTCTCCTAGTCCACGTTAAGGTTAGCCCAAATGAATAGGACTGGCTCTATGAATTAAACAAAACACTTCAATCTACTAGTGATAGCTTTTTCCCATTCTGGGTAGATGAGATCCAATATTCACAATTTCGCCGGGTCTTCTCACAACCTTCTTTGAGAAGATTACTGCGCAAGACGCCTCTAACGCCATCTAGGAGTTGGCAAACTCCAAGAGTAATAAGTCAAGCCCATCGCTTGACTCTCACCACGTGTAACGAATGCACAAGTTCAAATGGACACTAAGTCCAACTCTAGATGCAACACATGCACTCTAAATCACTCTCCTTGCTCACAAGGTGCAACACAAGCATAATTGAGAGGAGAACCTCACACTAGCTCAAGGAAATATAAATGCGTCGAGCAACTGCAACTCCAACCGGCCACAAAGGGGTATTTATACCCCACACAAAAAAACTAGACGTTAGAGCCAAATCCCAAAAAATAGGATTATCGAAAGTAGCGGTAGCAAAACTGCAGTACTTTAGAAGCAAAGAACCAGTTGAATCCAGTAGTTCCATCGTACAATTTCTGGTAGTTTCGATCATCGAAAGTACCGCTCCTACATGCGGAACTATCGCTCTCGCGGGGAGAAGACCACCACACAGGTGCCTCTCTGGAAAAAACATACTGCTACATAAGACAGACATTCTGCAGATTGAAAGTACCGCTCGCAAAGAGGTGGTAGTTCCGCTCGCTGATCGGACCAGTCAAACAGGGCCGATCGGACCACTCACACAGAACTGGTCGAAAGTTCTGATCGTCGACTACACTGATCTTCGACCACGTTATCCAGATCGACCACACATGCCTCCAACTTTGCTGGTCTACAACCACGCTGGTCTCCAACCACATTGTCTGGATCAACCACATAGGTCTTCGACCACGCTGGTCTGCGACCACATTGGCTTCGACCACTCAGGTCTCGACCACGTCGACCATGTCAATATTCGACCACGTTGATCTCTGATCACATAGATCTCCAACTACTGTCAACCTTCGACCACGTTGTATTAATCATATTAATTTGACCACATCGATTTCAACAGCACAGGTCTTGACCATGTCGACTTTGACTGTGCTGGTTTTGATCACACAAATCTCGACTATGTCAGTTCCGACCGCGCTGGTTCGACCACACTGGTCTTCGATCACACAGATCTCGACCATGTCGGATTCAACCACATTGGTTTCGATCACATAGATCTCGATCACATTGGCTTCTATTACTACGATCTTCGACCACACAAGTCATCGACCACGTTGGTTCTCGACCACACAGGTCTTCCGATCACCAACAGACGCGGTAAAAATGGGGTTACAACGCTAGTAGTTTCGGTCAGCGGTAATACCGTAGACTACACTGCGATAGTTCATATTTCCCTAAGAAGTGCAGATATTTCAACAGATTTTACAAAACACATTTGCAAACAATAGTATCTTGCACACAAGGATCAAACATGATTCCCAACAAGTTGCAAAATATATTTGCATACTTTTAGAATCATGACACAAGGATTATATATGAGCTACAACTATTTGCAAAACACATTTGTAAATATAAGCCTCATATTACATAGAATGAAAACATGGACTTCAAATACTTGCAAAACACATTCGCAATGTATAGTCCTATGTTACAAGGACTCAACACATAAGTTTCAACTATTTGTAAAACACATTCATAAATACAAGCCTCGTGCCAAAGACAGCTAGAGCAAGTGAGGTTGAATTATCAACACATGACGAGACTCAAACTACTAGACATGACCCCTCTTAATAGTACAGCAAGCTATTCTAGCAATCTGGTCTTCCAACCATGCTCTATCTAGCTATATCTTTGCCTTAAGTCAAAGTCTTGATATGCATCAAACCATGATGCATCTATTACTTTAACTCCATCAATGCATGATGGGTCTTCACTTGACTTGATGATCAACACATGATCATCTTCTCTTAGATATGCATCAACTCATGATGCATCCACCACTTGACTTGAAGATATTCAACACATGAAGTCATCCCAAGTCATCCTCATCTGTGGAACCTAACCTATTCATCCAACTCATGAAAAATTTTATTTCACAAACCAATTACCATCAATAACCAAACTTCACCATTAACACATATCCAAACTCAACCTCATCTGTGGAACCTAACCTATTCATCCAACTCATGAATAATTTTATTTCACAAACCAATTGTCATCAATTATCAAACTTCACTATTAACACATAATGGAAGGACTAGATTTTACAATCTTCCCTTTTTGGTAATTCATGACAATCTTAATAAATAATGAGATAAAGATTGTATTTGCGAGTATATAACATATACACAACACTTGTATATTCTAAGATAAACTTTCAAAGCGAAGCTTACTTATCTGGTTGTCATTACTCAACCATTAACACATAATAGAGAAGTTAGATGACAACCCGATTGCAAATGAGTATATATGAACTGCACAAGCTATTTATACTCAAAGGATGTGTTTCAAAGTAACGATCCTAAATATGTGTATTAAAGGAAATATGAATCAATACTTATAAAATCTCAAAACATAGTGTGAACTCACCTAAATGTGTGCATACAAGTATGTATAATGAAGACATATGCACATATTCATTTTAGACTATTCTGTAGAGTTCAATCTATATTTTGGATCCAAGAAATGTACTAATATATAATAATATGATTTCGAATGCATACCTCTTTGATTTCATCTTTTCATCTAAATGAGACTAAGCAATAATATACTTAAACAAATTATTAGTCTCACATATAGATTTACCATTTAATCATATATTTGGATGTGACGAATGCAACAAGATTATAAAAAAGATATCGAATGCATACCTTAATAATTTTATCTTTTTCATCCATATGAGACTAACTAATATCATAATCAATAAACAAGGTTCTCATAAATGTATTTGTCATTATCACCAAAACCTTATAATAGTATTTATCATTATCACCAAAACCAACTTAAATAGTGTTTGATCTTTCACTCACATGTTTGTGGCTAATTAATTTTAATCACCTTTATTAGTGCTAACTTAATCTTCTCGATGGGATCCCACTAGTCATCGGCACAGAACAGGGGCGCACGGCGGTGGTGGCAAGCTTGGCCATGACCACCGTTGTGCGTGCCAGTGGCAAGGGAAGGGCAAAGAGGCTTGGGCGAGGTCAAGAATAGGAAGAGGGACTCATGGCGCATCCAATGGTGGTGGCGGTGGCCCAAGAGGTGGACAGAAGCGAGCTCACAACGCCACTGGGCAACGAAGTAGCTCTGCCGCACAACGGCGTCTGCGAGGGAGCAAAGGAGAGGGGCTAAGGGGTCTTGAAGTCACTTCCTAGATGCATCACTTCCTAGATGCATCACTTCCTAGATGCATCACAATCACAAAGCTATCAACAGTGGTACAGGGAGTAATGGACACCAGAATAGTGACCACGGTGAGCGACAACAGTAGAACTAGCTACAGCTACGGCAAGGAAAACTAACGCAGTGAGCTCGGGCGAGCAGCGCAAAGACTTCTAGAGCTCACCAGAAGCACGATAGTGGTGTTGGCGTTGGCAAAGAGGGTATGAGGTGGTTGATCGACGACGAGCAAAGGTGGTGATGCTTTTCGGCACGATCTAGCTGAAACGGAGATCATGGTGAGGTTCGTGGAGGCGAGTGAAGAATTTAGTCCCTCCTTTATGTGTTAATGATGAGTTTTGGTGATTACTGACAACCAGATTTGTGGGGCTCATATTTTTCATGAGTTTGTAAAATATGTTAGGTCTCATGTTGATGAAGACTTTGGATGTCATCATGTGTTGATGCACAACAAGACAAGGATCTAGGCTTGGAGAGGAAATGATCGTCATCAAGTGAAAGCTCCAAGTGGATATGCAAGATAAAGGTATAACTAACATAGACTAAGAATATATTTCTAGTCTTTTACCGATCTCGGTATTTCGTTGAGAGACTGAATTACTAGTATAGATTACCGTACTATTAAGAGGGGTCTTATCTAGTAGCTTAAGTTTTATCATGTGTTGATAACGCAATACTGCTTGCTCTAGCTCTCTGTGACATGATGTTATTGTTTACAAATGTGTTTCGCAAATAGACAAGCCTCATGCATCTAATCATTATAGCATGCGACTATAGTTTGCTAATGTATTTTACAAATGGTTAAAGTCCATGCATCTACTTCTTATGACATGATAATTAAGTTTGCAAATGTGTTTCTGTGAGATCATGTGGAAGTCATCTCACGTGTGTGATGAGTAGTTGACTTTGATTGTACTTTGTTGTTGAAGTTTGAGTTTGATTTTATGTCATTTACTCTGTTTTTTGTTGTCTGGGAAACAATGGTTGACCGGCTTGCAGAGGTGGTTTACCAGCCTGCAGAGGCGGTCTGACTAGTGAGCGATGCGACCGGCCGTGGGAGGTTGTCCGACCGGAGGGCAGTCAGATTAGCCTGAGTGTCATGGTCTGACCAGTCCCCTGCTATTGAAGTTCTTAAGTCGGTTGTGGTGGTTTGACCGACCATTGGTTGACAGTCAGACCGACCAGTGTTGTTTTGGGTAAGTTGAGTTAATTTCAGTTGTGTTAGTCACGACGGAAGTCCATGCTAGGTGTTAGTCATGGTAGGAGTCTATGCAAAGTATTAGTCATGGCAGGAGTCCATGCATTGTGGAAATCTTGACATGGGTGTCAAGTGATGCATGTTTGCATCGATTTTGGTGATGGGAGTCAAGTGCATGTCACTTGTGCTTAGAACGATTTCTTGTTCTTTAATGTATAGGGTGCTTGGTGATTGTTGCGGTCAACAGTAAGACTGAGGCTAGAGGAGGTGCCTTGAGGCCATGGCTGTCGCGTAAATCCAAGTGGAGCATCATCTCAATCAAAGAAGTACAGGAGAAAGATAATGATTTTGATGAGGCAGGTATATGCATTGGTGTGCCAACAGACTTGAGTGTTTCATGTGATGACAGTCTTCGAAGCAGGTGCACAATTTTGGCGACAAGTCGTTGGGTATCACAAACTTCGTGTGGAGGTTGCTTCGAGAAGAAGCATCGTGAAGGTAGGTGGGCAGCAATTAAGAAAAATATTCGATACTGGGTGGAGAAGCGGTTTGCAATACCACGGCAGTGATCTCAGTGGTTTAGGTCATGTCTTGGAGGATGGACCATCTTATCGGGCTATTAAAGCTATGTGAAAGTCACGCTTTAAAAAGTATGCAAGTGTGTGTATGTAAAACCCGTTTGTTTGTGGGTTACCAGATTCCTCTATTTGTAAGTAGTTGTATCCACTAAAGATGTGCTGGTTGCTAGGGTTAAGTGTGAGGTGAGGAGACTCCACTATATAAACCCATGTATGTGTTGAAAGAAAAAAATGAAGAGGAAAGTGTTAAGAAAGACAGGTTAGGGTTTCCTTATGTTGGAAAACTTTGTGTGTACGTGCTCTAGGGTTAGAGATCTATCATTTATGAAGAAGTGACTGTAAAATATTTCTCTCCAAGTGCAATAAACATTTATACTTCGTCCAAGTGAGTTGGCAATGGATTTCTCCTTATGCTTTTGATTTGCTTGGTTTTCTTGGTTGGATTTCACCTCCTCTTGATCTCCCTTGATGCAAGGACGTGTAATAGGTGAAGATATCTCTTGAAGCTTAGATCTCATCTATCTGGGCCCTTTCTATAGAAAGTTCTTCTGATTGCCCTCTTTTGCTTGAGAGACAGGCGATTTTGGTGTTTTGGTCTTATGGGCATTTTGGCATGAGTGCTATGATCTAACTTGCTCTGACATATGAGAACCTATCCAAGGTCATCTAGGTCATTAAGGACTCATGAGTAAGAGCATATCAATGTTTCTCTCTTTTGCCATCCAAGGTCATCTAGGTCATTAAGGACTTACGAGTAAAGCATATCGATATTTCTCTTTTTTGCCCGATTTTAGTGTAACCTTCTTTGTTTTGGATAAAGGTCAGGATTTTGATAGTGATAATCATGATTCATGATTTGCAATAGGTTTCTGACTTCCTCGGGAGGATTTTACCATATTTCATTCTATTTGAATTAGTGGTTTAAAACTTAGCCTTTTTTTGGTCGTGTGCCGTGCTGTTTTTTAGATTCTGTTTTGGTGAGTCATCAGACCACCCTAATCAGTCTAACTGGTGTGCACTTGCGGTCTGACCAGCCGAGCGGTCCAACTTCCCTCTGGCTGGTGGTCAGACAGGTGAGACAGTGAGTCTCGGGTAACTTTGTGATTCTTGGCTCTTGGGTTTGGTGTAGCTTGAGGGTTTGTGTTTTCTATTGCATTGAGTTGCTAACACCAGGGAGATTTTATTGTCATTCACCCCCCCCCCCCCCGGCTCCTCTGACTTGCTATACCTGATCCTATAATTTCATAAAATTTTGAAGTTCATGCATCCTTCCTTGATATGGTCTAAGATTTATCATTGCTCTTATCATTGGACTTAGACCATAGTGTTGAATCTTTGGAGTTCTTATGCTTTATGCATTAGTCTAATGTGGTTGAGATTATACAATCAGTTGGGTTGTGTAGCCCTTTGAATAAACTTTTTGTAAGTCCAAGATAACTCAATTTCGATATCGAAATCAAAAGTTATGACTATTTCTCTGAAAGTCAGTTATGCTAAAAAAAATAGGGTGGTTTGATCGCCCTTATGAGGCCGGTTTGATCACCCTGGCCGATCTAACCGATCATCTATTTCGAGTCCAACAGCTAGTTTTTAGAAGTGTAGATATTTATACCCCCTTGTGCCTGATTGGGATGATCTCTTGGTACCCCATCTCATTCTCTCAAGTTAGTGTAAGCCTTTTCTCTCTATTTGTGCATGTATTGCACTTTGTGAGATTAGAGTAAGAGCTCTAGTTGCATATGTTACTTCTAGAGGTGGATTATATATCCACTTATGCATGTGTTGCACTTGGTGGAAGCCAAGTAAAGGGCATGGTTTTTTATTCCTGTTGTTTACTGACACCTAGACGCATAGAGGCGTCATGATTCGGTAATCTTATGAAGCTTTAGAGAAAATTTGGTATTATTGTGAAGATTGAAACTCACTTATTCGGAGAGAGAAAGAGTTACAAGTAGTGTATTAAAGTTGTTTGGCTTAATTCATGGAACTGGTTCAATTCATTTGAATTACCTTCATATGGATTAGGAAAAACCGACAAGTTTTCGAATACCACGGTAAAACATCATGTGTCTATGATTTGCTTCCTTACGTTCATTTAATTCTTGCAATTTATATTTCTAAAATTGAATTGCTTATTTGTCACTCTAGGATTACAAGTCTTACTATAGACTAAAGTTATTAGTACATGTAGTGAAACTAGGCTATTTAGGCCTAAATTTACAAAACCATTTTAATTTATACTTTTAAATATAAAATCAGTTTTGGCAAAAGTTAATTTTAAAATCATCCATTCACACTCTTCCCTCTAGTCAGCCTCGGCGTCCTTACACCGAGGCAACAGTGAGATTACCATGGGCAAGGTCAAAACTCACCAGAGGTGGAGGAAGATGACGGCGATGTATTGCGGTGGTTTCTTGAAAGCATCAGAATATCATAACTACAAAATCAGAATAAATTACGCTCGGCCCGCAGACAGATTTAGAAATCCAGCAGTTTAGCCTGCATTTGATTCCTCTATCGAGAAAATCGACAAGATACACACGCAATTATTCTATATATCAAAGGTATAATAATTTAAGTACGGTACTTGACACAGGTGCACATTCATTTACAAACCACAAGGGCATGTTAATCTGTGGTCAAATAGATCGCTTAAAATATGCCTAAATCATCTCCCATGGAAGATGCCATACCAAGGTAGGCTCGCAAGTAAGAGCTGCTGACGGGAGTAGCCAATAGGAATGATGCAATCCATCACACTTTGTCATCATGGAACCACCACCTGGTCTCCTTTGGCGACCTCCCGTTTCGGCAGTTCCTGACATAGCGGTCATTATCGGCCGGACGTTGCTGCAGCCAATACAAATTACGGTCAGATAACATGATCCTCGACTTAAATGGGAGAGCATGCAGAGGAACCATGTAACCTTCGCTGGCGAGCTTGACAACATAGACAAGATGCTGATGCACACAGAACTGGCAGTCATCGCTGGTGACCACGAGTCATACAATATATCTGGAGGCAAGCCAAGCAACAGTAAGCTGGTATTTCTAGAATTTTGGCACACCAACAAACACCATTCTAGCCCGTCAAAAATAACTAGTTGTCGAATAAAACTGTATAGACAAATAGTCCAGAACCCACACAGCTTAAATACATCCAACCAAAGAGCTCCACCATCAGATTACCATTTTCTTGTTGGTTAGGTTCAAAGGATCCTAGACAAAACGTTAATAGGTTTCTAAAATGATGCGAAGAAAAAAAAAGGGGCAAAAGCTAGCTAGCTTTTACAGCTTGGCCTTAATATCCAACATATATCAAGATTTCCATAATTTATCTTAGGAAGACATATCTTGACAATATAGTCAGATGCAAAAATGCTATAGGACAGATTTATTTTTAAAAATTGGCCAGGAGCTCTGTCATTCACTTGAGAGGGAAGGTAGGCACCCAGGTTCGAGCCTGGTTGCGTAGGGCATCCGACGACACCCTCCACCAACCGAGCAGCGCTCGGTTCCTTCAAAAGAAAATTTTGAGATGTGTCATCTTATCTTATTTAAATAATTTAACCTAGAAAAGCTAGATGACAATTGATCAAGGTTGATGGAAATAACAGATACGTAACTTAATTAAGCCAGAAAACAACTTACATGACACATGTACTATGGGAATTTACTGCAGCAAATTATTGCAAGTGTGTAAATACTGAATATACTTGCTTCAAAGATATAAGAACCCAAAGAACAGTAGTATGTATGAACATTTTGCTACAACAATGCAAATATATGCAATTATGCATAATAATTTCATGCTTGACATGATCAATCAAACTAGGTGCATGATTGGTCACAGATCCATAATTTCCAATATATAACCAATAAACCATGTTTGCCCGTTGGCATGACATACCATAAGACACATGTTACGCCTAAAAACACATGTTCTTTTACTATAAGATGGCATTTTTCTGGTCTTACTGTTGCAGTATGTTAGTGCTTGCCTAATACTTTCCTTTTAGTTACTCAGCAAGAGAATCTTGAAAGGAGTAGTGGATGTCATCCATGGATACTTGCCTTGACCTTCATCTAAAAAAAATCATTTGTGCCATCGGATATTCTCATAAAATGCTGAGTTTCAAAACGGTGATGAAATTCGCATTGTATGCATCAAAGACTATGTGGTGGAATAGGATAACCCCAAGTCCCAACATATGCTGTTGAAGACGGAAATTCCATATCAAAGACTCTGCTTATTTTGATTTTGAAGTGACATCCAATCAAAACTTGCTAGAAGTGTTACAAGGCACCCTTTCCGTTGATGTTGGTTTTTTTGACTGTGTGGTAGGTATATTAGTACACTATGTACACTATTTCTGAGCACTTTAATGCTCCAAAAAAATTACTTTTGTCTAACAAACCAACATCAATGGAACAGCTTACCCATGAGACTGCCTATATCTTGGGCAAGCATTCTTTACAAGAATGCCATATATGGGAACTTGCTAATTAGATTCTCTAAATTTAGCAACCTATACTGGACTAAACCATTTTACAGCACAACATTTGATGATAGCACATAATGTCATTTCATTAGCTCTAATACTACATTTATCATCAAAATATTCGCACATTCAATGCAATCACATAACTGCACAACAATTTAATTTAGATGGTGAGCGAGGCATCCAATAGGCATGTATGGGCAATAAATCATTAAGCCTCCAGATGTTTTAAGATTATCTTGTCAAAACACTTGTGTAACAAGACATCTTAATGAAGAGCTTTTCTAGCCTCTAGGTAGGGAAAGTGTATTGAATAGTCCGTGACAACACACCAGGCTGATGCGTCTTGAGTTCCAAGACCCTCATGATAAACTATTCTACCAATCTAATGGCTATGCATCAAGCAATTTAAGTAAATAATACACATCAAATTAACTTGTGTGTTGTAACTCACAAGAGAAGTTTCACCATAAAAGTGGGTCTCTTAGGCTCGAGTGCTATGGTATTTGTACCTAGATAACCCCACAGCTCCAGCCTAGCTACATCCCAAACCTTTATCAACAAACCAGATATCACATCAAGATGAAGAACCCATTCCTTACTAGGAACATAAGACAAAAATTGTCAGATGCATTCCTCCTTTGACAGAGTCATATGCTAAAGCCACATCAAGGAGATGCATACCTGTTGATAATTAACGGGCATGCCAAGCACTAGGTTCTCTAGCATGTTGCAGCTGAAAACTGTCATGAAGGTTCTCTAGAACACTGACAGTTTGCAATAGCTTACTTGAGGTGGAGAACAATGAGCGGGTAAGTGGAGCTACCTATTAAAAAGTTGCAGCTCTTGACCTTGATCTTGATCAATAAGAAGTTAGGCAAAGGTATTTAACCCAGTCAAAGCAACCTCTGATCAAAAAGACAGACATCTGTTGATCTTGGTCACTATTCTCTAACCCACAACTAGCCTAGCCAAACAAAAAAGTGGAAAAGTTAATCCTCCTAAACTTTCCTCACTTCTACTATACCTATAGGAGAATAACCGACTATCTCACATTCCAGTGTCCAAAGAGGACTAATATTAGGGTAAGTTCGCAAATTTCCAACAGAGATAGTTAACCCAGTTAGTCAAACCAAGCAATATGTTACAGTAACTCGGTTGCCAAGCAAAAGGTCTAGGTTAAGATAGCCTACCTGGGTTAAAAATTTAGAATAAACTGGCTAACCTGGTTATCTTAAATTTGAACCAAACAATACCTAATAGCATACTTGATCTTGAAGAAGGCAGCTTTTATAAACAGGCTAGAAGAAATATTTTGTGGACATGCTATAAAAGGTCCAACAAAAGCGCACTGAACAGAATTTTTAACACAAAGTTAGGCAACTTCCCTATGCCAATGAAGTGGGCAAAAACATTAAGTGTCAATAGGAACACACAACAATTATACCTAAACAGATGTGGCCATTGCTGTAAATGTGCGGATGCATCGGTGCCGGATGCATAAATATAACCTGCACTAGACAAAATCAATCAAACCAAAAGCACTGGAATCCAACGCATAAGGTATAACCAAACTAAGCAGGGGTAAAACTAAGAAATCTCACCTGAGGAGCCTCCATGGGGTAATGCTCGGGGAAGTCCACCTGTAGCTGGTATGTCTCGCCCGCGTAGAGCGTGCCCGCCGCCCCGGCCACCTCGATGACCCACCTTTTGTTGTGTTATCCATCATGGTTTTCAAATATGCTTTTGTTTGGTCAGGATTAGACAAATACTACCCATGTGTAGAAATCACAAAGACAAAAGGATACCAAAAATAAATATCCTTGGAAAAACAAGAATGTGAAAATTTGCAAATAGTTCGCAAGAATTTCACAGCTACACGATTAAAACCCACTAAACAGATATTGGATCAATCAGGAAGCGAAAAGGGTAGCAATTTGATCACAGCAAGATAAATATAATCATGCGGTTTCTCCACACAAGAAAGCAACAACCAAAAAAGGCAGAAGAATCACCAAAAACAAAAACAAGAAACAGCAGGGATTGGATTGTTTGGTGAGCTAGCGGAGAAGGGGAGGAGAGACAGGCACCTCTGGAGGTTGTCGGTGACCTTGTGCTTGAAGCCGGCGGGGGGGTTGACCTGCCACTCCGCGAGCTCCTTCTGCAGCCGGTTGCACGCGATCTTACTCAGCGCCTGCACACACGAATGGCAAGAAACACGACGGATAGTTTAGCCAAATCGATCGCAAGAACCACCGTCCGGCTGCTCTACGGGCGGCGAACACGACGGGGCTAGATCGGCTAGATCGGATGGGGATGAAGGGGGGATCGGGAGGGGATTAGGGTAGGGGAGGAGGGGGTTAGGGTTTGGTACCTTCCGGGAAGGGGAGGAGGAGCTCGTCATGGTGCGCTGGGTTATCCCGAAGCCGCAACGGGGCAAGGTATTGGTGGTGGGTTGGGAAGACCAACGGGACTACGGGAGGAGTGGCCGGCTGTATTCTTTTCATTTGGCGTCTCGCCGGATTAAGGGTCTGTTCTTTTTTTTTTTTTTGGTGGTTTATAATTTTTAACTGTGGTTTATAACTTTTAAGTTATTTGTATGAGAGATTATAGAGTAACAGAAATTCACGTGGGTTTTAAAGTATGTACTACAATTAACTAGTAGACTCTATCTTGAAAAAAATACTCCGTTTAAAAGCTAATTACTGTAGAAAGCCGAAAAGCAACTTTTAGAAACTGAAAAGAACAGGGCCTAAGAAAGATGGGCCACCAGGTCTGGCACGGTCCAATCTAGTTAATTAAATAGGTCATATTGTATCGATCCATCGGTTTAATTCTAAGTCCAGACACGATCTAAAGAGATTACAGCTCGTGCCATGTTAGCTTAGACATATATAGCACGATGGACCAAAGATGGCCTATTTAGCACGTAGACTCGTGTCTCCTTCATCGCGTGTTTCTGTTGCCTATGCCAATAGTGTCAGGCCTCCACTGCATGTTCCATAGTGCTTGCGTTGTTGCCGCCAATGCCGATGTCGACGAGAGGGAGAGAGTGGAGCTAGGAGTGCAAGCAACGAGAGGAGGAGGTGGGGGAGGGTTAGGCGACGACCGAGCAGCAAAGCGTGAGAGGGAGCAGGTGGAGGGGAGGGGAAGGCAGTGACCAGGCGAAAGCGGCGGCCGAGCGACGGAGCGCCAAAGGGATCATGTAGCGGAGAGGCAAAGAAAAGGGTTAGGAGGAGGCAACGATGCTAGGCTATCTCTGGCCGGGCACAGTCGTTTATCCCATGGGCCATGCCATATTTGGGTTGGTCAACAGTACGATGCTTTGGATCAGCATGGTTGGCCCGGCTCATTTGGACAACTCAGTGTCTCCTTGCATTCCATGGTGAGTACGGATGGCAATTTTGACTAATAACAACATAATTTGTAGGCAAAAACCCTAATGAAGATTATTCTTTAATGCTCATGGTTATGTTCATGGGAGCAAAGTTCTACAACAAACGGACGTGGACATGAGAGAGCTCCACCCGCACTCGCTCCATCTGATTACCCGTTGTTGTGGCTACGGGCCAAACAGTAAAGAAGGGGACTAGCGGAGGAGAGGAGAGCCAACACAGGAGGAGTTGGTGAGTAAGAATGAGAGGATCCCCCTCCTCTGCCTCTCCTAGGGGTTTATATACATGAGTGGGGTAGGATGGGAAATCTCCATCCTACCCCTTAGTATTTACAAATGATGAGGGTACATTGGTATATTCCTCTACACTATTAGGCCTATTATATATTAGGCCAGTTGCAAGGCCCAGTCGCGGGGGGTTGGGCCACCCCCACAACAATACTCCCTCGACAGCAAGCGCAGAGGTCCCGATGGGTGAGCTGATGTGACAAACTATCCCAGCCCCCCGTTCCCCGACAGTAAGCACGAGGGTGCCGACTAGCGAGCCGATGCAACTAGCAGCTTGCAGCCCCCTCAGACAATGCCTACGAAGAGGTCAGCGGAATCCCACGCCGAAGCCCCGCCTTCCCGCTGAAGCGATGCCTACAAGACGGACGATGAAGCCCTGCACCGAAGCCAGGTCGTCCCGCCGAGGCAACACCTACGATGCTGACAACAAAGTCATGTCACCTCGCCAATGCGATGCCTACGAGACGGGCGGCGAAGTCTTGCCGCCCCGCCGAGGCGATGCCTACAAGGCGGACGGCGAGACCCTGCTCCAAAGCCAGGTCGTCCCGCCGAGGCAATGCCTGCGAGGTGGACGACGAAGTCCTGCGCCAGAGCCGAGCCATCCCACCGAGGCCTTGCCTACTAGGCAGACGGCGAAGTCATGCTGCCCCCCAAGGCGATGCCTACGAGGCGGATGATGAAGTCACGCCGTCCTGCCGAGGCGATGCCTACAAAGCGGACGACAAAGTCACGCCGCCCTGCCGGGCGATGCTTATAGGGTGGGCGACGAAGCCTTGCCGCCCCACCGAGGCGATGCCTACAAGGCGGGCGGCGAGGCCCTGCTCCGAAGCCGGGTTGTCCCGCTGAGGCAATGCCTACGAGGCGGACGACGAAGTCCTGCGCTGGAGCCGAACCGTCCCGCCGAGGCATGGCCTACTAGGCGGACGACAAAGTCATGCCGCCCCACCGAGGCAATGCCTACGAGGCGGGCGGCGAGGCCCTGCTCCGAAGCCAGGTCGTCCCGCCGAGGCAATGCCTACGGGGCGGACGACGAAGTCCTGCACCAGAGTCGTGCTGTCCCGCCGAGGCATGACCTACTAGGCGGACGGCGAAGTCATGCCGTCCCGCCGAGGCAATGCCTACAAGGCAGGCGGCGAGGCCCTACTCCGAAGCCGGGTTGTCCCGCCGAGGCAATGCCTACGAGGCAGATGACGAAGTCCTGTGCCGGAGCCGAGCCGTCCTGCCGAGGCATGGCCTACTAGGCGGACGGCGAAGTCATGCCACCCTGCCGAAACGATGCCTACGATGAGGGCGGCGAGGCCCTGCTCCAAAGCCGGGTCGTCCCGTCGAGACAGTGTCTATGAGGCGGACGACGGAGCCCTGTGCCGAAGCCGAGCCGTCTCGCCGAGGCATGGCCTACTAGGCGGACGACGAAGTCGTGCCACCCCGCCTAGGCGATGCCTACAATGTACGTCTTATTTATACTCCGTAGAGTGTGCGCGGAGGCCGCACGTCTTATTTATACTCCGTAGAGTGCGGAGTCTGACGCTGCGCATGCGTTGTCCGAGCGAAGGTCGAGGTTGTGCGGAGAGAGTCCCATGGCGAGGCTGGCGGGGACCATCCGAGGCGCATATGCGGAGAACGCGTGCGCCGGGGAGTTGGGCGACAGTGGCGAGGATGCCCATGGCGGTGGTTAAGGACCCTGGCCAGCACGGAGGTAGGCTTTGAGAATGGAAGACCGGCCCATTGCGTGACAGCAAATTGCTTCAGCCGCAACTTTGCTTCCAGCCGCTCTGCACCTACAGACTGCAAACTGAAAAACGAAACCTCTCTGTGTTGCCAGCTGATGAACAGTCACCGCGAGGAGGTGTTTTGGTGGACAGAACAGAGAGCAGATTTCAAAGAGAATGCAGATCGATTGTGCCGCACCAACTGACTGCGACTTTTCTGGTGTTCTTCCTTTTATTGCTGACTAACTACACGACTGAGTTACATGCGAGTTAGTGCTCTGATTCTCCCTCTAGATCACGCAAGATCCGAAAGAGTCGGTCCGTCTGGAAACATGCTAAACAAAATCAGAAAATGCTACATGCTGACAACATTCAGAGGAAGAAACTACATGCAAACAATATTCAGAGAACAACTAGATGCAGGAACCACTAAAGCTGAAAACTATGCAAAGTGCTAAATGAAATTAACTATTAATGCACCGCAGCAACCCGCAGGCTGGCACTGATAACGCGCGGATCCGAAGAAAATTGAGACCCAATGCAAGCCAGCGAACGCGGATTGAAGAGGGAAACTAAAGATGCATGCGTGCTAAACGGATGCATGCATGCAGTACGGAAGCGCCAACTACTACTAGTAGTAGCCATCCACAGGGCGACTCAATACGGTCTTGGAACAGTGACGCCATGCGCGATTCCAAGACTCTCAACAACTTGCTTGGCCGGCGAAGTCGTCGTAGGGCCGAGCAGAGTCGTGGAGGCAGAGGCCAGCGAAGGCGTCGCGAAGCCGAGTCGAAGATCGGCGAGGTCGTCGTAGAGTTGGGTGAAGGCCGGCGAAGGCATGGAGGTGTGGTCGCCACGGCCTGCTCGGACTCCAGCGAAGCGTAGTCTGAGACTTCGTCTGCGCGGAGCCCACTTCATCTGCGCGGAGTCCACGGTCGAGGAAGTCTTCATCTGCGGGGGGTCCATGCTTCGTCTGCACACAGGCCGCTGCCTGGAGGCAAGGCCCCGATCGATGGCTTGCACATAATCTCCGTCGCTACCGGGCTTGGGTTGGAGTAGGAGCGTGAAATCATCACCACATGCATGCGTGCTAGCAGGTGTCGAAGGGCTTGATGGAGTCTTTGCCGAGGCGCTCCCACCGCATGCTGTACCCGAGCTTCCGCTTCTCCTCGTACGTGAAGAAGGCGAGGTCTACTTCGAGTGCATGCATGGATGTATACTTTGGGCGCATGCATGGATGAGTACATGAATGAATACCTTTGAGTGCATGCATGGATGGATTTGTGGATGTATACTTTGAGCACATGCATTGGCGTCCCTTGCTCTGTCGTGGTCGAGGTCGCGAGGGATGGAGCCGTGGCTGGTGAAGCTCGGCGATCTCCCCGCGGTGGTTATCTCCGGTGCCTTTCCATATGTAGCTTCTTGCGCAGTCGATGCCGCGGAGCCTAGCTCATTGAAGGCACAACCCGGCTTCGACACAGAGGGCTCGTTGCTACGCGACATCGCTCGTGCGGAGACGGGCTGGTGTGGCACGAAGGCGTGCTTGGCGAGGTGTACCCCGTGCGGAGTCCAAGTCATCCAAGACATCACTTCCCTGCATGAACACCCCCAGCAGAGCGGAGATAACAGCAATATAGGAATGGGCGATTCGACTAGATCTACTCAATATACCATCTACAAAACATGGCGAAGTACATAGGCAAAGTCCATATGACTAGATCTACTCAATACACCATCTACAAAACATGGCGAAGTATACAGGCAAAGCCCATACACCTCTATAGTCAGGATGGTTAAATTTTTAGCGAGCAAACTACTTATCTGTCGCTGATAGCCCGCAAGATGGTACAGACGCTACGAAGGAAGTGGTATGCTCCCAAGAACAGAAAAGATCCACATAGCCGCTACTGGGTTGTGGAGCCCCTCTCAAGTTGGCGGTTTTAAGAAGAAACAGAGAGGGATATGGGCAAATGTTACAGTACACCCGATGGGATAAAGCAAGGTAATGCTTTGAGCAAATCGATAGAAAAGATCCACATCTTTAGCAATCTGTTCCCTTTTCTTACCTTTTGTTGAATGCTGGAGAAATCTCTTCCGTGGTAGAGATCTGTAACGCCCTTTCATACATAACTTCTTGTCGTCCCCACAGACGGCACCATCTGTTGTGGCTACGGGTCAAACAGTAAAAAAGGGGACTAGCGGAACGAGAGGAGAGCCAACATAGGAGGAGTTGGTGCGTAAGAATGAGAGGATCCCCTCCTCCTGCCCCTCCTAGGGGTTTATACATGAGTGGGGTGGATGGGAAATCCCCATCCTACTCCTTAGTATTTACAAATGATGAGGGTACGTTGGTATATTCCTCTACACTATTGGGCCTATTACATATTAGGCCAGTTGCAAGGCCCAGTCGTGGGGGGTTGGGCCACCCCCACAACACCCACCAATCTCAACTGATATGTGGGCTTGAGACTTAAAAAACCAAGCATTCCCTCATCCCCCTCGGCACCAGGCCACATCCCCTCCCCCTCGTTCTCCCTAGAGGCGGGAGTTAGGGCAAGCTTTTCCCGTGCCAGCTCGAGGCCTAGTTGGCTCGACACGGCACAAGCATGGCACGGCCCTGCCACATGGTAGATCGTGCTAACACGGCATGGACGGAGGGCCATGCCAGGCCTACAAAACCGGCCTATTGGACAGCACAGCCTAGCCAGGCATAACGTGTCGTGTTTGGGCTCACCTAGCATGATGACGGCCGCCATCGCCTCCTCTACCTCACCGATTGCTGCTTCACCTCTCGCGCGTTGGGTTCATCCTCGCTGCCACGGATGTCAGCGTCAGCAGGGCACGAAGAGGAGCTCATTGCAGTTGGCGGCCTCGCGACTATCGCCTCGACCTCCTCGCTCGCCTCGATGTCCACCGCCACTAGCTGGTTCGATCGTTGGACTGGTAGGTGTCAAGTAGTTGCCGCTGTTGCTGCAGAGCAACCACGGTTGCCCCGTGGCCAGTGGCGCAAGGAGGAAGGCGAGGAAGAGCATCGTGGCTAGGTAGAATGAGACGCAATGACGCATGGCCATGGTGGGCGGTGAGGGCGGTGGCAAAGAAGTTGTGAATTGAGAATGGAGAGTAGTAAGTAGTATTACCAGTAAGAAGGATGGTTTGACTTGCAACGTGGTGGAGAGGCATTTGTTTGACCCTTTGACCCGGTAGGGCAAGCTGCGGATGACAAGTGGGGCCCATTGCTCGAAACTTATCAAGTTCATGCGGTTGGTGTGTCAACACAGGAGAAAATAATTCGACTTGTCTCCGACCAAAATCCAGTCTAACGTCGTCGGTATGAGTTGCCTAAACAAGCCAATCAACAATCCATTTGTGTTGGTTCGTAGTGATATCATTATTTGCAACTCATTCAAACAATCAGACGAAGCTGAACTCAAATTTGCGCGATACTCTAATGTGGACAATCAATCAAAATCAGATACAAACGCGTACAGAGAATTTCCATCTTGCGTAGAACAGATCACAGAAAAGTGTGTTCACAGAGAAATTATCTAGGATAGGGATCAGTATTGGTAACATCATTCACAGAGAAATTATCCTGCACAATCACATGATCAGACTTCTCATATATGTAGTTGCCAATTTGCCATGTCTGCCCTGTTGGAAAACTGAACTGGAGTCTCTCCCAAAGAAGAACGCCGGTTGTCGCGGTGGCTGGAGTTTTATTATGCGTCTGGATAGTATGAGAACAACCGAAGAGATGCTTGATCTGTCATCCGGTCCTCTTGGACACAAGTAGACCGATGTGGACGCATCGCAGTGCTTTGCTCTTGGAATACACATCAAGTGTTTGGTCAATCAGTTGCAATGTCCTATTCTTGTTCCAACAGTTCCATACCTGTCAGATGTTTCCCATCAGATTTATGGTTAAAAGTGTCTTCAGATAATCGGATTATCAACTAAAATGAAAGTGCCACTTACTACACTTAGGAGATTCACCATGCTCTCCAGAGTCCAGATCATCGAAACTGCTATTCCTTCTACCGGTTAAAATCTTCAGAACCAAAACACCAAAGCTGAAAATATCGATCTTGGGGGACACACTGCCAAATAATGCATACTCCGGTGCCATATATCCGCTGTAAAAGATTAGCAATTAGTTAGACTTTAGAAGATTACATTTATATCTTATATGGTATACTAAGTTTCAGTTATGCGTCAATGTATATGAGCTTACTATGTTCCGACCACACTAGGCACTAGCTGTCTTTGTCTGTGTACGACGACCTCTTAGAAGCCTTGCCAATCCGAAATCTGTATTTTTGGGTTCATGTTTTCATCCAGCGAGATGTTATTAGCTTTTCAAATCCCAGTGAATGATCCTTATGCTTGAATCCTCGTGAAGATACAATATTCCTTGGCTATTCCAAGAACGATATTCTACCGTTGCTCCCAGTAAACAGAGTTGCTCATACATATATACAGAAGTCAAATTACACTAAATTTAATAAGAAATTAAAAAGAAAATTTTCTAACCGTATGTACTAGTCTTAGCTGCAGCAACTAGCTTGACAGAATGCTTCAGTACTTGTATTACACATGATACTCCATCCTTATAGTACTCATTTAATTCTCGCAGGTTTCTTGGCATAGTTGCTTTCAGTATAGTTTTAAATCACCATCATCTAGTACACCTAAGTGGAAAATTAACAGTTGTGCTGAAATGCAAACACAAGTTATCAAACAAAAAAAATATTTGTAATGACCAGAAAATTCTAGTAATTGTAGAGGAAATTACCAAATAGAAAATTGTCAAGGCTCCCGTTCTTTGTGTGTTCGCAAACGAGCATCATCTCATTCTGACGCGGACAAAACCCAGTAATCTGACAAGTTTCTTGTGCTGACGCTCAGCCAATACTTGCATTTCATTGTGCGGCTGGTTCAGTCCCTGTCTAGTACTCTGTGTCTGTGATAGCTTCTTCACTGCTATTTGTTGCCCATCAGAGAGCGTTCCCTGTAAAACGAGGTCCATTTTAGGGAGAAAAAAGACAGGTAATGCTATTGTTCTCTCCAGCATACGGTGGTTGTTTACCCTGTAGACGGTGCCGAACCTGCCCTCCCCAAGCTTATTCTTGTCAGAGAAGTTATCAGTTGCATCTTGCAATGTAGGTAAACTGAAGATTACGTGTCTATGTTTTTATACAATTAGTTTAATTTTAACTAGTTTTTTAACAAGACGAGTATAAGAGGAATGAAAATGACGGCCATCCTCCGCCGTCTACAGTAACTTAAGGCTAGACTAGGGCAGATATGACGCCGGCACGACGAGCTTTAGGCTATGCCTAGATCTGATTGGAGACGAGACAGATCAGCATGGTGCAGTGGCGGACCCAGGATTTGAATCCAGGGTATGCCTAACTAAAAAATTATTATCCAATGTGGTATAATCTAATACAAAAATTCGGTAAACGGTTCGGTAAAAAACATAATATAACTAAAAGATCTCATAATACCTTAATTCAGCCAGTGCGATGTGCTTCCGTTCTTCTTCATGCCTCTCAATTCAGCCAGTCTGCCAACACGTACACAAAACAAGCAAAAAAAGGCACATCAGGCATTCATGTAATGATTGGTACTGAAAGCAAAATAAGATTTGACCATCATGTGAAGCATTTGTTGCATGAGGACGATTATCGATGAACCCATCTACCGTGGCCTCGTAATCACAAAGCAGATTCGAACTCCAACAAAAGTTTTATTTTCAGAATTCTTCCTCTGTGCATGATTATTCGAGCATCATATACTATACTTTCGAGCCGCCCATCTTGCGTAATAAAATTGGCAGTCCGAACCAAGTCAAGAGTCTTGTCAAAAGCAAAATTATGGGCGAGTGGTCGCTTGTTCAATATCCATGTGCGTAAATATATCCTTTGGTCTAACACCATGGCGACTAGTGAATCAAATTGACCTTCTCGCTGCACTCTGCATCCGACAACCTCCTCAAGTGAAGTGCAAGTCCTCTCTGTGCTTCCACATAAATCGATTGCATGACCACCAATGGAGACCCCATCTCGTGTTGAACTCGTCAATAGGAGAAGACTCTTCCACGCCTTTACGCTTTCCGGAGAGCCTTGAACAACTCTTGGATACCAGTATTCATCGTTATCTATATGACCATCACAAGACCGATTAACACAACACACCAAATATCCATTAGCAATAGAAGACTTATCCACATCTGAACCAGTTATATCATCTGATGGTTTCTGATGGCTGCTCACTTCATCAATGAAGAAACAATGTTAGTTTTCTTGTTTTGAAGTACAATGTTGTCCAAAGAGTATGCTTCGACACTGTGAGTTAGTTCACAGGAATGATCAGAAACATCATCTAATTCAGTTGGTTGGGTCATGAATCCTGGTTGTTGTCCACATCCATCATCCTCTATCGGCACTTGAAGCAGCTCAACAGATGAATGCTCAAAGGAGTTCTTTTTAGGTACCAATCCATCTAGCAATCGCCAATTTCAAACATTTGTCTCTACTCAAAGTCTCAAACTCAGTAAACACATCGCACCATCGCTGAATCACCAATCGTGGTCCGTGGACAGCCGCCAAATTGCGGAGGAGCTCGCGCGAGGCGGCAGATGCGCAGCGGGCGGTTGGCGACGGCGCCACGGGCGGCCGGCCAGTCGCGATCGCCGACGCCGCGCTGCTCGCGCCGCTTCCTCGGCTCTTCCGCGGTCGCGGCACAGTGGCCAGCCCAGCGCCGGCGCCGCGCCGCGCGCCACGGGCGCTCGGGCGCTGGCCGAGCTCGCGCGCGCCGGAGTCGATGGCCACGAGGCGAGGGTGGCGAGGCGAGGGGACCGAGGAGCTCGGCGAGGCGAGGCGAGGCGCCGAGGCGGAGGCCGAGGTGGAGGGAGCCTGGCGGAGTGGCGGAGGCGGACTGGCGGAGAGAGCCTGGCGGAGTGGAGGCTGATCCGCGGATTGGCGCTGGCGGTCGGTGACTCGGCGGAGACGTGGGGTTAGGGCACGGGATTTTTTTGGGCCAATTTTTGCACTGTTGTAGGGTAGTCCTGAGCCTATATGGACTACCCATTGGGCCCGCCCCTGGCATGGTGGGGTGGCTATGCCAAGCCGACACGGTATGGGGCTGTTGCATGCCGTCGTGGCACGCCCCAGGTCCCATCTCTGCCCGTTCAAAAAAAAAAGTCCCACCTCTAGTTCTCCCTTTCCCCTCCGATGTCTCTCCCCCTCCCTCCCCTCGCGCAGTGCCGCCATCAACCCTCCTCTCGTCGGCGCCGCCCGGCAGTCACTCGACGGTCACCTATACCCACGCACGCTTCAGCCACATGGACCTCGCAGAACATACCATTACCACATCTCAATAAGCCACTGCCCCTAACCATCTTTGGCATCTCTCGCTCCCGCACCTACACCTCCAGCCCTCCAGCAGCTCGCCGTTGCCCTCCAGCTGCCGTGATCCAACGCAGGAGCGCTGCCATCCGAGGTCCAGCACAGGATCGCCACCGTTGGGATTCCTTCGATTCCTCTGATTTCTTGACATTCCTGTCAGATTTGTTCAATTTCCTCGCATTTCTTGATTTTTGCTGATAACTGAAGCAACCAATGTAGTTTTTCTTTGATTCCTGGACTTGTCTCTCTTATCAGTTATGCTTGTGTTGTTCTGTAGCCCGATGATTGTCGAGCTTGAACATGCGCGATGAAAGAAACTTGTGCGATGTGAACTATGTGCTGTTTCATTTTCAGGTTTAATTATTAAACTCGAACTACCTTGTCTAACGTTAATTTTCTTTGTATTCTTGCCTTTGTAATGTGCTGTCCGTTGAGACAAGGGTTGGCGGGCAAACGGACAGGCCCGCTGGCATCAGGCACCCTCGCTGGCGATGAGCATGGACGAGGCGACTGCGCCCATCGCTGGCGACGACGGGCATGCCCGCGGGCAGAAAAAATTCTCGCAGGCACGGGCACGGGCGGCCACTACCCGGGCCAGATTGCCATCCTTAGTGGTGAGGCTAGTTCTCCCTGTGTATACTCATCTAGACCCAAATTTTGTTTGTATGTCCTCTGTTGCAGTTTTTCCTGTCCTCGCGTCAACCAGAGACACGTCCCTTTTCTCCGTGTGACTACTCCTGGTGACGACTTCACGGGATGTGATCCTCTGCTAGATTCTGCACGCGATGGAGTAAAATCATGAAGCAGCACTGCTTCTGTTTTGCCTTCACGTGATGGATAGCAGTAAAGCAAAATCTTCTAGTCACCAACAATGCGTTGCCCTCTGCAGTTCTCTTTGTTTCTCTGATGGATCCCAACGATCACTACAAATCTAGTTGACATACTCCTTTATTTCTTCTAACTCTTTGATCAAACTGATCTCTCTTCTACTCTTTATTTCTCTTTCTCTTCTAACTTCTGCAGCTTGCTTTTCTCGTTACAAGCTTGCATAGCTTTATAGCCCGTACACAACCCGACTCCATGTTTTATACGGACATGAATACGGCAACACAAACTCTATTCGGAAACCAATTTGTATACGATTCATATACGTATACGGCAAACCGACGAACTCGAATACGACTCGCAAACGGACTAAACTTCTATGTACATATGTACAACTCAAATACATCTAAAAACAAGATTAAACTCTAACATCCTCTAACTTACATGCATGTATTTGACATTTGTAGAGTGATAGATGTTGTATTTGGGTTTTGATTTGTGCCGTACGTGCTTTCCGCGCATTAGATACTCGCTGATAAATGCAAAATCATTTTAATAGATGCTATCTATTGTGATCCCATCCATTGAGTGTAACTATATACATGTAGGATACATTAAACAGATTCTACTGATTAACCCTAGTTTTGTTTACAGGGTTTGGACTTTTACTTCAGGAAAAAAACATACATGAAGAAGAGGATGGGAGGTGGTCTTGAAGACCATCTAGATGATCTCTTTTTTGGTTCTGATCCTTTTGATCTTTGGTTTTAGTTTTTTCTAAAAACTGAAACAAACGGAGTAACTTCTATAAATGGTTTCGAAAAGTTGTTTCTATAAATAGCTCTCTGAATCTAAATTATATACGTTAACATCTTTGCCGATGGCCATCGTATTAAAAAGACCGTCGGCTACACGAAATAAATGACCTTTGTCTTGTCTCACTTTCATTGCACAAAAACAACCATCGGCATCGACGCTGCTACCTTCCACGTTGACGACGTTGCCCAATGTGCTTGTCAGCTTTGTGTCTCTCATATCCTTAACACTGGGTCAACTTTGTCGGCATTTCTTCGTCGTCACACCTCACATACGGCCATAAATAAGCTCAAGGCTTACAAACTGCTCGAGCCCAATTTGTTTTAGGCTCAATTCAATCTCAACTCAAGCTCTAAACAAACCGAGCTCGAACTTGATCCCAAGCTCGTGAGTTTCAATGAGTCGAGCTCGAATAGCTCTCAAGTCTCGAACTTTTTTATAACCCACATACATACTAACTCTTACCGAGTTTACTTGAGCCTAGTTTAAGCTTTTCTATTGTTGAAAATTAGTGTATGTTGAATCATTTTTTACTGTTATCAAGGTTACTCGAGCCGAACTCGAGTTCGAGTTTTTCTTATTGTTAAAAATTAGTATATATTAAATTATTTGAACTATTATTGAATTTATTCGAGCTGAACTTAAGTTTGGACCAAGTCAAACTCTAGATTCAAACCTTCAATTTAGGCTCGCTTAAGTTTGATTCATTTACGGATGCGTACCAAATAAGAGGAGAGAAATCACTGGAATAATACTCAGGGTCCCACACGCTAACTTCATTTCACCTCACAGATAGATTCTTGTGACCACGTACAAATACAATGCATGTACCGACTCATTCATACGAAGCACTTTGCCTATCGTCTACCCTTTTTTTCCATGAGAATCAACCTGTCTTGTTTTTTTGGGAGAGAGATGAGAATCAACCTGTCGTTCATTTGATTGTGAGCAAATAGTGGGTTCGAATCCCCCTATAATAGGCTTTAGCTTAGATTATTATAGTAACTAACTTTTAAATAATATATTTTTTAATATGCGGTTTACAGTAAAGTTGCAGTAGGCACTATCGAGTTCAGCTATACAGATCAAAATTATATATAACTATTTTTTTTTGTATATAATTACTCATAAATAATTAGAATTTAAAAACCATAAACCAAAAGTCAAAACAACAACACAAAAGAACCACCGGGCCTGATTAAAAAGGAGGAAAGGCTAAGCTACTGTCTGTGTGGGCTTTCTAAACCGAGCCCACCAACTCAGCTCTCCGTCGCCTGCATCCACGCCCACGCCGCTGGGGGCTCTCGCTCCCCGTCCGTCCCACCACTGACTGCCGCGGCGGCCGCCGCCTCCTCCGTTCTTCTCCAGCCGCCTCCGCCGACGCACCCTTGCCGTCCCTGCCGGCCTCGATCTCCTCCGGACCCACGGTCGTCGGGACAGCTTTAGTCCTCGTCCTCGCCCCTCTGCTGGCGATGCATTCGGGCTAGCACTCCTTCTCTTGGTAAGCCCCAGCCTCGATCCATCTCACGTTCCCCCAATTTTCGCACGCTGTGTTGACCTCATTCTGATGAACAACATCGACAGCTGCAGCTTAGATAACAATGCCTTGTTTCAGTCCCGATAAGGCCATAAAAAATGGAACCTAAAACTTCTGATCAGATCTCTTCAAGCCTTTGGAATCGGTCAGGCTATATCCATCACGCTACTATTGTAACTTTTCATGTGTAGTACTAGTTGACTCTTGACGTTGGGTAGAATGTTTTTTTCCTTCATTTAGGCAAAGCGCGTACACGTGAGAGTTATGACTTTATGCCATCATCCTATTTGGAAGTTGCAATCTACCTTTTTGATATATACTTTGTCTTCATTTTGAGAATGTGTCTTGACTCTTGATGTATGGGCAGGCAGGAGGTGCAAAATGGCTCAACCTTCTGTCATTCTAGCAACTGCAAGTTATGATCACACAATCAGATTTTGGGATGCCAAGAGTGGTCGCTGTTACCGCACTATTCAATATCCAGATTCAGTGAGTATTGGCGGTGTCTTCTTAATGGTCATTTCTTTTGGCATACAATTTATTTGATGATGTGTCTTTCCATTTAACTAGTTTTTCACTTTTTCCTTACTAATGGAAGAATGTAAGAGGATGTTCTTTATTGATCAATTGTCTTGTATAGGAAGTACTGGATTTTAGATACCAATATATTTATTATTGTTCTGTCAATGCCATGTTTCCTTTACTTTTTTTGCTTTCACTTGGATAATTGGACTGAGTTTTCTGTATATGCCTGTGTTTTCTCAGAATATTGGCTTATTATGATAACTATTCATGCCTTTTCTTATACTACCCAAGTAATGAGGTATCTTGTTTCTGTATTTGTAAGGTAATTGGATGATGCTATTCCATGCTTCATTTTTTATGAGAAATGCTATTCCATACTTCTTTTTTTTTTAAAAAAGTTTAGCCTCTCATTTTCCATGTATAGGCTATGATATAATATCTAAAAAAGTCATGCATGACTACAAATGAATATTAAATTATGGGCCAATGCTCGGGCTATTGGTGATTCTCTGAGGTTAAAGCTATATAGTTTAGTAGCAACCTCATGTGCCTTATGTCTGTTCATAACCTATCTTTTGCAGCAAGTTAACCGCCTTGAGATAACCCCAGACAAGCGATTCTTAGCTGCTGCTGGCAATCATCATATCCGCCTTTTTGATGTTAACTCAAATAGCCCTCAACCGGTATGTGTGCATGTTTTTTAAAGCAACCAATCTGGGCCAACATGTTTCTTTTCTTTATTTAATAATGATGCACCTAACAGGTAATTAGCTATGATTCACATACTAGTAATGTGATGGCTGTGGGGTTCCATTGTGATGGCAACTGGATGTACTCAGGTTCTGAGGATGGTACTGTAAGAATCTGGGATTTACGGTGAGGTTTCTCAACGTATTATGTTGCTTGGCTATTGTTTCTTGAGATGCAGCTCTATTTTCCTTGACTAGCTGTTCTTCTAAAAAATTAGTCTTGAACAACTATTTTAATTGAGCGGAGGATCCAGTGCAAACATATCTCTAAGTGCTATCATGCAAACTCACAATATGATCTATTGAATGTGGTTTGGATGAAGTAGATTTAAGGAGATTTGAGCAACATGGATGAATTTGCAAACAACCCCTTCACATTGACCAATCATGTATGGGGTGGGGGGGGGGGGGCTATCACCTCCATGGTTGTCACGGTGCCTAAGAGGCGCCAGGATGCCACAGCGAGGCATACACTACATGTATACATACAAGAGTCGGCCGGTCCCCCTCATAACTCGTAACCTCTGCTCTCTCTCCTGACTCCTCTCTCCTACAGCCTCCCCCCCCCCCCGGGCCTCCCCCGCTTATTGCCTCCTCTTCCCGGTGCCCCTCCTGTCGCCCCCGGCACCTCCCCTGCCCCGCCGCCTCCCCTCCGTACCGCCTCCCGCCCTGTCTCCGTCGAATCCAACTGGATCCGGCCATTCCCGCTGGCCGGAGCCAAAGAAGATGGGGGGTGGCCACAGGATGGGAGTGGGGGAGGATGGTTGTCACGGCGAAGCACCATGGCATCCCCCCTGACCACCACGACGCCTAGGCGCCAAGGCGACGACTTGGTGATGCCGTGACAAACATGATCACCTCAATTCTCTCTAAATCTGATCCATCCAAATCTCATCAAATGGAACATGTGAGAGTTTACATAGTAGAATTTATAGATTTGTTTGAACTAGATACTCCCACTTCTAATTATATATAGTGTTTGTGCAGTCATGCTACTAATTTTCCAGGCTATGATGCATGTTATGCCTTTGATGTCAGTCTTTGTACTTGTGCATGTATGGTTTCAGGACTGCCACCTGTCAACGAGAATACGAAAGTCGTGCAGCTGTCAACACTGTGGTCCTACACCCAAACCAGGTTAGTATTTCTTGTCTTAAATGATATTTTTTTATGTATTCACTCTTGTGGTACCCAAGTTGAGTTCAACTAGGGTGGCAGGGAATTGAACATACATGTGCATTGACTTTCTCAATCTACACTTTTCCCCACGGGTGATAAGATTGGGCACTTTGATTGTGATGTTGACACACAAGGATATTCACTACTGACGTTTGCATGAAATTTTTTTTGAGGGAAAATAGTAGGAGAGACTCCTCCTGTGGTGTTTGCATGGAATTATTAAGTCTTACTCTCATACTTTTTTAACTTTCCTGCTGAACTTCATTTTCTTATACCTGGACCAAATAGTTTTGATTATTGTTTCCAACATTAGCATGGAATGGATGAATACAATAGGGAATTAGGGATCATTATTTTTTGCCACATTCGTCTCTCCTGGTAACTGTTCATTTCTTTCTGCATCATTTGGTTCCAACATTGTCTCATCAATCTTTCAGAATGAACTAATATCTGGTGATCAAAATGGAAACATACGGGTGTGGGATTTGGCTGCTAATTCATGCAGCTGTGAATTGGTGAGTCATACTTCATTTTTAAGGTACTACCGTACTACTGTGGAAAGAGATGCAAGAACACAAATGATATGATGGTTCCAGTTATCCAGGTACCAGAGGTCGATACTGCTGTTAGATCTCTGACAGTCATGTGGGATGGGAGTATGGTGGTTGCTGGAAATAACCGTGGGACATGTTATGTTTGGCGCCTTCTTAAGGGTACTCAGGTCAGTGAGTTTTACTGGCCTACCAGTACCTGCTGTTAAACACTAGACCTGTGATATCTGGATTTTGAAGCTGATGAAATCTCTGATGTAGACAATTACCTGCTTTGAACCCCTCCACAAATTGCAAGCTCATGATGGCTACATTCTGAAGTGCCTACTATCACCAGAATTTTGTGACCCTAACAGGTAACACTAATACTATGGGGAAATTGACTGGTTTTCTCTTTCACTTTCATCTTTCTTCCAAGGTACTCTTGTTTTGAACACTGCTTCCTAGTCATTCATCTGCCAAAATGCATTTGGTGAATATGGAAGTCTCAGTAATATTCCGCTTCTAAAGCTCCAATTACATATTTACAGCTCAAAGTAGTGCATCCAAGTAATATAACTCTATCGCTTGCTTTTTTTTTCTGGATTTCATGACATACTTGGGGATTGTTAGCAGGTATCTTGCAACAGCATCATCTGACCACACTGTAAAGATTTGGAATGTTGATGGCTTCAAGTTGGAAAGAACTTTAGTAGGTAATTTTCTGAGCGTTTTTGTCCAACCTCCTAATTGAAAGTTGTGAATTTTCTAGATGAGATCCTGAAATATTGCGAGCACTAAACTTCACAGGTCATCAACGTTGGGTTTGGGACTGCGTATTCTCAGTAGATGGTGCTTATTTGATAACTGGTACGCACTACTGCATGCATCATGCACGTTCAGATTCACACTCCCTACGATATATGGGTTACTAAACGAAATGTTCCCGTCTTGCAGCTTCTTCTGATACTACTGCAAGATTGTGGACAATGTCAACTGGAGAGGCCATCAGGGTGTACCAGGGGCATCACAAAGCTACCGTCTGTTGCGCTCTCCATGATGGGGCTGAATTGGCGCCCTCGTAAGAAACCTTGTGCCTTGGCATTCTGTACATTGTCCATTTGAACACGCTGCGGATCTCTGCAAAATTTTCAGCGCTCTAGCAACTTGCTGATAAGCGGTTGACATCCGTTTGCTGTAATGCTGGAATTTACAAATGATTTGGGGTTGTGTACAAATGATTTGCATACACCTGGTTGATATTTTTGCATGGCTGAAGTCCTTATTGAACCGAATCCTTTTCTTTGATTTTTGTTGTGCCAGTTTAGACTTTAGATAGTGCTGTTAGTTCGGCCTTAGGATCTTCTAGGTCTAGATCTGAGGGGTTCTAGATCTGATTCGAGAGAGAAGCGGAGAGGGAGAGAGGATTAGGGTTAGAGGTACCGACCGTCCGTCGCATTGGATGAGGAACCGGCCATCGCTGGTTCGTCGGTGTAGTCTGCGCACGGGCAGCGACGGTCGGGGAAGCGGAGGGCGGTGGCGGCCGCGGAGATCCGGTGACGGGGACGGCGATGGAGCTTCCCGCCGCTGGCTGCGCGTCCCACTCTAGATCGGTCTAGGGTTTGTCGGGTGGGGTTTGCGGCTCAGGCGAACCTCGTTAGTCGAGCCGCCGGCCCCCACCCTCTATTTATTGCGCAGCGCGACGGGGGCCCATTAGCCAATAGTTGGGCTGAGCGCCCCCGATCAGGGCGCGGATCAAGGTCCCGATTAGCCGTTGGGCTAATCGGGGAGAGATCAATCTAACATTCTCCCCCTTGATCTCCTCTCATATCATACCTTTTCTTCTTTTACCATTTCATCACAGATTAGTGCATAGAGCATGCTTCATCGTCACGGTCAATCGCCGATAGATTTAACAGCTACAATACACATCTCTGCTTCAAATGATTCTTTAATTTTAGGCCCTTTATAGTCCAGAATCATAGGTTTTCCCTTAAACCCATGCCGCTACATGTTCTCTCAACACGTTGGGTGGTAAGCCTTTTGTAAGCGGATCCGCTAACATCTTTGCGGTACTTATATGCTCAAGACTTATAATTTGATCCCGAACTTTATCTTTCACAACATAGTACTTTATGTCAATGTGTTTGGCAGCACCACTTGACTTATTGTTGTGGGCATACATTCTGCGGGTTCATTATCGCAGACAACTTAAGTGGTCTATTGATGTCGTCAACCACTTTTAAACCGGTATGAACTTCTTTAGCCGCTTCACCGCCCCGTAGCCTCATAACATGCTACAAACTCGGATACATTGTGGACGATGTAGTGACGGTTTGCTTTGAGCTTTTCCACGATATAGCTCCTCCAATGAGAGTGAACACATATCCGGATGTCGATTTTCTATCATCTCCGCATAATCGAATCAGATACCCCACTATATGGAGTGAATCGATCTTCAGTATGTTATCATGAGGCCTTTTGTTCCTTGCAAATAACGCAAGACTTTCTTTATCAATTTCCAATGTTCTATTCCGTGATTGCTCGAATCGCCAAGTAACCCAGAATAAACGCTAAGTCGTATGTACACACTTGAGCATACTACAAGCTTCGATATACCAAGCATATGGAACCGATTTCATTTTATCGAGCTCAGATCGTTCCCGGGCATTGAAAATCCCGATATCTGTCACCCTTGACTATAGGTGCAGTGAAGGACTACATTTATGCATACCAAATTTCTTTAAGACTTTCTCTATGTATGCCTTTGTGACAGTCCCAATATCCTCTGTTTTTATCCCTGAATTTCGATCCCTAGAACGAACGAAGCTTCACCAAGATCTTTCATATCAAAGTTTGAGGACAAAACTTCTTTGTCTCCAGAGTAGACCGACATCACTACTGGCTAGTAGGATATCATCCACATACGTGATTAGGAAGATAAACTTCCCATCTTTAAACTTTGCATAAACACGCTTGTCCTCTACATTCTCTTTAAACCCAAATTTTCTTATTGTATCACAAACTTCAAGTACCACTGCCTTGAAGCTTGCTTTAACCCATAAATCGATTTCTTTAGGCGCATCCCATTCTTTCATTTCCTTTCACGACAAAACCTTTCGGTTGTGCCATGTAAACATTTTCCTCCAAATCCCCATTAAGAAATACCGTCTTTACATCCATCTGATGTAACTCTAAATCATAATGTGCTACTAATGTCATTATGATTCAAGGAATCTTTACATGAGACCGAGAAAAGGTCTCATTGTAATCAATCCCTTCTCTTTGCGTAAAGCCTTTTGCCACAAGTCGCGCTTTGTATCTTTCTACATTCCCTTGGGAGTCAAGCTTTATCTTGTAGACCCATTTACAGCCTACTGTTTTGACTCCTTTAGGAATAATTTCCAAGTCTCAGACTTTATTAGCCTTCATGGACCTCATTTCCTCTTCCATGGCCTCAAGCCATTTTGAAGAATTTTCGCTTCTCATGGCTTCTTCAAATGAGGTGGGATCATCCTCCATTTGAAATTCCTCTCAGTATGATAAATATGATAATCATCGAAATAGCTGATCTTCTTACTCTTTGAGACCTCCTGGGCCTCCTCATTTGGTACATCTTCTGCTTGAGGTCATTGTTGCTCCCCGATCCGTGGCAATGGGTTCTATAGGATCCTCAAGAACAGGTTCCTCATTCTCATTCATTGTTGCCACAGAGGAACAATAACAGTGCCGGCACCACAGTTGTCTTGCACCGCTCGGTGCAATGACAGCAGTAGTGTGAAGAATGGCTCTTGAATCATCGGAGTGGGCACATACACCCGCTTCTCTTCAAGGTCAATCTCTCGAGCTACCATGCTTCCTCATCATTTCATCCTCTAAGAAGACAGCGTGTCTCGTTTCTACAAACTTTGTATACCTGTCGGACAAGAGAAACGAAAACCTTTTGACTTTTCAGTAGCCAATGAAATGTCAACTTATCGCTTTGGGATCAAGCTTCCCAAGGTTTGGGTTAAATACTTTAGCCTCAGCAGACTCCCCACACACGTAAGTGGTTTAGTGAGGGAACTCTTCCTGTCCACAACTCGTACGGTGTTGAGAATATGAATGGCGGTTTTTAACGCCTCCATCCATAAACTCAATGGCAGTGTGGAATAGCTCATCATACTTCGCACCATATCCATCAGGGTACGGTTGCGTCTTTCAACTACTCCATTTTGCTGAGGTTCGCCTGTAGAATATCGGGCCACTATACCATTTTCCTGTAAAAACCTTGCAAAAGGTCCAGGAACTTGTCCATATGGGGTATGTCGACCGTAGTACTCCCCCCCCCACGGTCAGATCGGACTATCTTGATCTTTAAATCGTGTTGGTTTTCAACTTCAGCATTAAATATCTTGAATTTATCCAAGCCTTCATTTCTTTCTTTGATTGGATAAATATATCCATAACGAGAGTAATCATCCGTGAATGTTATGAACGAGTCATAACCATCCACGCTTTTCACAGGAAAAGGACCACAAATGTCTGTGTGAATAATTTGTAGAACTCCTATGCTTCTTTTGGCGTCTTTCTTAATTTTCTTTACATATTTTCCTTTAATGCATTCTCTGCATTGTTCTAGGTCTGAGAACTCTAATGGAGGAAGAATATCATTTTTAACTAGTCTTTCTATTCTCCCCTCGAAATATGGCCTAAACAACAGTGCCATAATTTCGACGACGCATCTAGAGTTCTCTTTCGTTTTTTGTTTACATTCGTAGACGAGGATTCATTCACTTTCTCGCACACGTCGTTCCCATTATCGCATACGACATTCACGTCATCACGTAATAATGACAAATAAAGCTCATTTTGTAAGATGGCAAGACCAACACATTCTTTATTAAACATTATTTCACACTTGCCATTTCCAAAATGACAATCATAACCATCATTGTCCAAACATGAAACACTAATCAAATTCCTCTGTAAAGAGGGAACATAAAGAACATCTCTAAGTAAAAGAGTGAAGCCATCAGCTAGCTCTAAAGAAAGATCGCCAACGGCTTTAACTTCATCTTGGACTCCATTTGCGACTTTAACGCATCTTTCTTTTCTTTGCGTAGTCCTCGTCGAACGGAATCCCTGCAAATTATTGGCAACATGAACAGTTGCACCTGAATCAATCCACCAAGAAGATTTCGAATATTGCACATACAGGGATTCATTTATAAAGGTAATAATGTTCTCACCTTTCTTTGCCATTATCATTTTTAAGTAATCGGGACAGTTCTTCTTGTAGTGTCCCGTCTTCTTGCAGTGAAGACACTGATCTTTGTCTACTGTAAAATTATTCTGTTGAGACTGATGGACAGGGGTTTTTCCCTTGTTCTTTGAGGAGAAGTTACTGTTAAAGTTCTTTTTCTTGTTGTCCTTCACATAGTTGATAGAACCACCATGTGAGGATTTAATTCTTTTCTCCTCTTGCACACACATATCTATGCACTTTTCTAAGTCCCATTTCTCGGGCTGCATGTTGTAGTTGACAACAAAGGTGTCAAACTCTTTCGGCAAGGAAGCAAAAATCAAATGAATAAGGAACTCATCCTTGAGAGCCAAATCCATTGGTTTAAGCTTGGATGCCAAGTTGCTCATCCTTAGTATGTACTCTCTTATGCCACCGCCACCACCAGAGTACCTTCTCTCACAAGTCGCTTAATCACCGTAGCATAAGTCTTTGAAGAGCCAGAACCGACTCTTTATTTTCTCAAGGTACTCTGTGACAAGTCACACTCTGCGATTGAGCCCACAATTGCGTGCTCAATCGTGTTCTTTATCACAGCCAAACATTTCTTGTTGGTAGTGACCCACTTTTTATGATCAAGATCATATGACATTTTTATGAAAGCATAGTTCCTCTGTCTGGTCCGCCAAGCAAAGATCGCCTCATTTTCATCCTCACCGGTGCCACAGCTCGTGGGACACGGTGTGGTGACTACCCACCCACCTCACCAAGATGAAGGCCAGGTCAATCTTTTTCTTCCATTCACCATAGTTGTCTCCTTTGAGAACCGGGATATCCCTGATGTAGCCCATCAAGGAGTATCCTCCTGAAAACACAATTCATATACAGTGAGAACATTTAAACATAATAACAGCAAAATTATATGCCTTATTTCCAACGTTGGTCAAAATACGACATACAATTTTATCTATGCATTAAATCTACATCACCGTTGGGCAGAAATAGAAATAATGCATAAAATCATCAATTAAAATTATAATACTGTTATTATCAACGTTGGTCAGAAAATAACAATATCATAATTCACAACAATTCTCAAAAAATTAAATTCTCCCGTTGGTTTGAATTTAATTGAAAGAGTAATCAACATTAACTTTTGCAGCGGAAACATGAAATTATTCTAAAATAATTCATACTCAGAAGCATTATTACTGTACTCATCTAATCTCTGGAAAAATAACACGTTGGTGCAAAAAATTACAGAGATTTTAAATCAAATTTCATTTAAATTCACTCATAAATGCTTCTGAAATAATTAAATTTCATTTTTTTGGAATTACTGTTCAAATGGCCATTTCGGCTGTTCGTGCCACGCCACGGCCCACGGCGCCCGCTCGCCCACGGCCAACGGCGCCCGCCAAGACCTCTCGCGCGCGCCTCGCGCGCGCCTCTCGCCCATGGCGGCCCGCTCACCCGGCCTCACGTGCGCGCTCCTCACGCTCCCACGCGCGCAGCCGCAACTCGGCTCTGGCCGGAAAGCCGCTGCCCGCTTGGGCCAAAAAAGGCCTGCATGCGCTCGGCGCGATCTCAGCCGTCCGTCGCCATCCGACGGCTGAGCGGCGTTTTCGCCGGATCAAAACCGCTCGCGGCGGTCTCTCGTGAAACCCTAGCTCATTTCCTCTCCCCTCTCTCGCCTCGCGCCCGAGCGAACGCGGCGGCGGCGGTGACTTCGTTCACGCCACTGGAGAAGGAGAAGACCGGCGCCAACGTGGGCCCTCTCGCCGGCGTGCGCGCTCCTCGGGAGGAGCGCGCGCCGCCGAGCGGCTCCGTGTCGGCGCTTTGCACACGCCCGCCTGTGGTCCGGCGCGCTTCGGATCTGACGCGCAGCTGGCGGCGGCTCGTGGCTGCTCGGCGACGGCGCCCGCAAGGAGCAAGGCGGCGCATGGGGCGGCTCGCAACCGGCGGCGGCCCGAGCGGCACAACGGGTAAGACCCGATCCCCTTCCATCTTTTCTAGGGTTAGGGTTAGGGTTTGGGTGGATCGAGTCCTCCTTCCCCTCTCTTTCTTTCTTTTTGCTTTGTCTTTTCTTTTCCGCACGCCGGTCAACCGACGGCGGTCTCTTTCCCGTCTCAAATCTACGCCTAGGGTAGGCTCTGATACCATTGTTAGTTCGGCCTTAGGATCTTCTAGGTCTAGATCTGAGGGGTTCTAGATCTGATTCGAGAGAGAAGCGGAGAGGGAGAGAGGATTAGGGTTAGAGGTACCGACCGTCCATCGCATTGGATGAGGAGCCGGCCATCGCTGGTTCGTCGGTGTAGTCTGCGCACGGGCAGCGACGATCGGGGAAGAGGAGGGCGGTGGCGGCGGCGGAGATCCGGTGACGGGGACGGCGATGGAGCTTCCCGCCGCTGGCTGCGCGTCCCACTCTAGATCGGTCTAGGGTTTGTCGGGTGGGGTTTGCGGCTCAGGCGAATCTCGTTAGTCGAGCCGCCGGCCCCCACCCTCTATTTATTGCGCAGCGCGACGGGGGCCCATTAGCTAATAGTTGGGCTGAGCGCCCCCGATCAGGGCGCGGATCAAAGTCCCGATTAGCCGTTGGGCTAATCGGGGAGAGATCAATCTAAGCACTTCGTTACTATCAAGTCAATGCTTCTGCAACATGTCCGTGGGAGAACGTAACATTAGAAAAAAATGAAACAGGCCGTTTATAGTAATTAAACTAGTGTACGTCGTAACCGGTCGTTTATAGTAACTAAACTAGTGTACGTCGTATTGATACCTGATTAGCGAAGTGTGTTGAATTTTTTTTATTTGGTCTTATTATATCATCTTAATTTTAAAGTTAAGTATTTATAGCACTATTATATCATCTTAATTTTAAAGTTAGGTATATGTAGCATAGAATTATAAATCTAACTTTTTTTTTATCAAGCACAAAAGAACCAGCGTGGCTTCTACCATGCTACCGGTCTACCGGACCACGGTACCACCGGCGAGCGTGGCTCAGGGCCGGCGTAGGGTTCCGCACCACCCAAGTGCGGCAGGGATATGGTCCCGTGTGCAACCGGAGCGCGGCGGAAGTACCGCGCCCAACGACAGCCACGCCACCATACAGCATGTTGTCAACGAGTAGCATGCAGAAGCTTTGAGACCAAACTAGTTTAATTGGACTACGTCTCTCACGTTAAATCTGGTGCCACTACTCCATGCATGCAGGCCACCGTACGTCTGCCACGCTCCGGGTGCGCGGGACCTCAGGTCCCTGCCGTCAGGGCCGTCCCGGCCAAAACCAAGGCCCTGTGCAAAGTCTAAAACGGGGCCTCGTAGACTAGCGAAATATGACCATAAATAATATATAAACAATAATATATTACATTAAAATGTAATATGTTATGAATTGTACCTATTCAACCATTCGTCGCATAATGTTTACTTGAACATCATCATTCTTTCGGTGTTCTTCAAGCAAATGGTTTGCAGAAGACATGGCTAATGGTTTGGATCTTGAAACACTAGACGAGTAGATGCATGAGAACTAAAGAGGAATGACTAGTCAATATTTGCCAACTGACTCAAATGTGATATCTAATTCTTAATGAAAAATAACTAAAATTTTCCCAATTCAATACGGAAGTTAAGACATAATGGCATTCAGCGTATACATAAATTCAATATGGATTGTCACTTGTAGAATCAGATTTTTTGTGTCCCATTCTTAATCAAAGATGTAAGCAAGCTAACCTGAGTACCCGCAATTATGTTATGACTGAGTGGATGGGCTGCACAGGAAAGCACCCTTTGAGATAAAGGAATAAACTTGTTTTCTGCAGGTTGATTTTCCTCAGGGCCTCTTATTTCCTCACTGAAACATGGAAGACCAAGTGAGAAAAACAAAAATTTATTTCCAAGAAAAAAATGATGGATGAATCATTGAAGTCCGGAACTTCTCTGGATATATTCCCATCAAACAAAATAGAAGATTGGATCGCCAAAGTAAGTTGATTCTGTGCAAACCAAAACAAAAGGGAAAGCAGAGATCAGCCCACTTGTAGTCCACATGGCACGTTGAGCTTGACTCGTCGGGAAGAATGAAGACACGCTCACACGCACGACTAGGAGGGAGAGGAGTCGGCAGTATCAGGAAGTCGAATAGACGCGAGTATTGTTTTGGGCTACCGGCTACGTATCAATAGGACTTGGGCCAAAAAATAGAGACCAGACTTATATACTATTGGGCTGTACACAAGGTATTGGGGGCCCCTGAAAATTGGGGGCCCTGTGCGATCGCACGGGCCGCACTTGCCCAGGGACGGGCCTGCCTGCCGTACTCGGACGCGGAACCTTTGTTCCGGATGCTTCCGTGGCCGGTGGCACGGCAGCGGTAGCAGCATTGTACTCTAGTTGTTGCGTGCTCAATAAGAGAGTTAGGTTTATAATTTTATGTTATATAAAATTAATTTTGAAATTAAGTTAGCATAATAGAGTCAAATAAAAAAAGCTCTAGTGTGTTGGGTGATAAGTTGCCCCTTTCTTATATAAGAGGAAATCGAATTGAAGAATTCTTATATGGAAGACTCATCTTTGCATATGGTACAAGCATATATGATTTAACGGCTCTTTTGGGCCGTGGATGATAGTTTTTATCTGTATTTTTTGAGACGACGGTGGAAATATTGGCACAGATGACACACACGATTTTAGACTTGAAAAGCCATTTAGAGAAGTCCTTTTTTTTGTTTTCGAAAAAGCCAAAACAAAAAGTCACAAAAAACCCTAAAAACATGGCCAACCTAGTTATGTCTCGGTTATACTTTTTTTTTATCTTTTGTCTTTTACTTTCTTTTTTTTTTTTTGCGAGAGGAATGTCTTGGCTAAACTTTGGTGTAAAATAGTCTGGGAAAACAAATTAGGGTACAGATAGTTGGACAAAGATTAGGTCCAATGGTAGTAGACATAGATTACCTGTGAATTTTTAATCGCATTCTGTACGCACATTTGCATCGTGATGGCCGTATCATCAGGTGACACTATTTCGGTTAGGGTGCTAGGCGCTTGGACTACAATCAGGGGATCATATGTATGTCAGTAGAAAACCTTGCCAATAGTTTCACAAAAGAGACGAGAGCATGCTCTCGAATTCTTGGTAGTTTATTGCAAAGGCCAGTACCCTATTGGACAAAAGTATTTCGACTTCTATAGCTCGCTGAACCCAAGTGCCTGTGTCGCGTTGAAAATCACAAGTACCATGTTGGTCACCTCACTAGGCATGTTGGCGTAGTAACTCTGGAAGAATTGGCCTTTGCTTGCTACCATCATCGTATTTGAACTTAGCGACCATTGCTTAGATCCAAGGAACACTGACCTTGCAATCCCAAGCCATCAAAGATGAGATGACTGCCGGCAATCGACATCGATACTGAGTTGACAGGTGCACATGGACGCTTGTGGGATAGTGAGCACCGATCATCTGAGCAAGAATAAACATATTTTGTAATGATGTTTGAGTACTTATATATCGATGCCAGTACAAATAGGTTTGCTTGGAATTACTGAAGTAAATGTCCATAATCATTTTAAAGTTTGATACATCAAATGAATTCCATCTTTTTGTGGACTGCCATGACCAAATTAAAACAAAAAGTGGCAATGCATCTCATAGAAATGCTAAACAAAACAAAAAGGGAAACCATAAAGAAAAGGGCACAACCAGCTGTAATACAGTTTTAACTTACAAGACTAAAGAAACAACCTAGAGACACAACGACTGACAAAGAAATGAAGCGAGAGGAATATATTACCTCGTTGACCAAAACCATGCCATCTCCAGCAGCCTTGGCAGCGACAACAGCTTCTAATTGTCTCCATGCTGACTCTCGTTGCTCCTGCATCTCTTTGCTTGTTTATCTATGTACTGCTGCTGGCACTCTTCAAATAGCTCACTGTCCATGTCCAAAAACATCCTGCGCACATTCGCGGTGAGGCCATGAACAGCTTGATTCCAGTGGCTCTGTGTGTTCCTCTCAAGTGCTTCAAATATGATTGGAAATGTAACACCACGATTTCGGGCAATCAAGCTTACAATGTGATCATTGTTCCTCAAGAACAAAGCTCGCTCAGCAACCTGCAGAAAAAAAATATAAACAATCAAGCAAAGATATCAGAGAAATGAAGTGGCCATTCACCACAAAAGCAGTAAGCCTACTAATTAAACACAGTGATTCTCAAACCAGCAAAAAGAGGGCATGGAGACAACCAGATTCTTATGTAGAACATGTGATGCAAACAAAGAGTTAACGTAATGGTGTGAATTAAGAAAAACGAAAAAAAATGTTTACCAAACTAGCCTAGCATGCAACAGACATACAGCGTGTTGTAACGGGTAGTGAGCAGATTTTTGTTCAGTAGGGGTAGCTATGATGAATAAGTCTCTGTACTGTGGTCTTTGTGGGGCTGTGGTAGTTTTTGTTTTTTTGACTGCTTTAGGACAGCATCTGCTTTTGCTTTAGGACAGCATCTGCTTTTAGGACAGCATCTGCTTTAGGACAGCATCTGCTTTAGGACAGCATATTGACCGCTTTTAGGACAGCATCTAGGATAGCATCTTAGCATATGCTTGGCTGGTTCTCAGCCTATAAATTTGTATCCCCAACCCTCAAAGTTGGCATGGCATTGTGTGAGAAATAAACAAGAAAACTTGCCCCATCTCCTAGTGTCATCCTCTCCATGAGAGTAAGGATCTTACTATCACCAAGAGCAAGAGTCCAAATGACTAACAAGTGGTATCGAGCCTTAGTATCCTCGTAGCTTGAGCATCTCCTGCTCATCTCCTTCTCCGCCTCGCAGCAGCCCGGCCAGATGCAGCAGCAGCCCCGCTGTCCCCGCCACTCCTCTCCGAGACGGGCAGCGGCTCGTCGGCAGCCCTCTCCACGCAACAGCCCCGAGCGCGCCATGTCCGCAGGCGCTCTCGGCCTTCGGCCGCCTCGAGCATGCGGCGTCGTGAGACGGCCGAGCTCGTCGTGGCAGCAGCAGCGAGCGAGCGAAGCGGCGGCAGCGGACGGCGGAAAGAAGCGTCAAAGGGCGCTGGCGGCCGGGCAGCGCGGCGGGCAGCAGCGTGTGAGGCGGCGCGGCGGCGGCAGATGCGCGTGCGGCAGCAGCAGCAGAGGTCAAGGCTCTGCGCGCAGCAATGAGCTCGGCTCGTTGATGACAGCGCCGACGCGACCTCACCTGCTGGAGAGGAGGCGGCGCAAGGCGAACGACGCAATGGGCAGCCGCGCCGCCACGCAGCGCGGCGGCAGCCTCAGCACAGCGCGACGCGCGCGCGGCGCTCTGAAGGAGGCGCACACGCGGTGGCGCTCTGGAGGAGGCACGCGGCGGCGGCGTGACGGGTCGACGGAGAGCGCGCCCTCACAGCAACGCGCTTCTCTCCCGGTTCGATACCGTGGTCACCACGAGTACCGGTATCGCCGAGGGCGTCGGCCCGGCGGCGGTGGCCTACCTCACCAAGACCAACTATGTTGAGTGGGCTGCGGTGATGAGGGTGAAGCTCGGTGCGGCATATGTGGGATGCGATCCGATGCGGCGACGTCGACTACGACCGAGATCGACGGCGCTGGATGCTCTCATCGCCGCATCCCCGCCCGAGATGCGCTTCGCTACCAACAAGCGGATCGCCAAAGAGGCTTGGGACGCCATCGCCGCAAAGACGCGCATCGGCGGCCGCGCCCGCAAGTCTACACCGCAGCACTACGCGCGGAGTGGGAGAACCCGCCTTCAAGCCGTGAAGACGTTGATGACTTTGCTCTCGTCTCAACACTCATGCGAGAGTTGGTGCGGTTCGGTGACAACACCTACAGCGAGAGAGAGCGTGGAGAAGCTCTTCCGCCGCGTCCCGAGAAGTACAAGCGCATGGCTCGCCGCTCGGGTCTCTGCTGGACCTTTCTACGATGACCATCGAGGGCGTTGGTCGCCTCAAGGTCGCCGACATCGATGAGCCACGAGCCTCTCGGGACCCGTCACCATTGGCGGAAGCTCCTCCTCACTCGGGAGCGGTGGTGCGGCCAAGGTGACAAGAAGAAGGGGAGCCTTCTTCCACGACAGCGGCCGCAAGAGTGGCAAGCGCGCAAGCGCGCAAAGCGCCAGTGGCGTCGCGCCGCAAGCAAAAGCCGCGACGAGACGACTCTTGCCACAAGCGCGGCAAGCTTGGTCATTGGGCCAAGGAGTGTCGACGACCACGACGCGCCAGTCCACGCCGCGCAGCGCGAGGAGGAGGAGCAGCCGGTCTGTTCATTGCTCATGCGAGCATCGAACTACCTCCACGGCACCGCCGCGGTGGCTCTCCTCCACCTTGACGAGCCAAAGCACACGCCTCCTCGGCGATGGTTCCGGCAATGACAAGACCGACGGGTGGTGCCTCGACACCGCGCCACCCACCACATGACCGGCGGCGGAGTTCTTTCCGAGCTCGACTCAAGCGCTCGAGGCACCGCTGTTCGGCGACGCCCGCCGTGGAGATCAAGGGCGTCGGCTCTGCCGTCTTCGCCGCCAAGATCGGCGAGCACCGGCTGCTCACCGGCGTCTACTACATCCCCGATCTGCGGAACTCCATCATCAGCTTGGGACAGCTGGATGAGAACGGCTCGCGTGTCGAGATCGAGCACGGGGTGCTGCGGTTTGGGATCTTCGACGCCGCCTCCTTGCCAAGGTAACGAGGCGCAAATCGACTCTACACTCTTCACGTGCAGGTGGCACAACCCCTCTGTCTCGCAGCTCGTCGGGACGACGAGGCGTGGCAGTGGCACGAGCGCTTTGGGCACCTTCACTTCGAGGCCCTGAAGCGGCTCAGTGCCACGGAAATGGTGCGAGGCCTGCCGTGCCTTGACCATGTGGAGCAGCTCTGCGACGTCTGCGTGTTGACGAAGCAGAGGCGACTCCCCTTTCCCCAGCAGGCGAGTTTCCGAGCCAAGGAGAGGCTCGAGCTCGTGCACGGGGACTTGTGTGGCCCGGTGACACCGGCCACACCGGGAGGACGACGCTACTTCCTGCTGCTCGTCGACGACCTCTCCCGCTACATGTGGGTGATGGTCCTCGGCAGCAAGGGAGAGGCTGCGGACGCCATCAGGCGCACGCAGGCTGCTGCGGAGGCGGAGTGCGGTCGCAAGCTGCGCGTGTTGCGCACAGACAACGGCGGCGAATTCACGGCGGCTGAATTCGCGTCGTACTGCGCTGATGAGGGCATTCAGCGCCACTACTCCGCGCCGTACAGCCCGCAGCAGAACGGCGTCGTCGAGCGGCGCAACCAGACGGTTGTGGGGATGGCTCGGGCCCTCCTCAGCGAGGGGATGCCGTGTCTTACGGGAGAGGCGGTGGTGATCGCCGTCTACATCCTCAACCGCCGCCTACCAAGGCGCTCGACGGCAGGGCGCCGTCGAGGCTCGGCATGGGCGCAAGCCGCCGTCTCCCACTTGCGGGTCTTCGCTCCCTCACGTTCGCCAAGGAGCTTGGCCACATCGGCAAGCTCGACGGCGTGAGCACTCGAGAGTGTTCATCGGCTCACGGAGGGCTCGAAGGCCTACCGCATCCTCGACCTGTCACACAGGCGGCGTCCCGCATCTCGCGTGGCGCCGTGTTCGACGGCGGCGGGCCGACGGGACAAGGCGGTGGGCGATGGTTCGCCTCGACTCGTGGACTTTGTTGTCGACTACGCCCACTTCGAGAGCCGGGAGCTAGCAGCTCGTCTTCACCGAGCTCGTCCACCTCGACACCTTGCTCGCCACCAGCTCCGGCGAGTGCTCCACCACCTTCGGCACCGGCTACGCCCCACCCTTCACCACCGGCTCACCACTCTCCTGCACCGGCGGCCACACCACCGGAATCGGCCCCAACAGCTTCGGTCCACGATGAGGAGCGCATGGTGGAGTTCGCTACTCCGCTGTCCCACGACAAGGACCGCGTCGACGCCTACCACGACGACGAGCCTCTGCGCTATCGTACCATGGACAACATCCTCGGCGAGCTGCCCGTCCCTGGACTGGCGCAGCGCGACTGCGAGGCGGAGCTGCACTTGGCATGCGACGACGGCGAGCCCCGCCTCCTTCGCTGAGGCGGAGGGAGACGCGGCGTGGCGTGTCGCGATGAAGCGGGAGATGGACGCCGCCGAGCGAACCGGACGTGGGAGCTGGCGGATCTTCCTGCCGGTCACCGCGCGATCACCCTTAAGTGGGTGTTCAAGCTAAAGCGGATGAAGCCGGCGCCATCGTCAAGCACAAGGCTCGCTTGGTGGCACGAGGCTTCGTGCGGCAGAGGGGTCGACCGATGACGCCGCACCCGTCGCGCGGATGGAGTCCGTCGACTCCTCCTGCGCTAGCTGCCCAGAAGGTCGGCGTGTTCATCACATGGATGTCAAGTCGGCATTTCTTAACGGCGACTTGAAGGAGGAGGTCTACGTGCATCACCGCGGGATTTGCGATCCCGGCAAGGAGGGCAGGTGCTCGCTGCGCAAGGCCCTCTATGGCTTGCGGCGAGCACCGAGGGCGTGGAATGCTGTGGACTCCACCCTCAAGCAAATGGGGTTCCAGCAGAGCGCACACGAGGTCAGATCTACCGCGGGGCAAAGGCGGCAACGCCTGGCGGTGGGTGTCTACGCCAACGACTTGGTGATCACGGCACCAGGATGCGGAGGTGGCGGCATTCAAGGAAGAGATGAAGGCCACCTTCCGGATGAGTGACCGGGTCTCTCCTTCTACTTAGGATCGAGGTGCACCGGATGATTCCGGATCACGCCGACGCATCGCCACGCCAAGCGCGTCGTTGAGCTAGCTGGGCTCACCGATCGCAACCCGGCTCTCACTCCAATGGAGGAGAGGCTGAAGCCGAGCCGCGACAAAGACGACGGAGGAGGTGGGCGCTCACGCAGATCGCGGCGTCTTGTGGGAGCCTTCGCTACCTCGCCCACACACGACCGGACTTGGCATTCTCCGTCGGCTCGTTAGTCGGTTCATGCAACGACCGACGACGAGCATCGCAGGTCGTGAAGAGGATCATCCGCTACGTTGCGGGACTCTTGACCACGGCCTCCATTACCCGAGGTGTCCGTGCGGCACACCGTCGGCACAAATGCGACAACGACCACGCGGCGACATCGACACCAGCAAGAGCACAAGCGGGATTCTCTTCTTCCTCGGCAAGTGTCTCGCTCATCGGTAGTCGATCAAGCGGCGGTGGTGGCCCTGTCCACCGTGAGGCCGAGTACATAGCGGCTTCCACCGCCGACTCGAGCACTCGGTTCGCTCGATCGCTGGTGATCTCTCGGCGGGGACACCGGCGGTGGAGCTCGTGGTGGACAACAAGTCCGGTCTAGCCTCGGCAAAGAACCCGTTTTCATGAACGAGCAAGCACATCCGGTGAAGTATCATTTCATTCGAGGTCGCTTGGATGAAGGAAGCATCAAGGCAAGCTACATCAACACCACGGATCGCCTTGCGGATCCGCTCACCAAGCCTCTTGGAAGGATCAAGTTCCTTGAGCTCTGCTCCAAGATCGGGATGGTTCAACCCTCCCACAAGACGACGCACAAGACTTAGGGGAGAATGATGAATAAGTCTCTGTCTTGTGGTCTTTGTGGGGCTGTGGTAGTTTTGTTTTTTTGATCGCTTTAGGACAGCATCGCTTTTAGGACAGCATTTGCTTTTGCTTTAGGACAGCATCTGCTTTTAGGACAGCATCTGCTTTTAGGACAGCATCTGCTTTAGGACAGCATCTGCTTTTAGGACAGCATCTGCTTTAGGACAGCATATTGACCGCTTTTAGGACAGCATCTTAGCATATGCTTGGCTGGTTCTCAGCCTATAAATTTGTATCCCCAACCCCTCAGGTTGGCATGGCATTGTGTGAGAAATAAACAAGAAAACTTGCCCCATCTCCTAGTGTCATCCTCTCCATGAGAGTAAGGATCTTGCTATCACCAAGAGCAAGAGTCCAGCGACTAACAAGCTACACCAGTTTAACCTCTATAGCAGCAAGTATACTACTAATGCCAGCCATTAAACAGGCCTTAGCCCCATATCCCAGGATATCAGGGTTAAACTGATGAGAGTGACTGACAGCACAACGAATACCTCGCTCTGAGCTATTTCATTTTATTTATATACTCATTCAAAATGGAACTCATCAAACCTCTATTGTTCAAAATGCCATTAAAAATAGCATAATTGTAAATGTGCCACTCCTTTTTTTGTGGGAGGAGGGGGTGTGAATGTGATGGCTGCAAGGGGGTTAATTATCTTGAATACATGAACTGCTGAGTCTAATCAGACAGTTATTTTGAAGGGAGGAAGAGCAATCAGAAAGCAGTTACAAACAACTGCAGCATTAAATAGGCAAAGTTGAACAAGAGCAGGCCTAGGTCTCACACACACACATGAGTGTACGGGTAGTTGTGTGTGCATGTAATGTACAGCAAGGGGGAGAATTGAGCTATATGACAACAAATAGGATTATAGGAATATAGCGTGCAACCGGTATGAAAGCAACTTAAAAGTGGGACAGTACGCGACTCAAATTATGATTATTAAACCTACATTAGAGGCCAAAGCCAAAAACATACAGATTCAAATGCAGACTGAATTAAGAAACCCAGTTACATATATAAGCAGTTATCAGGAAGTGAGAAAACGACTAGGTCTGAGCAATAAGACACTCCTAATATCAAATGCTTAATAATAAAGCTTCTCGATGAGCTATCTGAATCTTCTCCAACTAAAAGGAATCCAAGAGAAACGAATTCAGGATATACCTAGTATGGACACATATCCACAACAATGCTCATAAGGAAAGAAAAGATATGTTCATATGCAAAGCAAAACAACAGGAGTGGTTCCAAACAAAAGAAAAGGAAGGGTGACGAATACAAAAGAGTCAGGGACTGAAAGACCCATGGTTGTAGACATAGTGAAGTCAAACAACAGGAGTTGAAAGTAGGCAGAGAAAGGCAACGAAGCAACCGTTTTCCATTTTGAAGATAGCGAGGTCCTGCCAATGGACCATCAACACAATTTAACCTCCCTACCAGCAACAAATTTGGACAGACCTACTATGAGGTGTCCAATAGATTGCAACTGAGGTATCCAAGTAAAACAATGACCTGGAATTTTATTCATAATTGAGAACCATATAGCTAAAAAGCTTAGGCATAGAGTCAAATCTACCTTTATCTAGTTATGTAACAGTACAAACAAGTGCTCTATTGAAGAAAAAAAAATGACATTGTGGCCTGGTGGAGGGAAGTGTTTAGCTTTAAACCAACTCCAAACTTCTTGCAAAACAAGAATAGTTTGAAGGTTGAACCACTATTCTCAGCCAACGGCCACTAGCCTTGCGTTATGGAGAGAAAATACCCAACAACATAAGAAGATAATGCCCATACATTTAAAAAAACACTGGTAAATTAGCACGCAGTAAGGATCAGATTCTAGCATATAGGACCCACAAAGCAATAAGGTTCTTAAATGTTTAATTAACAGCATAGAACTAGCAGCGGAAACAAGTAGTCCAACATATGCAAGATGGAACAAACTCTGAAGATATGTTCATCACCATCGTCAGAAATAGTGGACTTCTCATGATGCAGAGCTCGGTTTGCCGATTTAAAAAAAATAAAAAGGGATAAAATTTGAAAAGATGTTCTTGCCAAAAAAAAGTAAAATAGAAACTTGTATTCCCCTCCGTGGGATTATACTAGTTCAGCTTCGAGAATTCACTTACATGGTACAAGAAGATGCCTAGCAATAGAAAAATACAAGATGGCTTGCTTGCCTTGTCCTTGTTCTTATAAACAATGCAATTTGAACAAAACATACACGAAAATTACAGGTATACTAAATGTTGTCAAATCAGCAATGAAGATTGTCGCCAGTATAAATTCGAACAGTAAACTTAGAAGCACACCTGGTTGGATACAGAGGCCGCTGAGGATGCAAAGGGACTCAAGGAGCACTCAACCACCAAGTGTATTCCATATAGGTGTCTAGGGTTACCAAATGGTCTCCCCTCTCCCATTATATGGGGTCCTATTTATAGAGAGAGGGGAAAGCAAGTGAAGTTATAAGATTGCCTTCGGGGCCTAGTTTACTCCTAGGGGTATTTGCGTCATTTGCCCCCCGCGGTCCTGCCACGTTCGAGACTCTAGGTTTAGCCCTAGACCTCGCCTAAGGTTGGCCCCGAACCCTTCCGGGGTTGTCCTCGCGGACCTCATCTAAGGTTGGCCTCGTGTACCTCATCTAGGGTTGGCCCTAGACTCCTCCGGGGTTGGTCTCACGTACCTCACTTGTGGTTGGCCCCGAAATCCTCTGGGGTTGGTCTCGCGTACCTCGCCCGGAGTTGGCCCCGAATCCCTTTGGGGTTGACCTTGCACACCTCGCCTAGGGTTGACTTGGAGACTTAGCTCGGAATAGACCCTCCAACAGGTGGCATCGCTATGATCTAGGTGGTCATGGGCTCGAGGTAGCGCGGGGACCCTCCCCTAATAGTAACCCCTCACCAATCCGCGTGATCGTTAACCACCTGCCTGGGTCGGCGCATCGACTTGCAAAAGGGGTTGGCATGCTGCATCAGGTAGACTATCCCACTGGTAGCCTGGAATTCATTCCGACAACATATTAAAATACCTTGGTCCTCACACAAACCTTAGACAATAGATTATGCCCACACCTTTGAGTTGGGTTCCCCTGCTGTTCACCAAAGGGATGTTACTCCACTTGGTCAATTTTGGGTTGTATTGGGAGTTCACCGTCGCATAGAAAGACATGGGGTCATGAACAGTTATGGAGTCAAGCGTCGACTGCCTGGATGTCAAAATTATGCAAAGGCACGGTGTTAGGACCTAGCCCAAAAAAGTGTCTTGTTTCTCGACCCATGGCATTCGAGAGGTGAAGGCATGCATGGGAGTACCAAGCTCGACTTGCTTAGGCATGGCCACCGAAGGACGATAGAACTCAGGGGTGCGAAAGGTTGACCCATGTGAACATTCTAGAAATAAGCACCTAACTTGCCAGTTCAAGGACGTGCGAAGTCCTTGGGTAATCAAGTCATTGTGTGAACTTGTCGAGATGGGCGTGGATATACCGTGAGCCCGAGGTGCGATGGAGTTTGAAGGTGCGTGAAACCAATTGGGGCGTACGCATCCCTATACACAAGCTCGACTAGCGATGCTGAGTTGGACAAAATCTCGAGATGTGATCGATCCATGTGTGCCAACACACCGAGATGCGCCGCCCCCTTTCCCCTGTAAACCCCCACCCCCCCCCCCCCGCCGAGAGCCCTATTTCGCATCCCCTCTCCCCGCCACCCCTCTTCCCCACCTCGGCCGAAGCCCCCGACCACCAGAGCCACCGCCCCCAGCCCCATCGCCGCCGTTCTCTCTCTCCCTCTTCCGCCGCCACCTTCCTCCGGCCACCCCTGAGCCCAACGCTGGTAAGGCCTGACTCCCCGCCGCCCCTCGCTGGTCGCCACCGAGCGCCTGTGCTCCGGTGAGCTCACCGCCCCCCGTGCGCCGCCGCTTCGGCTCGGCCATGTCAGCCGGCCCCGTGCTCGCGTGGCAGCTGCGTGGCATGCCATGGCGGCTACGTTAGTGGCTCCCGCCACATCAACTTTTTGTTTTTAAAATAATTCCCGCCGAAATTAAAAACTCTGCTGACATCATAATTAGCCTTTTTCAATACAAAAATAATTCACAAAAATCAGTCTTTTCCATTTTCTTCTTTTTAAACTTCCGGAAGCCCGTATTTCTCCATTTTAACTCCGAATTGACCCATTTAAATTTCTAAATTCTTCTAAAATCCTAAACTACCCAAATCTAGACTCTTTTTGAATTTTATTTGAATTTTGTTTGAATTTTATTTGTTTGGTTCTTCGCATGTAGATTACGAAGATCTCAGAGAGAATGGCTTCGATGATTCGTACGAGGACCCTGAGCAAGTCAAGTTACACCTTTGACCATGTATGGATGGCATTTTTGCAACTAATTATCTCCAATATCAAGACTTTTCTACGGGAGAACGAACTGTCACCGACTCATATTTTAAGTAGTAGAGATAGACACACACATAGGTAAGCAACTTTGTTTTTTGAACATCAAGAATTGGAGAAAGTAACGCCTACAATAAATCAAGAAAATGGGGTGTTCAGTTTCCCTGAGATGGGCCTAGTCAAAACAAAGCTACTCCTACTTGCGGAATCATGTTACTGTACCTTAGAGTCCGAGAAGCCCGGCCGAGAAGTCTCACCCTTTTTAGGCCCAAGTACGGACATCCTAATTAGCACCGCCTGGTAAAGTACGGACAAATCATAGTCCGCCCGTCCTGATGTAGCCCAGCAAACGTTTTCTTGACGTAGCGAGAACAGGCCTAAATATTTTGGGCTTTTCCGGCTCTCTCCCAACTCCAACTGGCCCAACTTTTTGCGGTCGAAGAAAGAAGGGAAACATCAAAACATGCAACGATAGTCTACTACTGTGAGCTAAGCTGATGCAATTATCCAAGTAATGTCCAATGTAATGAAATATTTTTTTTGGAATCAACATAACTAAACTGATGCAATTATCCAGTGTAATCAAATATATAGTCTTTTTGAAATGAACACAACTAAGCTGATGCAATTATCCAATATAATGTACGATTTATTGTTTGGAAATAAAATGAGCTCACATTAAGAGTTTAAGAACAGGAGTGTTTTAATTATACTCCATTAAGGACAGAGTCATTGTGGCACAAGGTTGGTTTTTTTCATGGCAAAAATAAAATAAAAAAGTTGGTCGTTCTGCAGCCAGGTAATCATTGATCAATTCAAGATCAATAGACAGACATTCTGGTTCATCACTACAAAATCTACCCGGACAACTACTACGAACTTTCAATTCAACGCCATGAACAAACAGATGTTAGACCAGCGATAAATTCCTGGCATTTCCTAATGCCCACCTACCAGCTGGGCCCTTCCGCTTGCAGGTTCTCACAATTAACAGTGGCAAATTTACTAATCATTTGACTTCAACGCCTTGGATCTTGATCAGTTCAATTGCTCGCGTTCTATGTTTGGGCTTGAGCGATTCAACCCTGTTTGTGCCCCTTCAAAAAAAAAAAAACTGTTTGTGCGTGTGTGTTAATTGGGGAATAAATCATCTGAAGAATTGACCATGAAGTACAAGCAGTATCTTTTAATTTGTAACTGCAAAAGGTAGCTACTAATTGTTAGTTTATGCTGCTAAAAAAGGCCATAAGTTAGGTGAATATATCCCAGTGGGTCAAGATGAGTGACAATATGGGATTTGCAGAGGTTTGACGTGCAGCTCCGGTTGCTGTCTAATGGCATGTGTTACTGTCATGGAGTATGAACTGGGGTATTGAACTGTGGATTTTTACCAATTGGCCGTCATTTGCAAACTGCTGACTTCGCAACACACAATTAAAGGATTACATTTTTCAAACTCAAAAGTTAAATTAGGCCATCGGAATCTCTCTCTCTCTCTCTCTATCGGGCAGGGCATTGGAATCTCGATGCTTATCAATATGTTCACTTTGGTTTTGACTTTTGACTTGGGAAGCGTGTCATTTTCTAGCACCTGTAACACATCCGGCATCATTGGAACGTGTTTCAATAGCTCGAAAGAAATGTTGCGTTAGATGCATAAAAATTTCGCAATAGTTGATAATGCACTACAACATTGCAAAATTGTCGTGGATTTATCATAACCTCGCAGCACTGAAATTTACCGAAGCGGTTGGATGCATGAGAGATCTCACTTACTGTCATTATCCGATTAACAGTGGCCAGTAAAGAACGAGACAAATCGTAATAAATAAATCAATTCTTCCCCGGCTCTCTCGTCTGTACGTGAGAGATTTCTAACCCATGCATGGGAGAATTGGAAATTGATGACGTCCATTGATCAGTTCAAAGCCTGCAAAAGACGAAGAGGTTAAATATTTGACTATGATTTGTAAAAACTTTTGCTCCCCTGTTCCATATAGTACTGTACGCTAATAACTCACCATTACTGTGTGACGCAACACATCATACTACAGATAAAAAACTAGAGTTCAGACTTCAGAACGCATGAGCATGTATGGTCCCTGAACCTCATACCAACCTGCCAAGTGCCAACTGCATGCCGGAAGGGGCGGAACTGGGCCTCGGGCTAGGTAGGCTATAGCCCGAGGCCCAGTAATTTTACTAGTACTACCTCTATTTACTACTGCCTTTATAACATATATACTATACAGGCCCAGCCCGAGGCGTGAAATCCTGGCCGCCCGGCAGCCCAAAGCTCGCGCACGGCCACGCGCCCTCGGCCCACCAAACCAGCGAGCGCGCGGCTGATATGCCTCAGCGGCAGCCCGTCCCAAACCGCGCGCGCCCTCAGGCCTCAAGCCACCGAACCCTAACCCTAAATAAAATTCCCTTCCGTCGCCGCCCTCGCCTGTAGTCCTTCACGACGCCGTTGGCCTCGCCTGTGCGCGCCGCGCGTCCACCGGCCGCCGTCCTCGCCCCTCGCTCTCGATGCGACGACACCGCGTCCGCCGCCGCACTGCAGACGACGCCACTACGGCGCCGCCCTTGCTCGCGACGATGCCGTCGGCCGCCATCCTCGCTGCACCGCCCGCCTCCGGCTGCACTACCCGGCGAGGCGGCGCCTCTCTCGGCTGCGCCACTCGACGCCCCTCCGGCCGCCGCCCGACTCCTCCCCCTCTCCTCTCGGATCTCGGCGGCGCCGCGGCCAGCACCGATGCCGCCCCCTCTCTCGCTCGCTCTCTACTCTTCCGGTCATACCCAACCCCAATCGACAGTCACGGTGAAAATCCTCTTTTTCAGATTCTATACCCCTTTTTTCAGATTTTGTATGTGTTTTGGAATTTGGGGAACTATAGAAGTAGTTTCAAGAATTAGGTTGAGGCTACAAATTGAGGGTTTTGAGGCTGCTTGTTCGGTTATTCAAGTGTTGATGAATCATGATGGTGGACTAATGTTGAAATATTGAATGAATGAATTTATGAATGCGATGTGCTTGTAATCTTGAATGCCATGTTTTGAGGCTGCTGCTTAACAATTCAAGACTTCAAGTGTTCATGATATTGATATAGCTTCACCTTCGCTTATAACCTACTAGTCCAAGAGCATTCTTGGTCTTAGCTTTCTAAACCGTAAACTAATGTAAGGCGAGCAAAGACATTTAATTAGGGAAAGAGAAGTATCAAGTATACATTTACCACACTCAGTTGTACAGACATAATATGGGGAGTTTCATTTTTTCGAGTCTGAACTATGAATCGTCTAAATATTTTCAGTCTGACAAACTAATTGAATTGAATTTCTGGCTAGATCTAAAATTAAAGGGGAGGGGGGGAGAGAGAGAGCCAGAGACATATAGGGAATTAGGGATTATGAGCTGCGAATTGATATAACATATTAGAGATTTTGTGTGAGTACTGAAATATTGAATGCCATGTTTTTTGCTGTTATCTAGAATTTGGTATATGAAATGAAGAGGAGCAAGACATTTAAATTTCATATATTTTGTTTGTGTATATCCCTGTTTTGATTTACTTTGTGTGTTGCCTTTGTAGGTTTTAGTTCTTGTTCGATTATTGATGAAGAAATATAGGCACCTAGGAAGGATCAAGGATGGGCAAAATATTTGTTATTTAGGTACTCAAATTGTATTTCTTTACTTTACTACATTCTTTACATGTTCTTGTTTTTAAGCATATGGCTCAAATTTCATATCAATTATGCATTTGCGCTATACCTTTTTGTTATGCCTATATTTGGCATAAGTTTTATCCATTAAAATTTAGCCCCAGACTTGGTGGAATCTTAGATCCGCCACTGCATGCCGGCAGAATTCTGCAGCTTCTCGATCTTACTAGTCCATGCAGTACACACAACAAACAACAATGCGAGTTCATGTTCATATTTTTCTCTTCTTCAATCAGTCACTAGACTTCCTCAGAGACATTTGCAGACATGCGTAATAACGTACGATGGACATGTTGCATCAATGGCTCCAGTTTTTTTTACCTCACCTGGCGGAAGACGAAGATGTAGGATCGTCGATAGCAATTAGAAAGGATGAATAATTGCAAAGTGTAGCGGAAATTTTTCTCTAAATTTACTGTTTTTTTTATTTTCCAACCTGCCACACAGAAAAATAGGAAAACAAAAACATCAATATATGTACCTTTTTGGTAACCGCAAAACACTTCTACAGATCAGTACTCTCGACAGAGCATCAATAAAATAGATCAGTGCCTCAGTATATTAGCGCACAAAATCTAACTCTCGGCTAAAAAAAAACCATGCAGCCGATCTTTCCATACGGCGATGCAATAAAGAAAGCTAATTAGCAATAGCCTAATTACCTCTCCTAATCACCTTGATCATGCCAACTCTCGGCCGAACACCCACATGCTTGCAGGCAGACCGAAACAAGCACACACGAGTGTTGTGCATTACTACTTGTGTTGCACACGGATCGAAGAGATTGAAAAGTAGATGGCTGCCTTGCTTCCTTGATGCGTGCTGTACTGAACAACAAGAAAGAAAATCTCCGCGTGAAGTACCACGCCGACCGAGTGAATGCCAATTCCCACACACGACCCGAGGACGCTGGCGCTGCTGTTTCTCACGTGCAGAAGATGATGCCGATGTTTGCCTCAGACCGTCAGACGACGGAAGAGAAACAAGTCACTGATCAGATTTCTTTTTTTGTTCGCACACACGCCACATAACTCGTATAATAACACTAAGAAATACCATCAAATATTTATTATCATAAATAAATCATTGTTAATTATTCATTACTAAAATAACTAAGACTTAACCACGTAATCTAACAGAAGAACATCCGATCGAAGGGTTGATGCACCAGTTGAGAGACTCAGCAAGCAATGACTCTTCAGAACACATGCATGCATGCACTCACTGTTACGGCCTGGCCTTACCGACCTACCTACCAACTGCATGGTTTCTCTTGTCTTAGCCACACGACACACAGCAATGTGACTTGGTTTGTTGTGCCAAAATTTGGCATTATTTGAATTTGCTCACCAAATTAGCGCCCCCATAAATTGGATACAAGTGGGAAGGTGAGAGATCAGGTGAGGGTCTCGGATATTATTATAATGAATTATTGCAAATTTATAGAGTTAAAATTTGAATTTTACAAAGTTTACAAGTTGGACAGGTTTGTTGTTAGGCAAATCAGTCAAACCGCTGGCTTGTTGCTGGTCAAACTACCGAGCGATATGACCGGTGTTTTGTTGGTGGTTGCAATTTTCCAGAGAGGGTCCGTTGCACTGTGTTCAACCTATCTGACCGGCCTCTGGTTGGTGGTCAAACCGCCCTGAAGTTCATCTCTCGAATTTTGAAAATTTGGTATTGGGATAATTTGATTTATGTTTGTTCAGTGCATTAATATTTCATGGAGCATGTTTTAGTTAACGTAGGTCAAATTATGAAGAACTTATACCCAAAAATAATTTCTTTATTTTTGAATATGCAGTGAAGTTAGTAGTCAATCATGGTCAAACATTATTCACAAAACTTAATTCAAAAATAATATATTAGATCTATTTCCAGAAAAGTTAGTCGACATCAGTGATGTGTTTTCTGAGCATCATTTTCTTGTGTCTTCGGTGGCGGTATGCTAACACATCTTAATCTCGCATGATACGAGCACAGTGTTGTCTTCGGCGAGCGAGAGGACAAAGTGTTCGAGCGGTCGAGCGGCAGAAGGTTTCGACTACATACAAACCGATTACAGAGCAACGCTGAGCGGTCGTAACCTTTATCGAGTCTATGCACAGTCAAGCGGGCTGTCGAGCGGAGCGTCTTGCAGTTGAATTCTAACTCTGTAAGTTGGATTGTTTTTCTGTTGGTTGGAGATTTATTTTCAAGTGTCAATAAGTAGCGATAATTATTCATCCCCTCTGATTGCTGTATATGATCCTACAAACATCCTAGGCTGGTCACCTTTGTGATTAGATGTGGTGAATATACGATCGACGCCATGGCTCCAGAAAGACAGTAGTAACAATATTACTTGTTCTCAAATGACATCTAATGCAGGCCTGAACATGCGTGCGTGAAGGCTCGCCGTTGCTTACTTATGCTACCGTATACAGGTTATTTGTCTGCACTCTTTGAACCATATCAAATGGAAGAAATACGCTACAAGTGTATATATCTCAAGGATTGAGTGAACAAAAATTTTAAAGAACGGAGGAAAGGCAAACCAAAACCTAGCTAGCAAGCTGTTAGCTAATGAGCAATATAAAAAGGCTAGTCCCAAGACATAAGATTGTCTAATGTAACTTGATCAGTATTGTGTGATATACAGACCTAAACAAGAAGAAAACATGCCAAGCATATACGTACATACATGGATACATGCTGCACGCAGTGTCACATGGGGGCATGCAGGTTCACAATGCAAGATATTCATGGCAGAAAGTATTCAAAGAGAAGGGTGCGGGAGGGAGCTCATATGATCAAGGGGGATGTGCAGAAGCAGCAGACAAGGGGCAAGGAACACGCGCGATGCAACAGGAGCCTCTTGCATACCCAGCAACAGTTAACCCGTGACATATTTATGCATGCCTTGGATGGACTGTTCCTGCATGTGCACATGATCACAAGTCATGCACTCATGCACGTATTTTGACATATTTAATCAAAAACCTTAGCCTCGTACGATTGGGCTGAAAAATAGTAGTTTATAATTAAAATTGCATTATAGCTGATTGAAATTACACTGTATCTGAAGGTAACTTATTTGGCATAATTAAATTTAAAAAAAATTAAAAATTATGTTAGCTCATTACAGATAATACAAACAAATATGAAAAAAAGAACCGACTAAAAAGCTAAAAAATCAAAAATTTAGAAAAAAAACGAAAATTATAAATAGTGAAAAATAAAATAGAAACTAAAAATTTAAGTCGAAATGAGCGAAACATAAATCAAGCATTTATCAGATCGAGATGAGAGCGCTGGGATCGAGGCGCCGGGGAAAGCTGGTAGCGATAATCTGCTCACGATGCTTGCAGTCATCTCCCGACAAACACGCAGGCTAGGGCTTGTAGCAAGTTGTGTAAGGTTTGAAGTGACGCTCTGTTCATCGATGAAAAGACTCGGGGGTGTTTGGTTGCCAGCTATAGTTGTGACAAGATTCTCTTCCAGTAAACTAGATCCCACGCGTCAATGACTCAAAAAAGTGTAGCAAGATTCCTTTAGACTTGCTAAGATGTGGCAAAGAATTTGATCACCTCAACTTAAACAGATGTAGTAATTTTTATTAGTAAAATGTGGCTAGCAACCAAACAGCCCCTCATACTTTACAGTTATCACGCTTAAAATTAAGTAAGTTTGACTAATTTTAAGAGCTGTTTGGTTGCAGCCACAGTTGTGACAAGATTCTCTTCCAGTAAACTAGATCCCACGCGTCAATGACTCAAAAAAGTGTAGCAAGATTCCTTTAGACTTGCTAAGATGTGGCAAAGAATTTGATCACCTCAACTTAAACAGATATAGTAATTTTTATTAGTAAAATGTGGCTAGCAACCAAACAGCCCCTCATACTTTACAGCTTGGACAGTAGCACGATCGCCACCTTTTTCAGGACGGATGGTGGTACACACATGCACCATGCCCAATGGTTCTTTGGACCGACAGACAGGAGACAGACGTCAAGCCAATCGTCGTGCGTGATTACATGCATCGATGATCGATCGATCGAGTAGCTTGCGAGCGTGTCATGGCACTAGTCGATCGCAAGAAGGCATCGTCGGCCGTGTCTAGCTACTTCTGTACGTCGCCAGAAGTGGCCGTGCAACTCCTACACATCGAGAGCCACGTTACCTATTTTAGACATCGATGCAGGTACGGTGAAGTAATCGCGATTGGACTTATCGAAACAGTTCCGAGTTAATGCCCGAACACGTATGTGTGGAGAAATTAGGTTCTGATGAACTCAGTTTCGGCTTCTCACTTCTGATTTATTTTTTACTATTCATAAGTTTTATCTTTTTCTGAATTTTTGACTTTTTGTTGAGTTTTTTGCCGGTTCTTTTTTTCCCGTATTTGTTTGTATTATACGTAATGGGCTAACATATTTTTTATTTTTAAATTTTTTAAATTTAATTATGCTAAATAAGCCTCTGTCAGCTACAATACTTTTTTCAGCCAGCTACAGTATTTTCAACCATAAACCACGAGCTTTTCAGCCGAACCGATCACCACCTAAGTAACAAACTGATCGATCCGGGATATGCGTGAAATGCCACCAAACTAGAGTAGCAGGATGTTGATTGTGTAGTCCCAAGCGTCAACTTTTACTGCTTGTATGGCCGAAATAATCGGTATTCTGTCCGAGCCCATATTTTAAAACTCACGAGTGGTAAATTTTTTTATAAATATGCATACAAACATATTTTAAAATTTTTTAAATCCATCAAGTAAGTCAGAAGCCGTCCATCAAACCTCGTGGTCATAAGTCAGAAGACATCAACCACACCTCGTGGTCATAGGTCGGGAGCCCTCAAGCACACCTCGTCATTGTAAGTTAGAAGCCATTGACCATCGCGTGTGATCATAGGTCGGAAGCAGTCGACCATCGCTGGTAGTTGTAAGTTGGCAGCGGTCGACGATCGATCGAGGTCCTAAATCGGAAGCCTTTGATAATGGCTCGTGGTCGTACGTCGGAAGCCGACAACCATCGTTCGTGGTCGTAAGTCAGAAGCCATTGAGGACACCTCGTGGTCGTAAGTTAGAACACATCGACCAATGCTCGTGGTCGTAAGACATCGACCACACCTCGTGGTCATAAGTCAGAACACATTGACTAGTGCTCGTGGTCGTAAATCAGAAGCCATCGATCACACCTCGTGGTCGTAAGTTAGAAGCCATCGACCATCACGCGTGATCGCAGGTCGGGAGCGGTCGACCATCGCTGGTGATTGTACGTTGGTAGGCCTCCGATGTGCTTGTGCCCTGTCATCCGATTACCGGCGCCAGCCTGCTCGTCCCAGCTGACCTGTTCGGCCCCGACTTCGACCACTGCCCTTCGATGTTTACCATGACCCTCTTCAACCATGGCCCCCTTCGACTACGGCTCCAACTTCGACCATGGCGTCGACTTCGACCACGGTCCCTACTTCGACTACGCCCCCGACTTTGACTACTACCCTCTTTGACTTTGACCATTACCCCCTGTCCCCTTCAACGTCAACCACTTCCCCCTTGGACTACGGCCCCTTCGACCACGGCTTTGACTTTGACCATAGGCTTCGACTTCGACCAGCGCTCATGGTCGTAAGTCAGAAGACATCAACCACACTTCATGCTTGTAAGTCAGAACACATCGACCAGCACTCGTGGTTGTAAATCAGAAGTCGTCGATCATACCTTATGGCCAAAGCTGTTACAATCCATGGGGAGTATGAGACCTTGTGGGTCTTGCCATCGAGGGTGGGGAGCTCGATCTCGGGAGTGACCTGGGGGTAAGCGATGGGGATGTCCAACTGGAGGGGGAACTCGTAGAGGTGGAGGTTATAGACGAACCAGCAGGTGCCCTCCTAGTTGGTGCTATGACTACGACCATGTCCATGGGCGCTACGACTACGACCATGACCGCGACTTCAACCACTGCCCCCTTTGACTTCGACCACTACCCCCTTCAACCACTGTCCTATTCAACCACGGCCCTTCAACATTGATCATTTTCCTCTTCGACCACAACTTCGACGATGACCCCGAATCTCGACTTCGACCACTGCCTCTCTCGACCACTGTCCCCTTCAACCACAGCCCTTTGACGACCATGGCCCTTTGACGCCGACCACTTCCCCCTCCGACCACGGTTTCGACTTCGACCACGGATTTTCGTCTTTGACCACGGATCTGTGACTTCGACCACTGCCCCTTCGACCACTAGCTCCTTCAACCACGGCCCTTTGATGTCGACCACTTCCCCCTTCGACCACGGCCCTTTCGACGACAGCTTTGACTTCAACCACGGATCTTCGACTTCAACCACGGGTCTGCGATTTTGACCACTGCCTCTTCAACCACTATCCCCTTCGACCATGACCCTTCGACGACCACGGCCCTTCGACGTCGACCACTTCCCCCTTCGACCACCTCCCCCTCCGACCATGTCCCCTTCGACCACAACCCTTCAACGTTGACCACTTCTTCTTTTGACCACGGCCTCCTTCGACCACGTCTTTGACTTTGACCATAAATTTTTGACTTCGACCATGGATCTTTGACTTCGACACTGCCTGCTTCGACCACTGTCCCCTTCGACCACGGCCCTTCGACGACCACGACCCTTTGACGTCGACTACTTCCCCTTTCAACCACCATCCCTTTCAACCACTGTCCCCTTCGACCACGGCCCTTTGACATTTACCACTGTCTCCTTCGACCACGGCCCTTTGATGTCGACCACGACTTTGACTTCGATCACTGTCCCCTTTGACCATGGCCCTTCGACATTGACCACTTCCCCTTTCGACCATCGCCCCTTCGACCATGGTTTTGACTTCGACTATGGATCTTTGACTTTAGCCATGGCTTCTCAACCAAGGCCCCCTTTGACCATGGCCTTGATGTTGACCACGACCCTTTGACTTCAACTGCAGACCAACTTCATCCATGGCCCTTCGACTTCGACCACTGCCCCCTTCGACCACTACCCCCTTCGATCACGGTTGGACTTCGACCATGACACTTTGACTTCGACCACTACCCCTTCAACCACGGTTTCGACTTCGACCATGACCTTTTGACTTCGACCACGGCTTGACTTCGACCACGGCACTTCGAATCTGACCATGAACCGACTTTGTCCATGGCCCTTCGACTTCGACCACTGCGACCACTGTCCCCTTCGACCATGACTTAGACTTCGACCACGACCCTTTGACTTTGACCACGGCCTGACTTCGATCATGGCTCTTCGACTTCGACCACCACCCCTTTGACTACGGCTTCGACTTCGACCACTAATCTTCGACTTCGGCCATGTCTCCATTCGACCATGGCTTCGACTTCAACCACAGCCACCCAACTTCGGCCGCGCCCCACAACCACGGCCCCCTTCGACCACGACACTGACTTCGGTCGATGACCAGCTTGGGAGACAAAAATTGCTAGACAGTGCAACAGTCAAATTAAAGCTCGGGGAGGGGCCAGCAATGGCGGCTCGGCCAGAGGAAGAAGAAGGGAGGGGAGAAGAAAGAGCTGACATGTGGGCCCCACATGTCGACGAGAGAGAGAGATGAGAAGGGGAGGGGTGGACAGATATGTGACGTGCGGCGATGAAAACCAATCTGGCCATTGGTTGAGTTACGTGAAGATGGATGCATGGGATTAGATCAGGCGACAGTGGATTTAATCCATACCGTCGTATGGAGAGGGAAGGGATTAACTGAAGATGGAGGGCCGAGATGGATTGAATCTAGGCTTGACACACGTCATCCTGAGGAGAGAAAGGAATTAAAATTTATTTTTGGTTTTCAAAAATACTAGGAAGCTTTGGAAATACTTAGAAAATAGCAAATAAAGTCTAAAAAATTCCAAAAAACTTTACAGAAATTCCTGGAGACATTTTAGGCTTAGAAAAATATTTCCAACTTAAAGTTGGCCTTATAATTTTTACAAACATACATTTTAGCTTTGAAATTGATTTTTCAAATCCTGAAAAGCACAGAAAATCCAAATAAAAGCCAAATGCTTCTAAAATAATTAATTTTAAATAGGATTTTTTTATAGAAATCTAAAATATCTTTTACTTAATAATACTTTTATGTTTTTAGTTAATTTACTTTTAAGAAGAGCCTTTTAAAAGCTGAAAACAGGCAAAATAAAATCTCCAAAATTCAAGAAACCTGAGAACACTTGATTTTATTTTAAACAAAATTAATTTTTTTCTTACTGGGAATTTTGAAATAAATAGCTGGGCTGTTACAAACTATCCCCTTAAAAAGAATCTCGTCCTCGAGATTCGCACGGGCTAGCAGAGAAATAGGTTTGGATCTTACCTTGTGTGGCTTGGGTTGAGTTTGGTTCAGACATCCCTTTGTGAACTTTTGTGGCCTTCCATGTGCTGTCTAGAAGTTATTGGCAGTTGGTGCTCCAGCTTGATGCTACCAAAGATTAGGAGACTCAAGGCAAAAAGGGGAACATCGGACGTTTTGCGTAACCCAAAACAAAACACCAACCTAACAAAACCTTTATTAAGCAAATAACAAGTAATAGTTACGGCTGTTGACAAAAGAGGAAACTGATAGCTCATAACTTTGTCTACTGTCTAACTTGACAACTTATCCTACAGAGGTATGGGTTGTCTCGGTGTAGTCTTTCGCAGCTCTCGAGGTACGAAGCATGATCCTTCAAGGTGAGGATTGAAGTGGCGATAGAGTCAAAGAATTCCAGCTGTTGAAATCTATAGTTGTTTTGGAACAACAGAGGAGATAGAAATAAATTTTCAAGAAATGGCATAAAGTTGAGAAAGGATTAAGAGATAAGGATAAGCATAGATTAAGAGATAATAATAAGCAAAACTTTGAAATTACTGGTTATTTAAAATAAGTCCTCAGGGTTCAACCATTCTATTCTATCTACGATATCGTCCTTGAGTCGTCATAGCTCTAATACCATTTCTGTCGGATCCCAGAGCAACAACTCTAAAACCCTCTGTGTAAATCGCACTAGTCCAGGATTAGCTAGTACATACAATAATAACAGGGATACATATCAAGCATAATGATAAAATTTATTTAACTGAATATGGCTAGACGACCAAAGTTTATATCCACGGAACATAAGCCAAAATTAAATATAAGCAGGGGAAGGAAAAACCGAAGCGGAAGAAGCCCACTGAGCATGTCCACATGCAAATGATAGTAAGACATGACCTATACATTCTGATCCTCACCGAAGTCGAAGCTGTCCTCTGAAAAATGATGAATTGAGCAACATGAGCACATAAAGTACTCCACAAGTTGCACCAGAAGGTTTAACAGAGTTAATGCATGCGTAAGGATTGACAAAGGAAGGCATAATAAGGTTAGTTGAGCATAAAGCAAAATCGAAGTAAATACTGTAAGTAGATTCAAAAACTGAATTTGATACAATAGATAGAAACAAGATTTTAATAAAATAATATTGTTAGTGCAGGCTCCGATCAAACACCAACCTATCCACAGGCATCCCACCTGGACCATCTTTCCTCAAACAGATCTCATATGGATTCCATCCATCCATACATTTTTTTAATCTCTCGTGGATTCCATCCATTCATAAAGTTTTCATAAAGCATTTTGAAAAAACAAAGTTTAATCCGTGAAAAACTTTACTCAACTTGCCCATGACCGTGGGCACGGCTATCCAGGATAGATTGTACACTCTGTAGATGTTGTACAACTTTACCCACAAGACATGATCATCCCATATTACCACTGGATAAACACACTTCCTTTGGTGTGCGGCGATGAGATCATGACAAGACCTTTATAATGCAAAGCCTTCAATCTGGCCAAACCAACACTGAGATTTTACCACAACTTGAATCCATAAGTTGGAGCCCCTCTTGAGCCGAGTGAGACTTCTCATGGTCTACGCCACGCTCACTTTCAGCTTGCAGCGAGACTCAGGTTGGGACCTGCAAATTAATTAGCCAGGACTGTCCCACACCAGTCTTGTGGTAGTACGATAGGGTTTTGCAACAGTAGCTCACAGACCAGTCCTTAATTGACTTAGACACCAACCACATACCCCTTGTGCCTAGCAATCAACATTATGTCACCAAACAACAATGCATGCCAGCAAGCACCCACCACCTAACCATTTGCCTAAATCGAAACCAATTTTTTATATTTTCCTTTAAAATATTTCATAATTATTCTTAACTCGCCAAAGTCAAGAATACATTTGAAAACTTTATCATTTCATGTGAAGCAAATCTTCCCACCCAAATTATTCTAGCATGGCTAAACAATTCTATAAAATTTCTAGTTAATACTAATATACTAACTAGGTTTTTATCTAGGGTGACAAGGCACAGGAAGTTCAATGTCAAATTTAGCCATATACAAAGGAATTTGGTGTAACTAAGTTTAAATCACATTTGAACTAATTTGAATAAAAGCACGCATGCATAATAATTTAAAAATAACATAAATAATTTAAATTACTGGAAACAACATGATCAAAGGTGTAACTTACCTTGCTCGAAGTCCTAGTGCGATTCGTTGAAGTAAAACTCTCCAGATTCCTTGAAATCTATACGCAAAGAATCAAAACAAATTCAACCAAAATTCAAAAATTCAAAAAGAGTTTAGAAACAGATAGTTTAAGATTTTAGAAGAATTTAGAAATTTGAATTGGTCAAATTGGAGTTAAAACAAAGAAATACAGACTTCTGGAAGTTTAAAAGTAAAGAAAAAGAAAAAGACTGATTTTGAAATTATTTTTATTCTGAAAATTCAATTTATGGTGTCAGCACTAAATTTCAGTTTTTGGCTGAATTATTTTTACCTTGAAAATGATTTTATTTGGCTGACAGGTGGGGTCGGGTTTATGGTGGACTGGGATCACAGATTGGCTTGGTGCACAGTGGACTTGGTCCACCGTTGATGTGGCAGCGAAGCTGACGTGGCCGAGCCGTGGTGCCAGGTGGCTGCCACGCATGAATGAGCGCTGACATGGAGACACCGGCCAGAGGTGGCGCTCTTGCCCACGGGCTTGCCGGCGCTCCGGCGCTCGGCGGCGGCTGGTGAGTGGCGCAAGAGCGAGAGGGGAGCGAGGGGAGTTCACCGGTACCTACAGCAGTGCTCAACGATGACTGGAGGGCGGTTGGCGATGAGGCGAGGTGGCAGTCGCGTTCGGGCAGTGGTGGCGACGGGGTTCCAGCGGTGGCTTCGCTCGGCGAAGGGGCGGAGAACAGTCGCCGGGGCATGAGGAACACGGAGGTGACGTCGGCGAGGCGCGAGAGCAACCGGGGCGGCGGCGATTCCTCGTCGGAGCTCGGTTGAATGGTGAATGGGGAACACGACACGGGGAAGGCTCGGGCGCACGAAAGGAGAAATTGGAGGTGGGGAGAGGTGCGGCGTGCCAAGAAGAGCTCGGGAAAGGGTTTATATAGGGGTTCCGGGTGAGAGGGAGCAATGCCAGTTACTCAACAGAGTAACGCCGGCCATGAATGGCGTATTACAGTGAGGTGAGCTTAAAGGAGAGGGAAACAGGCAGAATTGAGTGAGGAGTGAAGGAGGCATTCAAAAGATGCAACAGCTTGGGACTTAAATGAGGGAAATGGTCGAATTGAAGCTCAGGGGTGGCCGGCAATGGCGGCTTGGCAGGAGGAAGAAGAAGGGAGGGGAGAAGAAAGAGCTGACATTCGGGCCCCGCATGTCGGCGAGAGAGAGAGAGGAGAAGGGGAGGGACGGACATATATGTGACGTGTGGCAATGAAAACCAATTCGGCCGTCGGCTGAGTTAAGCGAAGATGGTGCACAGGATTAGATCGGGCGACGGTGGATTTAATCCATACCGTCGGATGGAGAGGGAAGGGGTTAAGTGAAGATGGAGGGCCGAGATTAAATCGGGCGGTGGATGGATTGAATCTAGGCCTGACACACGTCAGCCTGAGGAGAGAAAGGAATTAAAATTCATTTTTAGTTTTCAAAAATACTAGGAAGTTTTCAAAATACTTGAAAATAGCAAATAAAGTCTAAAAAATTCGAGAAAAATTCATAGAAATTCGTGGAGACATTTTAGACTTAGGAAAAAATATTTCCAACTTAAAGGTGGTCTTTTAATTTTTACAAAAAACTTTTTAGCTTTGAAATTAATTTTTAAAATCCAGAAAAGCACATAAAATCCAAATAAAAGTCAAATGCTTCTAAAATAATTAATCTTAAATAGGATTTTTATACAAATCAAAAATATCTTTTACTTAATAATATTTTAATAACATACCAAATTGAGTGATTATAAAAAGATCGCAATATGAAACATGCGAGCCTCATAGCCGAGATTTAAAATAGGACTCACAATCAAGCTAATCCGTTTTTATGAACATTATCATGTACTATCTATAATTAATCTAGTTAAAATATTTTACCATGTCATATTTTAGTTCAAATATACAAATTAATTATAGCTAGTCATGATCAAAGCTACACAACATATGAGTAAATATGATAAAAGAGCTCTATTTAAATAACTCATTTAATTTCAATGGCCTGGACTTATTGATTTATTTGACAAGTATAATAAACAAAGCTTCTAAAATTTTTAAACAACAATCTCCCCTCAGAATAATCACATAAGATGTAAAACACCCAACTCACTTCGCACATGAGCAAAACGAGAAATATCAAGCGACTTAGTGAGAATATCAGCCATTTAAAAATCAGACTCAACAAGGTGTAAGACTACATCACCATTTCCACATGGTCTCTCAAAAAGTAAAATCTCTTAGAAGCCATCAAAGAATGTGAAGAACCATCAAGTGTTCCAATCAAACAATAATATAAAGAACCGGAACCCAATCTAGCTCATGTTCTCCATTCTTGTCAGCTATTCTTACATCACAAGAAACATCGGTCTCACAGTACTGGGGTTAGTGAAATAAGATCTAGAAATCTAGTACTGAGATACACGATGAACAGGAGCAACAAAGCTAGAACCAAAATCACGTGCATATAGGTGATCAGAATGCTGAAAAGAACGTGAATTATTTGAATTAAATCCCAATCTAGTATGTGAAGTAGATTTAAAGCCATCATAAAAGTTCACTAAAAACATAGCTTTTGCATTTGTTTTAGGAACAAAAGAGGTTGCATGTTTTTGTCTTAAAGCATTCAATCTTTCCTTCTTCTCTTTCTTAGCACGTCTAAAGTAAAATTCATGCAAATAACCATCTCTTCCACAATAGGTGCACTGAAATTTTACATTACTAGAATTATTTTGAGAGGATGAGCTAGCACCTATAACATGATTCAATGATTTTTACACAAAGCCAGTAGATTTAAACACAGTTTATTTTGGTTCAAGTTTTACTTCAATTTTTTCAGGTTCAAGAGGCTTAATAACCTTTGGAGGATTATTCTTGGCATGCTCAACAAATTTAAATCCTAAACCATAATTTTTCGCACTTGTTTTTGACTTCTCTAGAATCATATTCAAATTTTTCTTGCCAAAAGAAAAATCTCTCTAAAGTGTTTCAGGTACTCATTCTCTTTAGCTAGAGTGGGACAAGTTGTGCATTTAACATGTTCATTCACAAGATTTTTAGAAGCACTAGACTGAGCAAATCTTTCTTTTTCAGCAAAATCATTAAGTTGTCTAGTCAAAACTTCTATTTCGGTGTTAAGCTTAGGACAATTAGAACAAGAAGATATCTCATGACAAAGCATCTTTTGAATTGTTTCTTGTGATGAAGTAAGTTTAGCTTTTAGTAGTTCACAATTAGAGCAAGTTTTGGATTGAGTATTTGAAATACTTGATTCTAAACACGTAGAACAACTAAACTTGAGCTTTTCAATTTCATCATTTGTAAGTTTTAACTTTTCACCACAAGAGTTATGAGCCAATCTCAACTCATCAAGTTTAGCAGTTAAATTACTAAGTTGAACCAAGTTTGATACATTAATTGTTCTAGTAGATTCCAACTCAGTATATAAAACTTGACAAGACACACAAGATTTATCATCAGGAATAGAATCTCTAAGTCTATTGATTTTAGAATTTAAGCCCTCAACAATGAATTATGATTTTTAATTTTCTTTTTAAACTTCTAAAGCTCATATGTCAATCTAAGCACAGCACGAGATAAATCAGCATAAGAAGGTTTTTAAACTTCTAAAGATCATCATCGTTGAGCTCCTCACTATTGGCCATGAAACACATCCCTGTGAAGTTCACCTCCTTTGCCTTCTTCTCATTTCCCTCATCATCGCTTTCGGAATCATCATCGCTCAAAACAATCTCATCAAGTGCTGAAATTATCTTGTTGACTGCCCTGCGATAATTGCGCTTCTTGTTTGGATCAATCTTGATTTGAGAATGACGAGTTGATGCCTTGTCATCTTTGACCTCCTTGCTCCTCAGTTTGAGGCAATTCATCTTAATATGGTTTAACTCACCACGTTCATTGCATTTGATTGGAACTCCTCTCCGTCTTGATCTGATATTGTTAATTGCCTTGGTTACCCTGTTGGAGAGAAGTACAAGCTGTTCTTCTGGAATCTCTTCTAATTGTTCATCTGAAATAGAGCACAATGCAGACAAACAAACAATAGAAGAACTGTCAGCTTGGTTAGTCACTAAGCCCAAAGAATTAGTCTTGTTTATCCTAGCCAAAACATCAATCTCATGTGTTTTAAACTTGGAGTAAAGATCATATTTTAAAGTGTGTGTTTCCATGTTAACAGAATGATTAATGGTAGTGACTAACACATTTCAAACAGACATATCCAAATCATTTAAAATTTGACACGAATTGTTATAATCAGAATATGTGACATCAACAGATTGCAAATAACTAACAATTTTATTAAAGCGATCAAAAAGAGCATCTACTGATTCTCCAGGTTTCATCTGAAATTTAGAATACTCCTTTTTGAATTGATTCTGACACATACCTTTAACAAATTTATATCCTTCATGATAATATGCTAGAATGGTCCAAATTTTATTTGCAGATTTAAGGTGAGCAATTCTGACAAACTCGTTTCTACTTAAACCTTGCAACAAGATATTTTTACCCTTAGCATTAGCTTCAACATCAAAGGAATTTTCAGTTTTAACAACAGGAGGCACTTCATATGTATTTTCAACTTTTTGCCAGATAGAATTACTTTGTGTTTGAAGAAAGACCTCTATGCACGTCTTACAATAAAGATAATCTGATCCATCAAAAAACGGTGGCTTACCTGAAAAGTGATCCCGATCTGATGTCATTGTAAGCTGGCTCTGATTCCACTTGTAGGATCCTCGATGGCAATTAGAGGGGAGTGAATGACCAAAGTGCAGCGGAAAATTTTCTCTAAATTTACTGTTTTTTGATTTTCCAACTTGCCACACAGAAAAATAGGAAAACAAAAACATCAATATATGTACCCTTTTGGTAACCGCAAAACACTTCTACAGATCAGTACTCTCGGCAGACCATGCAACCGATCTTTCCATACAACCATGCAATAAAGAAAGCTAATTAGCAATAGCCTAAGGCCAGTCTCAGTGGGGGTTTCATGGAGTTTCATGGGCATTAAATACGCTGACATGACACTGTATTGATGAAGAGAGAGATGATAAAAGTTTCATGGGAGTAGAGAGAGTTTCATGGGGATGAAACTCTTCTGCGCTGTTTCCAAAATATGGGTGTGTTGGAAACTGGGACATGAAACCTCCACTGAGACTGGCCTAATTACCTCTCCTAATCACCTTGATCATGCCAACTCTCGGCCGAACACCCACATGCTTGCATGCAGACTGAAACAAGCACACACGAGTGTTGTGCATTACAAGTTGTGTTGCACACGGATCGAAGAGATTGAAAAGTAGATGGCTGCCTTGCTTCCTCGATGCGTGATGTACTGAACAACAAGAAAATTTCCACGTGAAGTACCACGCCGACCGAGCGAATGACAATTTCCACACATGGGCCGAGGACGCTGGCGCTGCTGTCTCTCGCGTGCAGAAGATGACACCAATGTTTGCCTCAGACGACGTGAAGAGAAACATGTCGCTGATCAGATTTCTTTTCTTCTGAAATAGATCTAGATTTTATTTTTGAATCATGGTGGCTATAAAGTGTCCTCTCCTGACACCCCTAAACCCTAGCACGAAATTAGTCTCCCCAAAAGCCACATAGTTAGCCCCTAACCCTATCTCTATTTATAGTTTAGGGCCTAAAACGTGGGCTGAACCTAAGCCCATGAGTTCTAATCCAATTCCGACAGCAAAGGGACCCGAAACTCTTCCTACATGGGTTTTTCCAAAATTTCAACTTTTCTAACGCGTCATGTGTCGAAGCCTCCAGGATCGCACCTCCCATAGCTTCTCCACTCATCATCCACCATGTGTCGTAGCCTCCGGACCGCACCTCCATAGCTCTAACACGTATCATCCATCTCTGATCTCCATGCGCCGCAAGCATGAGCCCGACCATCTCGTGACCTCCTCGACCGTCTAAACCTCGGATCAACCTGCACATGTAAAGACCAAAGAACATTTTTCCGACACAAGTTCATCGCAACTTGACCAAGATCAGTCCGCACACACGCAACACAATTCGCATAATAACGCTAAGAAATACAATCAAATATTCATCATCATAAATAAACCATTGTTAATTATTCATCACTAAAATAACTTAGACCTAACCACATGGTCTAACAGAAGAACTTCCGATCGAAGGGTTGACGCAACAATAGAGAGACTCGACGAGCATAGACTCTTCAGAACACATGCATGCATGCACTCACTCTTATGGCCTGGCCTTACCGACCTACCTACCAACTGCATGGTTTCTCTTGTCTTAGCCAGACGACACACAACATTGTGACTTGGTTGTGTTGTGCCAAAATTTGGCATTATTTGAATTTGCTCACCAAATTAGTGCCCCCAAAAATTGGCTACTAGTGGGAAGGTGAGAGGGTCTCGGATATTATTATAATGAATTATTGCAAATTTATAGAGTTAAAATTTAAATTTTATAAAGTTTGCAATTTGGACAAGTTTATTGTTAGGCAAACCGGTCAAACCGCTGGCTTGTTGCTGGTCAGACTGCCGAGCGATATGACCGGTGTTTTGTTGGTGGTTGCAATTTTCCAGAGAGGGTCAGTTGCACTATGTTCAACCTATCTGACCGGCCTCTGGTTGGTGGTCAAACCGGCCCTAAAGTTCATCTCTTGAATTTTGAAAATTTGATTTTGGGGTAATTTGATTTATGTTTGACTCGCCGTCGCCGCTCCCCTCGCCGTTGTCCGCCACTTGCTGTCGCGCCACGTCGCCTTGGCTGCGTCACCCGGTCCTCCCTCGGTCCCACCTGGCAGTCCCCGCCGCTTCTCCCTCCTTCGCGCGACGTGCCATCGCCCATCCTCATCGCTCACCTGCTCCCGCGCATTTACTCGCGGTGACGCAGCCCTGTCACTCGAACTCGACACCGTGCCAACCCCTGCAACTTCGATTGCATTCACTGACTTGCTCCCCTCTGCTGCCTGAACATGATGTTGGACCCCGTTGGCTGAGTGCATCTCTCCCCTGCCCTGGCAGCGAAGCTCGCCATCGACCGAAAGAGGGCTGCCGTGGCCAGCTCGCCAGAGAGCTTCCCAGCTTGAACCACCGCCACCATCAAGTTCCTCTCACCCCAGAGATGCTCCAGACGCCGCCAATTTTCCCGGAGCGCCGTCGATGGCCTCTCGTGCCAGAAAATTGCCGCCACCTTCTCTCCGGCCGTGCGCCGCAGCCACCTTTCGGCGAGAACGATGAGCTGGAGGTAGACGACGATGACGTGGACATATCCTCACCGTCCATGTCTTCGTTGCCATCTAGCCTCGGCCTTCATATGGCCTTGATCCGTGGCCGTCTGATCCCACTTAACCTAACACATCTAGTCTGTCCGCCCGCACCGCATCGCCGCCGTCCGCACCAGCTGTGTGTCAGCAATCTAGCATGGGTAGGTGCACGCGCTGGGCTTTGGCCGCGCGCGTGCTGGGCCGAGGTCGTGGCCTGCTCGGCCGCACAGGTTGAATTCCACGCCCGGGCCGCACTTTGGCTTTGGGCTGGCCCAACACTGTTCACCGAATTTCCAGGGATTTTCTAATTTCCAGAAATCCAGAAAATCAAATAAAATCCCAGAAAATTCTAGAAAATCCCAAATATTTCCAAATTACACCATTTTGCTCATCTTGATACCCTGAACCCATTTTTGGCCTCCAATCCACTAAATTCATCCCGGAAAAATTCAAAAATCCCTCATTTGAATTTTTATGCATTTTACTCCTTTTTCATAGATTTATTTTTCCTCGCTTGATTAGGCTTAGGCCGGACTTATGTTATTTTTGTGTATTTGCGCTAGCTTAGGAGTTTTTGGAGGCGACGCTTAAAGGGCAAGATCAAGCAAGCATGGTTTACGAGGTTGCCGAGCTAGCCGAGTATCAAGGCAAGTTGCAAATCCTTGACCATTTTGAATGCCATGCCAATTACATTATGTAATTATGGTATTTGCATTATTGTTAATTGTGAAACGTTAATTACTTAAAATAAAATGTTTAGAATGACCTGATATTTAGATAATACCTAAGACCGACAAATGCCATGTTAACTCGTAGCCATACCTTTGTCAACCCTAGAATTGCTCTAAATATGGCATAAATACCTGTAGTATATCTCATGCAAAATTTCACACTAATAAGGCTGTAGCCGCGGGCTGATAGATTTGGAAAGTTGGGAATTAGGGTAAAGGTGTTATGGGACACTGCGAGACAGTCTTCGCCCAGCACTTTGCTCGGAGGTAAAAGTTGGTCACCCTGTGAAAATGTAAGGACTAGACCCTTACGCCAAACAAATGACATATTGACCGTTCAACCACAGGTGTTGATTTGTCAACCCTGGTTTAGTAGCTACTCAACTCGAGTGAAATCCTACATTGGAAGTTGGTGTGGATCGATAGATCTAGACTGGACAATGATAGATCTCCACAACTCGGGCTTGGCGTTCTGTGCTGGCCAACGGATACCCGAGGTTGTGCGAGCTTCTAGCCTATCGGGTAGAGTGTATACCAAGGATTGAGCAGTGAAATGACCAGGTTCCTTAACTCAGTCATGAGGGTTAAGAATGCTTGTGGGTAAAGTTGGGCAACTCTGCAGAGTCAATAAAAAGGTATTCGAATACGCTGTGCTCCCGGTTAATGGAGCTGTGTCTATTGGGTGATTCCAACTGCGAGGCATAAGTAGTTTTCGCAAGTGTTTTAAAGTGGTAAGTTGGATAATCAACTTTGAAAGAAACCCCCTTAATCTTAAGGAGTAGTCGTAGGTTTTGGGTTTCCAAAAATGTTTACAAATAAAAGTGCATCCACTTCAATTAATAAAACAAGTATACTCCCATCCTTTGTTGATCTGTACAATTTAGCTAAGTTAAGGTTTTTTGCTTTGTGACTTGCTGAGCTGGATAGCTCACGGCTTGCTAAACCCTTCAGAGTGTCAAGAACCCGGTGAAGGTCTCCCAGTCGAGGAAGCTCCAGAAGAGCTGTTCTACGACGAGGATCCCCGGTTTTAGGTCTCAGTCGTGCTCAGGTTTCCTGGTGGTTTTGTGTATTGTAATATATTTTGGGCCTGCACGCCCGTTGCAGTAATACTTGGTTGTTAAACCTTATATTGTAATCTAAGTTGGCCGTTTTGTTGTAAGTATGTGTTGTGATGGTATTCTTTTGCTCGACGCTCCGTAACTGGCCAAGCATGGGTAGTTGCGGAATGCCGAGTCCAGGCGCCCTTGGAAACGGGGGCGTTACAAGAAATGGTATCAGAGCGGGCTGCTTGACCATAGGTTCAGACCTAAGGCAATCTAGGAAGCGATTTTATCGCAAAACCTAATTTAAACCCTAAAAGGAGTTTGCAAAAAATATAAGTACTATTGATGTCTTTTCCTCTCTTGTTGCTACCTTATCTGTCTTAATTTACTACTGCATAAGTTTATTTTTGCAAAATATTTACTGCTATACTTGTCTAACTTCAAAATTTCGTTCTTAAGCAGATGGTGCACTTCGTTCACTCTCGGCCAGAGCGTATGGAGGGTTGGCCCTTTAAGCTTTTGGAGATGCAGAAGTACCTCGGAGCCGATGGATACCACAAGCTCGTATTCCACGCAGTCAGCAGGTTCTTCCAGGACGAGCATTACAAGTGGAAGGCATGGGTGACTTTTGTCCCATTGCCTGTCCGCCCGGACCAGGAGAGGAGGTTCATTGCCCGCAGGATCAAGCAGGAGGATGCCATGTAGGACGCATCTAGGAGGGCTGCGATCTACTTGCGTGGCTACTACGACCTGGAGTTGGTTGAGTCACCGTTTGACCTGATAACGAGGTCACTTCATGGTGGGAGGTCCTTTGCAGTCCCTCAGTTCAGAGAGGGTGACGATCCCCGCCTGTAGGGGGTCGCCAGTGTCGTGGCGCAGCGGGAGCTTCAGTATGAGAGGGCAGTGGAGGAGTCCGGGCCTTGCAGATGCAACTTCTCGAGGCCCAGCAGGAGGTGCAGCAGCTCCATGCCGCTCTCGTTTGCTTCGAGGCGATCGAGGCAGGAGAGATGTCGGATTGCGGTGAGTCCCCCGACGTCCCCTCTTCATCTGCTTCAGTGCCGTCCCAGCCGAGGCGCAAGCTCTCTACTAGGGAGTACCGCTTGCGGTTCCGCCCTGCAACACCCCTCGCCCTGCCGCCCGTGGACGCCGTTGAGGAGCAGCTCGAGTAGTCAGAGTTCGTTAGCTTAGTTGGAGCCAGTGTAGTAGTCCCTTTTGGTTGTAAAGCAAGTATGTACTATGAACCCTAAGTGGTATGTGTACCACTTGCTTAATGTAAAATTTTTGTTAATTACCTCTTATTTTGTTTGTCTATTATCAATATTCCCTTTGCCTTCAAAGCTTTCTTCTGTCTCTTTTTGCCCTAGTTCTTATCTTATTCGCCCTATACTTACCTTGAAATTCAGTATCTTACTTATCTACCCCTTGGTTCATAAAAGCCACTGCAAAGCTAACTCCAAGATTCCAATTGGCAGAAATCAAGCAATTGAGATGGATCCCGGGCAGAGTAGACAGCCAGCAGAGTAGGGTGCACCTGCAAATGATCAGATGACACTAGCCAACATCCTTGCAATCATGGAACAGAATCGGTTTCAGGAGGAACAGAATCAGGCCAGGATGATGGAACAACACACTAGACTGCTTGAGCAGATTGCAGCGAGATCCACAGGCAACCAAGGCGGAGGTAACGCCAATCGGGAGGGTGCCCCCAATAACCTCCCGGTGGGCTGACTTCTAGAAGACACGTCTGCCGACATTCTCTACATCCCCTGATCCTCTGGTAGCGGAGGATTGGTTGATAGATGTGGAGAGAAAGCTTCAGACAATACAGTGCGATGACAAACAGAAGGTGCTATACGCTTCACATTAGTTACAGGGACCTGCTGCGACCTGGTGGATCAGCTACCAGCGTATGCAAGAAGTAGTTTTCACAAGTGTTTTAAAGTGGTTAGTTGGATAATCAACTTTGAAAGAAACCCCCTTAATCTTAAGGAGTAGTCGTATGTTTTGGGTTTCCAAAAACGTTTACAAATAAAAGTGCATCCACTTCAATTAATAAAACAATTATACACCCATCCTTTGTTGATCCGTGCAATTTAGCTAAGTTAAGGTTTTTCCTTTGCGACTTGCTGAGCTGGATAGCTCACGGCTTGCTAAACCCTTCAAAGTGTCAAGAAGCCGGTGAAGGTCTCCCAGTCGAGGAAGCTCCAGAAGAGCCGTTCTACGACAAGGATCCCTGGTTTTAGGTCTCAGTCGCGCTTAGGTTTCCTGGTGGTTTTGTGTATTGTAATATATTTTGGGCTTGCACGCCCGTTGCAGTAAAACTTGGTTGTTAAACCTTATATTGTAATCTAAGTTGGGCCTTATGTTGTAAGCATGTGTTGTGATGGTATTCTCTTGCTTGACGCTCTGTAACTCCCCAAGCATGGATAGTTGCGGAATGCCGAGTCCAGGAACCCCTAGAAACGGGGGCGTTACAAGAAGTGGTATCAGAGCGGGTTGCTTGACCGTAGGTTGAGACCTAAGGCAATCTAGGAAGCGATTTTATTGCAAAACCTAATTTAAACCCTAAAAGGAGTTTACGAAATATAAGTACTATTGATGTCTTTTCCTCTCTTGTTGCTACCTTATCTGTCGCAATTTACTACTGCTTAAGTTTTACTTTTGCAAAATATTTACTGCTATACTTGTCTAACTTCAAAATTTTGTTCTTAAGCAAATGGTGTACTTCATTCACTCTCGGCCAGAGCGTATGGAGGGTTGGCCCTCTAAGCTTTGGGAAATGCAGTAGTACCTTGGAGCCGATGGATACCACAAGCCCGTATTCCACGCAGTCAGCAGGTTCTTCCAGGACGAGCGTTACGAGTGAAAGGCATGGGTATCTTTGATCACATTGCTTATCCGCCTGGATCAAGAGAGGAGGTTCATCGCCCGCAGGATCAAGCAGGAGGATGCCGTGCAGGACGCAGCCAGGAGGGCTGTGATCTACTTGCGTGGCTACTACGACCTGGAGTTGGCTGAGTCACCGTTGGACCTGATAACGAGGTCGCTTCATGATGGGAGGTCCTTTGCAGTCCCTCAGTGGTACTCGAGCGACACTTGGAAAAATGGTTTAGGTTAAGGAGGAGTTGAGAATGTCAAGTGGATCAAAGGATGAATATTTAGTAGATTCGGGCTCATGTGCTTTGAAAAGCATGCATAAGTTAAGTGTATGAGTAAAACTCGTGTTGTGTGGGGTTAACGAGTTTCTCCATATATGTTAGTGGATAGTATCCAGTAGGATTAAATGTAGACCAATTGTTTTATCTATTTAACGGGTTGGGATGGAGATTTGTATGCTAACCAGCCAACCATCTAGCCAATTGTGTGTTCTAGGGTTAGGGTTTGAAATGTGTGAGTGATGTGGTGTGTCCTCTTGTCCTTAGGTGAAATACCTATAAAACTTTCGTTCTCAAGTAGCAATAGATCAACTTTTGTTTACTACTTATGGTGTCTTTTTAATTTTGTTGATTTACTCTTATTCTTATTGGTTTTGATCTATTCTCTCTCCTTCTTGATCTTGCTGTGTGTCAAGGACGTATAAGAGATGGAGATGACTTATGGAGTTTATATCCTATTCATTTAGGCACCAAGCCTTACAAAATTTCAAAGTTGCCCGATTTTGCTCGATTTTGACCTAATCTTGAAGTTTCTTGTTCCCATGGTTTTTGCTTCGAATCTTTGGGAGTTTTTACTTGCTGTGACATGTGAAAATATATTTAGAGTCATCTTGGCCATCATCTACCCATGAGCAAGTCATATCCCAAGTTTTCAGTTTTTGCTCAGTTTTGGTTTAAGTTTGCTTATTCTTAAAAAAAATGTCTGAGCTTTGACAAGGAATCTAGCGATTGTTGGATGGAATAGGTTTTGAGACCCAAAACAAGGTGTGTGCAAAATTTTATCTCTTTTGGCTATGGATTTTTAGAGTTCACAAAAATGGTTTGGATTCAGGTTGATTTTCTATTCTGGGACAGGGGAGTGATCGGCCCAATCATACCGGTTGCCAGTCAGACCACAATCTTGCCGTCGGTCAGACCGCCAGGGCACTGTCGGTCAGACCGTCGTGTTGTCACCGGTCAGACACACCCCGATGGTTGGTCATACTGCAAGGCGCAAGAGCTAGTTCTTTGGTTTTTTTAGTGTGTTGCTTTGAGTTTTAGAATACTTAGGGAAAATTTATGAGGCACCATTTACCCCTATCTGTCACCAGTGCAATCCTACAAATCCTACAGAAGGAAATGAACTAAGGACTCCCAAGGTGAATGGTATCTTGCCAAAATATTGGCAACTAACCAAATATGCAAGCCGAATATGGTCAATGCTACCTTTTTTTTGGGCAAACTTAGGCTTCAAACCATATGGTGAACTTCTTTCTATCATTTTCTTTTTTGAAAGGTATCTTTCGATCATTTTCGTTCAGTCCTTAATTTGACTCCAATGCACACCATACTAATTATCGCAACTAAAATTCTGTCCTGATCAATTTTACTCTTACCTTAGCTAGCTAGGTGCTAAGCTAGCTTGGATGATACATACCATGCATCAATGATCAATCTGGGGTAGTGCTTACTGCTCAGCACTGCACAAACAGTATATATGCAACATTAGCATATATACCTAGATGATTAATTAGAGCGTGTACCTAAATGGCTAAATGATTAATTAGAGGGTGTACCTAAATGCCACAAATTAAATCAAGCCTCAATGTTTGACTTGCTTGCTAGTGCTAGCTGCTCCAGTTGTTCTCTACTGTGATGGATTACGTCCTAAACCCTAGCTCCCGAAGCCTGAAGGTATGGCATCTTAATTGCTGCTATTGTTTTGCTAGTAGCAGCAGCAGAAGAGTAGTAGTAGTAGATGAGCAGCGGTGGCAGCAGCAGCAGCAGTAGTAGAAGTGGTGGTCATCGTCGTAATGATCGTAGTCATCGTAGTGATAGTCATAGTTGTAGTAGTCGTGGTGGTTGTAATAGTGGTAGTGGTAGTGGTCGTAGTAGTCGTAATAGTGGTAGTGGTAGTGGTGGAGGTGGTGGTGGTAGTAGTAGTTGTTGTGTAGTCTTTATATACAAGTTGTCAAAAAGTCTTTGTGGTACATTCTTATAGGATTACGGTTGATGTTGGAAATAATCTTGACTTCGAGTCCAAGACGTAGTAGAGTCCGTCTCCGTATGTAACTCAAGTTGAAGTTGTGTCTAACGTGAAGTCCGAATACGTATGCGAGTAGGAAAGTATTAGCCTATATATTGAGAAAGCTTGTAATCAGTTTTGTAAGAAATAAAGGGGGAGTAAGTAAGAGAATAGAGAAATTCAAAAATTCTCCTGTGCTCTCTTAGTTTATTTGCGATGTGTACGTTTTCTCGTGGAGCAAAGTTAACAATTGGTATCAGAGCCTAGGCGAGAACCGAGTAGTTGAAAAATTGTCTCGGTGATTCCATTTCACGCTCGTCTCACGCGATGCTCCTGGCGTAGGGCACTTAGTATGACGGAAAGTCATGAGCAAGCACGCGGAGGAAAAAATCCAGAGCAAATCGAAGCAGCAGTGCACGGCGTCTCCTCTGCTCGCGCAGTGCTTTTGAGGTGAGGTAGCAACATGGTCTCTCATTGTCCATCTCGATTCGCACGCAGCAGCACACAGCATCATCCATCGGCACCTGTGTGAAAGAAAAAGAGGAGCAACTCGTCCATGTGGCGCATCCGTCGAGCAAGCAATCACATCATCACACAAAGAGCTCCACAGTGTGAAGACTTTGAGGCAGAGGTGCTGCACGTGAAGACATGCTTCTTTTGCATGTAGGCGTCCCAGGTGAGCTGTTCTTCACATGTGATCAGGCGGATCACGTCGCTGGGTCTCACGGAGGTCACATCACAAGCAGTACCCAAGCCGAACTGATTCTGGTTTTTCGTCTCTGAGATCAAAATAGGAACACGCAATAAAAGCCCGAGCTGAGGCGTGTTCATCTAAAAAGATCGGCAATAGAGAGCGCAGAGACAAGGAGCAAGAAGTCACCAAGAAAAAAGAGAAGAAAAATAGCGTAGTTTTTTTCCTCCGTTTCCTCGGTCCAAGAGCTGCTTCAAAGTAGCCCGAGTTCTTGATCCGTGCTCAAGATCATGTCGCGTTCTCCAGGAAACGGTGTCACCGGTAACAAAGCATCATCCAGTATGATGGCGAAGGAGAGTTCCACTGTCTCAGTGCATTATCCGATGCTCACGACGAGTAATTATGCAGTCTGGGCAATCAAGATGAAGGTGTACAGGCTCAAGGAGTATGGGACGCGTCGAGAATGGCAACATTGACGTGCACAAGGATCATATGGCATTAGCGGCCATCTATCAGGGCATCCCAGAGGGGACGCTCTTCCTACTGATCGAAAAGGAGACGGCCAAAGCCGCGTAGGAGACGTTGAAGATGATGCATCTTGGTGCTGATCGTGTGAAGGAAGCAAAGGTACAAACTCTTAAGACCGAGTTCGAGGTGCTGCGTATGAAGGAAACGGAGTCAATCAATAAGTTCGCCATCCGGTTAACAATCATCATCAACAAGATTCGGGCCCTTGGCAACAAGGTGGAAGAGTTGTACGTAGTGAAGAAATTCTTTCATGCAGTTTCCTCATAGTTTCTCCCATTTGCTTCGGTCGTAGAGCAATTTGGAGACCTAAAGACAATAACCATGGAGGAGGTCATCGGTCGTCTTAAGGCATATGAGAAACGCATTCATGACAATAGTATCAACGGCGACGGACAGCTCTTGTTGACCCGCGCTGAGTGGGAAATCCGATTATCGAAGCGTGAAGGTAAGAACACTTCCAGCGGTGGTGGCCAAGGCCGTCATAATCGGAAGTTTGATAAGGCAAAAGTGAGGTGTTATAATTGTAACGATTATGGGTACTTTGCTTCAAAATGCTTCAAGCCAAGGATGAAGAAAGCGTTTCTTGCTAAAGCGCTCAGCGATGATGAACCAACACTGCTATGATAAAGGTTGGAGTCAGGGACGTCGAGAAGATGTGTCGTCGTCCAAACTCAAGTAAGGTGAAAAGGAAACAGAATGTTGAGGAGATGTGTCACCGTTCTGTGTCAAGTATGAGTTTAGTAAGTCATAGTTGAGATCGACTGCCTCAATGTTTTAAAATTTTTTGCATCTGGATGGACCCATACCAGTTGAGTTGAGTTTCTACATGTAGCTTGCATATAGAACTCTTCATGTGGAGGCGTGGCTGGTAGTTCATAATGCATTGAGACTAAAACTAGAGTATGTCAAGTTAAGATTAAGGGGGAGATTATTGGAAATAATCTTGACTTCGAGTTCAAGACGTAGTAGAGTCCATCTCCATATGTAACTCAAGTTAAAGTTGTGTTCAACTTGAAGTCCGAATACGTATACGAGTATGAGAGTATTAGCCTATATATTGAGAAAGCTTGTAACCAGTTTTGTAAGAAATAAAGGGGGAGCAAGTAAGAGAATAAAGAAATTTAGAAATTATCCTATGTTCTCTCAGTTTATTTGCGATGTGTGCGTTTTCTCCTAGAACAAAGTTAACAGTTGAAAATAGCTTTAGTTGGGACCAATCCAATTCTTATACCAGGTTATGTGAAAGTGATAGTGACCAACTAAAGAGAAGCTTTCCATCTTTAAAGTCTGAAGGTATGGTCGTATGGACATCTAACTGCTGTTGCTGATATAGTTAGACTCTAGTAGGAAATATTCTATTGCTAATTTGTTATATCTAGTGGGAAATATCCTTTTCTAAGTTGTGCATCAACAGGGGCGTAGCCAGCCCAAGAGCTAGCCTCGGGCACAGTCCACTTCCAGAAAAAATATCATGGCATTCACTATTAATTGCTATAGGAACATATAAAGGCTTTCTCAGCTGGGCCTCGGGCCATTGCCCCGGTAGCCCGAGGCTCAGCTCCGCCTCTGTGCATCAATAATATCTAAATGCAAATTGCAAAGTATGTAAGAGGTTTGTTGACTTATTCTTACAACTACTCTATGTTTTGCCATCAACACTATAAGTTTATTCATAGTGGTGTTTTTATTTGTTGTCCTGTATGACAACTGCACATGGGAAGTTTTGGTTCTAGTTTGAACTGTTCCATGATGCCTCCCACAGGCTCAAGCCTCTGCCCTACATCTTTCCATATTGTGTGACGCCCTGTTAGGGATTGATTGAATGAATTGATCATATCTTACATCAATGACCCTAGTTCGAGGCAGCCAGTAGTGTTTTTTGCGGCAAGAATATACCAGGCAAGCACTGTCCGCGTCAGAATATCTTTTGAGGCTGATTTGCTATTTCTGAGCTTGTTCTATCTATCTCCATAGGTCTTCTGTGTTGTAGTGGCAACACATGCACGATCGACCTCGCATCACTGGTGTGCTAGTTTACTTGGGGAGGATACGTATGATCTCTATCATTGGACAGTGCAGATCTCAGCTACATGTTCAAAATTTTAGACGGGTATATTTGGCTGGTATAAAACTGGGAAATCTGGACACTGTTGGACCCCTAAACAATTAAATTTTCTTTTTTGACCCCCTAATGAAAAAAATTCCAAAAGTGGACCTCTCCCGACCGCGCGTCCCCATGCTGCCGCCACCTGTCCCGGTCGTGCAGTCTGGTACCGCACGACCGCACTGTTCACGGGTCGTGCGGTACCAGACCGCACGACCTCCGCGCCGACCGCACGTCCCGCCCGCTCGACCGCACAACCGCGCGGAATGCCGTCCCGACCACGCGTTTCCAGTCCCGAGTGTGCGACCGCCGCTCCGAGTGCGCGTCTGCCCCCTCCGACCGCATGTCTCCCCTTCCGCGCCAATTATTCGCGCGTTCACGAGCCAGATTCCTCCCCCGACCGTGCTCTTTCCTGCAGTCCAATCCGTTCGCCGAAAGAGCAATGTTGTGCACTTTTTTGCATGCAGCTCATACACGCGTCAGTAGTATGTGATATGCCCCCCCCAATTTTTGCTGAATGGCCGAGGAGTGTTCGCAATAAAATGCCTTGGAGCTGGCTTAGTGAGCAGATGCATGCGGTGAAGACTTCTCGTTTGCAGTTGAAGCAAAGACAGAGCGAGAGAGGGAGTGAAGGGAGGAAAAGAAAGAGTGGAAACCCAGATTTTCGAGTTGGTTTTGTTTGGAGTCAGCAGATTTTGCAAATACGAAAGTTGTAGATCGTCTTCTGAGCTTCAAGAAGAGGTAATTTTTTGGCCCCGTGCAAGTATTTTTCTGTGAATGTCATTAGGCCATAATTAGGGGAACCGTGTTTCGTTAATGTTCTTATAAGCCAATACGGTGTGTATGTTGTAGGTAAACATGATGCATGATATATTGTAGTGTAGAAAATGCCGTATTTATTTGTTGAAGTTACGTAGTGTAATGTAGTTATTTTTTTATGAACATACGTGCTTACATGTGTAGGTGTTGAAAAAGTAAATATTTATGTTAGATAGATTACAGACAATTTGTATAATTGGTAGGCTTATACAATTTTTGGTGAAGAAAAGTGAGGAGCGAAAGCCGGAAGAGTTGAGTTGTTTTCATTTGGAATCAGCGGATTTGGCAAGTACAAAAGTTGTAGATCGTCTCGTGAGCATCAACAAGAGGTAAGTTTTGTGCCCGTGCAACTATAATTTTATGTATGTCATTAGGCTTTAATTAAGGAAACCATCTTGTGTTATCATTATTTTATGTCAATCTTTTATACGCTATGTATGTATAGCAAATCTTGCATATGTTAGGCATGATGTATTGTAGTGTATATAGTGTTTTCCTTTTTTGTGAACATACGCATCTGATAAAGAGTTTAAGTTAGGTGAAAAATATGAAGTTGTAGTGTGTAGACGTTGAGAAAATACATATTTATGTTAGAGCAATTGTAGGTGATAACAATAGTACTGTGATTAGAAGCATATGATTAGTACGCTTAGGGAAGAACTACATACAGATCACGGTAGGTGGTAAAAATAAATTAGAAATAAATTTGGTAGATTAGAATTAAAATATAATAGCAGTCATAGAAAGTTATAGTAGAGCTACATAAAGACTATATTAAGTTAAAGTTAGAAAAGATTGTAGTGTAAATAATGTGTAGGTGTTGAAAAAGTAAATATTTATGTTGGAGCATTTGTAGGTGGTAAATTTGTAGTAGTTAGATTAGAGACAATTTGTATAATTAGTATGCTTAGTGAATGACTGTAGTATGAAGGTCATTCATGGAAATAAAAAGATATGAATATTTAATTTGATGTATGGTACAATTTGAAAGTAAAATAGTTACAAATAAATCGTAGATTTAGAAATACAAAACATATATTAATCGAAACTGTTAATTAGATGGTACGATTGTTACATGCTGTGTACTAAAATGGTTGATTATGCACTTATGTTAGGTACGCAATGGCTGGCATTCAACAATTGTTCGTGTTTTATGGGAGTGGTCTCGTACGTGATGGGCCGTATGGGGCGGACCTGTCAAATTGCGAGTGTACTGTGATCCCAGCACCCGGTCTAAGCGCCATGAGCATGTCTGAACTACGGAGGTGTGTCCGTTCAGCGTTCGATCGACACACCGCAAGGAAGAAGTTACGGATCGAGGCAGTCTATGCCTCAATGGTGGATGATGGAAGGGAGAGCATATGGAAACTTCTGAAGGTGACCAATGACGCGTCATGGGCGAACTACATGGAGGTCGTGTGCAACCCTGATGCTGCGATATATGGTAGGCCAATGGTGTATGTCGAGTTCGTGGAGAGGGCAGAATCATCAGCCATGGTTGGTTCTGACGCCGCTGGTGGAGATGCAGTGGCTGGGTTCATCTCCGGCGGTCATGAAGACGCTTCTGCGGGAGAACATGTGGGCGAGGAAGTGGGTGATGAAGACGACAAGAGGCGTGCGGAGAATTTCCAGCCCAACGAAGGTGTGGACAAGAGGTGGTGGGCCGCCCGTATTGGCTGTCATGAGTATCTTGGGGACCAGGTGGAAGAAGAGGGCAGCGAGGAGGATGAGGAGGTGGAAATGCATATTACGAGAGGACGAGGATGACGAAGGTGCAACTGGAGGGGTGGTAGGTCGTGTTGTGACCACGGACGGTGCGTACGTGTCGTCCAGACTAGACGACAACGCAGCGGCAGCCCTAGTTCTGCCACAGGCGGAGGAGGGAGAATGGGGGTTCAGCGAGGGCGCACTCTTTTTGGGGCAATGCTTCCGTAATAAGAGTGCTGTCCAACAGGCTATTGCTAGACATGCCGTCAACATAAGCCGGACGTATCGGGTCCACAAGTCAAAGCCGGACACGTACGTTGTGAAGTGTGTCGACGGGTCCTGTGGTGGAAAAGTTCGTGCACAACGGTACAAGGGCATTGGCACGGAGTTCCGGATAACGGTGCTGCAAGATCACAGTTGCGAGCTTGCGGGGCTAGTACATAGACACCGCAACATGACATCATCCTATGTTGCAGAGCTGGTCACGCACCTCATCCAGGCGGATGTGTCCATTACCCCGAAGGTTCTAATGGCAGAAGTAGCGAACACGGCGGGCTTCGAAGTGAGCTACAAGAAGGTATGGCGGGCGAAGTGAAAGGTGCTGCACCGTATGTATGGGACGTACGAGGAGGCGTACGACCTGGTCCCAAGAATGCTGCACCAAATTGCACAATCAAACCCAGGCACGTACATAAATAGGCAGGAGAGGGTCCATCCTACGGAGGGCCCGAATTGTTTCATTCTTGACAGAGTGTTCTGGGCCTTCCATCAGGCGATACAAGGTTTCAGGTGGTGCGGTCCAGTGCTAACCATAGATGGGTCGTTCCTATCCGACAAGTACAAGGGTACTATTCTCACCGCAGTTGCAGCCGATGCAAATGACCAGTTACTCCCAGTGGCATTTGCAATTGTGGAGAACGAGAATACGGATAGCTGGCTTTGGTTCCTTTGCAATTTGAAGCATGCCGTAGTGCAAGAACGCCCTGAAGTGTGCCTTATCTCCGACCGCAATGCAGACTTGCTGTCTGCATTGCGAATGTTGCAGAATGGGACACAGCCCCCCTTCCAGTGGAATGATGTGAAGACCCGCTGGTGCATGAGGCATATTGCAGCGAACTTCCACACCGGAGCGTGGGCATCGGAAGAAACGGCGTCCGCCATCGAACGGGCCATCCAGGGCCTGCACGACCGCGTACTCATTGTGTCTGCATTTCGGCCACACTGGTTGAGCACGCCGACTTGGTATCAAGCGGTAGTGTGGACCAAAGATCTCCCTCCTTTCGAAGGGAAGGTCTTACTTCGGTGACCCAAAATTGACTGGCCCCTCAGCTTCCGACATGGTTTGTTCCAGCACGAAAGAGAGGGTACTTCTTTGTTCGATTTACACGGTTCTCTGTCTACAAAGTGCTGGGACCCCAACCGTGCTATTTACACCAAACGAGGGACATGACGAAACGGGCCAGCTTTGCTCAGTGAGATGATAAAAGATGGCAGCTTTGCGCAGTGACATGACGAAGCGGGGCAGCTTTTCTCAGTGGGACGACAAAAGATGCCAGCTTTGGGCAGTGACATTTCTAAAGAGGACAGCTGTGCTCCGTGACAAGACAAAAAGAGGACAGCTTTGCTCAGTGAGATGACAATACAGGACAGCTTTGCTCAGAGACATGACAAAACAGCGCCTTTTTGCAGTAGTCTCGCAGCACTCCCATCTTTACTCACTACTACGACCACGCGGAATAGTTTTACACGTACGAGTAGAGATAAAACAGACCCTATAAATTGGTGTGCATTCCATTTCGCAGTGAACATTGCACATGCAAACCCCATACTACACCGCGCTTCCCTCACCCAACCGGGATGGACAAAGGCAAGAAGAAGCAATGTGACAAGATGGTGAAGGATTGGGAGGAGACCCGTGACATGACCAAAGATGTCAGCTTTTGCTCAGTGACATGACCAAAGATGTCAGCTTTTGCTTAGTGAGATGACAAAATAAGCCAGCTTTGCTAAGTGAAAAGCCTTCATAGGGACTATTTCCTGCAAACGACTGAAAAGGCTACGTTGTACCTAATACATTGAATGGTCCAAGCTCTGAATTTATTATGGGACTACAGGCTCTGAAAAGCCTTCGTAGGGACATTTATTGCTACACTATGCCCACTGCACCAGATAACCTGCCTACATAAAGGCCTCCTATGTCTTCCATACCACATCTCCTCAAGCCATAACAATACTACTACACAACAATGTCTTCCTGGAGGTCCGATCCATTTGGAGTGCCGGAGTGGCATGAGCGCCCGAAGTGCCATTGCGGCTTTAGGATGATGTTGTGCATCTGGACGGATCGAGTACAACGAGCCAAATACGGCCGTAGGTTCTTCAAGTGTCCAGACCTGGATGATGACTTCATGATAACGACGACAACTAAATCATTTGTTTCTCGTTATCGTTTTTCAACTTGATCCATGACATCTACCACGCCACACATAGCCTTGCGAGTTCATCGAATGGGTGGATCGGGTGCCGCCAGCATGGCCACGGAACCGGCCAATGGAGGTGGAAAACAAAGGACAATACTTTGTCAAGATGACTCAGGCTCGCGAGGTTGAACGACAGATGCGGCTTGAGTAAGAGCGCCGCGTGAGGGTGGACCAAATCCGTCTGAAGGGTAAGGAGGATGAGCTGCAAAGGAGGCGGGAGCAGTTAAGTCTGCGTGAAGCAGCCATCAAGCGTCAGGAGGAAGAGTTTCAAGCTCGTGAGGCAGCTCTCAAGACCAAGAGTGACAGGAAGAAGGATGCAGCGGAGCCATCTTCAGGGCGCGAGAAAAAGGGGAAACAACCACGCTACACCCAGCAAATAAAATGTAATAGACCCAGCAAGTTATATTCCCTAAGGCATGTTAGGACTAGTAGTGGAGTTCTGAACATTAGAAGTACAGAGTTCCACACATGCCACTGGTCATATCACTTACCACTTTATGTATCGACCGTTCTATGGTCAATCATTCCTAAAAAAAATTTACCCAAATTTTTTATGCATCTACAACTTACATTGAACATAAACTTCTATTACAACTTTATCTGATTTTTACGTAGTTTATAACTACAAAATTGACAAAACATACAAAAATCACGCAGATTGCAAACCCTAAAAACATACCAAACCCTAAAAGTCACTTACCACTTTATATATCGATCGTTCTACGCACAATCGTTCCTAAAAAAATTTTACCAAAATTTTTTATGCATCTACAACATATAATCAACATAAACTTGTTTTACAATTTTTTCATATTTTTTCTGATTCACAACTACAAAATTAACAAAACTTATAATCATTATAGTTCCTGCACTCATTCCCACGTGTTCAATATCACTTTCCTTCATTTCGTCCAATTGTTCATATCACATTTGTGCTCAAAAATTTTTTCTTTAAATTGCTTCCAATAAAACTACATACCATGATCGAAATTTGTTATTGTCACTTGAACACATTTTTCACGGTCAGCAATATATGAAAAATCACAAAAACACTAATCGTTACTTCACACAAATTTCGTTCGTACTGTACCAACCAATATTTTTAATTTTCAAAATTACACAAAAAATTACACAAGCAGTAAAGTGGACTCCACTTCAAATTCATATTTTTTCACACATCATTTCATATATACACATAAATTTGTATTATAAAAAATAACTTTACAAATGCATAAATATATATATACCTAAATTAAAACAGTAAACCCTATAATTCTACACCCTAGCACAGCTGAATCATGTGGTCGGAGCGACGAACGTGCGGTCGGGCGGTAGACGTGCGGTCGGACCGGCGAACGTGCGGTCGGGCGGGCGAACTCGCGCTCGGCGTGGCGGCAGGCGGGGTCGTGCGGTTTGGTACCGCACGACCCGTGAACAGTGCGGTCGTGCGGTACCAGACCACACAACCGGGACACGTGTTACGCTCTCGTAAACGTGCGGTGAGGAGGGGTCCAAATCTGGAATTTTTTCATTTAGGGGCCAACAATAGAAATTCGATTGCTCATAGTTCCAACAGTGTCCAAATTTCTAAAACTGGTAATCGATGATAACCAGTACAGTAAACATCATGGCCTAATTTTTTTTTCCGTTTCCGGTTTTTAAACCTTGATAAGACAAAGATGTCCGCACAACGAAGAAACCGATAAAGCAATCTTTCACACAAGATTTGGCTGATGATTTTTTACTACGGCTGATAGTTTTAGTTTGTGCTTTTTGATACGGTGGAGATACTGACGTAGATGATATACATGGTTTAGAGTTCGAGAAGCTATTTGAATAATCCGCTATAAGAAGTCGTCATATTTTGATGTTTAGTTTTTTTAATTTTTGAAGAAATCAGAAGTCAAAAAGAAGACACCCTAAAAAAAAGCGTCATATCATGAGTTTCTTAGAGCATCTCCAGCAGGGCCCCTACTTGAGCCCTCAAAACTAAATTTGAGGGCTTGAGGCAAAAATAGAGGTCCAGCAGGGCCCCTACTAGAGCCCTCAAATTTGAGGGGCCCCTTAAATCCCCCCTTCAGCCCTCATTCCTAGGGGGCCCCTACTCCAGCCCTCATTTTTCAGCTTTCCTCGTTTTTTTCCCGTACGAGTGAAACAAATTTAAATTCGGAACAAATTTGAATATTCGGAATAAATTTGAATTTAAATTTGAATATTCGAAACAAATTTGAATATTCGGAATAAATTTGAATTTAAATTTGAATATTCGAACAAATTTAAATTCAAATTTGGATATTCGAACAAATTTGAATATTCAAACAAATTTGAATTTAAATTTGAATATTCGAACAAATTTGAATTTAAATTTGAATATTCGAACAAATTTAAATTCAAATTTGGATATTCAAACAAATTTGAATTGAAATTTGAATATTCGAATAAATTTGAATTTAAATTTGGAACAATAAAATTGAAACAAATTTGAATTTAAATTTGAATATTCGTATTTGAATTCATAAATTTAAATATTGTCCCTCATTTTGAAATCATAAATATTTTATTGTGTATTGTGCTTTTGTCTCATACATATGCATATAGTGTGTGAGGAAATAGAGGGAATTGAGAAGTAGGGGCCCTGTTTTGAGGGCTCCTGCTGGAGTGCAGCCCAGAAAACAGGGCCCTTAAAAGTAGAGTGAGCCCTCAAATTAAAAGTAGGAGGCCTGTTTTGAGGGCTCCTGCTGGAGATGCCCTTAGTCTAAGTACTTTGGAAGCCTTGGTAATAGGTGGTAGCAATAGCATATTAGTAATCCATTTGTTTACCTGGCCCGTTATTTCCCTTGCACTTGGAAGAAGTTCGGGTCGCTGCGCGTTAACATATATGTGTGTATACTACTAGCTAATCTCGGATTTTCCGTGTAAACGAACAAGCGACGGGTCAACCCCGCTGCCTCGTTAAAATAACAACGATACCGGAGTATATGAAATGTTAATCTCATCTTGGACTTGGAGACATTAATCTTCATCTACTACTAAATTCTATTCTTCCTCTCGAGCTGGCTGGCTGTAGCTATGCCATTTCGTAAAAGTTAGCGGCTCAGCTGCACCGTCGATGGCGACACGAATTAATCAAATCAATACATGGAACTGCGAATACACCATGACCAGTTCAAGTTCAAGCCTTCAAACGCGATCTCCCTCCAGGATATGGCTCTGGTTGTGTCCAACTTTTAGGTTTCACATATCCCATGGCGGAAAGACGTGCACAAGCTGGCTATGATTACGTAGTCGCACACATATTGTACTCTACAATCTATATATATATGCTCTGTTTGTAGTAGCATTTAGGCAACAACGACAGAGATACAAACAACACAAAGAGCATCTATCTCTTGTCTCTCTGGCTCACAGGCACAAGCACACGTAGCTAGCTAGCTAGTGTACGTGCATGCACATAGAGCGAGGAGCGAAGGCACGCAGACATAACGGCGGGAGAAGCACTGCAGCAACATGAAGGTTAAGATCGAGAGCTCCAAGATCGTGAAGCCGTTGTACGACGGCGGCGTGGCGCCGGGCACCGGCGAGAGCGTGCCACTCAACGTGTTCGACAAGGTGACCTACGACGTGCACATTGCCGTAATCTACGCGTTCCGGCCTCCGAACCCGCCGAACGCGGCGCTGGAGCTGGGGCTGTCCAAGGCGCTCGCCGTGTACAGGGAGTGGGCGGGGCAGCTCGGCGACGGGCCCGACGGCTGGCCGGCGGTGCTGCTGAACGACCGGGGGGTGCGGTTCGTGGAGGCCACCGTGGACGCGCCGCTGGCGCTGTCGATGCCGTTCAAGCCGTCGCCGGAGCTGCTGCTGCTGCACCCGAGCATCGACGGCCCCGTGGAGGAGCTGGTGCAGGTTCAGCTGACGCGGTTCGCGTGCGGCTCGATGGTGGTGGGGTTCACGGCGCACCACCACGTCGCCGACGGGCAGGCGACGAGCAACTTCCTCGTGGCCTGGGGTCTGGCGTCGCGGCGGCTGCCGGTGGGGCCGCTCCCCATCTGCGACCGGGCAACCCGGTTCCCGCCGCGCGACCCGCCGCTCGTCGAGTTCCCTCACCGGGGCGCGGAGTACTACGCGCCCGCCATCAAGAAGCGCGCCAACGACGACGAGGACGAGGACGAGAACGAGGAGCTCGCCGCTGTGGCGCACGACAAGATCAAGGTACACAAGGTGCATTTCACGAAGGAGTTCTTGACGCGGCTCAAGGCGCGGGCGTCGTCGGGCATCCCGCCGTCGCGGCGCGGCTACAGCACCTTCGAGAGCGTGGTGGGGCACCTATGGCGCGCGGTCACCGCGGCGCGGGGCCTGGGAGCCGGCGAGGCCACCAAGCTCCGCATCTCCGTGAACGGGCGGAACCGCATGCGCCCGCCAGTGCCGCGCGACTACTTCGGCAACCTCGTCCTGTGGGCGTTCCCGCGGTCCGACGCGGGGGAGCTGGTGTCCCGCCCCTTGCAGCACGCCGCTGACCTGATCCACCGCGCCGTGGCGCGCGTGGACGACGCCTACTTCCGGTCGTTCATCGACTTCGCGTCGTCCGGCACCGTGGAGGCCGAGGGCCTCGCGCCGACCGCCGACGAGTCGCAGGTGGTGCTGTGCCCGGACCTGGAGATGGACAGCTGGCTGGGTATCAACTTCTACGACCTCGACTTCGGCGGCGGCTGCCCCTTCTACTTCATGCCGTCGTACCTCCCCATGGAGGGCACCCTCTTCCTCGTGCCGTCCTTCCTCGGGGACGGCAGCGTCGAGGCCTACGTGTCCTTGTTCGAGAGCCACCTCGAGGAGTTCAAGAGAATATGCTACAGCCTCTCGTGGCTTGCGGCAGCTTAATCAATGCATTCGTTCCCCAGCATCGACACGTCGAGAGGCACCTAATTAACTATACAAGGAAGAAACCAAAAAACACCTACATCCCTATACTAGCTGCATCTAGGAGCTTAGCAGCACCAGGACATTTCGATTATTAGAACGTTTTTTTTTCTCTCTTCTTCTTTTAGCTTTTTTGTGCGTGCATGATTCATGAATGCGTGCATGAGTACAGTGAGCTCAGATCGGTAGCGTTGAGTTTTGGCATAGATGGATAGGTATATGCATGCATGCTGCCGTGCTGTACTAGGTTTGTATATCTTGTGTTGTTCCCAAGTGAATAACTGTGCCAATCACGGGGTCAACGGACCTACGTACGTATGCGTGTAGAGAGGATCACCAATAAACAAGCTTCTTTCTCTGTTTCTCTCTTATATATATGTCTGCTTATGCACATAACATGATAAGGTTAGGTACAGACACCAGTTAACCGATCAATATGTTAGTCCTAGTATTAGCTTTTGTTAAACATAATCTAGATATTTTCTTTTTAACTATCATTCAGATTTAAAATCGTTAGATTAGAGATCTAATAGTCATGAATTCTCCTCCCTCCCTCTTGAATTTTATCCCCTCTCCCTTAAAAAAAATCTCATCCCTTTAAAAACAAGAGGTCACTTAATCCTTAACCCAAAAGTCATAAATTTAGATGATAGTTAGGAAAAAAATATCCAGATAATATCTAGACACTCCTCTACTATTATATACAGTAACTATATATCCTGCGGTGTAGCTTGTAAAGAGCGGTCGACACTTGTTTATACCTACCATGAGTACGAAACATTTCTACATCACAAGACTCCAAGTCTGCAACAGTATACGTGTATACCTACGTGTCCGGCCAGGGTGAGATAGCTAGGGGCCTCTTGTCCGCTAAGAGCAAGTTTAATAAGGCTGACTGTGCTAGCTACAAGGGAATCCATGTCAGCATAGTCCTATGTGGAGGGGAGAGAAAAGGAGAGAGAGAGCCAAGCCGACTTCCATGCAAGAGTCAGGCTATAGCACAGGAAAAGATGCATTATCCATGCATGTACCCATAGAACTAATTGCTATACCCATGCATGTATTAAATTATCAATACCCATATATGTATTAAATGATTGAGAGCTCTTGTGTGTTTGGCACAGCTTCACCAACAGCTTCATGAGCTGTTGTGAGCTGTTTTTTTGCCAAACATCATTTTTGCAAACAGCTTCATGGGTGAAGCTCCTTTTTTTCTGCTCTCACAAAGGAATGGGGAAAGGTGAAGCTGAAAAAAAGTAGCTTTTCACAGCTCTCTCCCTCAGGCCCGCAGTCTTAGGAACCCACTGCCCCTCTGATTCACTAAAATTACACGCATTTGCCACTAGTCCATCCTGTTCACCTCTCCCGTTCACGAAACATAAACAAGGCACTAATATTGCTTCCTAATGATTTTAATTTTTTATTTTAATGTTTTAATTCATACTCATTCAAATATATTATTTTTTAATTCATATGACCATATACAAACATACAACTCCAAATGTTAGAACAAGTCAGATAGACAGGGGCATCTTGGACAATTGTCCTCTCTCAGCCATGCATGAAGCTGTTGGTGAAGCTGTTTTGCCAAACATTTTTCCAAAATAGATTTAGCTTCATCGGTGAAGCTGCTCGTGAAGTGAAACAAAAAACAACTTCACTAGTGAAGCCGAGCTGTACAAACGGCCTTATAGCCACTTATTGTATGAGTTGATCGCATCATTATCTTTTGATGACATGGAAATGTATTGGAGGTAGCAATATCTGTACTATTAAACTTGCTCTAACTTGCCGCCACACGAGATAGCCAGCATGAGCATGCAAGATAATTTGGGTGCAATCAGTCTTTGGGGCAAAGACACTTAGCGCGTGCGTAGGTGCTCTGACGATTGTCACGTGTCCCACAAGACCAAAAAAATTCCGAAAAATTCAAAAAAAATATTTACAAGATCTGAAAATTTGTCAAAAGTACTTTTTAAGTATAAAAAGTATTTTTTTGGTAAGTACTTAATTTTTTTATTTATACTTTTATTAAAAAGTATTTTTAAGTACTTAAAAATACTTTTTAATAAAAGTATTTATACTTAAAAAGTACTTTTTACAAATTTTCAGATTTTGTAAGTATTTTTTCGAATTTTTTGGAATTTTTTTGGGCCTTGTGGGACACGTGGCGGGTGCTAGGGGCACCCCCGCATGCGCTAAGTGCTGTGCTCCTAGCACCTGAGCCGCACCCGCATAATTTGACCGCGCGCCGGGAATCAATTAATGGTCGCCGACGCCGCAGTGGTCCACGTACCGGCGGACGTGTGTGCGTGCCCCCTCTCGATCGACCGTCGTCCTACAGGCTTACGTTGACAGCGGCTGGCTCAGTTTGTAGATAGGTTTTTTTGGCGAGGTTTATGGTTTTTAAGTTAAATTTTTTAATTCTGATTATTCGTGAGAGAGAATAAAGAGACATATCTATGTACGATGTTAGTCGATATAGATGAATTCGATTTTAACCTATATAGATGAAGTTAAAACAATATCTACTATAATCAATTTATAAATCTATTTAAAAACACACTATTTAAAAATTAATTACTATAGTATAAATCAAAAGCTATAAAGACTCAGCCATAAGCAACAGCGAGCTTGTGCGACCGCAAATTAAGCAATATGGTGCTTGGAAACCCAATGGCCAACAGGTTCTGTGTCGTCATGTAGTGCTTGTGCAGGAGATCAGCGGTGCTTGCAAAAACTGCTCGAGTGAACATCATCTTCATTCTACGCGTTTCTCGTTCATTTTGGCTTAAACTTCTGATTATTTATTTATTTTTTACTATTTCTAAATTTTGTCTTTTCTGGCTTTTTAGTTGTTTGGGCTTTTTTGCCGGTTCTTTTTTCTGTATTCGTTTGCATTTTTCGTGATGGACTAATCTATTTTTTCCTATTTTTTAAACTTTTTTAAATTTAATTATGACAAATAAGCCACCATCAGTTACAGTGTAATTTCAACTAGTTGCAATGTAATTTCATCAATAAGCCAGCTTATTTCAACCCAACCGAGCGGCACCTAAGGCAGCTTGACATCTCTCTGTGTGTTTAATGCCTTAGTGTTTAGACCCCGCTCTAAACGATTTTAACTTTTATTTTTTTACTTTCATCTTGTTTAAGTTAGAAACCATATGGAACGCATTAGTTTCTAATTTCAACCTTTGTTTTGGCTTTTTTTTTTGACTTTTTTCCTTTTATTCTTTTTTATTGTCCGTAATGATATAACAGTCTTTTTAATTTTCAATTTTTTACCAGAAAAAGGTAACAACAGATACAGTGTAATTTCAGCCAAAACCTTAAGCCAAAAGTTAGTTGAAGCACCATTAGACATCCAAATTAATATTCGTTCATAATTCATGTCGTTTGACATGATTATCTTCATTTACCTATAAATATTGTATAGATGTACTATTTAGCGGCTAAGCAAAGAATAAGCGCACGCCCCTAGCAACGTGACCGAACTCAATTAGCCAATCACAATCGCGCCACCCCCCTTTCAGTCGGCCCCACATACGGTTGGCGGTCGTGTTATTGGTAAACCAGAAAAGTTACTTGCGATTATATCCAAAGTTATCGTCTATATGTAATGAAATTACCATTCGCTGGGTTAAGTTATCATCCACACGATAAAGTTACTGTTTCCTGCACAACAAGTTATCATATACAAGACATGACGTTACTTACAGCTATTACGTGTGTTAAAACCGCGCTCCCGGGTCTCATGTGTCGCTTTTTTTTTTGGGATTTACTGGGGTATGGAATCTAAATAGTTTTAAGCCTACCCCGGGAATCTCTCTTCGTTTCCCCCGATTTGATCTCTCCCTGTCTCTCCATCTCTCTCGCGAGAGCGCCTCCCTACCTCACCTCCTCGTCATCGACCGCATGTCCTAATCCGGTATCTTCTCTCGCCGCCATGTCGTTGACCACACGTCCTAATCCGGTATCTTCTCTCTCTGCCTCATTGTCGACCACACGTCCTAATCCGGTATTTTCTCTTGTCGCTACTTCGACCGCGTGCCATCAGTTATTCAGAAATGCTCACAGCGCGAAGATAAAGAGGGGCGATAGTTGCTCGAAATATAATGAGTTACGTGTAACATTGTAATACACGTTTTGTAAATCACTAGTGGATGTATATTAAATTTGTAGTTTATAGTTGGTAACTTCGTAATGTGTGGTCTGTGACTTTTAGATCAATGGTCTTTAACTTTTCTTATTTAGTAGGTGGTAACTTTCGTAGTGTATTGTCGGTAACTTTTAGATCACTAGACTATAACTTTTCCTATTTAGTGGATGGTAACTTCGTAGTGCATTGTCAGTAACTTGTGTGTTGTCGTAGTGCTACAGTACTCTTACAAGTTACGACCATGACGCTACTTCAACCACGGCTTTCGAGTACGATCGAATCACTCGGTAGCTACAGTACCCACGACTGCTACAGTATGGCTACATTGTTTTGACTGCTACAATACATACGACCACTCACTGTACCTTCGATCGTGGCTTCAAGCATTGCCTCGACCATGGCTTCGACCACAGCTTCGACTGCTCCTTCGACCGCCATTGCTACTCGAACACTGTTCGATTCTCCTCTGCTACTCTGATGCTCTAAAGCCGCTCGAACACCATTCGATACTCCGCTGCTACTCGAATGTTGTCTGATGCTCCGTTGCTACTTGAAGACCATCTGATACTCCGTTACTACTTGAACACTGTCCGATCTTTGCTGCTACTCAAAGGCCGTCCGACTCTCTGCTGCTACTCGAACACCGTCCGATGCTCTGAAGCCGCTCGAACGCCATCCCATCTTCGTTGCTACTCGAACGACGTCCAATTCTCCTCTGCTACTCAAACACCATCTAATACTCTTCGTCTTCTCGATCGAAGTCGAATTTCGACCGTCCACCTAGCTTTGTTAGTCGAATTCAAAACGTTACTTGCGATTATGCATGAAGTTATTGTCTATATGCAATGAAGTTACCATCCGTATGGTAAAATTATCATCTATATGGTAAAGTTACTGTCTCTGCACAACAAATTATCATATACAATATATGAAGTTACTTACTGCCATCACATGTGTTAAAATGCTGGCAATAACACATCATGTATATGACAATAATTTCATTCACAAATGCCAGTAACTTTCGCAATAATTTAATGTTTCACGATATGTAACTTGAAGAGGGCAAGCTAATAACATTTTATAAATTGAGAAAATTTCAGTTACGCATGAATTACGGTGAGTTAATAACTCCTGATTTGCCAGGTGGTAAATTTCACAATACAATGCTAGGAAAGTTACCGTCGATCCCATTACATACGAACCATCGATGCAAGCCAGTTCGCACACGCGCACGTTGCGACCCGCGTGTAGCGTGCACACATGCTCTGGATAGCGTGTCCGATATTTGTATTGGAGATATCAAACTACGAAAAAGTCATCTTTTATTTAACTAGTTTGAGTTAGTTTTATAGTATATAATCAATAAAGTCGCATTAAATTGAAAACCACTTTTAAATACAATGTGACTATAGTGATTAATTGTATGCCATAAAACTAATTCAAACTAGTTAAATTGAAGATAAATTAAATTTTTTTGTAGTTTGATATTTTAAATATATTTTTATGGGTATATGAAAATGTTCACGTCAAACATCACGAATCTCAAAATATATGAATGGTTATTGATTTAGGTGGTTAGACACCTAGGTGCATGTATGAAACACTTGTCGATGTACATAGAGAGAGTCAACCTGGTAGACCTTGCATCGCATCCACGCTAATTAAGCTAATCGAAGATTATTACTATTATTAGCACTAATATGCTAGCTAGCTGTTCATACCTTACGCAGCATAAGGGCATTTCTTTTCTAGTTTCGAAGGGATACGTGCATTTCAATATCACATCGATACATCATCTAAATTGTAGTGACTCAAGCTGTCAAGCATCTGACTACATAATCAAGCCCTTGTGAAGGGTATATGCTGCTGGAACATGTAGGCTAATTTGCCGCGACCCGGTGTGACGTCGAAAAACGTGTTACGAAGTACCAACAGAGTTGACATCCATTGCCAGCAAGGGGCACACACAATTAAAAATTAAGGGTAGACAGGGGCGAAGCCGCGAAGGCACGAAGCGGTCGGCGTTGATTCGGAGTTTTATATTTAGCTGAAGACTATGATCAGGTTAAGCGCGCATTCGTATTGGTAGCACCGAGTCAATAATTCGTCATTTTTTTTAAAAAAAAAGTAACAATAGATATGTAGTAGTATACTTTAGGATTTCTTTGCACTCTAGGCTATATTCATATAGGTTTCTGTTTCTAGTTTTTTCTTAAGAAGGCCAAAAGTATTACGATTATCAGGTTTTTCGAAGCGGCTTCCCTATTTCTTTAGCTACCATCCCATTTTAGAGATAAGGCAGGAGGTCATGGGTGCATCACGTACCCTATTCCTTTTGTTTCCGTCACGCACACGTTTTGTTTCCGTCACGCACACGTATCTCTCTATCACTTTTTTCACTGCTCGTCTTCTCATGCTAAAAATCACTTCTTTTAGTTATTACTATTTATTTTCAGCTAAAAGTCATAAGTTATAGCCAAAATCATCAGAAAGACTAATAGGAACGCCCCCTAATTAATTAGCTGCAATATACCTATTTCGCGTTTAAATGTTGAGGATAAATACTGAATACCGGCCACTAGTGGAGTACTTCGAAATTATAGGGGCTGTTTGGTTGCCTGTATGGGCTGATGCAGCTGCATGAGCGTAGCCAGGCTGATGTGGGAAGCTTCTCAGCCACGTTCCTCCTCAGCCTGGCTCCAGTTGTTTTTTTGCATCAGCTCATGCAGGCTCTCTCCTCCATGCAGTCAACCAAACACCATCTCCCTGCATGCGCTGGTGCGAGCCACCTGTATGCAGGCAACCAAACAGGCTCATATTGATGCTTCTGAGTCTTTCAACTGTATTGTTTGTGTAACTGTGTACTGTTCTTTGGTCTAAAGTAAATGCAGTTTTCCGACAACGTGGTCTCCGACATACAATTTTGTCGATTGAGTTTTAGTTACATCTATAACCAAATTTTACGAAGTTACAATATTATAAAAGTTTCAATAACATTGAATATATCCATTTCATCCTATTTTTACAATCTTAACTTTTTGCGAATACATCAATTTTCAAAGTAGCAAAGGAACCAATAAAAAACAAAATTCTCTCCAGACCCAATGCCTGCATGAATGCTAGAAAAAATATAGCTAAAAATACTAGTTCTTTTTCCCAGAGAGATCCTTGGCTTATATTAATAAGGGAGCGTCTATACAACATTCAATTATTTTTAAGGACAACAACAGTCAGATTTTGAGACGTTAGATGTGATCTAACGCTCTAGATCATTTTTTTAGAGGGGGTTATTTTTTTGGAGGGGGCTTGTATGGGTGGATCCGTTGGATGGAGATCTAACATTCCAGATCAATCTGACTGTTTTTATCCTCAAAAACAGTCAAATATTGTATAGCAATACTCTATTAATAATAACACAAGGTCAAAACAAAAGTAGTACTTTTTTTGAGAGTAAAAAGAAAAGTAGTACTAATCAAGTCGGCCCGAGTGCGCTAAGGCTACGCCTATCATCCCCACACGGACTGAAACTCCACCTCTGTACTGTGCAGTTTTGGCCCGCTCGAGCACAGATTCGACGGCCCAAATTTTACGCCCATGTATCTGAAATATCAATTTCGGCACGCTGGTTTTTGGCGTGTCAAAGTTCGGTGCGTCCCTGGAATCTTCCGGTAATAGCTTCAAGAGTTCCCAGAGTTTGTAAGTCCAGCGATTTAACTGGGCCTTTGGGCTAATGGAATACTCCAAAATCTAAGTATGCCACTTAAAAAAACAGAAACAGATGTCCTCCAAGAACAAAAGCAAAGCAGATGACGGCATCGAGAAGGCTTAAAGCTGGCTTTTGCTCTCAAAAAGCTGGAAGGCCCCAAAACACGCAAGCCTCAAATCAGCTTTAGGGAAAAAGCAAAAGCCAGCTTTTGGGAGCTTCTAGGAGAATATACTAAGGGTCTGTTTGGTTGGAGGCCTCGCAGGCAAATGCCTGCCAGGCAACACATCCTGGCCCCAGGCATCCAAAATCGAACGCCTGAGATGCATGCCTGACCCAGGCAACTTTTTCCAGCCTCCAACCAAACAGGCCCTAAAAGCTGAAAAATTAGAAGAGATGTGCTTTTTGGGCCTTTTGCATATTGGACTATTTGTTTGCATTTGAAAGTTACAGATACTTACCTATTTTATGCTACTGAACAAAAAGGGCCAAGAGGGGAGCCCTAACCCCTGCGATTCTTCACCCCTCACACATCTCCCGTCTCTCTAGGCAAGGCGACGCTGCCCCACCCCAACTGCACTGCCACTGGTCGACATCACCACCAGATCCCCCTCCCATTGGTGGACGCTGTCGCCAGCTCCTGCTCCCTCAGGTTGACACCATGGCTAGCTACACCTCTGACATGCGTCATTTTTACATATTTTTACCTATCATTTTACCCCATTATTTTTCGCATTTCAAGATCATTAATCATCATTTACACGTTTTTCCATATTTAATTGCTCGAAATGGACCATTTTACATTTTTCTGTATTTTTCTACAGGCCGGCGCGATCAAGGCGCATAAACGACAAATTAGGCATTCTAGGGCTGCTCTGTACAGATGTACGCATTGACACGAGTGCGTAGGTTCTTTTCGCGATGAAATCGGAGTTTCCAAGGGCCAGAACGGAAGAAGTCTCATTGGGAGAAGGATCAATTTATAAACCCTAGAAACCTGGAGGGCTAAATCGTAAAACTACCAACTTCTCCCCCATTCGGCCATATGACCTAGCCGCCGCCGCCGCCTGCAAGAGATTGAGCCCGGTTCTACTCTGCCCTAGTCTCCCTTTGCTCTCACCCCCCTTTTCTTCTACATCCATGGCGCCGGCGAGGCCGGGCCATATCTCGCCGGCGGCCACATCTCCACCTTGCCACTATACCGCATCTCCTCCCTCCTCTGCATCTCCACGCGCCACCAACACCTCCACCGCGCCGCCCCTTGCTTCCTCCCCCTTCCTCTCCTACCTCGGCACCGCCACTTCTCTTTCACCTCTGCCACCGCCGCTTCTCACATCTCCGCCACCTTCACTTGCTCCCTCCGGCGCGCCCCTGATTGCTCCACTTCTCCACCTCTCCCCGTCCGCATCCGCCTCCCTTCTCTGCTCCCTCCGGCCGCGCCTTCTCCAAATCCACCCGCAGCTCGCCGGCGGCCGACGAACACACCGCCTCTTTCTCCACCTCCGCGCCACCAAGCACCGCCTTCCTCCTCTTCCGGCTCGCCACCAACCCGAGCTCCCTCTCCACATCCGGTGCACCTCCATCCACTCCCTCGGCACCACCGCCCGCCTCAGATCCGCTTCTCCGGTCTCCGGTTTCCTCTCATCCACCTCCACTACTCCGGCCGCCTCTTTTCCTCCACCGAATCGCCGCCTCTCTAGATCCACGGCCGCCGTCCAATCCCGTGCGCCGCCGCTCGATCCACCTCACCACTGCCGCCGACTCCGGCTACTTCCTCAACGCCGGCGACTTCTTCAACCTCTTCAGCGCCGCCGACCGCCCTTTCTTCTCCACCACCGACGCTGGCTGCTCCTTCACCGACTGCAACTTCTTCACGGCATCACCGATCCTCCTTCCACGGCCGCCACCGACACCCTCATCTGCTCTGCTTCCTCTCTGCTCTACTCTTCGGTTCATCCCAAATTCTTCTCCCTTTATCTTTTTGCTGCTCATTATTACTGTTATCAATTTATTGTTAATTGTGCACTTTGATTTTGAGATGTTCGATCTGGAATGCACTGTGAATGTTAACTTGTTAATCTGTGATTGTGGATGTTAACTTGTGATCTGTGGATTATGATATGTTAATCTGTGGTTGATGTATCATTGTGATGTTTATTTGTGATCAGTGCTAGTGTAGGCTTTGTCCTGTGTGTGTGTTTAGTGTAGTTGTCATTATTAATTAGCATATGTGTTTGTCTTTGTGTTGTCCTGCGCAGACTAGCTAGTCGGAGACCGTTTCCTCTCCTTGTGCTGTCTCGACCCTCCCTTGCTGTCTCGACTCCCCCTTTTCTTCTCTCCGCGGTCTGTCGATAGTTAGGTCGAGCGATAGTAGTCGTAGTTGTTTGTTGTGTTGTCTACCCGTCCTCGTCTAGTTAGCTATTGACTGTTTTCTCCCTCCGTGCTTCTAGACTCCCCTAGTGCTTCTCGACTCCCTCCTTCTGTCTCGCAGTCGGTAGTTAGTTAGGTCGTCAGTCGGTAGTCGTGTCTTCGTTCCTGTAGTCGTTGTAGTTCGTGCGTGTTTGTTCGTGTAGTAAGTCGTCATGTCGTTCGTTCGGTCGTACGACGTCCATTCGTACGGTCGTTCGTCCCGTCGTCCTTTGTTCGTGCGTTTGTTAGTTCTTTCGTAGGTTCGTCCATGCGACCTAGCATTCGTTCGGTAGTTTGTTCGTTCGGCTGCTTTGGTGGTCGTTTTAGGTTTAATTTTCTCTCCCGTTTCGATTGACCTAGCTTTAGTTGAGCACCGATAGCCTCAATCTAGTCCCTGTGGAGAACACGAAACTCGCCGCTATTTCAGTGGCAACCTGTGCACTTGCGGGTGTGCTATTTTTGCACGATCAAGCAACCTCCCGCCAATGGATGCTAGCTCTAACTCCCACTACCACATATAGCGTCATCACAAACGGTTCGTAACCCTCATTAGAAATGATTTCTAAACCATCTAATTTATTGCGTCATCGATAAAGATGGTTATCACAGACGACTCCCAAACCGTATGTGATAAGTCATAACACAGACGGTTTTTAAAAATAATATATCACATACGACTAATACAAAAAACCGTCTATGATGGTCTACGTATCACATATGGTTTTTTGTATTAGCCGTCTGTCACAGACAGTTTTGTGTTAGAAATCATCTGTGATAGTTCTTTGTATAGCTAAAAAATTTCCTATTTTTCGGCTAATATCAGAAAATACTAGCCATGCCCTTTGAAAATAAGCTAGGAGATTACAGATAAATGACAGATAAGTGAATTACTACTCAAAATCAATTACAAAAAATGTTCATGTATTGTCGTCAGAGTTACAATTGAATTACAACTCAAAGTGAATAATAAATGAATGAATTACAATTGAATCAAATATTTGAACATGCATTAATCTATGTTGACAGAGTGAAACTTTCCATTCAAGTTAATGATCTCCAACATGAAGAAGGTGGAGAGCCGTTCTCAAACGTTCGAGAGTTCATTCAGATTAAATGTATTTGATTTGATTGTCATACTCTATCGCTAGGAGGAGTAAAGTAGTAAGCATACACACACACACACACACACACACACATATATATATATATATACATTTAAATTGATAATTAGGGAATAACTATTATGAGATTGACAAATCTCTGGATCATTCATCTTAGCACTTATGCTTTCCTGCATATGACGGCAAACATAGAATGTACATAGGTTGCCACGTAGCTATTAGTGACACTACAAAAATAGAATTACATATATAAGTATAGCCAGTTTGAGAGGCATTGTTACGAAGTGCGATATAGGATTATTGTATTGTAGCGGGTACTGGAAATCGCATCCTGTGTTGCAGTGTGGCGCTCGATTCCTTGTATCTCCCTACCCTGGCAACATAGGTACTGAACAACCTATGTGATTCCAAAAGGTCGTCCTCGGTAATTACAAATGAAGGGAAGACTACAATAAAATTATGTATGAAGAAAATGAGCACACCTGTCAAGTGTTTGTTGCACAAGGGTGAAGCCATAGTTGTTCTTGAGTAGGGAATTAAGGTATATTACCTTGTTTCACTTTGGTACAATGACAATAAGGATTCAGTGCCACATATTCATGTATGTCGCTATAGTCATTAAACCTAAGTTCGTGTTACATATAAAATACAAATGAAGTTTGTATAGCAACTAGTGAAGCACTTACCTCCAGTTGTAGGGCACCAGTATGTAGTCCTTGTTGCTTTGAGCAAGCAATCTCGTTCTTACATAATTCTCGATGTAGGATGCGTCTTGGGTGATGCATTGCTCAGAGATCAAGTGTAGGTAAGGAAACCCACTGGTTCTCATGATCATCGGACTTCTTGCATCATATATCTATACATAAGAAATGAGTTATGACATTTATCGGCCTTACGTGAATATAGAATTTGATTGTACACACTTACAATGTCGAGCATCGTAGAAGTGAGATGTCGAGGTCGTCGAGGTTGAATAGTTTAAATAAGTCATCAAAGCCCACAACGAAGAAGCCCAACTCATGGAGGAAATGCCTATCTATGTATCTGACGGTGAATCCAATAGGATGGTTTGTCCTCCGCTTGTTGGTCCTCTGCATATACTAGACATGCAAACTCTCCCAACCCATTTCAAGGCGGGGTAATAGTGTGTCGAGGACCAATGGCATTATGAGGGAGAATTTCTAGGGCTTGCAAGGCACCTTAATGTTGTTTAATTTGGCCTTAGCACCTTGCCTATGATACGTCTTCCTTGAAGACAACTTGGCACACTTTCCTTATTTCTTCAGTGTCATCTCCACGGGAGCCGATACGACGACCTTCTAAAGTGGAGGTTGAGATGGAGTCATGGAGGGTTCTATTCGAGAGGCATGGTCATGTGGAGATCGTGGCACTACAGGGTCCAAGGTGATGTCCCTCTTGGGCCACTGACAAAAATGTGCATGGTATACCCTAGTGTTATGATGTCTTCGTCCGGGAGCTTCTCCAGCGGCACGACCTTGAAAGGGTCATATATCATGTCCACTTGGACCTTAATGTAACCCTGCGCTCACTGAGCACTGTGCAACACTGTCCCTTCCTGGATGGAAACACTATCCCCGCCCAGCCTCAATAGGAATGGACCCAACCAGCCTTACTTGGAGCTTGTAGGGCGTGAACTCCTATAAAATGATACATAATTAGTTAAGGTGTCCTACAAGTCTATCTTTGGAGTATTCCAAAGATATACATTATCTAGATTTCATCGATTGGAAGTCAGGCATCCCTTTGGTTAGATTGGTGTGTGGACGCGCATCTACTTCGATGGTGATGTAGACTGGCTTCCATAGTAACGAAGGCAGCCTGCAACTGGCTGAGCACTTGCTCTAGCCTTTCTTCTAAACATGCTAGCTTCCCAAAAAATTCTGCACGAATCTCCTCTTTTATACGCTCCTCGCGCTCGGCCTTCAATCTTTTCTGACTCCTGTACGAGTTGCAGTCGTTTGGGAATCTCTGCCTCTAGGGAACATAAACCCTGGGCCTCACATGCGACCCAAGTACTTCTTGTTTTTTAGAACCGTGGATAATATGTTGTTCTCTCTGACGGCCTGGAAGTTTCCTTGAGGGGATTTCGCAGTTAACGTTTCCTGCAAGAGGCCAGCATGTTATTTCAGTTCCTATGAATTTAGCATTGTAACACTTCCTGGTCTGCCAGGTTCTTAAAGGATATGGCGCCCGAAGACGTGGTAGATGTCTTCGCTCTTAACCAGTTTCAGGCGCGCTCATCTGTGATCCCAACAAATGGTAGGGATGCCTCTATCAGGATTGCCTCCTCGTCCTCCATTGCGAGATTTCACCTATGTACCCAGTGGTGCTAAGCCTGTGTGGGTGAGTGTTCTGGGCCTGGATTGCATATGGCAAATAGATCAAAACAAATACATCAGAATGTATCATGGAAGTGTGCTAGACCCCAAAACAACACTATTGCATTAATCTTTTCAGGCATTGCTCTTAACTCTTAAGAAAATCTAGTGAACCAATCTTCAATACATACAAATCTATCAAAGTAAGAACCATCTATCTTGTTAATCATATCAATACAACCATTCTACATCGTCACTAGATGGCACCAAATAGCTAATCAACCAGTCAACTCATGTGGGGAGAGCTAACAGGGGTGAGACTTGGGTTGGGGGCGGCGACAGTGGTCGAGGATAGGAGGCCGATGGACGGTGAGAGGAGAGGAGGCCAATGGTCAAGGACAAGAGGCCGGTGGATGGCAATAAGACGCCGGTGGACAAAGCAAATTCTAGGGTCAGGAGTGAGGGCGGGTAATAGGGTTAAGTGGGCAAGAGCTCACCTTGCCAGGGGCAGCGGACAATGGGGAGGTTTGTTGCGGTCGTCGTGGAAGTTACCGCCGTCTCCACTGGTGCCTCCGCAAGTCACCAAGGTCGCCCACTGAAGTCACCGAGGGCATGGGGAATGAATGGTGTGTGCCCATAGTGAGTTAGGTTTTTGATCAAGTGTCTATATATATAGAAAAATATTATCGTAGACGGTTGTAGCAAACAACCATATGTGATATGATCATATCACAGATGGTTCTTTACAAAAACTGTTTGTGATATATTATCACATATGGTTTATTGTATGGATATTTCAGACAGTTCTTTCACAAAACCATCTGTTATATGATATCACAGTTGGAATGCAATATCTACCAACAGAGAAGAATTGATTGGATCAATCGAGTTTCTCCTAAATACTTCTATGATTTATCTTTGTGTTTCTTGTATTTTGCAATTACAGATGTTGATATAGCTGCATTTAAACTTAATTCGTTCTTCTGTAAAACTTAGTTCATCCATCTTGAACATCATTTTTTTTCCTACTCACTGCAAAATTTACATGCATATATTATCATTTTCTCTATGTTCAGATTACTTGAACGATGGTGCTTGATGATAATTAGTGAACGATATTTGTTTTCTATTTCATTTTTATTAATCGGCTAAGTCAAAAGTACTAACATTTTATGGTTAAGCACATACATGTTGCTATTTCCATTGTTTGAAAGAAAATAAAAAATAAATTCATGCTAAAGCAGCACACAAACATATCATTATTTGTCTAGGGGTACTTCAGACATTTTACATCTTAGAAAAACCAACTAGCTCAACAAAAAACTAGACTAACAAACGGCCTCAATGAAAAAGTTATAGCAAACAGCTACAACTGCTTTTTAACCAGAAAGTGTAAAAACAGTTTATGGTAAAAGCTAGGGCTCCCCGACAGATGCACAGTCTTATTATATGAAACTTATATCGCTCTAATCCTCATGCATGCAAGGACTAGGAGAGGAGGCATGCATGCATATGCAGTAACTGTGATGGTTACGGCCACTTGATGGATGGATACGACAATTCAAGAGATGGATACAACCACACCAATGGGTAAGACCACCTTTTGTGCTTGTAGACTTCGACCTCCTTTTCTGTGATACTCGTAACTCGTAAGCCACGAGTACTCGACACTCATACGCTTTGAGTACTCCAGTTACTCGTAGTCTTCCATGTACTCGAACAATTGAGTGATAGAATAAATACAATCTTTTGGTGGTGCTCCAATCGCTGCACCTTTTCTTGGTTTTCTCCGCTATTTATACACAACTTACAAGTTAAACATGATAATGACTCCGTTATAAAAATCAACTCTGAAACATGAATTTCTGTTTCTAAATTGACTCAGACTCAACTCGATACAAACTCAAAAATAGATTCGGCATGATTAGTTCCAACAAACACCCCCTAATCCTTGCCGACTTAACAAACTTCTTTGATACCAAGTAGATTAATCATCCAACCAAAATTGACTTGATCCAATGCCTTTGTTAGCACATCAGCCTTCTGTTCTTCTGTTGCAATATGTGAAACAACCACCAGTCCTTCTTCAAAGATTCTCGACTAAAATGATACCGATTATCAATATGTTTGCTTCTTCCATGAAACACCGGATTTTTCATGAGCACTATTACCAACTTATTGTTTATAAATAATGTGAAAGGCTTGATAGTCTGTTTAACCAAATATCTTGACATGCACCTGAAGTTGTTGCCATGAACTCCGCTTCGCATGATGACAAGGCTACACTTCTTTGATTCTGTGAGCACCATATAATCATGTTTCCATGTAGATAGAACTCCATTGCAGTCATGCTTCTAGGGTCAATCGGATTACCAGCTAGATTATTATCATAAAATCCTTCAAGCATTGGTGTGTTGTCATGCCTGACATATATTAGTCCATAATCCATAGTTCCTGCTAGATATCTCAACACATGTTTTAATGCTTGATTGTGTTGTACTGTTGGTCTTACTATAAATCTGCTAAGTACTCGAACTGAGTATGCATGGTCTGGTCGCGTATGTATCAAATACCATAAACAACCTATTATGCATTGAAATTCAGTAGCATAGATCGACTCTCCTGTCTCATCATTGCCGAGTTTCAGCTTTGACTCCATAGGGTACTGATAAGGATTGCAACCTGTCATGCCCGCCTTCTCAAGGATTTTCTTTGCGTAAGTTGACTACTTGATTGAAATATTATAGTTGCTTTGTTTCACCTCGAAACCAAGGTAGTAAGTCAAAAATCCGAGATCGCTCATCTCAAACTGCTTCATCATCTCCTTCTTAAACTCTTCAATCTTTCGATCACACGTTCCTGTGATAATAAGATCATCAATATATATGCCAAGTATCAGCATATCTTCTTCTGTCTTTCTTATATATAAGGCTGGATCTTGCTTGTATCTTTCAAAACCAAGGTTAATCAAGGAGATGTCCAGTTTCTTGTTCTAGGTTCTAGGCACCTATCTCAAACCATACAAGGCTTTTAAAAGTCAATATACCTTACCTTCTTGTCCCTTCACTTGAAAACCCTCCAGTTGTAATACATATACCTCCTCGGTAAGCTCACCATTTAGAAACGTAGATTTGACGTCCATATGGTGTACTTCCCATCCAAATTGAACTGCAAGAGCAAATATCAATCTGACTGTTTCTAATCTTGTAACCGATGTAAACACCTCTTCATAATCTATGCCTTTCTTCCGAACATAGCCTTTTGCCACAAGTCTTGCTTTGTGACAAATAATGTTTCCATCTGCATCACTTTTCACTTTGAATATCCACTTTAGCCCTATTGCCTTCTGATTGTGAGGTAAGTCTGTCAAGATCCATGTTCTTTTCTTTTCTATGGAGTCAACCTCTGTATGCATAGCAGTCTTCCAATTATTTTCTTTTAAAGCCTATTAAAATCCCATTAGTTCAGCAGCAGTGACCATATGTAATTCTTCAGACATCTCAATTGGTTTGGCCTGCTCATAAATTTCAGCAAGATTTCGATAAATAGGTTTTTTACTCAATGGGGTCTCTATCTCTTCTTGTTCAGTTTGAGGGGAAGATGGAACATCCTCTGTAGCCTCTTGTGGATTTGCAGATGTACTTGACATGGGCATAGCCGATGCTTGAAATTGATCTATTTTATCATTGTTTTCTCTTTCAACTAAGAAGGAAATCCACTTCTGTAGGTTGTTTTCTTCTTATGGCTTTACCTCCCACTCCCATGCCTTATCTTCACAAAAGACCACGTCTCGATTTACCATAATTTTATCTTCATGTGGACTGTACAGTTAACTTGCTTTGGATTCTGGTTCAACTCCCAATATATCAATTCTTTTGATCTGTCATCTAATTTCTTTAGATGAGTGAGCACATTTGCATATGCCAAGAAACCAAACACCATCAAGTGTTCTAGATTTGGTTTTCTTCACTTAATGCGTCAAACAGGGTCTTCCCTTCCAGAGCTTTTGTGGGTACTCAATTGAGAATATATACAACATGTCTTACAGCCCAAGCCCAAAATCTTCCCAAAAGTAGTCTGCTTTTGAGTAAATTTCTTGCCATATTCATTATCGACCAGTTTCTCCGCTCGGTTACTCCGTTCAGCTGTGGGCTATAAGGAGCTATGAAGTATCCTCTAATCCCTTTTGTTTCACATATTGATTCGAATTCTTTTGCTAAGAATTCACCCCCACGTTCAGATCTCATCGCCTTGAATTTGTGATCAGTCTTCTTTTTGACTAGTGCCACAAATTTTTGGAACATGTCTTTGGCTTCTGATTTCCATTTGAGCATGTATACCCACATAACTCTAGAACAATCATCAACAAGAAGTAGAAAGTATTTATTAGAGTAAAGTCCATTACCGGTCCTTAAACTTTTTATGATGTGTCATCCCGGTCCATAGACTTTTAAAGTGTGTCATCCCGGTCCATAGACTTTCAAAGTGTGCTATTACTGTGGTAACAATCATGGACCGAGATGACACAGCATAAAAAGTTTAAAGACCGGGATGACACAGCCAAGACTCGTAACGGGCTAATTTTGAGACTCAAAGAGTGTTTAGGCACCGGGATGACACACTTTGAAAGTCTATGGACCGGGATGACACAGCATAAAAAGTTAAAGGACCGGTAATGGACTTTACTCTATTTATTACCTTCATTTGACTCCGGGGTAATAGGACCACGGAGACCAACATAAAGCAATTTTAGAGGCTGTGAAGCTCTATATTGTGTTTGCTGTGAGAACGAGAGTCTTGTTTGTTTGGCAATAATGCGGCCTTCACATAATTGAGATGGATGATTGATGGACGGCAGTCCATAAACCATCCTTTTCTTTGTCATCAGTTTCAAAGAGTGAAAATTCACATGACCAAGTCGATCATGCATGCCACAAAGAGTGAAAATTCACATGACCAAGCTGGTTTGGCTGACTCAAGTTCAATCTTATATAGTTGATTTGGTATTCGCATCACCTTCATCAGCAGTTGTCCCTCGTGATCATATAGTAACAAGTATGGTCCACTTAGAGATACATCGCATCCTTCTTCAATCAGCTGACCCAGACTTATGATGTTATTGCATCATAAATTGTGTGCTCTTCTCTTCATAGATGGACAACAGAAGTGCTGGCTCCTACTCTATTTTGGCTTGAATCAAATTTGCATCCTCCTCCTTCTTCTTGTATCGACAGTCAATAGAGTAGTGTCCAAACTTTTGGCACTCAAAACATGTAATATGACTTCTGTAGTGCACAACATAATGTCCTTCTTTGCCACAGGTAAAGCATTTGATTTTTGGCTTGTCTCGGTTGTAAGAGAACTCACCTCGCATTGCTTTCTCTCCACGACTAGCAGTAAAACCATGGCCTTCTCAACCAAAACTGCAGCCACCTGGACCACGACCATGTCCACGCCAGTTGCCAGATCCCCGGCCTCCTCCTTAGCTTGGATTTGATTCCCGCCAAGTTTTATTTTCAACTTTTGCTTTATTTTTCACTAGCAATGCTTAATCAGTTCTGGCCTTACACCCTTTACGAATCCCTCATGAGCCTTGAGAAATCATGTTAGCTCTTTTATTTTCATGTTTTGAAGATCACTTGAGTATAGAAGAGTTGTGACCACCGGTACGAACCTCTCGGGTAGGACGCGAAAGTACTTCTCAACCACCGTAGTTTCCTCCAATGTATCTCCAAGAGATCGAATCTCATTGACCACAACAGTTAACTTACCTGCAAACTTATCTACTGATTGAGTTTCACCCATATGCATCGTCTCATATTCTCTTCGGAGAGTTTGTAGTCGAACCTTCTTTACTCGATCCACTCCTTCGTGCATAGTCCAAAGAACGGTCCAAGCTTCTTGTGCTGTATCTTTTCTAACAAGTTGATTGAACATCGAGTCAGGTATGACAGCGTAGATGAGTGCCAAAGCAGTTTGATTGGTCTTCACGTCGACTTCCTTAGCCTTGCCTTTTGGATCGACCTTTCCATTAGCATCGACCGAATCAGCTACAGCGTCCCAGACCCCCTAGGCACGTACATTCACCCATATCTTTATAGACAATGCTGGGTAGTTCTCTGAGTTGAGAACTGGATACGAAAGGGAATTTGGTCATTCCTTCATTGTCGATGAAGATCCGCTCCTTGCCATGTTCTGCTCCATCTATGAGTCGATTGGCATCTGCTCTGACCAGATGATGGTTACGACCACTTGGTGGATGGATACGACCACTCAATAGATGGATATGACCACTCAAGAGATGGATACGACCACACCAATGGGTAAGACCACTTTGTGTGCTCGTAGGCTTTGACCTCTTTTGCTATGATACTCGTAAGCCACGAGTACTTGGCACTCTTACACTTTGAGTACTCCAGTTACTCGTAATCTTCCATGCACTCGAGTCTCTTCTCTTTTTCGAGTATGGCAACGACAACACCAAAACAATTGATCGATAGAATAAACATGATTTTTTGGTGGTGGTCCAATCGCTGCATCTTTTCCTTGGTTTTCTCCACTATTAATACATAACTTACAAGTTAAACATCGATACTAGCTCGGTTACAGAAATCGACTCTGAAACATGAATTTCTATTTCTAAACTGACTCGAACTCAACTCGATACATACTCGAAAACGGATTTAGCACATTTAGTTCCAACAAACTGCAACACTTATGCATGCATGGATGCTAGCTGGCGCACGTAGGACATTCGATCGAGTGATTAACAAGGTGGACGCCGGCCGATGGTTTCGATCAAGCGGAAGCTGCAGATCCCCCGCTGGCGTCCGCATCGGCATCGGCGACGCCCCCGAGGTTGGTCCTGAAGCAGCTAAATTGGCGGATCTCGCCGACGTTGCCGGCGGGCTTGGGCACCAAGCTGAGCTTGACCATGGACCTGGCGAACTGGGCGAAGAAGGCGTCCTGGTTCTGCGCGTACAGCAAGACGATGGGGGACGTCCTTACGTCCCTCACGAGCGCCATGTCGGAGGTGAAGACCCCCTGGCTGGACACCAGGTTGACGTAGTAGCTGTTGTCAAACAAGTTCGGCGTCCGCAGGTCGAGGAACTGCGGCAGGTTGGGGTTCAGGGCGCAGACGGCGAACAGGTCTCTGGAGAAGGGGTCCTCCTGCCGGCTGGCGCGGTCACTGAAGGAGCTGCAGTGCGCCCTCCCGATGGTGTGCGCGCCGGAGAGCGCGACGAGGTCGGCGGGGTCCCCGAGGCCCCTGCTCGCGAAGGCGCTCCCGAGCTGGGAGACGTCGCCGGTGGCTGGCGATGGGAGTTGGAGGACGAACTGGTCCGGGGCAGGGGCGAAGCTGTCGAGCTGGCCCAGGGGCACGGCGTAGCACGGCCCTCCGGACAGGCAGACGGCGTCGCGCGTGGCGAGGGCGGTGATGTCGGCGCAGGTGACGATGGGGCCGCAGACGGCGTGCACATGTGCGCGGATCTGCTCGATGAGCTGCAGCGCCCCGGGGTGCAGGAACGAGTTTTGCCCCAGCCGCTGCTCGCTGTTCCCCCCCATGAGGAGGAGTGACGCGTCGCATCCCTGTTGATTTGAATTACTCCATACGGTAATTAAGGGTGGTAATTAAGAACCTTAATTAATTTTTCTAACTTGGTTCTAGCTATCTACTCTATATGAGTAGTTAATGAATAAACCTGAGGGAAGCAGTCGTGGAAGAAGATGCGGAGGAGGCCGGCGGCGATGGTGATGTCCGTGGAGAGCGCGGCCTGCATGTTTGAGCGGACGATGCCCTCCAGCTGGGGGCACGAGGCCGCGTGGAAGTCGACGGAGAGGTCGCCGGCGCCGGTACCGTTCAGCGGAAGAGAGAGTGCTACTTGCACTGGGGAGAGCACGGCTAGGGTGGAGGAGACCAGCAGGATGGCCCCCAGTGCGCCACGGCTGCTTGTTCTCGCCATTGCCGATGTAGTATATCTCCTTGCCTAGATAGCTACACACTTGCGGAGTAGAGCTATCTGCTTAATCGTGGCTTCCTCTCCTCAACAAGTGGCCGTTATTTATAACCAGACCGGATGAGGTTGTAGCTCTAGCTGCTGCAAGATCCAATCTTGGATCGATCACGATCGGTACACCAACTGCTATCTAGCTTAGCTCCATGGCCCAGAAAGAACCAAAAAAAAAAAAAAAGGAGAACACACAAGGAAAGTTCCAACTGCATGCCTCATGCACCATCGTTCACGTGTTGGATTAGGGAAGAATAGTAGTTTAAATTCCGACCAAGGCTCAACTATCTTAAATTCCGACAAGGCTCAACTATCTTTAATTGTTCCTTGTCTTATCTTTAATTGTTCCGTGAAAAAAAAGTTATCTACGCAATTACGGGTACACACGGCGACAACAAACGTTAACACACCGTCAATGATCGCTCTCCCCTCTTGAGCAACAAGTAGGTATTACACACACTCCGTTTCACTTTATTTGTCCATGGCCTAGGCCCCGGAGAGCTGCCGTTTTAATGCATTTGTCCAGTGAGGAAATTTAGAGTGTAGTATTACAATTTTTCGATCTTTACTCTACTTTAAAGGTTTGGAAGAGATTAAGTGGTTGTAGTATGCTATATGTTTTTAGATCTAGTGTTTTTTGGTCTGTGCGCAGACAAATATTGTGAAATGGATGGAGTATTGATTTTGCTATATTTGTAAGTTGTTAAGTCTCCCACAGAAAACACTCTGTAAAGTCTCACACACAGGGAACCTATATTTGTCCGCCCAAATCCTGTGCTGTTTGCTAGGAGTTCGGTCATGTCTCTAAAGCTATAAACTTCGAAGAGGAGAACAATACAATAGAAAATTGCATATCTGTTTACTTAAATTTAAATGCAAGGCGTAATTTCATCATAATTGAACTCTGCTGAGAATTCCCTTTCGAAAACCAATAACTTACTTTGCCCTGGTTGCTCCTTCGTTTTACTGCTTCACGACGGTGGCATGCCGCAACATTCTAATTTAGCTCGATTCAGGTTGATGTGATTCCGCGAAGGAGACAAGAAAGGAAGGGCCAGTTCTTTACCTCACAAGCTGACGGCTTTTGGCTTTTGCTATAGTACCTAACTTTCAAACGGAGTATTTTCTCAAGACGGGGTCTACAAGTTAAACGATCTATACGTTAAAAGCCCAACATCTGTACCAGCCAAAATCTCAAGTGAGTATCTGTCTCTCCGTAATCTGTACCGTAAACAGCCAAAATTCAAAAAAATTAGCCAAAAGCCATAAACCGCAGCCGAAAAGAACAGGCCCGAAGACAGTTTAAAAGACCGCGCTATTACTCCCTTTGTTCTTTTTACTTATTTTCTAGAATATGTGCTTTTTAAAAAAATTGATTATTAATATATTTAAAACTATTTAGATTGGCTATATAAAAATTATATAATTAAATTTATCATTAAAAATATTTTTATAATATTATAATTTTATTAATATATCTTAATTTAAAGTTATAAAAAGTAACGGTCGCTTTCTCGGCTCGGTGCTAAATGAACTCCTTCATTGATTCCGGGCTGCTCGTAGGGGGACTGTAAAAGCAAGCGTAGGAGATCAAAATATGAGTCCGATGGATTAAAAACCTTGTGTGATGGAAGTGACAACGTTGCCCCGAAGAAGTTGAATCAATAGTAAGAAGATACCTCCTTAACGTTTACGTGACTTGTTTTTTTTTTAGACCAAATGAATTGTTATATAGGATGGTGACCTCCTAAGGGTTAATAAGTCATTTTTGACCTTTCAGACAGCTAGCAGCCGCTGGAGCTCGATCCGGCGTCCTTTCAAAATTGTAGCCACCGTCTTAACCCGCTCGATTGGGCTAAAAAATAGTGACTTATAACTAAAACAGTATTGTAGCTGATTGAAATTACACTGTAGCTGAAGGTGACTTATTTGGCGTAATTAAATTTAAAAAATTTTAAAAATAGAAAAGGTATGTTAGCTCATTACGGACAACGCAAATGAATACGGAAAAAAAAGCAGACAAAAAAGCTCAAAAAAAGCTAAAAGTTCAAAAAAAACAAAATTTATGAATAGTGAAAAATAAGTTAAAAGGTAGAAACTCAAGACGAAATACGCGGGACTTAATCTTTGCTCGGCTAGGCTCCAACTTCACATGTGAATCCCATATTGATGCATTCCGCTAAACTAGTTTGAGACTGAGCGACTTAGCGTCAGAATGTAAAGCCGAGTCTTTTTTTTTTTCCTTTTCTTTGGGCGCCACCGATGGAATAATGCATGCCTCACTAGCCAGCAGCGATAAGTTTGGTTGATCCGATCCACTGCGCGGCGTTGACCTGCACTGTAAGCTCTTATTGGCTTGAATTTTTTGTACGGATAATCCATTTTTTATTCAAAATTACATAAATATACCTGTCGGAATTTTTTTTACAAAAATAGACTCCGATCGCCTAATGGTTGGCGATCGGAGCCTTCCTTAACCGGACGCGACATTTAATGAATCTACCAACCGTTGGGCGATTAATGCGATGCGCCCACGGTTGGCGACTTCCATGCGATCGCCCAACCGTTAGGCGATCGCATGTCGATCGCTCAACGGTTCGGCGATCGCTAGTGAGATATAATCGCGCTCGGCCTTGGCCGAGCGCGTTCACTGTTGTCGTTCGGCCGCCGTCGCAGAGAAGAGAGGGGGAAAGGAGAGGGAGAGGAGGAGGAGAAGAGGAGGGGAAGAGAAGGAGAGGGAGAGGAGGAGAAGGGGAGGAGGAGAAGAGGAGAGGGAGTGCGCGATTTTCAGGTAATTTTTCGTGTTATATTTTTTGTTAGTGTAGAAAATTAGTTTAGAAAATGTAGTGTATAAAATTAGTTTAGAAAATGTAGTGTAGAAAATTAGTTTAGAAATATAGTTTAGAAAATGTAGTGTAGAAAATTAGTTTACAAATTTAGTTTAGAAAATTAGTTTAGAAAATGTAGTTTCGAAATTTAGTTTAGAAATTAAATATAGAAATATAATGTAGACATTTAATTTTCAAATTTTGTGTAGTAAATGTAGTTTAGAAATTAAGTTTAGAAAATTTAGTTTATAAATTTTGTGTACCATTTATAATGCATTTTTGTAAAAAAGTTAGTGTTGAAATTTAGATGTAGAAAATTTAATGTTGGATTAATTGTACAAATTTAGATGTAGAAAATTTAGTGTTTAAATTTAGATGTATAAAATTTAATGTTGAAATTATTGTACAAATTTAGATGTAGAAAGTATAATGTACAAGTTTAGATGTAGAAAGTTTAATGTACAAATTTAGACGTAGCAAGTTTAATGTACACATTTAGATGTATAAAATTTAGTGTTGAAATTATTGTACAAATTTAGATGTAGAAAATTTAATGTTGAAATTATTGTACAAATTTAGATGTAGAAAATTTAGTGTTGAAATTATTGTACAAATTTAGATGTAGAAAATTTAGTGTTGAAATTATTGTACAAATTTAGATGTAGAAAATTTAATGTTGGATTAATTGTACAAATTTAGATGTAGAAAATTTAGTGTTTAAATTTAGATGTATAAAATTTAATGTTGAAATTATTGTACAAATTTAGATGTAGAAAATTTAGTGTTGAAATTATTGTACAAATTTAGATGTAGAAAATTTAATGTTGGATTAATTGTACAAATTTAGATGTAGAAAATTTAGTGTTTAAATTTAGATGTATAAAATTTAATGTTGAAATTATTGTACAAATTTAGATGTAGAAAGTATAATGTACAAATTTAGATGTAGAAAGTTTAATGTACAAATTTAGATGTAGAAAATTTAATGTTGAAATTATTGTACAAATTTTGCAGGTATGACTCGTGCTGGACATGACTCGGAGTGGCGGTTCGCGCTGTTGGACGAGCACGTGGACCGCTCTCATCGCGCTTCCCGTCTAGTGCCGCCACCGGGGAGCACGGACGAGCCGCCTCTGCTGGGAGTGGTCCGGACACGCACACCTCGCGTGGCCTGGGGACTCGACCCTCGTTGGACTGCCAGGTGAGCACTATTCCAGCGTTTAGTGCGACCGTTAGTTCGTTCCGTGCTGACCTTCACTTTGTTTGCAGGCTGCGGGATGCCGGGCTACTCCTCTTGCCGGATGGTGCAGGCCACGGATGAGGATGGAGCGGCCGGCGGGGCGAGGCGGCGGGGATCGATCACGGCGATTTCGTTCGGCCGTTCCTGCCGGCGGCTTTGGTGGACCGTTGGCGGCCCGAGACGCACACTTTCCACCTCCCATTCGAGGAGATGACGCCGACCTTGCAGGATGTGTCCCTGCTTCTTGGGCTTCCGATCGCGGGAGACGCTGCGTTCCCTACCGAGGCCCCGACCGATCGGGCGCGCGACCGCTCGGCGGTTCGAGGGTGTCGTTCCACCGGCCGATGACCACCACGTGTTCGGAGAGGAGCAGACCCATGGGCCGACGCTGAGGTGGCTCAAACAGTACCGGGCCTAACGGGATGGCGACTGCATTCCAGTCGCCTAACGGGATGGCGACTACAGTTAAGTCGCCAAACGGAAGAGCGATTTAATGCAGTCGCTCTACTGTGCAGCGAGATATATTGTGTCGCCGTCTGAACAAATTGAGATCTAAATCTACTCGTCTATAGCCATAGATAATTAGATATCTTCTTTGAACAGTAACTGCAATCGTAGCTGTAACGCCCCCAATTTTTGGGACCAGGGACGTCGTACGGCCTGCAACAGCCCAGGAGTTCTGTTGCGGCTTAACAGTGTATCATGCCTACTTACAAGCCATTTAAAAAGAGTTAATTGGATTAAAGTAAGACCTAATGGCCAGCTTTAACGACAATAAGGGCATTCAAGCCCAAAACTTAACTTACATACAAAAGAGCCGAAGAAAACTCCACAGCACCGGCGGACCCAGGGCCCGGCGACCCTGGGCCCTTGCCCGGGCTCATCTTCCTGTGAAGCCAGTCAGCTGGCTAGAGTAGCAAGCGCACGTACCCTTCTTCTCCTAGTTGGAAAAACGAAGCTGCATGCATGCCAAAGTTCCAGAGTTGCCCTGCGGCTGCGGATCAGATCGTTGGTCCCCTACGGAGCTCGCCGTCGACATCCACCACCACCATCGCCGTCCGCTCCGCCTTGTCCGCGAGCGGTGGTACATTGTCCCGACAACGGCAAATGCACCAAAGAATAGCGCAACTAACTAGCGCGTGTATGCTTCATAGCTAGAAACCAGTATGTATTTTTCCTATTAATTTTTACTTTATAGATCCATATGATCTTGTGAACATGTGCTACGATATGATTCTAGTTAAAATTAATGTGGTTGTCATATTTTGCTTGTATTATGATTTATGTTTCTGAGCATTTGTTATTTAGACTTTGTTTTTCGCCCAGGCTCATCAAATTCTCTGGGTCCGCCACTGCTCCATAGGAACGCTTGAGTGCGGTCGTAACCCTAATGCGAAATCTTGAATTGCTTCCTTTTTCTTCTGGTATCTGTTGGGGGAAAATTAGGCAAGCCTGAGTACTCCCACCCCGTACTCAGCAAATCACATGTGGAAATACTATATAACTAATTGCCAGGGTTCTCGGGTGGAGGGTGTATAGTGGTTTTATTATGAGGTGGATGCAGTTTTATTTGTAATCAAGTAAAACTTAAAACATTTGCTCCTTAAGATCAGGGGTTTTCAGTTATCAGATAAAATCTCATCAATACTCAATTTAACAACCTCAGAAACACTACTTATGCCTCGTTGTTGGAATCACCCAATTAACACAGCTTCATTAACCGGAAGCACGGCGTATTCGAATACCATTTATTTCACTCTGCAGAGTGCTCAACTTTACCCACACGATCCCTTAACTCCGCGACGAGTTAAGAAAGCGGTCGGTTCACTGCTCCATTCTTTATATAGACTCTACCCGATAGCATCACTCAGTCACGGCTACAATTGCGCACATACTCTTCTCTAGCCGCTTGTGAGTGAATACTACCGTTGTTAGGTACCCGCAGCATACCTAACTCCCCGTCTACCTGTCATCACAGCCTGTAGAGTTTCAATTGAATGGAGCAGCTACTAGACCCGTGTTGACAAGTCAACTCCTGTGGCCTGAGCGTTGACTATGTCTTTTACTTGGCACAAGGTTCTCGTCCTTACATTTTTCACCTGAGGCATCCAACCACGTCTCCCTCTGTGCCCATTGGCACTACCACCACCCATCCATACCAGCCTCTCACTCGGGTAAGGTCGTGGCGTAGATCACCGCGTGATTTCCCACAGTACACCTTTACCTTAGTAGCAATTCCTATAAGGTAAAGTCGTGGCGTAGATCACCGCGTGATTTCCCACAGTACACCTTTACCTTAGTATCAATTCCTCTAAGGTAAAGTCGTGGCGTAGATCACCGCGTGATTTCCCACAGTACACCTTTACCTTAGTATCAATTCCTCTAAGGTAAAGTCGTGGCATAGATCACCGCGTGATTTCCCACAGTACACCTTTACCTTAGTATCAATTTTCAAATCCTACCGGCCCACAGCCAACACCTTAGAAGTACATACCAGCATCACCGGCCTAGGGTACGGTGTTCCATACCACCCTACCCTCTCCGGGTTTTTCAATTCTACCGGCCAATGGACAGAGTCACTTAGTAGTGTATCATACTGAATTAAATGATCTTGTATACATTTATATCATATGTTAATTCTTACTAAGGTTGTCAACGTGAATATGGCCATCAAGGTAAATAGGGCTATTTATCAGTGGTAGGATTATCTAGATAGCATGCCATTCTAAATCTTTGTTTTAAGCAATTATCAGTTCGCAACTATCAATAATGAAAATACATTAAATAAATAATGTAATTTAATGGGATTCAATATGATCAAAAAACATGTGACTTGCCTTGCGGGCTTATGATTTCGACAATTTCGTATTCTTCAACTTCCTGATCTGGATCTTGATCCGATGCTTCGTCTTCTAGAATCAGCTGATCCTCGACGTCACGTGCTAGCGCAAAGCAAGGAAAATCCTCTCAATTCCGCGCTCGACGAAAATTGAGCTAGGAATAAAGAAATGGAAATAACAACATAAATTCACCGAAATTCAAATAAAATAGGTTTGGGATTTTTGGAGGCTTGGTATGAATATTTGGAGCTAAGAAATGGGTTGGCGGGCTCGAAACGGATCCGGGGAGTATAAACATGTATTTTTGGGTTTGGGTCAAGTACTATTCCTTGGGCTCGGTCGCACTATTCATCGGACTCGGCGATGCGGTTCGGCGCGACCAGCTCGGCCTGGCCCGGTTGGGCGCACCAGCGCGGCGGAGCTGGCTCAGTTCAACCGAAGTCGCTGGCTCGTCGTCTTCCTCCTCGATCGCACGTGCGCAGAGGAGCGGGGAGGCGGGCGGTGGCGCCGCCGCGGTAGGGTGGACGGCGACGGCGGTTGAGTGCATGGGCGGACTCAGTGTGACACGGGGGTTCCATTTTTTTGTGCTCGCGGGTCCGGTGGTGGCGGCAATCGCCGGCGGCGAGGTCACCTCCTCCACGTCCATTTTTGAAATTGAGGGTTCATGGGAACTTCTTTGGGTAATTGGGTTGGCATTAGAGCTTCACTAGGGTGTGGGGAAACTCGGAGAAGCATTGGTTTTAGCTGGGGAAGCACTGGTGAGGCTGGCCACGGTGAAGGCTTGCGGCGGTGAGGAAGCTCTCGGCGCCGGAGAAGAGCGGTGCTTGGGAGGCTAAGGCGGCAGCGCGGAGAGGTTCCTAGGGGCTTAGGGCTGCTACCAGTGAAAGTAATTGGGGAATGGTCGGCCGGAGAATGGGAATTGAGTTAGGGCATGGGATTGGGGAATTCGGCCATTCCCGGCAATGGAGGGGGCAAGAGGCGAATTCGGTGGATGGGGGGCTTCACTGGTGTGCGTGAGGGCGGTTTGTCAGACCCAGATTTTATAATCCGGAATCTACTGTGTTTAACTGCACTATTCCCTGGATCAGTAGATAGTACACACGATTCTGATTCGAATATCAAAGTACATATCATGCGGAGCGTAAATATAATAGTAGACTTACTCATGGGCGATTAGGCGAAATCAATAAATTGCAGCGGCGAAGAACGAAGCACACATGTGGGACCTTCAGGACATGCCCACAGGCAGCCAACTGGAGGTTCGCGACCTAGTTCTCGACATCTTCATCTTCTTTGCCATCGTGATCCAAAAGTATTATTGAAGCGTAGCGATCCGGTTCCTGCTTCTGAATTTGCCGCAAAAGCGAGCGTGAGCACTCCGACCCCGTGCTCAGCGAATCAACACACAGAATGCAGTATATAACATGTATGGCTAATCAAGGATGGCTTAAGTTTATTTTCTTTTGCGAAGAGTGCTTTTGAATACAATTACTTAAAAATTCCTGAGACCTAGCATTTTGAACAAAAGCATATTGTTCAAGAACATGCAATAATAATAGCGATCCAGATTCCATCCACCGTTACATGGCATCTGCACCCTATAGCAATTCTTCAGCGTTATAGCCGCTTAACTTACCACTGGGACGACACCCAGGACAATTCCAAACTAGGGCCTTACACTGCCCTTCCACTTTTCCAACCCATCATAAAGCATTTTGAAATAGAACTATATCTGGTTAAGTTCCCATGTCCGCCCTTGACCGTGGGCACGGCTATTCGAATAGTTTTAGACTCTGCAGAGTTTGTACACTTTCACCACAAGAGACAATCAACTCATTGCCCCACACGATTCCTTAGAAGTGTGGTTGAGCAGACCATCACAGTAACCGTTCAAAGTACCTCGCCCCTTTCATCATTTCACCCTATGGGGCACTCCCACTTGCGGTGGGTCCCATACGTTGTGCAGGATGTTCTCCTTCTGAACGTCTAGCAGCTGGACACCCCACTAGCCCGCCACGCAGAGAACTTCACTCCTACGAGTGTCCCATTCAAGCCGTCTCACCGATCGCCACTTGCACTACTCCACACCTCTCCGGAAGGATGACTTTCGGGTCCCAGTACATCTACTAAGCCAAGCTATACTTTACAGACTTGTGGTTGTCTTGTTTTACACAGAGGTCATGACAAGATTCAGTCCTTAACAGTATCTGGGCGGTTCTACCACTAACCCACTTTGTGCATCCACTGCACCACACTCACACCCTCAAACCAATCCGCCCAGATATTTAAGCAAGTTGGGGATTTTGGGAGTATAAAATAATCATGTCCAAATATATACCACATTCCCACCATGATCGCCCAAATCAATTTCTCATGAATAAAAGTGATGCTTGGGACAATTTCTTGCCCTGATTCCTAATCAATGCTAAGCATGGCATATAATTAAGGACTTATTTTCAAAATGTTACTATTATATTTTTGCTAGGGCGACAAGGTTCACACATTCAAATATTCCAATGGAGGGGTAATATTATTCAAGGTAAACAATGGGCACATAACTAGAATATTAAATTAAGCATGTATTTGCATATAAATTAACAGCATGCAATTTGATAATTTAAAACAAAATAATTTGCAGAAAACATAGGATCAACATGATCAAAGTATTGACTCTTTGGAGCGGTTTATCATGTCTTGAGCTCACGCAACGCTTTATCTTGGGCTTCGATCTCTATCTTCGCCGAGCTTGATCTCATTGGATCCGTTGAATCTTCACGGCTTCAACTCCTAATTACGCGACTAGCGATGAATCCAAATAACGACAAATACTCAAAGAGCCAAATAAACCCAAATAAGCTCAGTTTAGTTCCATTATTATTTTATCCATGCTTTAGTTTCTACTAGGCTTAGTTTCATTTCGAATTTTAGTTCAAACTTAGCCATCTAAGGAAAACTTGGTTAGCATCATTTTAGGTGACCCTAATTACGGGTGTTAATGGTTACATGCTTATCTTAGAGTATCTGTATGTTCAGGAGATTATTTTGTTACTGGATGACCTAGGGCCATTATGTTAAAATATGCCAATAGGGTTTGTTTAATTGTGGCTTGACCAATATTGGGCATATACATGCTAACTAGGGGCCAGCTTTATTAGACATATACATTTATCCAAAGAATGCTTCTCCTAATCAATGCCTTAGTATGTAACTAGATTTGCAATGTAAATATTAAAGTTAAGCTAATTATTTATCATGACACCTAATCTGAATTCAAACCATACATAAACTCCCTAACTTTTCCTAAGCCTTTACCTTAGTTTAGGATTCAGATCTAAAATGGATGCTAAAGGCATACTAGTCAGACATACATGTTAATATCTAATCCCTGACTAGACATGTGTTAAGCGCGGGTGTATCTTAATAAATTTTATACCTTCTATGGATGTATTTTTAATTAGAATTTTTACTAATTTTGGACTATACACTAAACCACATTTTATTAATACCTTGATTTGATAACTAGTCCTCATCTAATCTAAATATCTAAACTATATTTGTTGTTCATATAAATATTAAAATTTTATAATCTTATTCATATCCTAATTAAATTTATTAACTTTTCTAAATTATTCTCAGATTTTCCATGAGTTTTCTTTACTTAATATGGACCACAAAAACTAAAACAAAAAGAGGTGGAGACAGTGCAGCGGGACAGACTCGAACCTGGGACCTGGGCAATGAGGCTTGAGTGCTGGCCGAGCCAACCAAGTGGGCGGAAGCCTTTGGCTATTATTAGAAGAGGTGGCAAATTAAACGAAGCATCGTGCGGGCAGGGCTCCAATACAGAGTATGTCGGCCGAACAGAGGAGGCGGGGAAAAAGGCGCACGGCCGGCGGCAGGGCTGCGACGAGGGAAGGAAAAAGGGGCGGGGTAGGCCGGCGAAATGGTTCCCGGGGGGTGGTGGATGCCGGTGGGGGAGGCGACGTGGTACGGGGCAGCGCAGGTCGGCGGGGGCGGCTGCTCGGGCGGCGGCGGTGGGGTGTGCTTGGGACGGCAGCGCCGGCGTGGGAGAGCTAGCAATTTGGCTTGAGCGGGAGCATTAAGGGATACAGAGGAAGCTCACCGATGTATTTGCGGGGCGGAACATGCGCCGAAAGGTCGGCGGCGGCGGAGCCAGGTGTTCTGCGGTGGGGCTCACGGTGGCGGCGAGCTGCGGGGAAGGAGATACTCCGGTAGCGGTCTGGGACAGTCCGTGGCGGCGAGGGGGTGCTCCCACTGCGATGAATCGAGGAATGGCCAACCGAGGGGGCGGCGGCGTGGAGAATGGCGATGGCGGCCGGAGGGTGGGGAGAAAGGAGGATGAGGGAAAATGGGGAAGAAGGGTAGAAATCTCGATGGGCAAGGGAGGGCGTTGCATCCGGGGGCATTTGTAGCCGCGGATGGGGCGGAGAAACGCGAAGCTGGAGTCCCGTTGGCGGTGGCGGACCGGGTGGCGCAGGGGAAGGACCGGGCGGAGCGGGGTTTATCCTTCGGTTCCCGGGCGCGGGGCTCGGCGTGGGATGGCACAGGGCTCGGTGATGGCGATGGATCGGCGCGGCGCGTGGCAGAGAGTGGCGACGGGACGAGGCGTGTGCGCGCGTGCTACAGTGTCAGAGAAGGACGGAGCACACGCGAGAAAGAGGGAGAAGGGGAGGAGGGAGGAGAGACGCGAGAGAGGAAGAAGCGGGCGGGGAAAGGAGGAGCTGTCGGCGCACGGGCCCGCAGGGCAGTGGAAGGAGCCGGGCACTCGCCACGCGGCAGCAGGGGGAGATGGCAGCGCGGGTGGAGGCGCGGGTCCGCGGACGAGGGTCAAGCGGGGGGAGCGAGGGGCTGGGCACGGGCCGATGGCCTCAATCTTCTTTCTTTCTTTTTTTTGTTTTGTTTTGTTTCATTTTATTTATTGTGTACATATACTTTTATACAGCTATCTAGGTATACATTTAATATGTAGATCTGCATGTATATGTTTCTATTTATTTCTATTTTATATATGCACATGTATATTTGTTTTAGTTATATACATACGTATACACACATATATTTATTTATGTGCACCTTCATTTTATGTATATGTATATGTTTCCTTCATGCCTATATTCTTTTGTATAAATACTTTTAGGTCTTACACATCTTTCTAGGCCCTTTTATAATACTTATTGCAATATGAGAAATTGTTATGCTTTTATCTTAAATTTTTTTATTTTATTTTTTTTTTCTCTTATGTTGGATTGTAGTTTCAGTTTTGAATCCAAAATTAAAACTTTCTTTTACTTCCATATTTTCTTTTATGGCATTTTTCAATTCTAGTCTTATTATTATTATTATTGAAACCTTCAAAATTTAAGAAGCACTGTGAAAATCCAAATTTCAAGAAAATCCTTCGTGCAAATAATTCTAAAGCTTTCTTTTTCGAGATTTAAAATTTTGGGATGTTACAAACCTACCCCCCTTAAATGAATCTCGACCCCGAGATTCCGGTAGAGCAGAAAGAATGGAGGTGGGTTATATTGGCTAGCAATGGGTTTCGGGGTGTTGCTCGACGTATGGTCCCTTAGCTCCACTGAGAGATGAAATTCCGCACAATAGGGGTTAGCACATGGAGAAGTCATAAGGGAAGAGAGAAACCTTGTTCTCCTGGATAGGTGGTAGGCTTCCAATTACTTGTTCTTTGACATTGTTGTCTTCACGTCATCGTAGAATGGAGTGGTTGCATTGTCTGTTGGACATATGGTTGTAGAATTCACATTGAGGAGTGGGCAGTATTGGCCTGTGCCCTGGGGGTAGCGGGCTTTGGGAATGCAGACGTACTTCCAGGTGGGGTCTTTTGCTTCTATTGGAGTCCCGTTCTTAGTTTTAGCTTTGCCAGGCACGACAATTTTAGCTAAAGGTACATCTCGTAGTCTTCATCACCAGAAGATTTCTGGCCTTGCGAATCTCCTTGTACTGGCCTAATTAGCTCTAAGTCCAGGTTGTTGTAGCCCAAAAACATACATCGCAGTAGTTCTTCGGCAGTTCTGTCTCGTAGTGCTACCCCCCTTAAAATGGGTATCACTAGTCATCATTCATCTCTTCGAACTCCAGGCATGATGGGTCCTCCGGGTAGGTAAGGAGAGAAAGTTAGCGAGACAAAGTCTCAATTCCTGGTTCAGTGCCGATTGAGGCTTTTAAATTGGGAAGTTGTGAAGGCTTCACTCATCCTTGATCGCCTTGGCTCCTGCTATCTAGCACCTTGCTTCTATGGATCCGATGGTGTTTTCACAAAAGGTAAGAGGAATAGCATGAGGTAAGGATAGAATCGCGGGGATAAGGTAATCTAAACCCATTCAAATTTTTAAGAGAGTATAACCTGGAAGTGGGGTGACGAGAACCACACAAATATTTTAAAGCCAACTTTTCTGTGGATCATGCAAACAGGCGCCCAAGGGCAAGAAGGCAGTGCGCAGGGCCAAAGTGAAATCTTGTGACAATACAACGTCTATGCGGGGGAGCACACATAAGGGGCACAGGGTTCATCTGCATAGTTCGTTTAAAACGAAATCACCTTATCTTCATGAGCATCTTCGACGTTCCTAACCTTAAAATTTGGAGTAGGGGTATTAGAAGAGGAACAAAATTTTCCTTTTTGAAACAACTAGAAAGAAGAGGTAAGTATTTAGGGGTATTTTGATTGATATCCGCACTCACTCTTGTATTATCATTTTCAATTCGGGATAAGAGAGCTTTAGAAGTATAAATGGCTAGGGCAGCATATAGATGAGAGGAATCGCTTAAGAGAGATGAGAATGAGCAGTATAACTTATATTTTTGGAAATAGTATTTTTAAAGAAATATTTCTAGTCATGCAACTAACGTCCAGGCTAACTAGGTCACGACCTGCAGTCGATATGCTCTGATACCATCCTGTCGGACCAGTTTTATAATCCGAATCATCGTGTTTAATCGCACTATTCCTGGATCGATAGATAGTACACACGATTCTGATTCTGAATATCAAAGTACATATCATGCGAAGCGTAAATATAATAGTAGACTTACTCATGGGCCGATTAGGCCGAAATCAATAAATTGCAGCAGCGGAAGAACGAAGCACACATGTGGGACCTTCAGGACATGCCCACAGGCAGCCAACTGGAGGTTCGCGACCTAGTTCTCGACATCTTCATCTTCTTTGCCATCGTGATCCAAAAGTATTATTGAAGCGTAGCGATCCGGTTCTTCGAATTTGCCGCAAAGCGGCGTGAGCACTCCGACCCCGTGCTCAGCGAATCAACACACAGAATGCAGTATATAACATGTATGGCTAATCAAGGATGGCTTAAGTTTATTTTCTTTTGCGAAGAGTGCTTTTGAATACAATTACTTAAAAATTCCTGAGACCTAGCATTTTGAACAAAAGCATATTGTTCAAGAACATGCAATAATAATAGCGATCCAGATTCCATCCACCGTTACATGGCATCCGCACCTATAGCAATTCTTCAAATATATAGCCGCTTAACTTACCACGGGGCGACACCGGGACAATTCCAAACTAGGGCCTTACACTCGCCTTTCCACTTTTCCAACCCATCATAAAGCATTTTGAAATAGAACTATATCTGGTTAAGTTCCCATGTCCGCCTCTTGACCGTGGGCACGGCTATTCGAATAGTTTTAGACTCTGCAGAGTTTGTACACTTTCACCACAAGAGACAATCAACTCATTGCCCCACACGATTCCTTAGAAGTGTGGTTGAGCGAACCATCACAATGAACTGTTCAAAGTACCTCGCCTTTCATCATTTCACCCTATGGGGCACTCCCACTTGCGGTGGGTCCCATACGTTGTGCGGGATGTTCTCCTTCGAACGTCTAGCAGTGGGACACCCCCGCTAGCCCGCCACAAAGAGAACTTCACTCCTACGAGTGTCCCATTCAAGCCGTCTCACCGATCGCCACTTGCACTACTCCACACCTCTCCCGGAAGGATGACTTTCGGGTCCAGACATCTACTAAGCCAAGCTATACTTTACAGACTTGTGGTTGTACTGTTTTACACAGGAGGTCATGACAAGATTCAGTCCTTAACAGTATCTGGGCGGTTCTACCACTAACCCACTTTGTGCATCCACTGCACCACACTCACACCCTCAAACCAATCCGCCCAGATATTTAAGCAAGTTGGGGATTTTGGGAGTATAAAATAATCATGTCCAAATATATACCAGTCATTCCCACCATGACTGCCCAAATCAATTTCTCATGAATAAAAGTGATGCTTGGGACAATTTCTTGCCCCGGATTCCTAATCAATGCTAAGCATGGCATATAATTAAGGACTTATTTTCAAAATGTTACTATTATATTTTTGCTAGGGCGACAAGGTTCACACATTCAAATATTCCAATGGAGGGGTAATATTATTCAAGGTAAACAATGGGCACATAACTAGAATATTAAATTAAGCATGTATTTGCATATAAATTAACAGCATGCAATTTGATAATTTAAAACAAAATAATTTGCAGAAAACATAGGATCAACATGATCAAAGTATTGACTCGCCTGGAGCGGTTTACCGCGGTCTTGAGCTCACGCAACGCTTTATCTTGGGCTTCTGATCTCTATCTTCGCTTCGAGCTTGATCTCGCTGGATCCGTTGAATCTTCACGGCTTCCAACTCCTAATTACGCGACTAGCGACTGAATCCAAATAACAGCAAATACTCAAAGAGCCAAATAAACCCAAATAAGCTCAGTTTAGTTCCATTATTATTTTATCCATGCTTTAGTTTCTACTAGGCTTAGTTTCATTTCGAATTTTAGTTCAAACTTAGCCATCTAAGGAAAACTTGGTTAGCATCATTTTAGGTGACCCTAATTACGGGTGTTAATGGTTACATGCTTATCTTAGAGTATCTGTATGTTCAGGAGATTATTTTGTTACTGGATGACCTAGGGCCATTATGTTAAAATATGCCAATAGGGTTTGTTTAATTGTGGCTTGACCAATATTGGGCATATACATGCTAACTAGGGGCCAGCTTTATTAGACATATACATTTATCCAAAGAATGCTTCTCCTAATCAATGCCTTAGTATGTAACTAGATTTGCAATGTAAATATTAAAGTTAAGCTAATTATTTATCATGACACCTAATCTGAATTCAAACCATACATAAACTCCTAACTTTTCCTAAGCCTTTACCTTAGTTTAGGATTCAGATCTAAAATGGATGCTAAAGGCATACTAGTCAGACATACATGTTAATATCTAATCCCTGACTAGACATGTGTTAAGCGCGGGTGTATCTTAATAAATTTTATACCTTCTATGGATGTATTTTTAATTAGAATTTTTACTAATTTTGGACTATACACTAAACCACATTTTATTAATACCTTGATTTGATAACTAGTCCTCATCTAATCTAAATATCTAAACTATATTTGTTGTTCATATAAATATTAAAATTTTATAATCTTATTCATATCCTAATTAAATTTATTAACTTTTCTAAATTATTCTCAGATTTTCCATGAGTTTTCTTTACTTAATATGGACCACAAAAACTAAAACAAAAAGAGGTGGAGACAGTTGCAGCGGGACAGACTCGAACCTGGGACCTGGGCAATGAGGCTTGAGTGCTGGCCGAGCCAACCAAGTGGCGGAAGCCTTTGGCTATTATTAGAAGAGGTGGCAAATTAAACGAAGCATCGTGCGGGCAGGGCTCCATACGAGTATGTCGGCCGAGCAGAGGAGGCGGGGAAAAAGGCGCACGGCCGGCGGCAGGGCTGCGACGAGGGAAGGAAAAAGGGGCGGGGTAGGCCGGCGAAATGGTTCCCGGGGGGTGGTGGATGCCGGTGGGGGAGGCGACGTGGTACGGGGCAGCGCAGGTCGGCGGGGGCGGCTGCTCGGGCGGCGGCGGTGGGGTGTGCTTGGGACGGCAGCGCCGGCGTGGGAGAGCTAGCAATTTGGCTTGAGCGGGAGCATTAAGGGATACAGAGGAAGCTCACCGATGTATTTGCGGGGCGGAACATGCGCCGGGAAAGGCTGGCGGCGGAGCCGGGGTGTTGCGCGGTGGGGCTCACGGTGGCGGCGAGCTGCGGGGGAGGAGATACTCCGGTAGCGGTCTGGGACAGTCCGTGGCGGCGAGGGGGTGCTCCCACTGCGATGAATCGAGGAATGGCCAACCGAGGGGGCGGCGGCGTGGAGAATGGCGATGGCGGCCGGAGGGTGGGGAGAAAGGAGGATGAGGGAAAATGGGGAAGAAGGGTAGAAATCTCGATGGGCAAGGGAGGGCGTTGCATCCGGGGGCATTTGTAGCCGCGGATGGGGCGGAGAAACGCGGCTGGAGTCCCGTTGGCGGTGGCGGACCGGGTGGCGCAGGGGAAGGACCGGGCGGAGCGGGGTTTATCCTTCGGTTCCCGGGCGCGCGGGCTCGGCGTGGGATGGCACGAGGCTCGGTGATGGCGATGGATCGGCGCGGCGCGTGGCAGAGAGTGGCGGCGGACGAGGCGTGTGCGCGCGTGCTCTGATGTCGAGAAGGACGGAGCACACGCGAAAGAGGGAGAAGGGAGGAGGAGGAGAGACGCGAGAGGAAGAAGCGGCGGGAAAGGAGGAGCTGTCGGCGCACGGGCCCGCAGGGCAGTGGAAGGAGCCGGGCACTCGCCACGCGGCAGCAGGGGGAGATGGCAGCGCGGGTGGAGGCGCGGGGTCCGCCGGACAGAGGGTCAAGGCGGGGGAGCGAGGGGGCTGGGCCGGCTGGGCTGATGGCCGGCTCAATCTTCTTTCTTTCTTTTTTTTTTGTTTTGTTTTGTTTCATTTTATTTATTGTGTACATATACTTTTATACAGCTATCTAGGTATACATTTAATATGTAGATCTGCATGTATATGTTTCTATTTATTTCTATTTTATATATGCACATGTATATTTGTTTTAGTTATATACATACGTATACACACATATATTTATTTATGTGCACCTTCATTTTATGTATATGTATATGTTTCCTTCATGCCTATATTCTTTTTGTATAAATACTTTTTAGGTCTTACACATCTTTCTAGGCCCTTTTTATAATACTTATTGCAATATGAGAAATTGTTATGCTTTTATCTTAAATTTTTTTTTTTATTTTTTTTTCTCTTATGTTGGATTGTAGTTTCAGTTTTGAATCCAAAATTAAAACTTTCTTTTACTTCCATATTTTCTTTTATGGCATTTTTCAATTCTAGTCTTATTATTATTATTATTGAAACCTTCAAAATTTAAGAAGCACTGTGAAAATCCAAATTTCAAGAAAATCCTTCGTGCAAATAATTCTAAAGCTTTCTTTTTCGAGATTTAAAATTTTGGGATGTTACACGGTTGAAGGGGCCTCTGGCTTTCACATGCGTCCGGAGGCGGTTCGGCGCCAGGAGAGGGCGTGGCGGCGGTGGCTCACGGGCTGGAAGGGCCGGGAAAGGCAGCTGGCAGGGAAGGGCTCCGAAGGGCGAGGTGGCGAGTTGGCAGGGGTGCGCTGGCGTGGGGAAGGCGCGAGAACGGCTCCGCGGTGGCGAAGGAAAGATCAGGCGGCGGGGTAGTTTCGGGTGGATGAACAGTGCCGCGCAAAAACAGGTGGAGGGGAGGAGATTTGCCTTAAGATTAGTGCGGGATTAGGATGATAAATCTGGAGATTAGGCTTAGGAATTGGAATTTGCAATGAAATTTGAAAATTCAATTAAACTTCAAATTTTTGAAAAATTCAGGTCATTACAGTAGCCAGCTGATCTCAGTAATTTGTGGGCATTGTTGGCAACGGCGATGGTGTTTTCTTTTGCGCGCGGTACGTTGCGAGCATATGATGAAGCCTTTCCGTGCTTAGCGGAGGCTCAGAGCTGAGTGACACACTCATGCTCTCAATAGTCAAGTCCACCCCTGGAGTCAGTGGGACCACCCGTCAATAGCACAGCTGATTCGTCTATCTCTTTCTGGTTTGAATCTTAGCTCCCTTCTAAAGAGCTTAGCTTCAGTTTGGGCTCGTATGTATTACAATAACTAGCTTTTAAATGATATATTACTGAGTTTAGTTGTACTAGCTAAAATTGCATGTAACTATTTTCTCTACGTACTGCCTCTTGTGTACAGTCAAAATTCAAAAATTTAACCTATAAGCTACAGCCCAAAAGAACCCACCCCTTGTCTGCAAGTATTGCAACTATATCTATGGGTGGGTGGGTTCTGGTTGTTCGCTTGTATGCGATTTTGGTTGATATACATGAAGTCAAAATAATGTCTACTACAGTCGACTTAAATACTCTATCTTAAAAGACACTCCATTTAAAAACTAGTTACTATAAAGAATTAAACCATAAGTCAAAAAAACCAAACGCGGCACATGACACGCACTACCGGTGTAGGTATTTGGAGGCTGGTTGCACGCGTTGGGCATACAACAACTTTGCCGAGCAGCAAACCGAGCTGCTGTGAGGAAGCCGATGACATCATGGCGACGGGGCCTGTTGGCCTAGTTGTTGATTACGACCACTCAGCACTAGAAGTTTGGATACGACCACTCGGTACTCGTATGCTTAGTAGTTGTAACCTGAAGACTTCGACCACTTGCTCGTGGATGACTTTGACCGTTCTATGCTCGTACTCGTAAACTTCAGGAATAAGTACTCCAGTACTCGTTACCTTTGAGTACTCTTGGTTCTCGATAACTTCGGGTCAAGACTTGCACCTCCTGCATGGACTCCCTCCATTGAGTGCTAGGCTGCATAGACTTCTCTTGCAACTTCCTTGCATGCACGTACTGACCCATGCCATGCACCTTCTTGCTCTTGGCCTTCTCTTCTTGCACAAATGTAGGCCGTGCGGCTATCTTCTTTATTATCATTATCTTCTAAACGCATCTTCACTTTAGACTTGTACAGATCGAGTATGGACCTGCATATAATTAAATAAAATAGTAGTAACTTCGTATCTCCAAGTATAATAATTAAAGACCCAATAAAATTAGAGTTCACCTGGCAATATTTAATACGGCTCAATAATTCTTTCTAGTTAAATGATATATTTAACTGAAAAGTGCTACGCATGTCTATATCCGCATCAATCAGCGTGGGCACGTATCTGCACACCGCCGCCATCGTTGTCCGTGGACCCCTACTTGCCATCGGCAGAGCAGCACACGTTGTTCGACTAGGGCCAATCTGGCAGGTACGATAGTTGCCTGTAAGCCATGGCCTACGCAGAAGGTACGTTTCGTCTCTTAAGGTTTTTTTTTACACTGATATATTGCACGAATGAACAATACCTGTTCTGCAGATACAATGCACCAGCCAGTTCAGCTATCCCCCCATGAGGATCCCTTGGTAGACGTGAGAGAGTTCCTCACGGATGACCTAGCGGAGGTCCTTTCTGGGTCGCAACTTAGCAGTGCGCCAGTTCTCACGCAGCCACAGGTGTAGTCCACCCCGAGGTGTTGGGAGCACGGGTCAGCAGGGCTCTTGACAGCCTTACCCTGTCGAGGTGCCGACTGGGGGTGGGACTTGGCAACGATGGAGGAGGTGTTGTGGGTGGTGTAGCTGGTGCAAGTAGTGGATCTTCCTCTTGCTTTGTGTATTTTTTCGTTGTGTACGTATTTTGTTTTGTCTTCCTTCGTGTATGAATTCTCTATTGTATCTCAATATCACTTACCTTTCTACTTACTAATTGTTGCTACCTTAATCATTGTTATAAAAATTCTTCAAAAAATTTGTCGCACTACAACAACATACAACGGTCGCAAAATGTTATTGCGAGTCTAACCGATTGTTCATACCGTTCACAATCGACACAAATCACAAACGAATCAACCGACATTGTCTGCTCTTTTTTGTTTCAAAAAAGAAACAACTTACATTTGCTAAATGTATTACCTACAACAATTGCATTTACCCCCCCCCCCAACACACACACAATTATTTCTATCGGATTAATAAAATAATTTTATTTTTTTAAAAATCGCCCAACCATTAGGCAACTTTGTGTCTTAGCGCTCCATAGTTGGGCGACATGGGAAAGTCACCTAATGGTTGGACGACTTGGCCACGTGTCATCCGACGGTTGGGCAACTAGCTCAAGTCATCCAACCGTGGAGTGAAATAGGGTCAAAAATATAAAAAAAATAAAAGCATATATAATACTACAATTCAAAATTAATAATTGATTATTTAAAAAAACCGTAGCTCCACCCGATCAAATTTGCCCTTGCCTTCGTCAGTTCCCACTCACTGTTGAGTTCCTGTCGAACTCCTCTGGCTGAGTCGCCGGCGCCGCCACCGCCGCCATGTGCGGCGACGACACTGACCCCCGCCACATGGGGAACCTCCGTCCCAACGCCAGCAAAATGTGATTTGGTTGGGATGGGGTTTGTGAAACTCTCAAGTGCCACTAAGCAAGAAACCTTGTGTTTTCATGCAAATATTACCATAGGGCTCTATAACTTACTCATTACAAAATAAATCATAGATGCAGATCATACGTGGACCCATAGGGGGGCGGGCAGGGGCCTGGCCCTGGCCCCCTCATGATGAGGTGAAATCTTTGATACCTGCTCTATAGTTTTAGTACGTGAGCTCATTTCGGCTTGAGCTTCTGACTTGTTTTTCACTATTCAATAATTTTGTCTTTTTCTGGTTTTTTGGCTTTTTTGAGCTTTTTTGTCGGTTCTTTTTTCCCTGTATTCGTTTGTACTGTCCGTGACAGGCTAACCTGTTTTTTCTATTTTTTTTAATTTTTTTAAATTTAATTACGTCACATAAGCCACCGTAAGCCACAGTATTTTTTTAGCCAGTTACAGCACTTTTCAATCATAAATCACTCAAAATAAACCCTTTTGAGTAGGACCAGCTAAGTGGGAAAAGAATAGGCTGCTGGATCTAAAAGGCCTTGGTATTCATGGCCCATCCAAACTATTACGATGCCTGCATGTGGTAGTACTGTGTGAATGGACGGGACAATCCAGTACTACCATACGACCATGCTCTCGCTTTGGGTTAGGGCCAGCACCCCTCCTCTCTTGTTTCCATGACGGAAGCTTGATGAAACATTCGTCTAACTTCGGTTAGCAATCACGGCGACATCGAAGACATATGTAAAGAAACATTGCGTGATCAATGGTGTTTGATCTTGCTCCTTCATCTTTGAATCACGAGGGCTCATGTGACATAAAAAATAGGGTAAAATTATTTAACACTTCCTATTAACTTGTTTGAGAATTTACATAGTGTAAGACCATGTAAAGGTTACCTCATGGTGTGTAAAGAGTATTTGATTTTATTGTGCAAGTGTCGTCGAATTTTGAGTTTGATTTTGGAGAGTTGCAAGGTTTGGGATTGTTGTCGGCCTGGAGTCGGTCTGACTACGATGTAGGCACAATCAGACAGCTGAGCATGGGTGGTCTGATCGTCCGGTGCACTGCGATCAGACTAGTAGAGTGCGATGTGATCGGCCTCGAGTTGATGTTAATGATTTTCCAGAGAGGGTTCATTCTGGGGTTTGAGTGAAGTCTGGGTCAGATATGACTGGCCTTTGTGTGGCAGTCTGATCGGGCGGTCTAGCCGATATGGGTGTAGCAGTCAAATCGCTCTCCTATTACGAGGTTGAGGTTGAGAGGTGTTGGATAGAGTGACCGGCTTGTGGTTGGTGGTTAGACTGGCCCTAAAGGTTCAAAGCAGTTAATTGAGTTGGTTTGAGTTTGAGTCATGACTTAGGAGCCATGAGGTGGTTGTGTTGTATTGCATGATGTATGAATTGACTAATGTGAGTCAAGTTGTAAAGAACTTATACCCGAAAAAAGTTGATTGATCTATTGTTGTGCATATAGATTGGACTCAACTATAGTCAACGACAAGGAGGACTGGAACTTGGTTAGAGAGAACCAAGGTCCAAAAATTCATGGATGTTGAGTGAGATGGTCGGATTGAAGTAAGGTGCAAGATGAACATGAACCATTGAAGGCAAAGTTTGAGTAAAGACCTTTGAGGTAAAATGATGCACATGATGCTTTCTAAGCCATGAGATGGCTATATGGCTTTTTTATGCCTTCGGGAGTGAAGCTTTGAAGGTAAGTGTTATTAGCTTATCAATTGTGTCAATTGATGATTTTATGTATTGTACGGTGCTACGTGATGATTTGCTTGTCGGTGATGGTTGTAGGACTTCAAGTGGTTATAGACCCTGGAAGACAAGAAGCCGAAACAGGAGCTACAGGTGGTGAACATAATAGGCAACGACAATATGGACTATGACTAAGTTTAGGGAGAAACTGATGTCCAGAACAGTTAGGGAAGCCAGGTGCAGTCATGGTGTATAGTGAGGCATGTGGTACACTATGTGACTTGGGCTGTTTGCAATTGAGAATGGTTCGGTGGGATCCAAACATGTGAGAGGCTTGGTGACAAGTCGTTGAAGTCATATAGAAGATGGTGAAGCATGAGAGATACTTTGAGGCTAAGGGATGAGAAAATGTCGATAGAGGGGCACTTTGGTAAAGTGCTCAATACCGAAAACATGGTGGTTTGCAAAACCGCGATAGTGACTTAAGTGAATTAGGTCACAAGATCTCAAAGGAGGACATGGCATATGTATATTAGGCTATTGGAGCCGTAATTGGTGAAGACGCTTTGAGAAGCATACATGAGTGAAAAACCTAGTTGTAATGGGTTAACGGGTTCCCATGTGGTGTGAGTGGATAGGATCCACTTTGTAATCCTGATCTAGGGTTAGGGTTTTGTGTGCCTTCACTACAAAAGGTGAAGCGGAGAGAGAGTTAGGGTTAGCTCTCAAGGAAGCTCTTTGAATTTGGGATGGATTGAGAGGAAAGATAGGAGAGGAGCGAAGGAGATGAGAGCACTAGTGTGTGTGCTACCCTGTGTGTTTTACCCTTGGGGCTTTGTCCTCCAAGAGTGGAGAGTCTGCAATGCTTCACCTCCAAGTGAAATAAAGATTCAAATTTCATTCAAATGAGCTTGGCTATGATTTACTTCTTGTTCTTGTGATTTGCTTGGTTTCTTGAATGGTTTTCACCTTCTCTTGATCTTGATGCTTCCCATGATGAGTAAGTGATGTTAGAATCTTCTTGAGGCTTAATCTCATCCATCTAGGGAGCTCTGCAGCAAGCTATTCTAGTTTTGTCTTGGTTTGCCTAATTTTGAGCTAGTTTAAGCCATTTTGTGAGAGTTCTTGATCTAGTCGATTTGGATTGGTTTCTTGTTGTGATTTTGCTTACTAAGACGTATGGAAATTGATCTGCAAACCCATGATCAAGTCTTGACCTCAGTTTTTGTATTTTGCCCGGTTTTGATGCAACCTGCCTTTGGATCAAGAAAGGTCAAAACTTCACAATATTTGATTTCATTTCTTGTTGGCTTAGGTTCATAATATCGTAGGCTAGGTCTATGCAATGTTTCAGGTATTTTGGAGCTATGGATTGAAAGTTGTGTCAATTTTATGTTTTGAAATTATGCTAAAATTCAATTTCATTCTGAGAGGTCAAACTACCCGGCGTTTAGACCGTCAACCAACAAGCGGTCAGACTATCCCCTAGCTAGAGGTCAGACCGCTCATGGCATATCAAGGCACATTTTGCTTGGTTTTTTGTAGTACTTTCACTATGGTTACTTAGACTCTGATCTTCACAGCTCATTACAGCTATTGAAGTGAAAGAATCTAAGAATCTCGAGAGCAAAGATATTTGAGAAATTATTATTTGTGTGGCTCCTATTTAACCCTCCTCTAGCTACCTACTCGATCACATATGAATTCCATTCAAATCTGTGTCACAAATGACAACACTAATGCATAACTTAAATGATTGTCAATGTTACCTAGGTTGTATGATTTCTATTTTTCCTTTTTAGAAAATCTACTTTTTTTTAGAATTTTTAGAGAATCTACTAATGAAGGGGAATATGGTAATTGCTCTTTCAAGAGATTCGAGATTTTACGTAATTCTAAGTTCCAAGCTTAACAATGGCAGTTCTAACTATATCGAAGTGCAAAATCCAAAATGGGATAAATCTATTTCTCTGGAGCCATCTTGTATCCAAAGATAATGTTACGGCTGGTCTCTTAACTCAGAGCTTTGATCTACGGTCACAAATGCATCAATTACGTGTTGTGCAATGGTATTGCGGTCTAGGTCATTTCTACTTGTCGCACCTATATGTAATATCTGTATGGCCACTACCCGTTGCAACAGGTAGTAAATTAGTATTTAGTTTTTTTTTCTAGGATCTAGATAGTTCCGCAGAAGTATCTAGGTATTTTAGATATTTTGTTTGAATGTATTAGATGATGCCATCTATCATAAATATAATGCTTATATTAATCAATATATACAAGTGCGATGCCTCATTTGTCACATTCCAAAATAGAGCAAAAGAAGACATAAGGGTGTCAGAGCTAAGATAATTACTTAAGAATGGAAAATTTGCAAAAACATCCTTAAAATTGTCCCTAAGTTTGAAAACCCGCCGTATAACTAATTTTGTGCCATTTACACCCTGCTGATGCTACTCTGTGGTTAATTATAACGTAGAACCTAAAAGTATAATGGTGTTTGATATAGGTTGAACATACTAGAGATGAAAGAGACAAGTGTATTAACGATAAGAGTAAATAGTAATTTTATTAATACAAGAAAATAATACAAGGCTTTCAACTAAATGATATAACTTTTAGTTAATGAACTATGCTAGTTCCTTGGCTCTAACTATATATATATATATATATATATATATATATATATATATATATATATATATATATATATATATATATATATATATATATATATATATATATATATATGAAAATACTTTTACTCCCGGTGTAATTACACCCACCTCTAATATACCACCTAAATAAATTTGAAATACTCCTTTATCACTTTAGGTATACTCATATACTAATTATAAGATATTCTAATGTGAACCACATAAAAAAAATTACAAGGGAGTCCATAGTTTTTAGCGTATTTTGTAAATACCTTTATGTACATACATAAAAAGGAGTATGTTGAAAAAAAATATACATACCACCTCTGAAAAATTGTTCATACCACCTATATAGTCTTAAATACTCGTATACTACATGTACATACTCCTCGTTACGCGAGATACTCCCTACATTATGAGATACGACATAAAGTGTAATTACACCCGGGAGTAGAAAAGAGGCTTCCTATCGGCTCACTGGTCTGATCTGCATTATAGACATTAATATTCACTACTTGTGCAAATTGGCCCATCAACTCGCCAATTTTCTCCCAAAGATATAACAAAACCGAAAGCTTACCCCACTATCCAACAGATCCCGCTTGTTGCGGAGTACTATGCATTTCCTCTAACCAATGTTCACTAAATGTCATCCGAATCGGATTGAATCTGAGAGCATCGGATATCATTAAGATTGATAATTGAAAAGTGTCGAAGAACCGTCGCTGGCGATCAGTCCGATCGATTTCTCTGCTATGTAAAACTAGATCAATCACAAAAGATAGAAATAGTAGATTGAAAACAGGGAGATACGCGAACGAGCTTCTATCGTAGTGGTAGAACGCTCTAGTAGCACCCCCCAGGTCCTGGGTTCGACTCAGGCTGGGGGCAAAAAAATCCTCTCGCTTGCCCCATAAGCCAAAGCACAGGCCGAAAGGCTCGCCCGCCACAGTCGTTAGGGTCGGGGCCCAGTCGTGCGGCCGGCGTTAAGCTCCCTAGGCGCTCTCACGGGCGATGCCGCTGTGTCAGGGTGGGGCAAGGGTTCGGGAATTTTCTCGATCTGTGAGAGGATCTTTCTTCTTAAGCTAATGCCGGGGGGTGTCTTGTACCCCTGCAGGTCGAGTTTTTTTTTAAACAGGGAGATACAGAGAATTCCTGGTCTTTCTTTATTGCTTTCTTTCTGATTCCGTATACAAAATAGCCAATAATACTCCCTATTTATAGCCTAGTGGTAAGGTGCTAACCATGGGTCAAGGCTTCAAGCTCAGGTCCAGGTTTCCTAACACTCCCCCTTGGCACTCATCCGACATATTCATGCCTCATCAAAACTCCATAAAAATCCAGTGAAAAAAATTTGGAGAAAAAGTACATGATACATATTAGCTGCGTTGCACGAATTGCCTCATTAAAAACCTTGACCTAGAAATTTTAGGAAAACTCATCAAGGAAAAAAGGAGTACAATCCACCCAATTTCATTTGATCTTCAGGATTTATTATTTGGGTACTCAATCTTCATGATCAAGTTTTAATAACGAGCTTGAGAAAAATCTCCCCCTAAACTCTGCACTTCTCTAAGTCTCATCATTCCAATTCCTCGCACGCATCTTTTAAAACTAGATACTGGGAGTAACTTAATGAATAAATCTGCAAGATTTTCATATGACTTAGTATGTGGTAACTTAATTTCGCCCATCTTTTGCAATTCATGAGTATAGAAGAACTTGGGGTTGATATGCCTTGTGAGATGACTCTTCACGTAGCCCATTTGCACTTGTGCAACACAAGCTACATTATCTCCATAGATAATTGTGGGAGCTTGCATGATATTCAACCCACATGACTGCTGAATGTGGTGAATCATTCATCGGATCCAAGCACATTCTCGTGCGGCTTCGTACAGTGCTATGATTTCTGAGTAGTTCATCGAAGTCATTACAAGACTTTGCTTAGACGATTTTCATGAAATTACAGTTCTACCACACAGGAATACATAGACTGTTTGTGACCTTACGGTATGCGGGTCCGACAGGTATCCAGCATCTACAAAGCCAGTCATATTCATGTCTTGATTCTTTCTGTAAAATAATCCAAGGTCCTTGCTTCCTTGGAGGTATCGGAAGATGTTCTTTATTCTCTGCCAATGGTTTTTGGTAGGTTCCGCACTATGCCTTACTAATAGATTTATGGTAAATGTCATGTCCGGTCTAGTGCAGTTCGTTAAATACATAAGTGCTCCTACTGCACTTAAGTATGGGAATTCCAGTCCTAGGACTTCCTCCCCCTCTTTCCAATGTTAGTATGGATCTTTTTCTTCCTGTAAAGATCTCCCGATCATCGGTACTTTCAATGGGTATGCCTTCTCAAAGCCGAACCTTTCTAACATCTTCTGGGCGTAGGCTGACTAATGTACTAATATTCCTTCAGGGACATGCTCGAGCTGCAGGCCTAAGCAACATTTGGTTTTACCCAAATTTTTCATTTCAAATTCTGACTCCAGGTAAGAACTTGCTTCTTTTATGTCTTCCATGGTCTCGATGATATTCAGATCATCTACGTATATTGATATTATACAAAATCCATTCTGGGATCGTCGTATAAATACATAAGCACAATCTTCATTGTTCGTATAGCCTTTCTTGCATAGAAAGTGGCTTAAGCGATTATACCACATCCTGCCTGATTGCTTGAATCCGTACAGTGATTTCCTGAGTTTCACACTGTACAGATTTCTATTTGCTCTATCTTGGTTCGAGACAGGGATACCTTCATGTACCTTCATATAAATTTCCGAATCCAAGTTTCCATAAAGGTATGCAGTTACCACATCCATTAATTTTATTTCTAAGTTCAGGTTTACTGCCATTGAGATTAAATATCTAAAGGTGATTCCACTCATGACTAGGGAGTAGGTTTTTTTCATAATCAACTCTTGAGCGTTGAGTGAAACCTTGTGCAACAAGTCTTGCTTTATATCTTACAACTTCATTTCTTTCATTTCTCTTTCAAATAAATACCCACTTATGCCCTACAAGGTGCACATGGGAAGGTGTGCGGCTTACGGGCCCAAACACCACTCTTTTGTTTAGAGATAATAATTCAGTTTTTATTGCCTTCTTCCAATATTTCCAATCTAATATTTTCTTATATTTAGCGAGCGATACAGACTCTGGATCAAGATCGATGGTTGTGGCAATTTTCTTTGCAAAGTAGATATCAACATTGGTTGTTGTCCTATTCATGGAATCTTCCGTGCGCACATAGTTTATAACTATTTCATCATAAGTTGCTTCTTTTTGTGCTTCTACTTGCTCATCACTTCTTCCAGTTGCGATGACAAGTCGCTTTAGTCTTTCGGCTCTGATGTGTGCGCATACATCCATACCGATTTCTCCTTCCATGGGGATATTCAGATCCGGTATGTCCTTTTCTGAAGGTGTCATATTAATGCTAGGTCTCAACTGGCTCCCCTTGTGGTTCTGGGTAACTTCAGTGATCGGCTATGCCAAGTCCTTCTTATTCTTCTTCACCAGGCGTCCCTGGTTACTTAGGATTCGAGGGGCCGGAGTTCTCACCCTTTTATTTTAAGGCCTCTGGATGGAATTAGGGATACATTTAACTTTATTTGGTATTTCAACCCTCTCCAATGCATTGCGTGCAGGAACATGCGACTTGGTCACACTCTTCAAATCACTAAAGTGGTCAGGCAGTTGATTTGCTAATACTTACAAATCAATGATCTTCTGGACTTCTTTATTTGGTTCACTAGTGTGCGGGTCATGTGCATGGATTTTTATGGCTTGCCATGTAATTTTTCAACATTTTTCTTCAAGGGGTCAATTTCCTTCCCTAATGTTGGGAAATTACCCTCATCAAATATGCAATCAACGAAACTGACAGTATGCAAATCTCCTGTCATGGGTTCTAAGTACCTGATTATGGATACTGTCTCATAACTAACGTATATCCCAGTTTTTCAGAGAGGATCCATTGTAGTACGCTATAGAGGAGGTATAGATACATAAACCTTGCATCCAAACCTCCGGAGATGAGAAATTTTCGGTGCTGACCCTTGCGCTAGTTGCATAGGTGAATGGATGTTGTAGGCTGATGATCTAAAGTTGATGAGAGTTGTTGCATGCAGGACTGTGTGTCCCCAACATGTAGCTCGTAAATTACAATTCTATAAAAGTGATTGGGCAATAAATTTAATTCTCTTAATTAATGCATCTGCTAGTCCATTCTAGGTGTGGACATGCGGTACAGAATGTTAAATTGTAATACCCATTGCCACGCAATAATCATCAAATACCTTTGAAGTAAATTCTTCGGCGTTGTTCATTCTGATGGACTTTATATGATGATCAGGGAAAATATTTCTAATGTAAATTATCTACGAGATCAGCTTTGCGAAAGCATGGTTTCTCATAGACAATAAACATATGTGCGACCATTTCGAGGAAGCATCAATGAGCACCATGAAATATTTAAATGGCCCTGATAGTGGCTGTATGAGACCGCAAATGTTTCCTTGGATGCATTCTAGAAATGCAGGGACTTCATCCTTCACTTTCAGAGTAGAAAGTCTAGTAATTAATTTCCCTGTGGCACATGCAGGGCACACAAAATTTTCAGAATTCGGGAAATTCTTTACATTAATATTATGTCCCTGTGAATTGTTCATTATATTTATCATCATCCTAAGACTTTGGTAGCCTAATCTGTCATGCCAGAGACAGAAAAGTTTAGAGCTTCTAAATACTGTTTTCAGGGTAGTATAGGCTGTAGGTGCCTTGATGTTCATGTAGTATAGCCCAGTTTCTAATGAAGTTTTTCTAATACCCTTTTTCCATTTACTTCGCGCTTTGTAATGAGCAAGTATTCCTTATCGTACACTTCTTCAGTCTCAACATGAAAATCATTAGCGCGAATATTCTTGAAACTTAGGAGAGTTCTAGTCGATTCTGGGTATAATAAGACTTCTTGAATGACCAAAATTGTGCCCGTTAGGAGTATAATTGTGGCTCTTCCTGAACCTATTATACAAGCATCGCTACCTCGTGGTCAGAGACTTTGTCTGACCACTATGTGGTCATAGATGCTTAAGGCTTCATCTATGATCTTGTCATGGTCAACTCTTCATCGACAGCTACGACCTCGTTGTGGTTGAGACTATATCGACGCCAGTCCGAAGCATGGGAATGGAGCACACGCTCTGAATCCTTCATCCTACCACCGACTTCGTTGACACCTATCGCACCTTCGACGATGTCGTCCGACCCCTCGAGGTTGAAGCTTCACCGATGCTCGTCTCTGTCGGACTCCGCGTGTCCTTCGCACTCTCCGGTCTCCGGTCTCAGCTCCGTGACTCCGACTTCATCAACCTCAACTCTGCCGAACCTCGTGTGGCCTCTACTGGCCTCCGCTAGACCTCGCGTGTCCTCTGCTGGCCTCCACCAGATCTTGTGTTGCCTTCACTAGCCTCCACCGGCATTCGCGCCCTCTGTTCTCCATCGGTCTCAACTTAGTGCCTCCGACTTCATTAGATTGGCTCCGCCAGACCTTGTGTGGCCTCCGCTAGCCTCCGTCATACATCATGCTGCCTTCGTTGGCCTTCGCGCCGTCTGGTCTCCAGTGGCCTCATCTCTATGCCTCTGATTTTATCAGCCTCTGCTCTACTAGGTATCCTATGACCACTTCCTTGCCGCGACTTCATCATCGACAACCGCCTGACCACCTAGTGGTCGCAGCATTCTTTGACCATGATATGATCATGAACTTTGCCACGACCACCTCGTGGTCATAGGCCCCTTGTACGAACATGCTATGGTCGTGTGCCTTGCCATGACCACCGCATGATCATACACATTTGTACAAACATGATAGGGTCATGGGCTTTGCCCTGACCACTTCATGATTGTAGACCCTTTGACCATGATATGGTTGTGAGCCTTACCTTGACCACTTCGTGATCATAAGCCCTTTCTATGAACATGATCTGGCCATGTGCCTCACCATGACCACTTTATGATCGTAGCCCATCTCTCCACCATTTCCTACTCATTTGAGCCTAGCGCCGGGATCCTCCCATGGCCTCGTGGTCATGACTTCATCTTATGTCCCGCGGTCATGACTTCGTCTAACCACCTCATGGTTCTTGATGCTTCATCCGACCGCCTCATCATCATGACTTCATCCGACCACCTCGTGGTCATAGACGCTTCGTCCGACCACCCCGTGGTCATGACTTCATCTGACCACTTTGTGGTCGTAGACACTTCATCCGAAGATCTCGCAGTCATGAATTTGTTCGACTGCCCCGCGGTCATGACTTTATCCGACCACCTTGTGGTTATAAAGACTTCGTTTGACTATCTTGCGGTTGAGACCTCGTCCGACTACCTCACGATCATGACTTCGTCTGACCATCTTGTGGCCGAGGCTTTGTCCAACACCTCATTGTCGTTGATGCTTCGTCCAACCATCTCATGGTCATAGACGCTTCATTCGACCGCCTCACGGTCGTTGACTTTCGTACGACTGCCTCACGATCATAGACACTTCGTCTAACTGCCTTGCGATCGTGACTTCATCCGATCATCTTATGGTCAAGGCTTCATCTAATCACCTCGTGGTCATTGAAACTTTGTCTGACTGCCTCATAATCGTGACTTCATCTGACCATCTCGTGGTCGTAGACACTTTGTCCAACCAGCTCATGATCGCAGACGCTTCGTCCGACCGCTTTGCGGTTGTTGACTTTCGTTTGACTGCCTCACAGTCGTAGACACGTCATCCAACCACCTCGCAGTCATGATTTCGTTCAACCACCCTGAGGTCATGACTTCATCTGACCTCCTCATGGTTGTAGATGCTTTGTCCAATCACCTCGTGGTCATAGACGCTTCATCCGACCGCCTTGTGGTCATGACTTTGCCTGACCACCTCGTGGTCATAGAGACTTCGTCCGACCATCCCGTAGTTGGGACCTCATTCGATCACCTCAAAATCATGAATTCGTCCGACCGTCTTGTGGTTGAGGTTTCGTCCAACTACCTTGTGGTCATTGATGCTTCTTTGACCATCTCATGGTCGTGACTTCGTCCGACCACCTCGTGGTCATAGATGATTTGTCCAACCCACCTCGTGATTGTAGACACTTCGTCCAACTGCCTCTTGGTTGTAACTTCGTCAGACCGCCCCGCGGTCATGACTTTGCCTAACGACCTCGTGGTCGTAGAGACTTTGTCTAACTGTCACATGGTCGAGACCTTGTCCAACCACCTCGTGATCTGACTTCATCTGACCGTCGTGCGGTTGAGGCTTCATCCAACCATCTTATGGTTGTAGACGCTTTGTCCGACTGCCTCACGGTCATGACTTTCTTCGACCACCTCGTGGTTGTAGAGACTTCATATTACCGTCCCATGGTCGAGACCTCGTCCGACCGCCTCGCGATCGTGACTTTGTCCAACTGTCTTGCGGTCGAGGCTTGGTCTGACCACCTCGTGGTCATTAACACTTCGTCCGACCACCTCGTGATCGCACACACTTCGACCGACCGCCTCGTGGTTATTGACTTTTGTCCAACTGCCTCATAGTCGTAGACATGTCATCCGACCGCCTCGTGGTCGTAGACGCTTTGTCCGACTACCTCATGGTCATAGACGCTTCGTCCGACTGCCTCATGTCCGTAGACGCTTTGTTCGACCACCTCATAGCCATAAAGACTTTGTTCGAAAGTCCTACGGTCGAGATCTCATTTGACCGTCCCACGATTGTGAATTCATCCGACCGTCCCACGGTCGTGACTTTGTTGGACCACCTCGTGGCCTGTGACACTTCATCTGACCACCTCGTGGTCATAGATGCTTCGTCTGTTCCTACCACCCCACAGTCGTGACTTCGTCCGACCGTCCCGCGGTCGAGACCCCATCCGATCAACTCATGATCATGAATTTGTTCTACCATCTTGCGATCAAGGCTTTGTCCAGCCACCTCGTGGTCATTTATGCTTTGTTCAACCACCACGTGGTCGTAGATGTTTCATTCGACCACCTTGCAATCATTGACTTTCGTCTGACCACCTCATGGTCATAGATGCATCATCTTATTGCCTCGCAGTTGTGACTTCGTCCGATCACCTTATGATCGTAGATGCTTCATCTGACCATATCGTGGTCGTAGATGCTTCATCCAACCGCCTCACGGTTGTGACTTTATCCGACCACCACGTGGTCGTAGACGCTTTTTCTGACTGCCCCGTGGCTATTGATGCTTCGTCCAACTACCATATGGTCGTGACTTCGTCTGACCGCCTCGTGGTCATAGATGCTTGTGACTCTATCTGACCACCTTGCGGTTATAGAAACTTCGTCCGACTGCCTCGTGGTCGAGACTCCACCTTTGTCGACGCCAAGTCCGAAGGGTGCAAGATGGACCGCACACGTCAGAGCTTCGTCTCGCTTCCAACTTCGCCAATGCCAGGTTTGAAGGGTGCGAGATGGACCGCACGTGTTAGAGCTTTGTCTTGCTACCGACTTCGTCAACACTAGGTCTAAAGGGTGCGGGACAGACCGCATGCGTCAGAGCTTAGTCTCTCCATCGACTTTGTCGATGCCAAGTTCGAAGGGTGGGAGACAGAGCGCACGTGCAAGTCTTCGTCCCACCACCAATTATGTCGATGACCATGACTACGTCACGAGCGACGTCATCGTGGCGACTTCCTTGACGCTCGACCACGACATGGCCAAAACCTTCGTCGACACCTCATCCGACCACTTCGGGGTCAAGACTTCGTCAACAATCATCTGACCTCATGGTCGACACTTCATTGACACTCTGTCCGATTGCCTCGCAGTCGTAACTTCGCCCGACAACCTCGTGGTCGAAGACTTCATCCGACCACTTCATGCTTGAGACTCTGTCCACTTCGTAGATGTAGGTCCGAAGGGTGCAGGATGGACTACGTGCGTCAGAGCTTCGTCTCGCCATCAACTTCATCAACGCCAAGTCCGAAGTCTTTGGCTCGCGGTTTACTTCGTCGACGTTAGGTCTGAAGGATGTGGGACGGACCGCACATGTCAGAGCTTCATATTGTCGCCAACTTCATCGACACCAAGTTCGAAGGGTGCAGGATGAAATGCGCACATCAGAGCTTCGTCTCGCCGTCGACTTCGTCGACGTCAAGTCCGAAGGGTGGAGGACGGAGCGTGTGTGCAAGTCTTCGGCCCGTCGTTGACTATGTCGACGACCACGTCACGAGCGAAGTCATTGTGGCGACTTCCTCAACGCTTGACCATGTCATGGTCAAGACCTTCGCCGACACTTCGAGTCCTTTGTCGACACTTCGTCTGACCGCTTCGAGGTCAAGACTTTGTCAACAATCGTCCGACCTCGTGGTCAACACTTCGTCGATGCTCCATCCAACTACCTCACGGTTGTAGACTCCTCCCGATATTAGACGCTCGTTCGACCACCTCATGGTTATAGACACCGTCCGACCACCTCGCGGTTGCAAACTCTATCGCGCGTGTCAAAGCTTCGTCTCACCGCCGCCTTCATCAACGCCAGGTTTGAACGGTGGAGGATGGATCACACGTGTTAAGGTTTCATTCAACTGCCAACTTCGTCAACACCTATGACCACCTCGTGGTTGCACCTTCAGCGATGTTGTCCAACCCCTCAGGGTCGAAACTTCGTCGATAGCCCTCGTCCCACCGCCAGCTTCGTCAATTCCCACGACCACGTCTTCCTCGACGTTACGCAGCCTTATTGTGTGTATCACTGTTAGACATATTCCTCTGTCGATCAAATTTTCCTCAGCTCGCAAAAATTATGAAATCCATTGCATAAGCATTATTGGACTAATTATACATTTTGTATGCAGAGGAAACATATAATACTTTTTGATCCTGTCACAATGCACAGGCAATTGGAATCGGCTGAAAAGATTTTCTTGTCTCCTACGTGTCTTATGCACTAACTAAAACATTATCTTTGTATTCATGTTGGACAAGAAACAAGATCAACTACTAAATGTGGACATATATGTTTGGCTTGATATGTCTGTAAGAAAGTTTTAATGTTCATTGTATGATTTTGGTCACGTTTAATGATATATATATATATATATATATATATATATATATATATATATATATATATATATATATATATATATATATATATATATATATATTGGGATCGATTGCGATGAGCAGACACCTTACTAGTCTACAATAAAACATGAGTTCTACAAAGAAAAACTTTGAGTAACCTAGTCTAAGACAAGATACAACGTAAAGTATAACCAAACGTAGCAATAATAGCATCGCGGATGTAATTCAGTGACATAAAAAACCTATATGCCCCGCAGAATGCCCGCGCGGAGGCTCGCCCACGTCGCCCCGCCCGCGCGCTCCGACCGGCGCGTGGCGGGGAATCTTCGTACGGCCGGGGGAGGAGATTTCCCTGTATTTCTCAGAAATTACGTAGAGGTCCTTTTTCCTCACGAAAAGGTCCCTGTCAGTTTTTTTAAGCCCCTTTTTTTATGCTTTGCAGGATAGCGCCCCGCGGTTTTCTAAATTACGTACGGGTCCTCGTTTAGTTACGTACAGGTCCTCGCTTTTTTGCGAAAAAGTCCTTTGACTTTTTTAAAAATACACATGTGCCCTTGATTTTTTTTTTAAAACTACTCACGAATTATCACCTCTTTTACTTTGGTACACACAGTGGCTGGTGCGGCGTGCCGCCGCGCCTATGAGGCTAGTATTGTCCTAGACATGGAGTTAGAAAGGGATGGTGGAATCTATATAATGAGTACCCGTTTTGCATTCCGTTGGAACCATTATGTTCCATACAACAAATGAATGAAACAAAATCCATATTGCATACATTTTAAGCGACATAATGATAGGCTAAATTATTAGTTACCAACATTTTTAGAGTTGCTAGTTGTCAAAACCTCAAGTTGTTAATTGCCAACTCCTAGATATTGACAACTATAATTTGCTAGTAGATGAGATTTTGCTAGTTACTAGCACCTTAGAGTTGCTGGATAACATCAACACATATGGTTGAAAGTTAACGGCACCAAGAGTTGTTGGTTGCCAACACCTATAGTTACTAGCATAGATTTGGCAGTTAACAACACCTATAGTTGATAGTTACTAAGACCTAGGATTTTGGTTACTAGTAGAAAAAAGTCAGTTTAATCAACCAATTTTTGCTAGTCGCCATGATAATAATTTTCATTAAATATGTAACCATTTTTTATATTTTTCTTATGGTCCATAGCTCTTTTAATTACCAACTCTTAATTTCATAGTTACTAGTAGTCGGTAGTTATAGTTGCTAGATACTAGCAACTAATGCAGCAAATAACATATAGAACTAACAACTAATGTAGCAAGTAATATGTAAAGCTGCTAACAACTAATGTAAGAAGTAACATGTAGAGATAGTAACTAACATAGCAATTAAACATATAAAACTACCAACTAATATGAAGTCTGATAATTACCAACACTTCGAATTGATAGCTATCAATACCTAAAGTTATTAGTTGCTGATACTACGTAATAAAACATATAATTATTAGTAGAGGGGATTTGCTACCTGTTGGCAATCTAGAGTTACTAGTTACCGTCAGCTATAATTGCTAGTTGTCATCACCTAGACAGTGAAACATGTAGCTACTATTAGAGCAAGTATAATAATGGTCTTATAGCCAAGCTAGTTAGCATTTTTGCTGATGTGGAGGAGAGAAGAGAGGAGAGAGAGGAGAGCTTGGCTCTCATGCAAGCAACAAGCTGCACACGGGAGCCTATGCAGTGGTGGGCCCAGATAATAAATGTATGTGAGGAGGAGTAGGAAAGAGAATGTGAGACATGGTACCATATAATAATAAAAAAAACTTTTGTAGACAAATTATTTTATAACTTGGCTCTTATAACTTGACTTATAGCCAAGCACTTGGCTCTATTATTGGATTTGCTCTTAGCAAGAAATACGAACTGCTAGCACCTAGAGTTGCTAGTAAAGGACACCTATAGTTGCTAGTTAAAAAGCAATTTTATTAATGTTTCTAAATCATATTTAATATGCGTCTTAATTTATTAAGCTCGTCGCGTAGATTGAAATGATTCTGACAGAACACAAATCAAATACTCGATTTAATAGATATGGATAATTTGAAGAAAGTAATGAACATGTACAAACTCCATCCTGTATCATGTTGTTGACGCATCCGTTTGCTTGACCCATAAGAGCATAGATTTGTCGTGCAATTTGAGAATCTCGTTGGTCTCCTGGAGGCCACTAACTTAGGCCCCGTTTGGCACAGCTCCACCACACTACTACAGAAAAGGTCATCACAGACGGTTCGAAATCGTCATCACGCATTTGCTATCCGAACCGCCTGAAATTATGGGTCGCTGATAATCCAGTTATCACAGGCGGTTTTCAAACAAATGCGTGATTATCCGATATCACAGGCGGTTTTTTATTACAAACCGTCTGTGATATCGGATTATCACAGACGGTTTGTAATGAAAAACCGTCTGTGATATTCCTCCCCCCTAACAGAATCTATTTCTGTTTATTGGCTAGCCTCAGGAAATGCTAGCCATGCCCTCTGAAACAAGCGATAAACAAGTATAGATACAATTCACATCTCAATTCATTTGACAAACATCCAATTCACATCTCAATTCATTTGACAAACATCCAATTCACATCACATTTCATTCACAGACATAAGGCATCCATTTCGCAAATGAATTAATTGAAATGAAATAAAATATCCATTTACAAATTCAGAATTACAGAGTGATAAGAGCAATAAAAAATCAATCTGCGCAGTGGAACTCTCCATCTGATTTGATGACTTTAGCCCACAAAAACCAAAGCAACTCTCCTCGAATTTTTGCTAAGTCCATTGTTCCAAAGCAGATTTAGAGATGGGCGCAACTCGTAGATAGGAATATCAACGCGCACATATAACACGTGACATGTATGAAATAATTGTGGGAAGATTGACAAACCTTAGCATTAGTGATCTTGGTGGAATCGAGAGTAGTCTCACATGGTGGCACACGTAATATCCACACGTGTTGCCCGGCTCTCGCCGTGGCAATCGCAAAAAATAGAATGTGTTAAATCAAGTGGCATTACTACTATGTGTTGTATATGATTAATTAATATGTAGCTAGGGAATACCGAAACTTGCGATCATGTTTCAAGGGCTTGGCCCCGTCGTCGAGTCACGTGTTTGTTTAACGATGTAGCGAACGACCTTCGTTATTCGAAAAGTTAGATTAGTCATTCGAAAGGAAAGAAAGAGTACAATGTACAATGTATGCGTACCTATCGAGTATTCGGGCGATAGTGTGTACTTGGATTTGTTCTTACTTAGAGAATCAAGGTATATAGCCTTGTTCCATTTTGGTATAATTACAATTAAAATCCAATGGAATTCCTCATTGTATGGCATAAGAACAAATTCCTTATCTTGGTGAGCCAGCGATTGCTTTTACAATATAGTCCTCGACGAAGGATGCATTCTCGATGATGGTATCAATGGCGACCAGCGTGGGTCAAGGAAACCAATTCGTGATTTCGATGATCTAGCTTCGGCATGAATCTATATATAGCACGAAAAAGCAACAAATTGTGACATATATCGGTATTACGTGAATAGAGATCGTGATTGTACAGACTTACGGCGTCCAAAGATCGAGCGAGTGAGGCGTCGAGAGCGTTGAGCGTGAAAAGTTCAAATATATCGTCGAAGGTCACCGCGAAGACACATTCCTGAACTTCGTGAATGAAATGTTCCTGCTTGAATTTGACAGTGATACCTGAGCGCCGTTCTCCCTCTGGCTTATTGGACTGTTCCATATACCAAGTGTGGAATCTTTGGCAACCAAGTTCTAGTTCTAGGAGCTCTTTCTTGAGTACCATCGGGTCGCCTAGCACGAATTTGCGGGCCAATGGCATGTACGGGATATCGTCATCGTCCTTCATCTTTGATTTGCCCCGGCCACTGCCTCGATTGTCGCTCGACTTTATGCTAGTCGACTGTAATGGTATAGACGGTGCAAGTTGCTCTCGCGAGAATAGCTCCCGTGGAGATAGCACCGGTGCAGGTAGCTGTGGTTCGCACTGCCCGTGTGGAGATGTCACCAGTGCAAGTTGCTCTGGCGAGAATAGCACCTGTGGAGATAGCACCGGTGTATGTTGCTGTGGTTCGCACTGCACTTCTGGTCCTGCCACCGGTGAAGAAGCCTCCAGGGAGATGTCGCTTTTGGGCCACTGGATGAATGTTCCAATGGCCTGTCCTAGAGTCACGATCTCGTCGTTGGGGGGCTTCGGTAGCGGGACCACCTCAAAATTGACATACACACCATCCACATTAACTTTTGCGAAGCCTGGCGCTAAAGCTTGACCGTGCACCACGGCCCCGATATGAGACGAATATGCCTGGCCCCAAGCAGCGAACAACGGAATGGAGCCATATCTCACTTGGAGCCTGCAGTTCGTAGGCTCCTACATAACGATACAAAATTAGCTACTCGAATAGGCCTACCAATGGAACAAGCATTCGAGAGGTAATAATTATTACCAGGATGTCGTCCACAGGAAATTTGGACTGGGTATGCGTCGGATTGGACGAGCGGCTACTCGGACGGTTGTGCGGGCTAGCTAGCATAGCGGCGGTGGTGGCTCGATAACTTTCTCATCTGCTTTCCGCACCTCTTCTCTGATTACATCACCCATCTGAGCTAATATCTCCTCTTTAAGAGATTCCTTGATCTCTTCTCGTAGCTGTGCGTCACGCTCGGCTTTGTTTCTCTTCCTACGCCGATACATTCCGGAGTCATCTTCGAAACCATGTTTCCAAGGAACGTAAAGCCCAAGGCCTCTCGTACGACCCGGGTGCTCCTTATTTCCCAGGGCCACGAAGAGCATATCATTCTCCCTTGTTCCCTGGAATGATCCCAGGGTAGATTCAAAACTCAGCTCTTCCTGCAAGAGCACGAAATGTCATTTCAACTCATACGAAGTTGTGGAGTAATTACAAGCTACGTAGTTCTATCGATATCTTACCAGGCGCTGGGACACTTGCTGGTCAGCAGGGTTTCAAAGGAGACATCCCCGATGTCGTTGTAGATGACCTTGCTCTAATCCAATTTCGTCTTGCGGTCATCCGGATAATGGAAAACGGCGGGCGATGTCTGTGCATTGTCGAGTCATCCTCCTTCATCCATCATGGATTTTACCCGCATACCCAGCTGTGCCAAGTCTGTGGGGGTGTGTGTTTTTTGCCTGGAGGGCCTTGTGCACCGTACTTGTACTTTTGAACTCTTCGGACGTCTTCATCGCCTTGAACTCTTCCCATTGTAGTTCCAGGAATGGGTATATATGAAAAGGCGTTTCGTCCGTCTCCACGTATTTCTTGACAAGCGTGCTCTTGAAGTTCTTCCATGCTTTGCACGCCCCTAGGTAGGTTTGTCGTTGCACAGCGTGTAGGTGTTCTTCTGGGAACTCGAACGATGCCAAAATTTCGGTCCACAGCTCACTGGAGTGTCCCACTTGCTTCATGCCCTTTGAATGTCTATGTGGCATATATTATTACTACAAGGTCTCTAAACAAAGTTCTAAGAAGCAATGACACAAACTAGTGTATCCGGTTCATTGAACTCGATACACTAGAGTGTGTCACTTGCTTCATGCCCTTGAAGGTATCAAGTCCTTCGTTTTCCATAAAATTCAAGTCAATTTTATTACAAAGTGCAAAAAAGACATTCAGATTCTTGGTGAGCAGCGATATCGCGACTTCTTGGTGGCGACTATCCATCTGCTTCTTCCTCCTTTTCTTCATCTCGGCCTCGGATCACGTGCGCGATGGCGATGATTCGATTAGATGAATCATCGCTATTGGCGTCGTGAGCCGAGACCGAGATGAAGAAAAGGAGTGGGAAGAAGCGATGGATAGTCGCCACCAAGAAGTCGACGAGGCTCGGCCGCCACCAAGAATCTGAAATTTCTTTTTTGAACTTCGTACTAAAATTTCCTTGAATTTTGTAATACTATTACTACAAGGTCTCTAAACAAAGTGCCTTTCCTAACACCTACTTTAGTTGCTAATACTATAAACCAAATACTATTACACTAGAGTGTGTCACTTGCTTCATGCCCCTTGAAGGTGCATGTGGCATATACACTAGAGTGGTCCTTGATTGCTTAATGTGTTCTCTCAAATTGTAGGGGTGATGTGTAGATACATGGAGCATTTGGGTGGAAAGATCAAGCTGTTTAGTCAGCGCATGACGCCAATTCAAGCATACCATAGCATCCGAGGCACATCCGAGGCATGCTGTTGTGTCTTCAAGACACAGTGCGAGGCACATCCGAGGCTGCTGCTGTGTCTTCAAGACACACTGCAGCCTCGGATGTGCCTCATGCTATGCTATGCTTCAATTGATATCATGAGCCCGACGACACAATGTATTTCTTTCCACCCAAATGGTCAATGTATCTTTCGCAATACTCTTCCTTGATTGGTGCTCTCAAATTGTAGGGTTGCACATGATAAGATGAGGAAGCAAGAAAAGTGAAACATGATGCTCAATGTTACGAAGAGAGGAGAGGAGTAGAGGGAAGGGGGTGAAGGGAGGAGGTGATGTGGACAGAGAGAGGGGGTGATGTGCCTATCTTAGTCCCTAAACAAAGTTCTATGAAGCAAATGACACAAACTAGAGCATCCCGTTCATTGAGCGGAATTCTAGAATGTGTCACTTGCTTCATGCCCTTTGATCATATAATCTTCCTTGATTGGTTAATTTGTGCTCTCAAATTGTAGGGTTGCACAAGATTAATCTTGGCCGTCCCGCTACTAAATCATATACTCTTCCTTGATTGGTTATGCCAAATAACAGCATCAAGCATAACAGTATGAAGCATCAAGCATCAATGTAAGATGTACCAACGTAGACTAATCAACTGCAGATCAAGCATAAATATGTACTATGTACCAATGTATCAAGCATAAAGCATAACACATCAAGCATCAAGCATAACGGATGAAGCATCAAGCATCAATGTAATATGTACCAATGTAAACTAAGCAATCTGCGATAAACAATGTACCAATGTAGTATGTACCAAATAGCATATCATTAACGATATGGCATCAACCTAAACACTAACAAGAAGCATCAACCATAACACTAACAGAAGCATCAACCTAAATATTGTACTATGTACCAATGTATCAAGCATAAAGCATAACAAAGATCAAGCATCAACCTTAGGGTTTTGGTGACCTTAGGGACGGCGGACGAGGAGGAGGCGGCGACGCAGAGGAGGAGGCGGCGACGGAGGAGGTGGAGGAGGCGGCGACGACGAGAGGACGAGGAGGCGGCGGGCTCGGTGAGGCGGCGGCGGAGGAGGAGGAGGCGGCGACGAGAGGAGGCGGCGGCGACGGGGACGAGGAGGCGGCGGGCTCGGCGAGCGGCGACGGAGGAGGAGGAGGCGGCGGGCTCGGGAGGCGGCGACGGAGGAGGAGGAGGCTGCGCGGCGTCTTCGTCGGGGAGGCGGCCGCCGAGGGCTGCGGGAGGCAGCCGGCGAGGGCTCGGGGAGGCGGTGGCGACGACGGGCTCGGGATTTAGATCGAATCGAATAACTACAGCGCACACGAAAACCCTTGGGAGAGGGTATATATGTAGGCAGATTATCACAGCCGGTTCTAAACTTAGAACCGTCTGTGATAACATATCACAGACGGTTCTAAGTGTAGAACCGTCTGTGATAGAAAACTATCACGACGGTTCTACACTTCAACCGCTCAGCGATAAGCCTTTGCCGATCGCCGCAATTAAGACAGCACCAATAACTACACAAAAATGCATTCATATCAACCACCAAACAAATGCATTCATATACAACACCAACCGCTTGATACATTTTGACAAGGTCTCAAATACATCACACATATACATTTTCACATATACATCTCAAAATTGATACATCACACATTTTCACATATACATCTCAAAATTGACTACATCACACATTTTCACATATACATCTCAAAATTGACTACATCACACATTTTCACATATACATCTCAAAATTGACTACATCACACATTTTCACATGTACATCTCAAAATTGTCTACATCACACATTTTCACATATACATCTCAAAATTGTGTACATCACACATTTTCACATATACATCTCAAAATTGTCGCACATTTTCACATATACATTCTTATTGTACTTGCTTATTTCCTTTAAAAATTAGCCCTTCATCATGATCAATGCGTACGTAACTGGTTTCGTCACGTTGTTCATCGTCGACCCTTGGATAAGTATCGACAGTACTTTTAGATCTTCCACCAACGGTGCTAGGAACACATCGATATCATTCCCAGGTTGTTTTGGCCCTTGGATAAGTATCGACAGCAAAATGTACTTTCGCTTCATACACAACCAAGGAGGAAGGTTATAGATGCAGAGAGTCACGGGCCATGTGCTATGTCACGCTCATGCTATGAAAGGATTCATTCCATCTGCATCAGTCCAAACCTTATATTCCTTTGTTCTGAACCGAACTCTGCAAACCTCCTATCGATGTTTCTCCACTGCGCGGAATCAGCAAGGTGTCTTATCATTCCATCCTTCTTGCGCTCCTCCGAGTGCCAACGCAGCAGTTTTGCCTCCTTTGGATTTGCAAAAAACCTTTTCAAACGGGGAATTATAGGAAAATACCATGCCACCTTAGCAGGAGGTCCTTTGTTCGCCTCTGTTCCCTCGCCATCATCTGATTGATTGTTACGTTTGTATCGGGATGCGTTGCACACCGGACATACATGCATGTTTGCATACCCTTTACGGTAGAGGATACAGTCGTTCGGGCATGCATGTATTCTTTCTACTTCCATTCCCAACGGACAAAGAACCTTCTTAGCTTTATACGTGGTTTTAGGCAACTCATTTCCCTCCGGAAGCATGTCCGCTAAAAGACCTAGCAGCGCCGTGAAACTCTTGTCGGACCAACCGTTGCTTGCCTTCAATTTCAACAGTTCAAGCACGGCCGACAACCTCGTGTACTTGCAGCCCGTGTACAAAGGTTTCTCTGAGTCCTCCATCAAGCCACGGAATTTAACATACTGCCTCATCATAGTTCTCTTCTACATCGCGAAGCATCTGATCCAGATTATCATCGTGCAACCTATCCGAATCCGAGCCACAATCGACATCAGCCGGCGGCATGTCGTTCACTTCACAGGCGATGTCATCCGGGGGCATATCATTCACTTCACCGCGATGTCATCCGCGGCATATGATCATTCACTTCGCCATGATGGTCCAACACGTATAATCCTTTTTGAAACCCTCCGAATCAAGTGCGCTTCAATTTGCCCTCGGTTCTTAAACATCTTCAAATTCTCGCATCGATGCATGGACAGCACATATATTCCACCCCTTATTCAACATATCCTCCTCGGCTCTTATAAAAGTAGAAACGCCATTAATGTACTCTTCACTCACACGGCTCGCGGCATACATCCACTTCTGGTCCTACGTTACGTACATATGTAACAACTTAGTATTAAAATCTAGATTAACTAATTATATATAACTACATATATACTGCCACATTTATTATATTGAGACTTAATTTGCCACTCAATTCATATTACAAACACAACATCTATTATATAACCAACAATTTTGCAAAATAACCATCTTCAATAACCACTCATGGATTACTTAGAACTAAATTGTAATGCAATTAAAGAAAAATAATTTTCATTACTAACCATATCTCTACAAAGAACCAGAAAGTCTGAATCTTAATTCAAAGCTCAATCTCGCCTCTTCCCACCAAATTAATCGGCCAAATCGCCTAGCTTCCTCCCGAGTGAAAAAGTGCGCAGCAGATCCGGATCGAAATGAAGACGGATGAGGTCCGAGCAGCGCAATAAATACCCTAGTTATCACAGACGGTTTTAATTAAAAACCGCTCAGTGATAATGATTATCACAAAGCGGTTTTTCTAAAAACCGTGCGTGATAAATATTATCACGACGGTTTTTAATGAAAACCGTCATCATAAGCTTCATACGAATCGCCGCGCGTGTTTCGATGCGTAACGCCGTGTTTCGATCGTCTAATTAACGCCTCTCGATCGTTATACGGCGTCTATATCATTAATGTTTGGGTATACGAATCGTTTGTGCTAAAGGTTAAATATGCGCTCCTAATCCGTGTCTCTTCTACGTCGTACAATATTACAATATACAATACAACATGGCTTCTACTCTCGTTCTTGTGATCATCTCCTTCCTCTCATCTGTTCATCACGAATTGTTCGGCGGAACCTTACACAGCGCCAGCAATTTGCATCCGAGCGCTTCTCGCACCCGCCCGCTCTCCTTCCCGACTTTCTTGCATCCGTCGGCTTGACTGATCCTCCGCCGTCGACGGAGGCGTCTCGCCGCCGCTCAAGAAAGGGAAACGCCCTCACCCCGGTTCTTCTCCGAATGCGCAATGCGGAAGAAGCTCTACACGCATTGCGAGACGGATGGATAGCCTTGCCGATCAAGCGAAACGGCGGATTCGAGAATCTTTCATGCTATCCTCTACGACATTATGGATCTCACGATCATTTGCCCAGCCGCACGAGGAAGTGCTAAGGACAAGGGCAATCTTAACGGCGTTCGAGAATTTAGCGGTGATCCTCCAAGTCCCCAAGTTGAAGAAGAAGCTACGAAGCCCAAAAGAATACAATCTGGGAAACTCTGACTGCGCGACTTTTGTAATAAATTTGCCTCTAATTGAAATTAATAAATTTGCCTTTAATTTGTGATCTCTTGTCTCGTGAGTTCAGTAGTTAAGTTATTAGAAGCAATGTGTACTTATATATTAACCTCGATCTAGAATATGACAGAGAAAGGGACATCACAATGGGTTCTTGTAAAAACCGTCATGAACATTCCTGACGGTTCTTAACAACAACCGGCTGTGATAGTCGACACAACACGAGCGGTTTTTAATAAAAATCGGTGTGATAATCCAGATTATCACGAGCGGTTTTAATAAAAACCGCTCGTGATATTCTAGTATCACGCACGGTTGAGACGTAAGAACCGTCGTGATACTCCTTTTCCCGCCATTAAATACGACTGACGGCCTTCAAATTAAAACCGTCGTAATAGTTTACATTACAGCGGTTTCACAAAACCGCTCGTGATTTGCCGTCTACTATTAGCCTTTACGTAGTAGTGCCACCACTCTGGAGTGTTTGGAGTATTTTGTGCCAAACGGTACAACAAAATAGCTCCACCCAAGGAGTCCCTTAAAACCTGCTGAGACAAAAGTAGCTCCTTGGGTGGAGCTGAAAAAAGTAGCTTCACCCAGCTCCACTTGTGAAGTCAAAAAAAAAACAGCTCCACTTGTGAAGTGGAGCCGTGCCAAACAGGACCTTAATAGTTACCGACCAAGCTTACAAAACGTGAGCACTGTATTTATGTGGCATGACAAAAGTTGCGAGAGCACTCTTAAAATTGACCTAACCTCGAATTTCAAGGACTTCAATTACGTGAACTATCCACAGAAATAAATAGGTTGTAACCAGCTAATGTATTAGAGCAAGTTTAATAAGGCTGACTGTGCTAGCTACAAGGGAATCCATGTCAGCATAGTCCTATGTGGAGGGGAGAGAAAAGGAGAGAGAGAGCCAAGCCGGCTCCCATGCAAGAGTCAGGCTATAGCACAGGAAAAGAGGCGTTATCCATGCATGTACCAATAGAACTAACTGCTATACCATGCATGTATTAAATTATCAATACCCATGTATGTATTAAATGATTAAGAGCTCTTGTGGAGACAACTTATAGCCAGCTTATTGTATGAGTTAGCTGCATCATTATCTTTTGATGACATGGAAATGTATTGGAGGTAGCAGCTATCTATACTATTAAACTTGCTCTAATGTGGATTTCGTGCTGTATAGCTTTTTAAATTTTAACTATTAATATATATTAAAGTATATAGATTGACTACATAAAAATAGTACATTAAATTTATCTTGTAAAATTCTTTCATAATATATATATATATATATATATATATATATATATATATATATATATATATATATATATATATATATATATATATATATATATATATATATATATATATATATATATATATATATATATATATATATATATATATTATTTTATTGGTATATCATGATAATAAATCACAGTCAAAATCTTACATTGGAGATCGTAAAAAATCTAAAACGGCCTATATTCATGGACGGAGGAAGTATATATGAAGTAAGTAAACCCCACTTTTGTATATGCCACCAGCTAAGGTAGGAACGTTAAATACATGCTTCTCACACTTTAGGATCTTTTTTTTTTTTTGCTATGGCTGATAGTTTTTTACTACGGTTGAAGACTTTTATCTATATTATTTAAGATGATAGCCGACAGTGGAAACACCGATGCGGACGGCACATATGATTTTAGATTTAGAAAATCGTTTGAAGAATCCGCTTTAAAAAATGTCACATTTATTTTTAACTTTTAAAAAGGCTAAAAGTCAAAATCCCAAAAGAACATAACCTCAAAGTATAGCCACGCTCCCAGTCCCCTCTTTTGAATTTTCTCTCCTAGCTAGCTATGCTAAAAAAAATGAGTAAGTAGTTATGGTATACCATTTAATAGTGATGTGTATAATTCAATAGTATTAATTTTTTTTAAAATTGAAAGTCTCTGTGATCTGGACGTAAAGCGAGTTAGACTTACGGGACAGAGCAGTAACCGGATCCATCCTCACTCTTGAAAACCACAGGAGTGCGTGCCTCTCGCCTCTTCAGAACCACCCTCACTCACAGACTCACACACCAGTACACCACCACCACCACGGCACCACCACCCCCAGCACCAGTCTCCACTGCAACCCGGCCAGTAACCGAGAAGAACAGCTCCAGTAATTTTCCTCCCAAACCACGCGCAATTTCACCTGCCTGCCTGACTCGCGTGCTAGCTAGCTAGCTGGTCAGGGCGAAGCACACCATGCATATGGCTGCGGCCGCGGCGGCGGTGGCCGTTACGTGGCTGCTGCTCTCGGCGGCGCCCTGGCGGTGCGCGGGGCAGGCGCTGGTGCCGGGCGTGATGATCTTCGGGGACTCGGTGGTGGACGCCGGGAACAACAACCGGCTGCCCACGCTGGTGCGCGCCGACTTCCCGCCCTACGGCCGCGACTTCCCGACCACCCACGCCCCCACCGGACGCTTCTGCAACGGCAAGCTCGCCACCGATTACACCGGTACGCCTTAAAATCCATGTTAATTTCTTTGTCTTTGGTCTCCTCCTGGCTACTTGATTTTACCTTGATTACTCTGAGTAAATAATTACAATGTCGTTGCCTGTAATCCTGTATACGTAATTACGTAGTCGAGAACCTCGGGTTCAGCTCGTACCCGCCGGCGTACTTGAGCCCGGAGGCGCAGAGCGACAACAGGACCCTCCTCCACGGCGCCAACTTCGCCTCCGGCGCATCCGGCTACCTCGACGCAACCGCGGCGCTCTACGTGCGTCACTCAGTACTCATCCATTCCATCGGTCGAGCTAGCACACCATGCCCATGCACAAGCAAACGCTGAATGTAACTGCGTGCATGCAGGGCGCGATCTCGCTGAGCCGGCAGCTGGACTACTTCAAGGAGTTCCAGTCGAAGGTGGCCTCGGTGGCCGGCGGCGCGCAGGCGGCGGCGCTGACGTCGGGGTCCATCTACGTCGTGAGCGCCGGCACCAGCGACTACGTGCAGAACTACTACGTCAACCCCATGTTCGGCGCCACCTTCACGCCCGAGCAGTTCGCCGACGCGCTCATGCAGCCCTTCACTTCCTTCGTCGAGGTAATTAACTAAGCACTAAGCACAGAAGTATATACTGCCGTTCATCTAGCTCTTCATTCATTAATGGAATAAAATACAATTTTACCCATCTCAACTGCTGCAGAAGTCCAATTACCCTCAACTATTCCAATACTGGGCTGTGTTTTTAAGTCTAATGAGGGTGTTAGTACAGTTTGGTAGCTTAGGATAATTTCAGTGCAGGGGTAATTTAGACTTTTTCGTAATTAATGCCAGCTTGCTACTCCTAGAGTTGTAGTAGTGCCTAATTTGCGTATCCTCTTTGCTTAAATTTCTAGACCACTAGAGCCAAGTAGTAGTAAGAGCTAACTAGATTCAATTACCCTGCTCCATTTTAGTTGAGTTCATTAACGACAAGGTAGGACAGTGCTAGTCCCAGTATACAGTAAGCTATCAAGGGTGTGTTTGGTTGCCTGAATCTTCTTCGTTCTGGCTGGATGGATCCGTATAATCTGAGAAAAAGCCTGTTTAGTTGCCTGTATGAGTGGATGCAGCCTGTATGAGCGGATGCAAAAATACGCCCTCATCCTGGATGGGTGGATACAGGATACGCTCAAAATGAGTTTCACTGGCCATCTTGGATGGGTTGATGCAGTGTATCTTATGCGATCCCACGTGTCAGCCTCTCAGGTTTGGTGGACTGCATCCGCTCATACAGGTAACCAAACAGCATCTCAGTTTTTTTGCATCCGCTCATGCAACCTCACCAAACATCTTCTTTTTCTGAAATACGATTCCACTCAGCCTGCATCCACTCAGTCAGGATATACGATACAACCTCCATCTACGAACCAAACACACCCCAAGATACTTCAATCTTGAGCAGACAGGCAATTGAATAACCTGCAGAAGAGGAGTGATGGATCAGAGGTCACAGGATCTATAGGTAGGGGCCGTTGGTGGGAATCAATGGCCTCAGTTACTCTGCTGCTCTACCAACATGCATGGTTACAATTGCCTGCCTGCCTACCATTCTTCAAAGTGCGTACGTAACTTCGTTGTTGTAGCATCAATGCGTACCTAGTCCTTTTGGAGAGGCCTGGGTCCACCATCCCGGGCATCCCTGGGGATGTTCCTGTCACATGTCATCCTCACTAGTACTTAGTTGCAATATGAATAATACCGGCTTTCTCGGAGCAATCTTTTCGTTTCTCTCGCTTACGTCTTATTTTAAAGACTCCAGGTAAAACAAAGGATTACAGATACATTCTCTTATCTCGCATAGCCATCTCTTCTATACTGCTCGTTCTCTTTTTTTAAAAAGTTATTTCTTACAATTATCACTATTTATTTTTAGCTAAAACTATCAGTCACAGCTAAAAACCGTTAGCTATAGCAAATACGAACATCTCTTTAGACTCATCTCTTTAGATAAAGAGATCGTTCGTAGCCCATTCGTATTAGTTTCTGCTTCTGATTTCTTCTTAGAAAAGCTAAAAACTAATATAAATATATGGTTTCTCGAAGCGGCTTCTCCGCTCTTCTCCCTTTTATCTCGCTTCGAGGATAAAACAGAGGTCACGGGTGCATCACCCACCCTACTCCTCTCGCTTTTATCACGTGCATACATCTCTCCCTCACTTTTTATATCCCTCGCCATTTTCTTATAAAAATTATTTTTTTCAATCGCTACTATTTATTTTTATTAAAAACCGTAAACTGCAGAAAAAAAAACCATCTGATGTTGTATCAAAATGAGCAAATAAAAGTGCCAGCTAGCTTCGGCATGTACGTAGCATCTTGTACATCCAGGGAAGAAGGGTTTAGCTTCTAATAGCAACCGTAAGAGACTTTGACCTTAACTAACTCAAATCCTCAGTTGATGCGTACCCACAAAAGAATTAAAGCCCAAACCTTAATTTCCACAGCTCATCACACCAAAAGCCATGTACTATATATAATTCATGACCATTGCAGGAGCAATCCTTGCATATTCCATTGCCCATATCTGATCAAGCCCTGGTCATCTGCCAAACGTGTACAGGGACATCAATTCCTGTACCTGTTCACCCAACACCGGACCTCACACCAATCCCCATCAATACACACGGAAAGTCCATTTCCGTGCCATCATGAGACGGAGGTAGGTTTTTAAGGAGAACCTGCAACCGTGCTGGAGTTTTGGACATTTTTAGCTCCGGTATATCACGTTAATACCAACTTTGATTCTCAAATCACTGTAATACCAAATCTAGCATCCTTCCTGACCGCACGACTCCGAAGGCGTGACATGTGTTAGTCGTGCGGTCAGCGACTGCACGACTACTGTCACCCTTTTTTTTGTTTTATTTGCTTTTCGGTAATAAAAAATAAAAAATTGCGAACAGTAGTAGTCGTGCGGTCCCCGATCGCACGGCTAACACGTGTCATGCTCTCAGAGTCGTGCGGTTGGGAAGCGGGATAGATTTGGTATTATGGTGGTCTGGAAGTCAAATTTAGTATTAACAAGTATAGAGGGTTAGAAATGACCAAAATTCCGAGAGGGAAGCTGCGACTGGCAAAGCCATTCACAGATGTGAGAGGCCTTACGGGAAGAGATCTCTCTTTACTCGTACCACTGCACTGGTGTGGCCGTGTCGCCATTATCACCGGTCAATACTACCTCGATCCATAGCGTCTCGTCACATGCATGGGGACCCTACTCCTACATGAAAATGCTGACACGGTGGTGGGTGGTCTTGGCAGCAAAATCTTAATGCCACACAGAGAATCAATGCAGTAAATGCAGTCCTGGAAGCACTACTACGTACACCGGGACAAGAATTCTCACCGAAAAAACAAGAGTTGAACTCGATCACTCGTATTTACAGTTTGAGCAATTAGTTCTTCCAAGCCTGAATCTCAGGTCAAGGAACGCATCGACTCCGTGAATGGTGCAGCGTGCTTGAGACTGGTGCTCGCATGGACATGCATGGCTCATCAAGACGCTAGCGAAAAATCCTCCTGCTGATCGATTGGCACGCGCGCAGGGCCTGTACGGGCTGGGGGCGAGGCGGATCGGCGTGACGTCGCTGCCGCCGACGGGGTGCCTCCCGGCGTCCATCACCCTGTTCGGCGGCGGCGGCGGGTGCGTGGAGCGGCTGAACAACGACTCCCTGACGTTCAACAAGAAGCTGGAGGCCGCCTCGAACGCCGTGAGGAAGCGGCACTCGGACCTCAAGCTCGTCGTCTTCGACATCTACACCCCGCTCCTCGACCTCGTCAGCAACCCCACCAACGCCGGTAAGACCAGCGCGCGCGCGCGCGTTGATGCCTTCTGCGGCGTTTGATGATATAACGACTGTGCGCACGCACGCATGCGGTTGTAGGGTTCTTCGAGCCTCGGAGGGCGTGCTGCGGGACGGGGACGATCGAGACGTCGGTGCTGTGCAACCAGGGGTCGCCGGGGACGTGCGCCAACGCGACCGGGTACGTCTTCTGGGACGGATTCCACCCCACCGACGCCGCCAACAAGGTGCTCGCCGACGCGCTCCTCCTGCAGGGCCTCCAGCTCATCTCATGAATGATGACATCCATCTCCTCCTCCCTGCCTACGTTGTGATATGATCCATCCATCCCGTCCCGTCGTTCGTTTTGTTTGCTTGCTGTCCATGATCCTCCTTAATTCCGTGTAGCCTCGTCGTATTTGCCTGGAGTGGTGTGAATGTGCTGCCGTGTATTACTGCTGCTAGTTTGGGATGTTTTTGGCACTGTATGATTTGCTAGTTGTGGTAATCGATGTAATGTAGCGTATTTTCCCAGGGATAATAAGAAACATGTGTTGGTGCTCACTGGCTTCCGGTGAGGTTTTTAATCGGGCGTACTCTGCGGTCTAGAACGCTCGTGCCACCCATCAATGCGCCTGGGCAGACCGGGCCCACATGTCGGTGGTGCATTCTTCATGTGCTACTAACTACTGCGCGGCCTTTCAATGCACTGCCCAGACAGCAGAGTAGCAGCAGCCTATTTTTTTTATGTTCTTTAAAAGATAGTATGACTGTTCTTTTTTGACTTTAGCTTTTCACTTTTAACTGTGTTTTATGGCTTTTTCGTATAGTTAATTTGTAGATTTTATCTTAAAAAGGTATTTTGTTTGAAAGATAGTTACCTTAGAAAAATCGAAAAATAACTTTTATAGTATGCAAAGAAGAGGCTCATTAGTAATTACCAACGAGAAGATGCACTTCCTTCGAATAAGCTGTTACTCAGAAGTCAGAATAAGCGGATACATTTTACGGCAGCACGCAACACCTACTACTACTGCAGTGTCCAGACTCAATTCACTTCTCTCATCCAATTTCGCCATACCTCTATTCACAGCAGCAAAACATGACACGGTAAAATGTGTACCTCTACGAGAGTTCAAACCCGGTATTTGAGCTGATTGCGTACAGCAGCTTGATCCTCAGCGTACTTGACCGCTTGTATGTTGGAAGCTGCAAGACAACAGAAGGAACAGGAAACACTTAGAAGGAAACGTAGCATAACGTGGTCAATGCTCGATGGGCAGCTATTCTAAGAAATTAGGATTGTCGGATGCCGAACAAGTCACAAGTTATTATAGTAGCAGCAGGGCTCAGTGATGACAGGGATATGATATAGCTGTACCTTGAGCGTGTTGTAGCATGTGGAAGCAGATGGAAGACGGTCCACGTCTTGCCCTCCAATGGTAGCCCAAAGTGTCACATCACATGGAACCTAAGCAAACGACACAACATCGATAAATCGAAAGTGAACAGTACAAAAATCACACAGAGAACTAACTACATCAACCATGTTTCTCAGAAAAAAAAATCAGTTTGATTAATCAAACCTTATGAATTGTGAAAGAAGGCTGCAAGTACTTGAATCCAAGTAATGGAGCTCGGGAACAGCTTGTCACAAACTTTAGTAGCATGCAGCGTTCTGTTGGCTTAAGTCCTTTGATAACCTGCACATTTCAATAGCAAACACGTTATTATGACCATTTCGCTTTAGCCCTCATAAGCAATGCTACGAGAATTACGGTAAGATATTATTTGTATTCACAGTTGGTCAACAAAAACAGATATTTGGCTAGACCAGTTGATTGTGTGCATCACATGCCAACAGGCACCAAAGCAGCAAAGACCAAATGGCCATCATATTTGACAGACACACCATTTAGCACAAAAAAGGAGAGGAAATGCATGCTCCAGAAGCAAATAGCCTGGAGCCCTGGACATTGCGGTATGACAGGAACAAACATGGAGAACTTAGGTTGTTAGCATGATGATTCTTGCAGAGATCATATAATAAATCTATTATACCATCTACTACAATGCCAATTGTCAACAAGAATGACAATTATCAACAAGAATACCAATTGTCAACAATTATCTGGCAACCCGTTTCCTCCAACTCAAAATAAAATAAATTCACCACAACTGCAAAACAGTGGCTGTAGAAGTGCCAATGTTCTCACCACACAATAGAATAAATAAATAAATACTAACTACATAAACTCCATGCAATTTCCAAATCTGACATGTATTTGCATGAGTTTTGGCAGAAAAGCTGATAGGTCAAAGAAAGATGTACTTGTCCTAGACTCCTAGCTATCAAGTTACATGTAAAATTGCAATAGCGTGAGGGGGCATATCTAGTGCAAACTCATGTCTAGGTGCAATCATAGAAACATTCTGTGTGGACAGTTGGACAAGGGTTTGTGGATCAGATGTGAGGGGACTTGAGGGTCACGTGATCAATAACTTTCTCAATAACCACTTCACATGTCGGAAAGTTATTTATGAGGACTCCAACCTTCTCAATGCCCTAAAATCTGTCTCATCCAATGGTCCGAAATGGAATGTTAATGATTGTACCTAGTTATAAGTTTGCACCAGATGTACCCGATAGCATTGAAGCAAAATGACCAAAATCAGACGAATACACATACCTCCCAGAAGAGTTTAACGGTTCGACTTGACTCAGTATAACCACCAGTATACTTGGTGTTGTTCCGCAGATCATCGACATCAAAATCCTGTGATCCGCCTGAAAGTAACTGTATATGGAAACCATAAATTAGCATTATTTCCAAAAGTCTGGACTATCACGCTTCCATTTTTTATTTTTGAAACTCTACGCCATACAGCAAAAGCAAGCTAATAAACTGCAACTGCTATAACGGATAGTGCAAATAGCAACCACTACACGTCAGTCATATAGTACTTTTTGGGCTTGTCAAATACATTAATTGTATGTTTGGGTTTTTGGTTAACTAAAATTAGTTTTTTTTTTACACAAGAAGTGTGAAATGGTGCTTCATGTGCCAATTTTCAAATTTGAATTTCAAAGTAACTCTAAATACTAATCATTTCTACTGTTTAAATCAACAATTTTGTTTCAAAATTTAACATAATACATGAACTTCAAAACATTTGATTTTAAATATTGATATTTGAATTTAAGTTTCAAATTTAGACTTTTATGTTTTAGTGCTTCAATTTAGAAAATTTTAAATTTATTTTCGGTATCATCCATAAGGGCAATTTCAGTTTCAGTAGTATCCATATAGGGGGAGAGAGTTACCTGATTAAACTCATTTGCATTAAACAAGCTCAGCCAAGATGGTGAAATGATATCACTGAGTCCTCTATAAAATGCATTTGTGAAAGGAAGTATCTGCAGGGATTACGATATTATCAAAAGGATGCTTACTGATACAGAACAAAAGCTTTCAAATCACAAGAAAATTGAGCCAAGGAACAAACCTGGCGGTTAAGCTTGTAGTCTGCTATCGCATGAACATAGTGCAATTTATTTTCATTCGTAACAGAGATATTTTTGCCACCAGGTCTCAGTTCATGGATAATTCTTTTACCACCCAACTCTTCAGTCAGAGTAAAATCCAAACATAGGTCCTCAACGTCCCCGTCATAGTGCTGTTTGATGGGAAGGTAAGACATTGTTGTTGTCAAAAAGATGATACATCAAAATGGTATCTCTATAAGATTTCATCCAAAAGATACCCAAACTAAATATCGCCTTCGTCTTAGGAGTTAATACAGCATAATTGATCCCCAAACAACAATAAACTTTCCTGAGGCTTAAATCATGCCAAAGACATATGATAAACTGCAATATATGCATAGTAATGATCAGGGTTCAGAAAACTGGCTGGTTACCACCAGATTTCGAACCGCTCTGGTTGAAAAAAAATCCAAATCTAAATTTGACTGGGATTTGTCCTGTTTGATCGGTCTTTAAATTTTTCTTTTTTGCGGTTTTCAAGTGATTACCGCCAATAACCATCGGCAAACTGGAACCGACCATGGAGCGGTTTCTATTCCGAGAACGGTTTTCTCATCCCTGGTATTGACTCTAGTCCTAGAGGTACCGATAACCACCTTTCATGAACATAACAAATGCAAGACATTTCAAGATTGAAACAACATGCAACGTGGCAACAAGTCATAACTCATAGCTCAATCAATATTCATCAATGTACCAAGAGAGATACGCTAATCAACAAGAACAGTACATTGGCCATCAACCAATCTTAGAATCGTTGCTACTATCAATAGCAAAAGCAATACTCCAAGTGGTTTTTTTAATCTCACTAGATTAAACAGAATCAGCATTTTAAAGAAAAAACAATAAAAGTCTATAGTACCTTGAGTTGCATTAGACTTCTATAAAGCTCAGAATCAAGTGTTGATAATTCATCCAAGAAATTATAGCGCCCTAGAAGTTTCTGCACAAATACTGGTGAAAAACAATAGTCCAACAGAATCCCCTCGTAGAGTGCTTTGCCAACAACTCGACCAAGAAATTCAATCATATCAATGCTGTTGTCCAAGAGCTTAGCAGAATTGCTTGGAATTAAGCTACTATCAGACGTTGATGTTTGTGAAAACAGCCCATATCTGTTCCCAGAAGATAGTAAACAAAAGATAGCATCAATGAATAAAAAAGCTTCTGAATTGGAGACCAAAAGATTGAGGGCTAAAAATTTTCACAGTAGGCATACTCTGGACTGAAGGCAGCCTTAGACAGATCAGTTAAGAACTCCTTTGATAGACCACCATAGTCCAAACCAGCTTCAGGAAGGCCACATTCACTCACAAATGACACATGAATGCAAGATTTCAACTTTGATCGGAGACAATTCAACTGCCTATATCCATCTTCAACAATGTGACCTCGACGAATGACTATCTCGATAGATCCTGGACCTGGCCCAGAGACTTCACCGGCAACTCTTCGTGATGCTTTGTCTAACTCAATAAATTCTCTAAATATCTGCACTCTGGGTAAAAGCCATCAAATGATATTAAGAATTAGTACTGGATAAAAATGCTGAAGTACTAAAAATGTGTCCTGCTTGTAAAAATAAATTAGATGTTGCCACTGATCAATTTCATCAAGCAAGTGAAATAATGTGACTATGCACTAGTAGGATATTATTATCAGGCCAGTGCAGCATTGCTGCATCCAGTGCTATACTGCAATATAAACATATAGGGCCACTAAATAAGCTCACACAGTGGAAAGTGTACTGCTAATGTCTCACCTAAAATTTAAGAAACCTCAGATGAAATGTTAGAAAACAGTAATGCAAAGTTGACAGTTGACACCTTTTAAAACAAAAAAAGAAAAAGGACGCGGTAATGATATTGGGGTTTGGCCCTTTGGTTAAACGAAGCATTGCTAGTGGAAAACACATACTTTCCTCAACCAACAGATGCAGCATTGATAGGTAAACTTTCCAAAACTCAAAAAAAAATCAATAAAAAAATTCAGCACAGTAAGAAACATAAGTTTTTACATGGCAAGGAAAAAAGAATCACTGCTGCAGACAATCATGGTATGCAAGTAACTCCCTGTTGGATCTACAAAAGAAGTGTGACAGTACAACGATGATCTAATATCTAAAAATAATAAGGTTAAAAGGTTGGCATTTTTCAAGAGCTAAATACAGTTGGATACCTCTCCTCAAATGGATATACATGTGGTACTGTGGTAAGTACAGAGCTCCGAGTAGGAATTCCTGAAGAAATACTTCCTGGCAAAGTAGCAAATGCTGCTTCATGGGCTCTGGCAGCCGCTGCAATTGGAATTCGGCCAGTTCTAGCAGGCGCCAACCACAGAGAAATAGGACAAAACTTATGCCTGCTGTCCCTTTCATAGAGTAGATTAAGACACCTCACAGTCACATCTATAAGAGGCTTGCTGCTGCTTCCACCATTCTGGATGAAAGAATTGTATACAAACGTATTAAGTGCTGATGCAATCTTTCGTTGCTGTTCTAGAGTGAAAGGAACCTGTGGAGTCAGAGAAGGCAAAACACATCATCAATATGCGGGTGGGGGAGAAAGACAGAGAGAGGTGAGGAGTGGGGGTAAGGCAATGTTACCTGCTTCTCATAAAACTCAATATCATCTAGCACGAGCAATAGGTGTCCGTATATTGCACAGAACAAATGCAACATGTGCATTAAATCCTTTCCAATACATTCAGATCCTTGTCTCATAGTTTCAATATCCCATAAAATTAATGCATCATCGTAAGACTGCTCAGAAATTAAAGGACTATCAATCAAATTGGTGCCTTCTGCATCACTTGATTTCCCTGTAATCTTCTGGAGCACATTTGCCCACTTGTTTGCCGTGTCCTTGACATTCCTTCTTTGCCTCATGGAGGATGTTTGCTCACCTGAACTACTTGTAGCCAATTGTTTATCATGTTCTGATTCCTGAGATTTGTGGATAGCTTGACCAAAAATGGATATTTCTAATGCCCCCCATAAATCAACAAGAAATCCAGGGGTGAATGAGAGCATATTCAGAATAGGCAACGAACCAATAGGCGGGTTCAGTGACGAGAAAATTCTGAGCATGTAATAGTAAAAGCATATAACATCTGACAATTTTAGGCTCCGAAAATGAATCTGCCTCAGGGTCGGATCATGGTTGGTTTCCCTCTTGCAGGAAACATCCTCCTTTGCCAACACCAATAACTTTCTAAGGTGCCACTGTTGGTAAATTGGCTTCAGAAGGTCCACAAACAATGTTCTCATGCGGCACATGTCATTGGTGTCGGTTTCCTCAGTAAGATATGTATCAGTGTAGAAAGCACTATCACCGAAACATTGAAGCGTTCCCTTGCTTTCCTCGAAAATTTTCAGCAAGTTTTGGGAAATACAGTTAATAGCATCAACATATAGGCAACAATCTAGCCCTTGGATGAAGCACCCCGAATTGGATAAATCATCATGCTCCGTAGCTAAAGTTACAAGATTTCCAAGAGCCCAACCACAGTAGGGAATGGTACTGGCACCAACACTAGAAACCTCTGACTGCTCCAGTTTAATTATTTCTTCAAATATTTTATCCTTGGAGATCTGCTACCACCTACCATGGCTTGATCAGTTCCACATTTACAAGTCGATCTTTAAAAATAGAAGGGCGAATTGCTCCGTAGTCCATACCATCACAAAGATCATTCGAGTTGGAAAATACAATCAATGTGTCACTGACATGTGGTCTCAGCCTCCCAAGGCCCACTTGTCAGCCTCACATGCAAAGGCATTTTCCAATTTGTCGTGAAAAATAACACATCAAATAAATCGTGAAAAATTATGTAAAATCGAAATTGTTAATCCCTAGAAGGATAAGCATGCCAAGGTCTCACTAAAAAACTGTAAATACCATGGAATCGACTTATTTTATATCTAGATGCCAGTAAGATGTGTTGTGCCTTTTTAGAAATGCTAGGCTTAAGGACTTGAGATAGGTAGAACATGAAAATGGAATAATATTCATGATCTTGCACAAACTTGCAACTAGTTTATTTACCATTGCGCCAGTGGCATAACAAATTAAAGTTTCATTAACTAGTATCAGTGTCCTATGATGGTACACCAACATTCAGACTTATAGAGCAGTACATTGACCACAAACAGTACAGTAAATGATGCTTAGAACAAAATAATTATCACTTGGAAAATCAGCAGATCAACTATAAGTCTATAACACAATAACACACAGCTTTGCAAATTGCAACCATTGAGGGATTGACTACATGAATAATGCATCATTATCATGTCAGCAGCACAAGAATCTATCAGTTGAGGGTCTAACTCCTTGGAGAGTCAATGCTTCCATAGCAAATCAGTGGAACAACATGCAAAATGCCATAGTCCACATCAAGATCTTAAGACCCTTACCAGTAAAATGCTGAGAGACGGTTGCAGTACAGATATGTGTTTTAGAGCAGGTAACAGCAGAGGCGGCAGGCGTTTGCAAAGATACGGAATAGTGAGTATAAGAGTAAAGTATTCCTTTGAAGTATCATTTAGATCAACCACCCTCTCTGCTCTTGTAGAGTGGAAAGGGCGTAATGCAACGGTGACTGCACTAGCAGTAATCAGGAGTTGATCATCTGTTGCAAGTGCAGAAGTTATCTTCCCCGAGGTAACATGAGGACCAAGACCTTTTATATATCTCCTAACACAGCTATATGTACTACTCTGGCTTGCACCAATAAATTCAATCAAACTCTCCACGGAGGCATCAGCAGCTCTACTATTCGCACTTTTTAAGTTTTTCCATGTTTTGCAATCAGTTAATGACACAGCCAACCGCACAGCAATAGCAGTAATTTCAACCATATTTCCATCCTTGCAACAAGAATGGTCACACCTGGCAAGAATGAAAGAGCATAGTGAAATCAGCCTTTTTGCCTGATAAAGCCAAATAGACCTCTCTTCTGGCATACCCACAGCAAAGGCACAGAAGTTTTTGCTTGCATCTACATACAAAAGATACATGTCAGTTGAAAAGGAAGGCACATTGATTAAAAGAAAAAGTACCTCCCCAAACAATTTGGTTTTCTGTTGCATGACTAAATCTAGCCCAGTTCAGACTTTTGGTGCTTAATAACTTAGGGGGTGTTCGTATTGGCTGTGGCTGGTGGCTTTTGGCTACGGCTGATAGCTTTTGGCTGAAAATGAAGAGTAGTGGCTGAAAAAAGTGGCTTTTAAAAGGAGAGAGCGAGCGGCAGAAAAAGTGAGGAAGAGATGCGTGCATGAGACGGGAGCAAGAGAAGTAAGGTGCGTGATATGTCCGTGACCCCCTGCTTTATCCTCAGAACGAGACGAGAGCAAGAGGGGTGGAGAAGCCGCTTTGAGAAGTTAGGTATTCATATTAGCTTCTAACTTCTTTAAACAAAAGTTAGAAGCAGAAATTAATACGAAAACCCTCTTAGTTTACTATATGGCAACTTAAGAACGATTCTGGCTATTATCACATTATGTACTAATCATGTAATAATATTTGTATTATCTTCGAATGTTCATGTTTGAGAGATTCTATCAGTAGTCAGCATGCATCTGGTGCTGAGTAGCCATAACCAAGGTTACCAGGTAGGGAAAATAAAACTTGGACCCACTGCACACTTCGTATCTACCAAAGCTTGGTGTACATGTTAAATGTCAATTTAAAGTTATAGGATCGTAAGGGCCTTCTCACCCCAAAAGCTAGCGTGGTGAGGGACTCCCCCACTTTTAAGTTAGGTCCCTTGCCCTTCCACAACCAATGTGGGACTATTCCAACAATCTCCCCCTTCACACATTGGTGTCCCTCAGCTCTTCACCGCCCCTTCACCGTACACCAACGGTCCCTCAGGGTCCCTTCACCGTACACCGACGGTCCCTCGAGGTCACAGTCCATCAGGTGTTCACACACTAGTGTCCATTGGGCCAGAGATGTTAGAACCGGACTCTGATACCACTTGTAGGATCGTAAGGGCCTTCTCACCCTAAAAGCTAGCCTGGTGAGGGACTCCCCCACTTTTAAGTTAGGTCCCTTGCCCTTCCACAACCAATGTAGGACTATTCCAACAAAAGTACTTAACTGGTTTGAAATACCTTCCACCCCCAGATATCGCCATACCTTCCACCCCCAGATATCGCCATCACCAAGATTATCGCCAAGGTTAACACCAATGAGACTATAAGAGTAATTGTCTGATTGATAAAATTGCCACAAAACCTATCAATTTTGTTAAAATGACTTAAAAGCCATCATTCTGGCCTATGACATCCATACATTCTCCTCCATTAGATCATTGACTAGAGATCAATAAGTTGTGCCAGCCCAATGAATCAAGAGTCCAAGACAAATATTGTTGTCATATGCTTGCCATATTGCATTGTTTCAACCATCAATATATAAATATATCAAAAAAAATATTTTTGTTCTCCCATCTAGACTATAGTTTATTTCAGTTAATAATAATTCCTTTCAAGAATAGGTCATCCTCATGGGAGGCTTGAACAACCTAAGGATTATAATCCTCATAAATAAAAAGAAAAAAGGAATGCACTAGTAAAATATTCAAGTTGACGACAAACAGCAGAATTGGTAAAAGTAAAAGTTTGATTATTAAAAAGGCGTACCCATGGAGTTTATGCTATTCAATAAAATTTTGAAGCATGTTGTGATAGACTTCACAGTCTTGGCCTGTTGCCCCTTGTACCAGCTTGATGGTTGAGTAATGAAGAAAAGAAATGGCCTAAGCATCTTGCTTGATATCCATTGATTTGTCAAGTTGATATCAGGCTGGTTTATTAATACTTCCCACTCTTCATGAAGTTGTTCTGAAACCATTCTTATGATATGGTACCTTCTCCATACTCGCTGGCATAATGAAAAAAAATAGCAGAGGGCATCCATTAAATGAGTGCACAACACAAAGAATCGTTCAAGCAAAGCACAACAGATATCTAGCTCACGTACATTGACACTTTGACAGGGCATTGCGTCTACATTGGATATATATCTCTAGATCAATAACTATAACTTTTGCATTAAGATTTTTCTATTATTAAGTTTTTCTCTGCATGGTTAGCAGAAAGATCCACACACAGGAAGCATCCAGAAGGCCAGAAACCACATTGGATTTCGCATGTAGATTACAAAAATACGGGTGCCTCAGGAGGTGCTTATGAGAAGAAAGGAGAGAATAATCTACAGACAGATCACCAAACCTGCGCTTCATCATTTTTTGGATACTTTAGCTTGCTAGGGAATTAAGTTATTTATCAGATAACTTCCAGTGCTGTTTGCATAGAGGGAAATCAGAAAAAATTCAGAACGGGTTAACACCGCAAGTACCAATTCCCAACCCTAATCTGAACCAGAACACATGCAATCCATGCCAATCATCAAATAATTCATGACAATAGCTTTAGTTGCCCATAAAGCAGTGTAGCTTGGAGATTGTCAGACCAGGAACAGTAAAAACACACCAAATCCTTCTATCGTTCACATGAAACTTGACACAATCCATAAAATATCCACAAAAACTGCAGTCCTCCAAATCTAGTAAGTTATCAGTCATCCATTCCAAGCAGCAATGAATTAATCCGTTCGATTTTATTTGACCATCGCGCATCTATTAGGAGTTAAGACTAACTCCTATGGCAGGAGATTATCACAAACTCCTTGCAAGTCCACATCAAATTAAAAGTGCCCTCCATATTGTAGTATAGTCCTACAAACACAGAATCCTCCAAATAAATTAAGCAATTAATGAACCAGTCAGCCTGTATATTTACAAAAACTACAGTCTACACTTGCAAACAATAAGCACACCCATCCACATAACACCACCTCTTACTGTTTTCTGTGGTGTGTGCATAGAGGGCACAACCTTTACTCATTGCAGTCCTCCATCTGCTCAAGTAAATCTCCGGATTCACCTACTCAAAACAATATATCTAAACATAAGCTTGTAAACACTCACAAAAACAACCACATAACCATGTCCCTCAATGCCATCGCCCCCACATGGCTCTCATTCTCTCAAGAACTTCCTGCTCTCTCACTGTCTTCTAAAAGTACCATAGATCTTCTCGTCCATCTATAATTCCTCTCTCCCAGAAAACCGTCGCACTCAAGCCATTATGCCAATCAACAAAAACAAGGAATAAGCTACCAGTATCAATCTTTGATATTCTCAATGAGCACTGCCTCATTTTAGCCACGAACATCACATTCTCCTGGCCATATGACTATATGAGCATTATATATTTGCTCAGGCTAAGCACAAGCTTCTAGTTGCCAGTAGAACTGTAGAACCATCGAGACTTCTCTCCTACCTTTAATCCTCTCATTTTGAAACTCTGAAGCCCGCATATAAACAATGAGCATGAATAATGAACTTGTGTATTTCTTTTTAAATGCTCATATGATATTGTTTACAGATTTGGTAAATTGCTAGTGCTGTTTGTACAAAAATAATTATGAGTTTCTGGGTATTTTGGCAGCACCTTCCAACTTAAAATTTTGAGAATCACAGTGAGCCAAGTGTAGCGATTCCGGTTAACCCTTTTGGCCTAAGCAAGGACGAAAGCTCAAAGATTTGTTACACACGGTTAGTGTATCCAACGTGGGTTGCAGTGTACTTGAAGCCTAGGGCTTTAGAACTGCCGTCATAGTTTTCGGACTTCATTCTAACTTCAAAAATGAAAAAAAAAACAATGTTCTCACATTTCTTTGTTAGGATGCTCATACTCAAAGCTGAATCCAACTCCCAAATTTTGACGCCGGCAACACTTACATCTAGCCACATGCAGATCATTCAAGTTAGGACAAAGTCCATATAACACTCTGAACTTTGGTTGAAAGTCCGCCCTATATAACACTCTGAACTTTGGTTGAAAGTCCGTCCAGCACCCCAACTATGAAACCAGACATTTAACCCCCCTTCCCCATTTTGCAATCCAGTTCAAATAACACTTTGCCTCGGTTTCGGATGGTGGTATTACTCACATGGCACGATGAGTGAACAGTTTTACCATGTAATATGATACGCTGGCCAAGTTTAGGTAAATGACATATGAGACCCATTGGGCCTTCTCTCCTAAATCGAAACAAAGAGGGAGGGAACTACAGGCAGTGTACATGGAAGCAAAACTAGGAGCTCGGTGGGGGAGAAGCCCTTGTGGGTCTTACATATCACTGGCCCAACTTGGCCAACATGTCATCTACATGGCAAAACCGCCCACTCATCGCAACACGCGAGCAATACTACCATGCGACACAACGTCAGGGTGTTATTTAAATCGGATTGCAAAGTTCAGGGCTCAAATGTCTGATTTCATAGTTTAAATGCTGGACGGACTTTTAAACAAAGTTTAGGGTGTTATATTGACTTATTCTTTCAAGTTATCAAACTGACTGTGCACCACCCGGTCCACTCGTACCCATCTGTCCATCCTAGATTCTTAATCAGGATTCAGATCAATCGATTCTGTCAAGACAGACGAGCCATACCCCAGATCGATTAAACTACCAAAAAATTGAAAAAACAACTCCGCGGTCATGAGCAGCAATCGGATGCCAGATAGGATTAGGTGGGTGGGTAGTTATAGTGGCATACAGGGTGTGGCTGAGGAGAGGAGCGTGGTACGGCGACGGTAGGTAGGTACCTGGATGGTGAGGGCGGCGGCGGCGGCGCGGCGGAGGTGGCTGCGGAGCTGCCGCTCCTCGGAGACCTTCTGCAGCAGCGCGTCCCGGGTGATCTCCCTCGCGCTCGACCCCCTCAGGGACACCTACGGGAAAAATCGGTCAGAGAGAAAGAGAGGGGAAGGGAGGGAGGGAGTCGAAGATGCTGAGGGAAGAGAGGGAGGAACCTGGCGGTAGCCGGTGGGCGGCACCGACATCGCCGGTGGGGATGGGGGGAGGGAGGCGCCGTGGTGCGGGAACCGAGAAAGAGAGAGATGGACGCGTCCACGAGTGGGTCGTCTTGGCTGGACGACGCGAGCGCAAGCGCTAGTTATTTCTTTTTTTTTTCAGACTCGGGCTGTGGGATCATCGCTCCCTTAAATTTTTAAATTCTAATTATTCACGACAAAACTTATAAAGAAATATTTACATGTAATTTTTATCATATAAATAATATTAAAATAATATCTACTACAATCAACTTTTTAACACTATCTTAAATATACTTTAATTAAAAACTAATTACTACAGAAAAATAATCTATAAATCTAAAATAATTCAACCAACATTTTTGTTTCATGACCGTAGATCATGTGCACGCTCACGCTGTCGGTAACTTTCCGCTTCACCCGTTAATCATGACACGAGCTCCCTGTGGGTGTATGCCTCCTTTCCCAGGGGTTTCGTAATCTGGCAGGTACCGTCGCATCATTACAGGGGCTTTGCTTCTTCTGCCATGATGATAAGTGGATTCATTCAATCCCTTGTAACAGGAAAATCAATTGATAATTTGTTTATTTATTTTCTCCTAGCCGATATGAGAAGCTGCAATGCTACTCTTCATTTGTTTGAAACTGGCTAAGGTGCATCGTACAGAGAGCAAAAGGCTAGCATAGAAGGATACTGTTAAGAAACCTGGGCCGGCAGCCTAGGGTTCATGATGGGCACCTCATTGTAGTCTATGAATAGAGAGTCATACCTCCTTATTATGTACACATGAATGAAAGCAATAAAGAAGAATCAGTAGTTCTCTCTATCTCTCTGTGTGTTCAATCTATTCTCTCTGTGATTCTGTGATTGATTCGTTCTTGTTCTAAGCAGAAATCGTTGGATCGTCGCCGACGGTTTCTCAACACGTTATCAAGACGACTTCGCTCCGGTGAACGAGGTAATCATCGGCTACATTGAATTTTCTAGATCGCTTTTGAATCTACATTTTCTTTTCGCGTTCTAGATTGAATCTCTACTGTGCAAATCCGTCCTAATCTACCGCGAGCAGACTTGAAGTCGCCGGCACAATGCCGATCGGTAGATTATGAAACGGGGTAGATGTTGATTGCACTGTAGATTAGAAACGATGCAAATCCGCCCCAATCTACCGCGAGCAGATCTGAAATCGCTGGCACAATGTCGATCGGTAGATTATGAAACGGTGTAGATATTGATTGCATCTAGATTGGAAAACGAAAATTTTGCATTAATTTGTTTAATCCTGCATGATGTTATATGGAGATTTCGCATCTGTTCTTCCTGTTATGCATGGCATCACACAAGAAGAAAAAAAACATCTCCACTGCATGCGGCCGCCGGTCAGAAGCCGGCCGTGGGGCATGGGGTATCATCGGCCAGCAGCCAGCGCCCCCATACCAGACGCCCTGCATGGCGCCGCCGCCTCGGGTGCATCGGCCTCCCGCCTGCATGCGCGCCGCCCCGAGTCGGTCTGGTACTTGCCGCCGTGTGCACCGCCTGTCACCGACTGCACGCCGCCTCCCCGCATGGAGCACCGGTCGGCTACCCGCGCCGCCCCATCTATCCGCGCCATGCCTCGCCGGCCGGAGCCGTGATTGCCCCGCCGCGAGGTCGCCTGCGCAAGACCGCTTGCGCGCGCCTCGCGCTGGTGCCGCCGCCGCCGTCCGCTCTCTGGCTTCCGGCCGCTGCGCCGCACGCGCCACCCCCGCCGCGCGCAAGTCGCCGGGCTCGATGGCTTGCGCCGCCGCCGCGCATGCAAGAGCACCGTATCGCGCGCCGCTGCATCGAGCTCCACGACGACCGCCGTACCACGGCCGCACGCGCTGCCCCGGATGGCTCCTCGCTTACGCTGCCGCGTGTTCGGCACACCACCCGCGCGCTGCGTGACACCGCCGCCGCCGCCGCCCGTCGCCACACACCGCCTCGCGCCCCCGCCGCCACCGCCGCCGAGCTCGGCCAGCGGCCGCCCCGCCGCTTTGCTCGTGCCCGGCCCCCACCACCGCCTTGGCGTGGGCACACGCGCCGCACCGCACGCGAGCCGCCTGGCCCGGTGGCAACTCCCGCCGCCGCCTTTTGGTGGAGTGAGGGGAGGGAAACCCTAAACCCGCCCCCTCTCTTGTCTGCTGACCGGGAAGGCCTCATGGGCCGCATGGGGCTTACGGGCCGGGGGAGCGGGGTAAACAGGCCGCACGAAAAAAAAGAGAAAAGAAAATGGCCCGGCCGGGTGGGGGGGAAGAGATGGGCCGCGGAAGGGGGTAGCAAAGAAATGGGCCGCGGGTGGAGATAGGCTGGGAGAAAGAAGCCCATCCGGTGGGAGGGCACTGGCTATTTTACAAAAGGGTCCCCGAAGTCATAAAAATTGCCTTTGAGCCCTAAATTTGCATATAAGTCCTGAATTTTGCAGAAAAGGCCTTGTAATTCTGAAAATTGCGAATAAGCCCTCAAATTTACGAGTGGGTCCAGAATTTTTGCAGAAAACCCCTCTGTAAATCAGAAAATTGCGTTAACTTTCCTCTGAACTGGAAATTTGCATAGAAACCCTCAGAAATTGCAGAATGTACTGAAATTTTATATTTTAGCATAAAAGAGCCTCGGGAATTTTGCATCAATTTTTGCATTTGAAGCTTATTTATTTATGCCATTATTATTGTCTGTATTTTCTGTATTTATTTACTGTTTTGGTTAATTGTAATTGTTTAAATTACTTTTAATCACTGAAATTAGCAGTAAAATTATAGAAAATACATAAAAAATTCTGGGACATTACGAGAACCTTTTGTACCATTTATTTACCCGCAGTAAATTATTCTGTGCGTGTCTACCAGCAGTAGACTTATACACATTTAGATGACTAGCATCACGAACAGGGAGTTCGAGGAGCTGGCCCAGCATGGCCAAAACTATCTGATATGGGCATCCGATGTCGAGATTGTGGTTGGAGCCAAGAAGCTCCGCGCGGCTTTTGAGATTAGCAGACTGAATGATGCCCAACCCACACATGAGGAGAATGATCAGGCACTTCATTTTCTCAGGCGCCACCTCTGCCTCACTCTCAAGAATGAGTATATGGCGGAGAAAAGCGCGCTAGTACTTTGGACCGCACTCATGAAGCGATTTGAGAGGCTAAAGTACACAATTCTTCCTCAAGTAGAGCGAGAGTGGATCAGACTGAGGTTTGCCAATTTTAAGACGGTCGGTGAGTACAATTCTGCCTTGCACAGGATTTGTACTAGTCTTCAACTCTGTGGCAAGTAGATCACAGATGAGCAGAAGACCGAGAAGACCCTGTCCACCTTTCACCCTAATGTCATACAATCCGCATGCAACTATCGTCAAGACGGCTACAAGGAGTATGCCAAATTGATTGATGTGATGCAGGTTGCGGAGGCTCAGGATGAACTTCTCCGCAAGAATTACGTCACTCAGCCACCAGGCAGCTCCGCTGGCCGTGAAGCCAACGCTGGGAGCCACAAAATGCGAAAGCACTTGATGAAGAAGGGGGAAGGAAGGGTAAAGCCGTAGCCCAGAAAGGCAAATCAGACGCTCCACGTGAGAATAAGGCTAGCAAGCCAAAATGGGATGGCAAAGGGCACATGAAGCCCACTCTGCATCGGTTAAAGGGGAACGTTACGGCGGTACACACGATGGTGTTTGAGACCATTACGACAGCAGCACCCCTCTCGACCTAGAAGCAGCCACCGCCATGATTTCTCTTGAAGAGAATGTCAACCCTGAGAAAATACCAGAAGAAGTCTAGTGCACTGAATGCATTTCGACTTTAACTGTCATTTATTTTATGTGGAAGAATATGTTAGAATTTGCATGGATGGTGCTTAAGATTTGTTGTTTTCTCGTGATGGTTGGATGATTTTTTGAAAGAATTCATTCATTTATTCAATTTATGATGGCATGATATGTTCTGATACTGGAGTATTTTATTTATGTATTGATTGCCCTCTCATGCATGTTAATAAAATATCCTATATTAGAACGAGTGTAGCGCCCTATGAAGGAAGTGTGCTTAGCTAGCAGCAGCACAATGCATACCATCTTAAGAGAGATAAAGTGTTTTGAGTCGATCCGTAAGAGCATTGGCAGCCTTACGACAATCGCCAGAAGCGATGCATGAATAATTGGTTCACGAAGAGCCACAATGGGTACAACTTTGGTCACTGAAGAAACCTTATTGTACCCAGAATCGACTAGCACTCTCCTAAGTTTTAAGGATATTTGCGCCAATGGTTTCCACGTTGAGACTAAAAGAAGAGTACGGTAAGGAATACCTGCTCATTATGAAGCGCAAAGAGAATAGAAAATTGTATTAGAGAACTTCCTTCATTAGAAACTGGGCTATATTATATCAACATTAAAGCGCCTGCAGCGTACACTGCTCTGAAGACAGTGTTTAGAAGCTCTGAACTCTTCTGTCTCTGGCATGACAGATTAGGCCACCCAAGTCTTAGGATGATGAGAAACATAATAAATAACTCGCATGGACATAATATTAATGTGAAGAATTTTTCGAATCATGAAGATTTTGTGTGCCCTGCATGTGCCACCGGGAAACTAATAACTAGACCCTCCACTCTGAAAGTGAACGATGAAGTCCCTTCATTCCTGAAACGCATCCAGGGAGACATTTGCGGTCCCATTCAGCCTGTTTCAGGGCCGTTCAAGTATTTCATGGTGCTCATTGACGCTTCTTCGAAGTGGTCATTTGTGGGTTTGTTGTCCACAAGAAACCACGCCTTTGCAAAATTGATCTCGCAGATCATTCGCATCAGAAATGTGTTTCTAGATCATCATATCAAGTCCATCCGAATGGACAACGCCGGAGAATTTACTTCAAAGGCATTTGATGATTATTGCATGGCGATGGAAATTGCAGTTGAGCACTTGGTACCGCATGTCCATACCCAGAACGGTTTGGCAGAGGCTTCAATTAAAAGAATTAAATTTATTGCCCGACCCCTCTTGCATAATTGTAATTTGCCAGCCACATGTTGGGACACGCAGTCCCACATGCAATGAATCTCATCAATTTTAGACCGTTGACCTATAACATCCATCCGCCTATGCAACTAGCGCAAAGGTCAGCACTGAAAATTTTCCAACATTAGGGGGAGGAAATCAACCCCTTGATGAAGAATGTCGGGAAATTATGTGGCAAACCACGGGAATCCATGCAGATGACCCGTGCACTAGAGAAATCCAGAAGACATTACATGGCAAGCCACAGGAATTCATGCACATGACCCGCGCACTAGTAAAGCAAATAGAAGTCCAGAAGACAATAGAAGTCCAAAACACAATTGATTTGTAAGCATTAGCAAATCAGCTGCCTGATTACTTTAGTGATTTGAAGAGCGTGACTAAGTCGCATGTGCCAGCACGCACTGCACCGGAGAGGGTTGAAATACCAAAGAAAGCAGAAGGTATCCCTAATCTCGTCCAGAGGCCTCAGAAAAAAAATATAAAGGACGAGAACTCCAGTTCCTCGAATCCTAAGTAACCGAGGACGCCTGGTGAAAAAGGATAAGAAGGACTTATCACAGTCGATCATTGAAGTCCCCTAGAATGAGAAGGGGAGCCAGTTGAGACCTGGCACAAGTATGACACCTTCCGAAAAGGGCATACCGGATCTGAATATCCCCATCGGCATGGATGTGTGTGCACACATCGGAGCCAAAAAACTAAAGGGACTTGCCACCGTAATTGAAAGAAGCGATGCGCAAGGTGAAGCTCCAGAAGAAGCAACTCATGAAGAAATAGTTATAAATTATGTGCACACGGGAGAGTCCCTGAATAGGACAACAGCTAATATCGATATCTACTTTGAAAAGAAAATTGCCACCATCATCGATCTTGATCCCGAGCCTGCATCGCTCGCTGAATGTAAGAAAAGATCAGATTGGGAAGATTGGAAGAAGGCAATAGCAACTGAATTGCTATCTCTGAACAAAAGAGAGGTGTTGGGCCCGTATGCCGCACGCCTCCCCACATACACCCCGTTGGACACAAGTGGGTATTTGTTCGAAAGAGAAATGAAAGAAATGAAGTAGTGAGATACAAAGCAAGGCTGGTAGCCCAAGGTTTCACTCAACGTCCTGGAGTTGATTATGAAGAAACATACTCCCTAGTCATGAGTGGAATTACCTTTAGATACTTGATCTCAATGGCAGTGAACTTGAATTTAGAAATGAAATTGATGAATGTTGTGACTGCATACCTTTACGGTAACTTGGATTCGGAGATTTACATAAAAGTCCCTGAAAGAATTTCTCTCCCGAACCAAGACAGAGCAAATAGAAATCATGCAGTGTGAAACTCGTAAAGTCACCAGTATGGATCAAACAACTGAAGAATGTGGTATAATCGCTTAAGCGACTTTCTCTCGCAAGAAAGGTTACACGAACAATGAAGACTGCCTTGTGTATTTATACGGCAATCCCGAATGGATTCTATAATCTCTGTACGTAGATGATCCGAATATCATCGGGACACCAAGACATAAAAGAAGCAAGCTCCTACTTGAGTCGAATTTGAAATGAAAGATTCGGGCAAGACCAAGTTTTGCTTAGGCTCGCAGCTTGAGCATGTCCTCAAGAAGTCTTGGTACATCAATCGACCTACACCTGAAGGTGCTTGAAAGGTTTGGCTTGAGAAGGCATTTCCCTCGAAAGTACCGATGATCGGTAGGTCTTTACAGCAAGAAAAAGATCCTTTCCGACCTAGGGAAGAGGGGGAGGAAGTCCTGGGACCAGAATTCTCATACTTGAGTGCAATAGGAGCACTCATGTACTTAGCAAACTGCACTAGACCGGACATTGCATTTGCCGTGAACCTGTTAGCAAGGTACAGTGCAGAGTCCACCAAAAGGCATTTGTAGGGCATAAAGGACATCTTCCGATACCTCAAAGGAATGAAGGACCTTGAATTATTTTACAGAAATAATCAAGATCTGAACTTGATTGACTATGCAGATGCTGGGTACCTGTTAAACCCGCATGCCGCAAGGTCACAAACGGGCTATGTATTTTCTGTGTGGTTGAACTGCAATTTCCTGGAAATCGTCTGAGCAAAGCCTTGTAACTACTTCGACGAATCACTCAGAAATTATAGCACTGTATGAAGCCGCACGAATGTGCGCTTGGTTCCGATGAACGGTTCACCACATCCAGCAGTCATGTGGAATGAACATTGTGCAAACCCCCACAATTATCCATGAAGATAATGTAGCTTGCGTTGCACAAGTCCAGACGGGCTATGTAAGCATATCAACCCCAAGTTCCTCTGTGCTCATGAATTGCAAAGATGGACAAGATTAAAATACTGCACACTAAGTCATGTAGACTTGTTCACTAAGTCATTCCTCGCATCTAGTTTTGAAAGGTGCGTATGAGGGATTGGAATGATGAAACTTAGAGAAGTGCAGAATTCAGGGGGAGAATTCTCTCAAGCCCGTTATTAAATCTTGATCATGAAGATTAAGTACCCAAAAGAATAAAGTCCTGAAAGACCAAATGAAATTGGGTGAATTGTACTCTTTTTCCCTTGACGAGTTTTCCATGAAGTTTCTCGACCAAGGTTTTTAATGAGACAATTCGTGCATCGCAACATCACATGTATCATGTGCTCTTTCTCCAAATTTTTTCCACTGGGTTTTTATGGAGTTTTAGTGAGGCATGAACGTGTCGGATGAGTGCCCAAGGGGGAGTGTTAAGAAACCTGGGCCTGGGCGGCAGCCCAGGACCCATGGTGGGCACCTCATTGTAGTCTATAAATAGAGAGCCATACCTCCTCATTATGTACACATGAATGAAAGCAATAAAGAAGAATCAGTAGTTCTCTCTATCTCTCTGTGTGTTCAATCTATTATCTCTGTGATTCTGTGATTGATTCGTTCTTGTTCTAAGCAGAGAAATCGTTCGGACTGGTCGCCAGCGACGGTTTCTCAACAGATACAATTGAGGGATTACATAAAGCAGAACTCCCTGATCAATTCGGCCTAAGCTTCTGGCTTCCGGCTTATTTTTCACTATTCACAAATTTTGTCTTTTCTGAATTTTTGGCTTTTTTTTGTGCTTTTTTGCCGGTTCTTTTTCCCGTATTTGTTTGTATTATACGTAATAGGCTAACATATTTTTTACATTTTTTTATTTTTTTTAAATTTAATTATGCTAAATAAGTCTCTGTCAGCTATAGTGTTTTTTTCAGTCAGCTACAGTGTTTTCAGCCATAAGCCACAAAAAAACCCAACTGATCACCACCTAGAAAAGTGTTACACTCCCCTGTTGTGCTACTAGTACAGGGACAGACAGTTTGTTAAAGAAGGGTGAAACTGTACAAGTCCAATCAGGAAGAAGCATGTAAGGGCCTGTTCGGGTTGGTGAGTAGTCGGCCGGCTTTTCGCAGCCGCTACAGTACCTAACTTTTAAACGGAGTATTTTTTCAAGATGGGATCTATAAGTTAAACGTAGTACACGTTAAAATCCCAACATTTGTACCAGTCAAAATCGCAAGTGAGTATCGATCTCTCCGTAATCTGTACCGTAAACAGCCAAAATTCAAAAATTTCAGCCAAAAGCCATAAGCCGCAGCCAAAATGACATGGCGGGGGTTTGCATAACAGACATCAATCAGACGCTTTATGATCTAAAGCTGGCAAGCGAGAAATGTAAACTTGACAAGAATCAGTATTCTTCATTAGAAATTCTATTGCGATTTTTATATAGGCAATGAATCCAGGATCTTTGGCTTCAGTAATGACATGTTAAGATAACTTATTCTGGTTGCGCCTTTGATGGCCCTCCTATCGCAGCTGCATTTGCAGGCGTGCTGTCGCCCATGCTGGAGAAGACAAGGTTTCAGTTCATCATTTGCCTGAATAACACTGGAAAGAAAGCAAGAGGTTACACTTACGCTTCACCATTGCTTGCAGCAACGATGACATTGTTTGGTGCCACCAGTGCTTTATTGTCGGTTCCACTCTGGGACAGAGAGACGGCAGCGTTGCTCTGTGGGTATGAAAAAATTCACGGCTCAGCGATGTATGAAAATGGCCAAGCAATTACTTGATTGGCCAACTGCTAATAGTGATGAAAGAAACGAACCTGCTCAATTGCAGCCATAGGGGCTCCAACTTTTGCCTTGGGGCAACTTCTCAGGGTACCCTGCGTACACCAAATATAAAGAAATAAGTAGCTGCAAACCCAAAATGGCTAGGACCAACAAAAGCAAATACAAATGTCAGAATAAGCGGTCAAATCTTGAGATTGGAGGCATGTTCATTGCCCAGAGAATCACCACCATTTTCATTTATGATTTCCACTCTTAAGTAGAGACAACAGCACAGGAGCAGCTCATCTAATACTACTGCCTTACTGCCGGCATGGCCTAGGCCCGGCCCGGGTTTCACAACCCATTTCGGTCTGGCCCAGCACCACTCTGCTCGACTGTGATTTAGGCCCATTCCAACCTGCATCGGCTTTCGGATTTCTAGCTTCCATAAGGCGGAAGCTGAATTGAACACTCCGACTTTTGCATTGGCTTCTGAGAAGCCACTTTTTGGTTGTAGGTTGTATTGTAGTGGCTTCTCTCGGAGCGCGAGGAGGAGGCGGAAGGCGATGGCCACAGAGGAGCTAGTCATGGTGGCCACCATTCTCCATCTCGGGCATTGTACTGCACCTCACCCTACCACTCCCCACCCTAGCTGTCACGCTCCTTAGTGTTATCCTCCGTTGTCAACCGTCGCTTTGCCACCCTTAGGGCTGTGAACGAGTCAAACTCAAGCGAGCTTGGCTTTTCAAACTCGAGCTCGGTAGAAGCTCGAGTTGGAGTCTGGATCTAGGCTCGAGCTCGGCTCGACCTAAGCTCGAGTAGGCTCAAGCTCAACTCATTAAAGCTCGATAACAATTAAAATAATTTATTATGCATTATTTTTCAATAATAAGAAAATCTTGAGTTTGAGCTCGACTCTAGTAAGCTCGATAACAGTCAAAATAATTCAAATATACACTAATTTTCAACAATAAGAAAAACTCGAGCTCGAATTCGGCTTGAGTAAGCTTGATAAAAGTTAATATATATATCACTATTTAAGGTCGAATCGAGACTTACGAACTATTCGAACTCGGCTCGATGAAGCTCACGATCTCGAGATCAAGCTTGAGTTCGACTTGTTTAAAGTTCGAGCCGAGCTCGAATCGAGCCTAAAACAAGCCGAACTCGAGTAGTTCGCGAGCTTCGAGATTTTTTACAGCCTTAGCCACCCTCGATCTCTCTCTCCAGTGAAGCTCTTACAATTCTTTTTTGTGTCATCATGTGTCCTTGAGCACCTTGAGTCTTCCTCTCAAAGCAATTGGATTTTTCTTGCAGCAAATCACCGGAAATCAAGCTTCTTCTCCGTTGCTAGCCATATCGACTCTCGTTGTTAATTTGTCATCCTCAGTTAGTTATTTCTCAATTCCTTGCACCAGAGTACTCCCCACATCGTCACATCCATTCCGTTTTGACCTTCACTGGTGTCGCCCACGTCGCCCTCATGCGTCACCGTCGTCGTAAAGAACTGCCGCTACCCCTCCCTTGCTCTCCATATCTCAAGCTCTATCTCTCTGTGTAAGCATGCCAACTTTTTCTCTTGTTTTCCTTTTATATTTTTTAATTTCATATTCATTTAATTTTCACCATAGCCAAAAGCTAATAATTGAATTGAACAATTCCAGGTTCGGTCGTGGCTTTTATAACTATTGCAGTACCATTTTAGCAAAAAAAGAAGATAAAAACCAAAAAATACAGCTATTAAGGCTCTGTTCATTTCGGTTTGAACTTCTGACTTCTAACTTATTTTCACTATTCCTAAATTTCATCCTTTTCTGGCTTTTTGGTTTTTTAGCTTTTTTACCGGTTCATTTTTTCCGTATTCGTTTGTATTGTTCGTGATGGGCTATCCTGTTTTTTTCCACTTTCAATGTTTTTAAATTTAGTTACGCCAAATAAACCATCATTAGTTACACTATAATTTTAACTAACTACAATATAATTTTAATTATAAATCAGTTTATTTTGTTAAGAAACCTGGGCCTGGGCCAGAAGCCCGCGGCCCATGGTGGGCACCTCATTGTAGTGTATAAATGTAAAATTTTTGCTTTTTAGCCCAAAATTTGAAAGTTTTTTTTACATATGGACCCCTGGAGAAAAGTTTTGCAAAAATGGACCCTTCTCTCGGCGCCAAAGCATATGGCGCCCAGGGTACATGGCACGGCGCCATATGCTTTGGCGCCGTGAATTGACACGTCGGAGCTAGGGTGGCATAGCACGGCGCCGTGATATGCACCTACGGCGCTAAAGGTCGTGGCGCCGTGCGTCGGGACTTAAGCCCGAGCGCCCCCGCCCCAGCCTCCTCACCGCCTCCTCTGTTCTAACAAGAAACCGCCGCCTCTATTCCCCCTCTAAATCCTCTTAAATCCACCGATTAATCTCGCGATTTTGCTTCCAAATCGGGCAAGCAAGGTAAACTCTCTCCCCTCCCTTGATTTTCTGCAATAGATATGGATTATTTGAGGTACATTTCGTAGGGCAAGATTTGAATCCCTAGATGAAATTAGTTCAATTATGAGCGATTTTAGGTTACGTTTGCAATGGATTTGCGTAATGTAAGAGAAGTACTGTGTATTTGGATAGGTTTTAGGGTTTCATATACCAAATAGGATGATTTCATGTCAACATGGGCAAGATTGTATGTCCACCTAACCCTTAGTAGCTTTGATTATTGCTTATATTTACAAAATTATATTTTTACCACCACCCCTAATTTAGATTTGCATTCTAATTCAAGTGGCAAAGACAACTTATTGTCAATTACACCAAGTTATATATATATTGATATATATATATATATATATCAATAATGTCTTTGATAAATATATCTCGGTATTTACAGTTAATATTAGTGACCTAATATTTAAATTATTTACCATAATTAACTTACTAATCTTTGTTGACATGTATTTAACCAAGGGTAAATCAATTTGATTCCAATTATTATTCATGTTGATTCCAATTTCATAATTCAATTTGATTATTATTTTTATTTATAAATCATGTTTTATAAATTTCTTATTTGAATATTTCTTAACCATTGAATTCTAAAATTTATCACAGATGGCGAGATACCTACCGCTAAACGAGTTCTACGAGAGGAGCACCGCAAGAGCTCAAGGAGGACGACCAGTGCGTGTGTGGTCGAAATGTACATGTGTTCAACTTGATGGTCACGCAGCCTAACTTTTATAGCAATTTTCGTGAGATACCCATATTGTCCCTCGAACCCATGATGGGTTCCAGTTGATGCGCTACGACAACCGCTATACCCCATCGCTGCGCGCGTCTTTGGCTTCACACGGCCGCTAACCTATCACGGCGGGCATGCCGGTCTTCAACCCGCAGCTTTGACCGCACTTGTCGACAGTGCATTTTCTATCGGGTCTATTTGTTTTCGCTTCTATATTCTTACATACGAACTAATTCTTTTCTCCTTGTACTACTAACAGTGGAGGCCGAGACACACACGCCCACCTTCCCCGTGGGGAGATGACCGCCACGCCGCAGACGTGGCGATGATACTTGGACTTCCCATCGAGGACAATGGTGATCGCCCGGCGGTGTCCGAGGGCCGAGGGCACGTGTGGAGGTCTTCTGGCACGCCATTGCCTCCTACCCCGATAATGCCGAGCGAGGCCGCGTCTCGGGGTCCACCTTAGATGGTTGCGAATACCTTTGGCGAATGCCCCGCCGCCACGGACGACGCCACGGTGACCTACCACCGCGCGCGCTGGGTCCCGCACATGTTCGGGCGATCTCGTTCCCGACGCCACGGGGGATGCCGCTTCGTGGATGTACATCCACTGCCTCCAGGACTGGGGGGACGCTGGACAGTTCAGCTGGGGCTCGGCGGTCCTCGCATTCCTCTACCGCCAGCTTTGCGAGGCCTGCAGACGCAAGGCGCCCACGTCGACGCTCGGTGGCTGCGTCTTCCTTCTGCAAGTGTGGTAATGCATTTATTTTTCCTAGAGTTCTTTATTTTTGTGCATTGCTAATCATGTGTCTGCCCGTATGTTCGCTTGCTAGGTGTGGATGTGGACACGCATTCCAGTGGGGCGCCCTCGAGTGTTCCAAGCGCAGCCTTGGCATCCACTGGGTGTGGATGACCTCGGCCCCACTGTTGCGTACCTTTGGGATACAGTGTCAGTCCCGTTTGCGACTACTCAGCGGGTGTACGTGGATTTCAGCAACGAGTTTGACACTTTGTCTCCCACGATGGTAAGAAATTGGTACTACATTTATTTATTCTACAGTTCTTGGTTTTTGTACATGGCTAATCGTGTGTTCGCATTAGGTGTCCCGGGAGCCTTACTCCGAGCCACGTGTTCTAGCGCTACCGCCAAAGACCATGTGCCGCAGGACTCCCATATTTGGAGGATGAGGTGTCCGCTGATCTGCTTCTATGCCATGGAGATTCACCTCCCCCACAGAGTTGCGCGGCAGTTCGGCCTCGTGCAGTTCTTCCCCCCAGAGGGGATGTCGACTTCTGTTGAGTTGCACAAGTAAGTAACAATTTAAAATTCTTTTGGTTCGTACTAACAACTATTGTTGACATCTGCTATATGTACAGATTCGACAGGGTCCGCCAACGAAAGGTGACGGACTTCGCTGATCACCACCGACAGTACGTGCAGTGGTGGAGGAAGATGGAGGACAACTGCGAGCCGGACATTACCCCCCACAGTAACGCCAGCTTCCGGGATTACTTGTCCTGGTACCACACTGCCATGCGCTACAGGCTGAGGCAACAGTGGACCGATGTCGACTACGCGGACCTCGCTTCGTCCGAGGACGAGGACACTGCGTATGACAAGCGTGCGAGGGAGGGCACAGTGGTCGAGGCCGCTCCGATTCTCGATCGAGTGGTATGGAAAGCATGATATTTGCAATATTTTGGTTCCATACATTTATCTCGCACTTATGTTTACTTATTTCTTTAGGGGACTTCTCTCCAAACCTCAGTGCGTGAGATCGACGAGGTTCTCGGCCACCAGGACAGCGAGAGCCACCCCCTGAGGGACTTCCTGCAGGTACGAAGATAATTCGTTAGGTTATATCAATTCAGCATGTATGCAATTATGACATATCATTACTTGCAGAGACTTCGACATCGCCTCAGTTGGGCGGCAGGTCAGTGTGGTTGCCGCGCACGCTCAGACGTGATCGTACCACCGCCTCCCGGCCACACGGCCGATGCAACATGCGCCATCACACGTCGGCAGGCGCTAGTCCACGAGGAGCTCGTCACGCACTCCGACTTTTAGTCAGGGCGACGACGACGACGACGAGGCGGAGCAGGGTGACGATGTCGAGGAGGAGCACGAGGACGAGGAGGCATCTACCCATGACGAGATTGAGATGTCGCAGATGCCTGACGCACCGTCTACTCAGGCTTCGCGGGCCTCGTCGTTCGGCTCGTCCCCCGAGCACGTATACTCCAGGGAGTGATGCTCTAGCCAAGGGCAAGGGGAAGGCCAAGAGGCAGTGATGTTTTGAGACTTTTTTTTTATAGACATGTGATATTTTCAGACTTATCTCATATTTTGAGACTTTTGTATAGTTATGTGGTATTTTGAGACTTATTGATAGTTATACGATGTTGTTATTTAGGTTTTCAGATGTTTCATGTGTGAATGTATGTGAATATGTTTTACAGAAAAGTTTGCTGTTTTGCTGTTTTTTGTCAGGTGTAGCTTACACGGCGCCATACCCTTTGGCGTCGAGATGTGTATATACGGCGCCAGACTGTTTGGCGCCAACAAAGGCGCCAAACACCCTGGCACCGTATATACACATCTCGACGCCAAAGTGTATGGCGCCATGCTAGCTATGTACGGCGCTCGCATGTTTGGCGCCGCGATAGGTGGACTTGCAGCAAGGCACGGCGACCACGTTTGACTGGCTAAGTCAGAACACGGCGCCACGGCCTTTAGTGCCGTAGGTGCATATCACGGCGCCGTGGGCCTTGGCACCCTGGCTCCGACGTGTCAATTCACGGCGCCAAAGCATATGGCGCCGTGCCATGTACCCTAGGCGCCATATGCTTTGGCGCCGAGAGAAGGGCCTATTTTTGCAAAACTTTTCTCCAGGGGTCCATATGTAAAAAACTTTCAAATTTTGGGCTAAAAAGCAAAAATTTTACTGTATAAATAGGGAGCCATACCAGCACATTATGTACACATGAATGAAAAGCAATGAAGAAAAATCGGGAGTTCTCTCTATCTCTCTCTGTGTGTTCAATCTATTCTTCTGTGGTTCTGTGATTGATTCGTTCTTGTTCTAAACAGAGGAATCGCTCGGACTAGTCGCCAGCGACGGTTCCTTAACACGTTATCAGCACGACTTCGCTCCGGTGAACGAAGGTAATCATCGAAGCACAAATTGAATTTTCTAGATCGCTTTGAATCTGTATTTTCTTTTCGTATTCTAGATTGAATCTCTACTGTGCAAATCCGCCATAATCTACCGCGAGCAGACCTGAAGTCGCCGGCACAATGTCGATCGGTAGATTGTGAAAAAAGGGTAGATGTTGATTGCATCGTAGAATTAGAAACGAAAAATTTATGCATCTGCACTTTTGTTGTTGATCGGTTTATGCATAGCTTCTGTGTGAGAAAAAGAAAAAGGCATAGTCTCTGCCCCGCATGGCCACCGCAGGCGAAGAACATCACCGGCCGCCGGTCATCAGCCCGCAACTGGTCGCCGGCTCGCCGATCATAGTAGGCACCGCTGCTGGTCGTCGGCTTGAAGTCGGTTACGCCCGAAGCACCAGCCACTGGCACCGCAACTAAGGCCGATTGGCTCCGCCAGCCCGTAGCTGCGCACCGCTTCATCGATCTGCACAGGCGTGCACAACCACGTCGGCGCCTGAAACCGTCAGCCTCGGAGTGGACCCACGACCGAACTGCGCTGGACTCGCACCCGGCCTAAAGCCGCCGCACCTCGGCATCCTTGCACACCGCCCGCATGCGGTCGCCTTGGGCTCCTCTGCAACCGCGCGCCGTCCCGGTCTGCCGCCCGCAATCACGCGTAGCCACTGGTCGCGGCTCGAAGCCCGTGCTCACCTCGGTTTCACCGCCTCCCCACAGTCGTGCCCGCGCCCGCACACGGCTCCGGCCTCCCGCCTCGGCTCGCCGGCGAGTAGCCGCGCCCGCGCCTGGCTCCATACGCCGCCGTGAAGTCAGCGTCCCCCGCCGCGCCGCCGCCCGAAGTCGGCATTCCCCGCCGCGCCACCGAGCCACCCTAAACCGGTGTCTCCGGCCACTCCGGTCTCGGCCGTTGCTACCCGAAGTAGCACCGCCGCCCGCGCATCAGTCGGCGCCACCCGCAACCATCGCACGGGCCCGTCTTCCCGTCACAAGAGCATGAGGCCACCGCCGCCGTTGCCTCGGGTAGCACGTGACACCGCACGGTCCGCTGGCTGCGCCACTCGCCCGGCAGCCGCAGCTCGAGGACAGACTCTGCCGCTTGTTGCGCGCCCCGATGCCGGCTAGCCTCACCCTGCCACTCGGCCCGAATGCCGCCTTGTGCTCGGCCATGGCGCCGTCGCCGCTCAAATGGGGATGGGGGTAGGAAACCCTACCCCATGTGGTTATGCCGACCGGACGGGCTTTTGGGCCAAATGGGCTGGCGGACGGAAAAAAGCAAAATGGGCCGAAGGCCTGATCGAAAGAGAAAAAAAGAGAAGGGGGAGGGGGCGCCGACGTTTTGCAGTAGAGTCCCCGATGCTTTGAAAATTACCGTTCGACCCTTATTTTTGCATTTGAATCCCGAAATTTTGCACAAAGGCCTCGTAGTTCTGAAAATTACGTATAAGCCCTCAAGTTTACAAGTGGGTCCAGAATTTTTGCAGAAAACCCCTCGGTAAATCAGAAAATCACGCGAATTTTTCTCTGAGCTGAATATTTGCGTAGAAACCCCAGAGAATGCAGAATTCGCTAAAAATTCATATTCTAGCATAAAAGGGCCTCGGGAACCCGAATTTTGATTATTTTTAGCATTTGAAGCATATTTATTTCTGCCATTATTATTTTGTGTATTTATTTACTGTTTTGGTTAATTGTTATTACTGAAAATTACTTTTAATCACTGAAATTAGCAGTAAAATTTATAGAAAATTCACAGAAAATTCTGAAACATTACAAGAACCTATTGTACCATTTATTTACCCGCAGTAATTTATTCCGTGCATGTTTACCAGCAGTAAACTTATATACACATGTAGATGACTGGTATCACGAACCAGGAGTTCGAGGAGCTGGGCCAGCATGGCCAAAATTATTTGACATGGGCATCCGATGTCGAGATTGTGCTTGGAGCCAAGAAGATCCGCGCGGCTATTGGGATTGGCGGACAGCATGACGCCCAACCCACTCCTGAGGAGAATGATCAGGCACTTCATTTTCTCAGGCACCACCTCTGCCTCACTCTCAAGAATAAGTGCATGGCGGAGAAGAGCGCGCTAGCACTCTGAACCGCACTCAAGAAGCAGGTTTGAGAGGCTAAAGTACAACATTCTTCCTCAAGCAGAGCAAGAGTGGATCAGACTGAGGTTTGTCGATTTTAAGACGGTCGAGGAATACAATTATGCCTTACACATGATTTGTACCCCAATACAGAAGATTGAGAAAACCCTTCCACCCCAAAGAAGTACAATCCGCACGTAAATATCGTCAAAATGGCTACAACGAGTACGTCGAATTGATCGATATGATACATATTGCGGAGGCTCAGGACAAAGTTCTCCGTAAGAACTACGTCACTTAGCCACATATGAGCTTCACTGGCCGTGAAATCAACGCCGGGAGCCATAAGGTGCGAAAGCCCTTAATGAATAAAAGGGGAACGAAGGGTAAGGCCGCAGCCCAGAAAGGCAAATCAGACGCTCCACGAGAGAATAAGGCTAGCAAGCCAAAGTGGGATGGCAAAGGGCAGCATGAAGCCCACTTTGCATCAGCTGAGGGGGAGAGTTCGAAGTAACTGCCGGGACTGATGGAAGTTGAAACCATCACGATAGCAGCAACCCCTCTTGACCTAGAAACAGCCACCGCCATGATTTCTCCTGAAGAGAATGTCACCCCCGAGAGAATAACAGAAGAAGTCTAGTGCACAGAATGCATTTAGACTTTAAAATGTCATTTATTTTGTGTGAAAAGGACAAGTTAGAATTTGCATGGATGATACTTTAGCATTTATTTTCTCGTGATGGTTGGATGATATTTAAAGAATTCATTCATTTATTCAGTTTATGATGGCATGGTATATTCTAATATTAGAGTATTTTATTTATGTGTTGAATGTCTTCTAGTACATATTAATAAAATACCCTATATTAGAACGCGCATAGCACCCTATGAAGGAAGTGTGCTTAGCCTAGCAGCGGCACAACGCATATCATCTTAAGAGAGACTAAGTATTTTCAGTTGATTCGTAAGAGCACTGGCAGCCTTACGACAATCGCCAGAAGCGATGCATGAATAATTGGTTCGGGAAGAGCCCCAATGGGCACCACTTTGGTCATTGAAGAAGCCTTATTGTGCCCAGAATCGACTAGAACTTTCCTAAGTTTTAAGAATATTTGCGCCAATGGTTTCCATGTTGAGATTGAAGAAGAGTACGGTAAGGAACACCTGCTCATTACGAAGTGCGAAGTGAATGGGAAAAGGGCATTAGAAAACTCCCTTCACTAAAAACCGGGCTATATTATACCAACATTAAGGCACCTGCAGCCTACACTGTCCCGAAGACAATATTTAGAAGCTCTGAACTCTTCTGTCTCTAGCATTATAGATTCGGCCACCCAGGTCTTAGGATGATGAGAAACATAATCAAAAAAATTCCCAAGGGCATAATATTAATGTGAAGAATTTCCCGAACCATGAAGATTTTGTGTGCCCTGCATGTGCCACCGGGAAACTAATAACTAAACCCTCCACTCTGAAAGTGAAAGATGAAGCCCCTTCATTCCCGGAGCGCATCTAGGGAGACATTTGCGGTCCCATTCAGCCCGTCTCAGGGCCATTTAAGTATTTCATGGTGCTCATTGACGCTTCTTCGAAGTGGTCATATGTGGGTTTGTTGTCCACAAGAAACCACGCCTTTTCAAAATTGATCTCGCAGATCATTCGCATCAGAAATGTGTTTCCAGATCATCATATCAAGTCCATCAGAATGGACAATGCCGGAGAATTTACTTCGGAGGCATTTGATGATTATTGCATGGCGATGGGACTTGCAGTTGAGCACTCAGTACCATATGTCCACACCCAGAATGGTTTGGTAGAAGCTTTAATCAAGACAATTAAATTTATTGCTCGACCTCTTTGCTAGCTACATGTTGAGGACACGCAGTCCTACATGCAGCGAATCTCATCAACCTTAGACCTTCGGCCTACAACATCTATTCACCTATGCAACTAGCGCAAGAGCCAGCACCGAAAATTTTCCAACATTAGGGGGAGGAAATTAACCCCTTGATGAAGAATGTCAGGAAATTACGTGGCAAGCTACGGGAACCTATGCAGATGACCAGCGCACTAGTAAAGCAAATAGAAGTCCAGAAGACAAGAGAAATCCAGAAGACAATAGAAGTCCAAAAGACAAGAGAAGTCTAGAAGACAATTGATTTGCAAGCATTAGCAAATCAGCTGCCTGATCATTTTAGTGATTTGAAGAGCGTGACTAAGTCGCATGTGCCTGCACGCACTGCACCGGAGAGGGTTGAAATACCAAAGAAAGCAGAGGGTATCCCTAATCTCGTCCAGAGGCCTCAGAAAATAAAAAAGAGGACGAGAACTCCGGTTCCTCGAATCCTTAGTAATCGGGGACGCCTGGTGAAGAAAGATAAGAAGGACTTATCACAGCCGATCACTGAAGTTCCCCAGAATGAGAAGGGGAGCTAGTTGAGACCTGGCACAAGTATGACACTCTCAAAAAAGGGCATACCGGATCTGAATGTCCCCATTGGCATGGATGTGTGCGCACACATCGGAGCCAAAAAACTAAAGGGACTTGCCACCGCAATTGAAAGAAGCGATGCGCAAGGTGAAGCTCCTGAAGAAGCAATCGCTCTAGAAGAAACAACTCATGAAGAAATAACTATAAATTATGTGCACACGGGAGAGTCTCTAAATAGGACAACAACTAATATCGATACCTACTTTGCAAAGAAAATTGCCTCCATCATTGATCTCGATCCCGAGCCTGCATCGCTTGCTGAATGTAAGAAGAGATCAGATTGGGAAGATTGGAAAAAGGCAATAGCAACTGAATTTCTATCTCTGAACAAAAGAGAAGTGTTTGGACCCGTATGCCGCACGCCTCCCCATGTGCACCCCGTTGAGCACAAGTGGGTATTTGTTCGAAAGAGAAATGAAAGAAATGAAGTAGTGAGATACAAAGCAAGCCTTGTAGCCCAAGGTTTCACTCAACGTCCTGGAGTTGATTATGAAGAAACCTACTCCCCAGTCATGAGTGGAATTACCTTTAGATACTTGATCTCAATGGCGATAAACTTGAACTTAGAAATGAAATTGATGGATGTTGTGATCGCATACCTTACAAGAACTTGGATTCAAGATTTATATGAAAGTCCTCAAGGAAGACCTCTCCGAATCAAGACAGAGCAAATAGAAATCATGCGATATGAAACTCGAAAAGCCACCGTATGGATCAAACAACTGGAAGAATGTGGTATAATCGCTTAAACGACTTTCTCTGCAAGAAAGGCTACACGAACAATGAAGACTGTCCTTGTGTATTTATACGGCGATCTCAGAATGGATTCTGTATAATCTTGTGTATGTAGATGATCTGAACATCATCGGGACAACCGAAGATATTAAAGAAGCAAGCTCCTACTTGGAGTTAGAATTCGAAATGAAAGATTTGGGCAAGACCAAGTTTTGCTTAGGCCTGCAGCTCGAGCATGTCCCTGAAGGAATCTTGGTACATCAGTCAACATACACCCAGAAGGTGCTTGAAAGGTTTGGTTTCAAGAAGGCATTTCCCTCGAAAGTATCGATGATCGGTAGGTCTTTACAGCAAGAAAAAGATCATTTCCGACCTAGGGAAGAGGGGGAGGAAGTCCTGGGACCAGAATTCCCATACTTGAGTGCAGTGGTAGCACTCATGTACTTAGCAAACTGCGCTAGATCGGACATTGCATTTACCGTGTACCTGTTAGCAAGGTACAGTGCAGAGCGCACCAAAAGGCATTGGCAGGGCATAAAGGACACTTTCTGATACCTGCAAGGAAGCAAAGACCTTGGATTGTCTTACAGAAAGAATCAATATCTGAATTTGATTGAATATGCAGATGCTGGATACTTGTTTGACCCGCATACCGCTAAGTCGCAAACAGGCTATGTATTTCTGTGTGGTGGAACTGCAATTTCCTGGAAATCGTCTAAGCAAAACTTTGTAGCTACTTCGACGAACCACTCAAAAATTATAGCACTGTATGAAGCCGCACGAGAGTGCGCTTGGTTCCGCTGAACGGTTCACCATATCTAGCAGTCATGTGGAATGAATATTGTGCAAACCCCCCATAATTATTCATAAAGATAATGCAGCTTGCGTTGCACAAGTACAGACGGGCTATGTAAGTATATCAACCCCAAGTTCTTCTATGCTCATGAATTGCAAAAGATGGATAAGATTAAAGTACTGCACACTAAGTCATGTAGACTTGTTCACTAAGTCATGCAGACTTGTTCACTAAGTCACTCCCTGTATCTACCTTTGAAAGGTGCGTGTGAGGGATTGGAATGATGAGACTTAGAGAAGTGCATAATTCAGGAGGAGAATTCTCTCAAGTCCGTTATTAAATCTTGATCATGAAGATTAAGTATCCAAAGGAATAAAGTCCTGAAGACCAATTGAAATTGGGTGAATTGTACTCTTTTTCCCTTGACGAGTTTTCCATGAAGTTTCTCGACAAAGGTTTTTAATGATACAATTCGTGCATCGCAGCATCACATGTACCATGTGTTCTTTCTCCAAATTTTTCCCACTGGGTTTTTATGGAGTTTTAGTGAGGCATGAACGTGTCGGATGAGTGCCCAAGGGGGAGTGTTAAGAAACTTGGGCCTGGGCCAGCAGCCCGCGGCCCATGGTGGGCACCTGTAGTCTATAAATAGAGAGCGGGAAAGTTGATCATATACCCTCTCTTCATTTTGGGAATTCAGGATTTACCCTCCCACCTCAATGACATGTGGGGTCATCATAAGTCACTAACATGTGGGTCAGGAGGGTAAATCCTGAATTTCCATCTAAAGGGAGGGTATACGATGAATAAAACCCTCTTTGTGTGTTCAATCTATTCTTCTGTGGTTCTGTGATTGATTCGTTCTTGTTCTGAATAGAGGAATCGCTCGAATTAATTGTCAGTGACAATTCATTAACATATTTCAGCCCAATCAAACAAGACCTTAAACAGGCCCTTAACAAGTAACAACAGCTCATTCAAAACCGAGGCCGAGAGGCCGGACGAAAAGAATGGAGAGACACCCTCGCGGCGGCGCCATGGACTACACTCTGGCGGCGCTGAAGCTCTTCGGCTCCCAGCTCGCCGGCTCCACCTCGGCCCCCTCCTCCGAGGGCTCCTCCGCCGCCCAGATGCTCTTCGGCACCCGCTTCCAGCGCGCCTGGCTCCAGGTCCCAACCCCACCCCTTCTCTTTCTCCCCCTCGCCCCATCCTTCGCCCATTTCTTGCTCGGAGCACTGACGACTTGCGGCGGAAGGCAGGGCGTGCTCGTGCGGGCGGACTACAGCGTCGGCAATGAGCGTCTGTGGCTGGATGACGGGTCCTGCGTCGCCGAGCTCCTCCTCCAGCCCGGCGATGCCAAGGGCCAGCCGTGGCAGCCAGGTTCTCCGAATCTTGGATCCTTGCTGGTTATTTGGTCTTCCCTTCTCCGTTTGTTAGATTTGGTGTGGTTGACGAATAACTTGTGCGAAATTATCAAATTGCATGTATAGTTTTGCTGCTGGTGATCAATAACATTAGTTGTGCCATGTGTGAAATTGTATGCCTATAGCAACTCTGGAAAGCCTAAAATCTTTGGACCCCTTCAAGGTGATCCGTGCAAGAGTTTAGCAACCCCAACCACCACCATCAAAATCTAAGTACTTTGCAAATGTATGCGACTATGCGATATATTAGAGGATGTTTACGATTAGATGTTACCATGAGTTAATTATCAGCACGCTGTTAGTTTACAATTGTATCACTCAGAATAGATTTGCGCACCATGCTTGACTGCTCATCTGCCACGCCATGCCACCACCTAATTGGTGCATGCACTGATTCACCGAGTCCCACTTCCATATCAAATTGCAGTTGCGCTATATACCTGTTTTCTCTATATCTCGAATAGTGCTATTTAGTATTTACGCAGCTTTTTCTCTGTTTGTGCTCTAGGCCTATAGCCATCTCTGGTTGTTTTCCTAGTTCTTGATTTGTTTACTCTAGTTGATGGCCCTATTTGATGCTGTAGGGATGTATGTAATGATTATTGGGGCATATGTTGCAAATGAGTCTCAGGGCACTGAGCCACTGATCAAGGTTCCATCTCTCTCCCTCACTCTCTTGCCTTCTTACATGCATATTCCCATCCATTCACTGATCATTGGAGGTTTTCTCGTTGTGGTTTGTTTATTGTTTCATGCAAAGTTTCGGTTTTGGAATGATTTGAATATTTGAATTTAGCTAACATCTGCAGTTCCAGGCCTTGCTAATGGTTAAATGATTCAGAAGAAAGAAAAAGAGAAGGCATATGCAGTTTAGACTTCTTAGATTAAGCTTATTGCAAAAAATAGTAATGCATGCCAGTGTTCAAGTACAATTTATTAGTTTCACTTGTGGGGGCTGTTCATCCTCTAACTGCAATAGCACTTCTGATTTTGGACCTGATATCCTTAAAGGTGCAGTTGGGTTTTCTCTCATAAAACGTGTCAGTCCTAGATTTGTTGAGCCTTTTGGTTCAAAATCAGCTTTGTAAGCTACTATTTCAACCTTTTGAGAATAACAGAAAGTTAAATAATACTAATAAATATTGCATCATTGTGCTTGTTATCCTTTTGGTATCAGATTATAAGAAGAGCTATCTACAGTACGAAAAGGTTATTTTGAAATGTGATGTTTCCCCTGCTTCTTTAAATCCAGTATCCTGGTAAGTCTTATAAGAAAAAGGGGGAAGCAATTTTATTTTTTGATTTCCTAGCCCTTTCAATCATTAGATTGTTCAGTAAATTGTATCTTCTCCAAACTCTATATGTTCAATTTGTAGCCAATTGGCATGATGTATGCATGCAAATCAAATAGACAATTTTTGTCCGTAAAGGAGTCTTAATGCAAATCTTTACTGATTACTGTTCGTGTTCTTAGTGAACCATAGCTGAAACCATTAAAACATAGTGAACCATAGCTGAAACCGTTAAAACATGATTTTATAGAAATCTTTCTTAGCTTTAATGAACTGATAGGAAACTTAACCTGAAGTTCTGAACACACTATTTATCTAAAGAACAAGGAAGGACTTGAATACTAATATGCTATATTACCATAGGAGCTTTATCAGTTGGCTACACTGCAGATAATCTTTCTGAAGCCACTGCCAATATTAGACTGTTAATAGTTGTAGTTATGTAGGCTTGAAGAACTTCCAATGGAATAGTCAGTTTTGCATAATGAGAAGTAGTTCAACCTAAACTTGAGAAAAACAACCATTGCAGAAACCAATACGTTTTGACATTGGGAGTTAGTTTTGTAGGTTAAGGTCAATATGACAGTTTTTGGTAGTTAACTATCAGCATGGTGGCAGTAGCTGTGGTGTCAGATGATGGGTTACTGGCAAATTGCGATCTCCTTGAAATTGTCAATTTTGCTGAACCACATATTTGCTGAATAAAGTGACAGGATTAGAATGGCTGCCTAATCATGTGGAAGGCTTGTTTCTATATGTATTCACCACGGTCGCCTTAATTGAATGTCATGAAGGCATGGTGAAGATGGTGGTTTCGTTCTTCTGATGGTTCATATTTTCATCCAGTAGGCTTCTTTCGTTTGGTTTGGGCATGGGCAAAGATAGCTTTGCAGTTTTGCAGCCTTAAACATATGTAGTCGAATTAGTGTTTCTATGACTGACTTTTTGAAAATGTGATCAAACTGGAAACTTGAAAGGTCATTATTTCACCTCGTATCTAATATCTTGTGTGTCTCTGTTGTTGGGGTTCAGACTTGAGACTTGTAATAAGACATCATCTCTTGCATTGATGTTCATGTACGGTTGTGGACTCCTATGAACATCTTACTTTGAACCTGTCAAATTGAATTCTGTTAACATCTGTGGGCTTCGTTGTTGCAGGTGCATAAGATAGTCGATCTCTCTGCGCAGCCGGACCGTGAAGCAATGTGGTATATGGAAGTAGCTGAGGCGTACTACTTCTTTTACTCGGCACTCGGCAGCGACGGCTTGTAGTTCCCCGTGATGTGCACTGGTCCTTGTTCTCTCCACACGCTTCATTTCACTGTAGCCCTTTCTAAGCACTCCCCGATGTTTCTTTTCCACTTCTGGTTTTTGTTAATACTGAGCATTTCGGTGGCTTACCACAGGGTGGTATTTAAGATCATGCTTTGTTTTAGATATATTGAACATTTGAAACGACAATCAATTGAAAACAAAGATGGCTATCACTACTCTTGATGTGTACCCAAGTTTGTTTTTGCACTTGCCGGGCTCTGTTTGCAACCATGAATTTCTTTTTAAAAAAATCATTTTTACCTCTTTTTTTTCCGTGTAAGCATAACAGCAACAAATGCTACTATGAAAATACGGCAAGGTCGTCTCATACATAGCGGCTCATGTAGATGGGCCGGGCTAGCCCATGCCGAGCGGCGACATTGCTCGAGTCACCCGGCCCGCCCAATAATTTATTATTTTTTAAAAGGCAAGCGTTGTTTGAGTGAACATGAGTTGAGATGATGTATTCCTCAAAAAAAAAAGGGAAAAAAACCTGAGACGTCACAAGTTTTCGACAATGGTGACTCCGGTGGACACTCGTCGTCAAGGATTGATCTTCATGGCGTCCATGATGTTCTTGCCATCAAGCTTGCTGGAGAAGACGAGCTTCACGTAGTCCTCCATGCTGACAGTCCTGTAGCGCACCTCATCCCCTCCGACGATCTCCTCCAGTGGCCCGAACGTCGCGCCGAACTTGGCGGTGTGGAACGCCGCGACGGACATGCGCTCCTCGTGCGCGCTAACAACTGCCCTGTGCTCGATGCTCTTGTACTGGCCATTGGTCAGAACCTGCATGCGTGCAGGGCAGGGTGGATAAGAAGAAGGAACAGATCACCAGGGAAACGAGTGAACTCTGCTGATATCGATCGATTCCCTTGTTCAAGCTACTAGGTACCTCGATGACGTCGCCGATGTTGGCGACGAGAGCGCCGGGAAGGGGATTCACAGGGATCCAGCCACCCTTCCTCCTGATCTGCAGTCCGGCGACCGGGTTGACCTGCAACAGCAGCGTGAGCCCGACGGCGTCGGAGTGCGGCGACAAGCCCAACACCTTGTCGTGCGCCTGCGGACAGGGCGGGTAGTAGTTGATCCTCATGCCCTGGGAGCCAGCGATCCTAGTCATCTTCTCCGGGTCTTGCACGCGCAGGTTTCTCGCCATGGCCCGCAGCAGCTCGGTGGCCACTCCCTGCACCTGCGCGGAGTAGCACTCCAAGGAACTCCTGCGGTAGGGTAGGTGCAGCACAAGAGGAAATTTCATAATGCAGGTGTGAGTAGAGTGAGCAGATCTAGCCTTTTCATAATTCATTTCTTCAATTACCATGCCCCTGACCTGAATGTGGAAGGGTGACGAGACCAGAGGTTGAGGTTGCGGTAGTGCGGTGGCTGCGTAGAGAGGAAGTACATGTCTCCCCAGTCAAGCCTCTGCTCTTCCGAAACAACGAACGCCTGGCCGTACCCCTCGACGCCCCCCGGTGGCTGCGTCAGCGCCTCTTTCTCCGCCAGAGGAAGCTCGAAGAAACCCACGATGTTCCTCTTCATCTCCTCCACAACCTCCGCGGGTATCCCGTGATTCACCACCTGCACGCATCGCGTGGCACGGCACTCAAAACAAAACATGCATGTCACTACTCTACTCTACTCTACTCTAATCTAATCAGAGAAGAAACTAAGATGCATGGGAGCTACTACTGGCCTGGAAGAAGCCCCACTCCTCGCAGGCGAACCTCAGCTTGGCGCTCTCCTCCTCGGCGAGCTCCGGGTCGAGGAGCTTGCCGAGATCGACGACGGGCACGCCCTCCTCGTCATGACGAGCGTCGTCCAGCAGGAGGTCGTCGGTGTTGGGGCAGGGCAGCAGGTAGCGGTCGAGGACGACGGGCGTGAGGTGGTCGCGGCGGGCGGCGAGGTCCTGCACGTTGGGCACCGGCAGTGAGCTCCCCAGGTCTCGCGGCGGCTTCGCGTCGTCCATACCGATTGAATTTACACTCCTCTTGCTGCTGCTGCTGCTTCTTCCTCTTCGTCTTCCGAAAGGATATGTGTTTATTTGGTGTTTGGTTGTTAACGCTGCAACTGGCCGGATTAAACGGGCCCTGATAATTCCGTGCTAATGAATAGGCTGCAAGTGGCCGATCGAGCACAAGTTGTTTGTGGCCTAGCCTGCATTTGTCTTATCGCTGCAAGAAGGCAGGACCGACCAAATTAACCAATAAATAATCACGATTGCTGTCACGGAAGGGCGGGCTTTGCAAATGGCGCAAAGGCTCCTCCTTTCTCGCCTAAGAGCAATTCCAACCGGTTCTTTATCCTGCTCTTCATTGTATATTTACCTAATATGACTCAATAAATGGACTCCAACCGGTTCTTTATCCTCCTCTTCATTTTTATCGAGTCGCTATTTTCTCCCGGCCGCTAGCTAGATTTGGCGAGCGCCTCCTCACTCGCTTCTCAAATAGCTAGGCCATTGGAATGCTAACTCAAATAGAGAGCTGAAAATAATAGTTAGCCTCTTCATCCTAGGAAATAGATAGGGAGAAATGACTAATGGGATGGAGTTGCTCTAAGAATAGATTGTCGGCAGCTACCACCGATTAGGTACGCCAAATCGAACAGTGCGCCACTCTTTGTTTGATTGTGGTGGAGAAAACAAGTGCGCGCCGGCTGCTGTGAGTTCCGAAGCTGCTAGCAAGGAAGGCCTGGAATCTTTTTCTCAGTGTGCCCAAAACTCCCTATGCAAACTGACCCGCCTCACTTCTTCCTCCTGCTATCTTGGGACAAGTTACGAGCCTCACTTGGTTTTTGGATGCAGGCAATAGCGGGCCCAGGAAAAAATTATAGGTAGGGCGAAGTCTAATGGTGGACCCAGGAAAAAAAAACTAGGTAGGCTGAAGTCGAAAACGTGAAATAAACAGTAGTACCCAAAAGCAAAACAATCCATGATTAAACGATGTTGCAATCACACTAATAAAAGTATGTGATATGAAATAGAAACAACAACTACAATTCGCATGTTAACATATGTAGATAACGGAAGGACAATGAAAAATACCTCACTAATGAAGCTTAATCCACAATTGTAGATGAGCTATAAAAGAGACAATCTGTCAATTGTAAAAGATAGATAAATCAGTAGTGTCACAATTCGATAATAGAATATAAAAGATGCAATACAAAAGAAGACAAAAAAATATACCAGTAAATAACTAATTACGTCTAGGAGAACGAGGCATTTTCATTCTTCGAGTTTTCATGTCTTGAAATTGTTTCTTGATTTTTTTTCACGATCAAGTCCTTTGAATATCTCTCGCTCCATATAGTACACCATCAAATCCTTTATAAAATGGAACTATAAAAATGCAATATATAAAATTGTAAATCACTAAAAGTCTACAAGTAATTACCAATCCAGCAATCCTCACAGGCTCAAAATCAAATCACTCGGCTTCTCTACTCTCTACAGTGTCGGTCAGTCGGTCCTCGCCTCCTCAATTTATTCGCCGACGCTCGAGTCGGCCCGACTGCCCGACCGCTCTCTGCCTCTCCTCTTCCTCAAGCAAATCCGCCGCCGCCCCCCAAAGAAATCCGGCGCTCCGCTCTCCCTCTCCTCAAATCCGCCGGGCGCCGGCCGCTCCCGACCGCCACACTGCTCCTCGCCTAGTCGCCTTGAGCCCTCGACGCCTCCTCAAACAAATCCGGCGCTCCGCTCTCCCTCTCCTCAAATCCGCCGGGCGCCGGCCGCTCCCGACCGCTCTCCTCGCCGCTCAGGGGCGGACCTGCCCTTCGGAGGCGCCTCCCCTAGCCGCCTAGGCGCCGCCGCGCCTCCCGCCCTCCGACTCCTCCGCGGCTCCGCCTGGGCGCCGCCGCCGCGCCGACCTCCACCTCTGCCGCCCGGGAGGCCAGATCTAGGTTAGCGCCGCCGCCGGCTCTCTCTTTTCTTGACTAGTTGACTTGTGGACTGTAGGCCCGTGCCGTGCGTCCTCCGCGGCTCCGCTACTATATCTCATTGTTGCTTTGTTGGGCGGTTGTGCTTGGGTCGTGTATTTATTGGGTTGCTTGGATAGTTGGACTGGGCCTTGCCAGAGGGGGGTGTGTGCGCTTCCGGTTCCACAAGTTGACCGGGGAGGGGGCGCGGGGGTGGGATCTGCCGCGGGGTTCCGCCGGCGAGGGGAGCTCGGGCGGCCGCTCGGGCTCGCCCGAAGGGCAGGTCCGCCCCTGGATGCAGGTTGAACCAAGTGCTTTGGCAAACAATTTTTGGATGCAGGTTGAACCAAGTGCTTTGGCAAACAACGGACCAGTTCCTTTCCAGCTTTTAGCTTTAGCTTTAATTTTTTTTATAATAACTAACTTTTAAACAGAATATCTTTTAAAGATAAAGTCTACTAGTTAATTATAGTACATACTGTATCGACTTCATTTATATCGACAAAAACCACACGTGAGTTTCTGTTACTCCGTAATCTCTCGCACGAATAACCTAAAAGCCACAAGCCGCAGCAAAAAACTATAAGCCTCAGAGAAAAGAACAGACCCGTTACAGTTGGTATCAGTAGCTAGCTGATCGTTCTGTAGGTGTGTCTAATTAAGAAGGTAACTGCTAGCTAGTCTACTACATTCTTATTCATTTCATTATACGGTTAAGCATGACAAATACAGTAGTACGTTCTTATTTACGTACATGATATGTTGCAGCGGGCCCTCAGGTATTTTTTTTTCTCAACATAAGAGGAACGTTGGGTATATTAGATCACTGGATCAGTCAAAATAAGTTCGCTGCAAACAACATATACAGGACTACTTTTCACATATCATATGCAGGATCACATACTAGTTGTTAAGCGCGGGGTGATACAAGATATTTTTGCGTACGTGGGAGGAGAACATGCATATTGCACAAACTCTCATTCCATATATACAAGCACATCATGATCACGTACGTGAAGCGCAGATTATCAACCTCCGTGTCGGCCGGTTGGTTCAGCCGTTGCTGCTATTGTTGTTGTTGTTGCTGCTGCTGTTGCTGCTCCTGGTGCCGTTGGGGTAGCCGGCGTCGAACTGTCCGGACTTGATGCGGCGCAGGTCGTCGACGAGCTGGTCGTAGTGGCGCTTTGTAGAAACCGCAACTTGATCTCGGCTTTGAAAAAAAAAACTCCCGGCGCTGCAGATTCACGACGCCCGCTCCGGCGACGTCGCCCACGCCGTCGAGTTGTAGACTGCTGCACTGAATCAACTCCATTTCCTTCGCGTGCGTGCGATTGATTCAGAGCACAACTACATCCTCTTACTCTCGCATGCGTGAGTTTTTTGTGTATTCATCTCTGAGTCTCTACGGCGAAGGAGCGAGCAGGCAGGCGCCGAGCCGGAGTGCGGGCGGTGTCTCAAGACACTCGACGGCGTGGGCAACGTCGCCGGAGCGGGCATCGTGAATCTGCAGCGCCGGGAGTTTTTTTTTCAAAGCCGAGATCAAGTTGCGGTTTCTACAGTTGGTATCAGAGCCATCATGTCTGTCCGATCGGTTCCTGTTGACAGTGGTGATCGTTCGCCATCACCCCCTCCCCGACGACGGGTATCGCACTCGCCTCCGCCGCGCCGAGGACGCCACCGCGGCTGCGAAGTCGTCATCGAGCGCTTCGTCAAGGAGTCAGCGGCGTCTGTCCAATACCCGATGCTGATGAAGACAAACTACCCGGAGTGGGTGGTGATGATGCGCATCAACTTGCAGGCACAAGGCCTGTGGGGCGCGATTGAACCCGGCGACGTTGAGTACAGCAAGGATCAGCTGGCACTAGCAGCGATCGCTCGCTCGGTCCCGACGGAGATGCTGAGTTTGATCGGTAGCAAGGAGACCGCGCGGGAGGCATGGGAGGCGGTCAAGGTCATGCGGATGGGCGTCGAGCGAGTGCGCGTGGCGAACGTGCAAAAGCTTCGGCGCGATTTCAACAACATCGCTTTCAAGGAAGGCGAGAATGTTGATGACTTCTCGATGCGAATTGCGGGCCTCGCCAACAATCTACGTCTTCTCGGCGACGAGATCGACGAAGCCGAGGTTGTTCGCAAGTTTCTCCAGGTGGTCCCTGATCGGTTCATGCAGGTCGCAATCCCAATCGAGACGCTGCTGAACATCAAGGAGTTGTCCATCGAGGAGGTCACGGGCCGTCTCCGGTCTGTGGAGCAGCAGCTCGACGCGCGAGCAGTGGCCGCAAAGTTTGGTCCTCGGCCGCTTCTCTCGTCGAAGGAGGAGGATCTCATTCGTCGCCTACGCAAGCGCGACGAGGAGGGTGCGCGCGTCGGCAGCGCTGGCGCCAACGGAAGTGGTACACAACCACCCAAGCGCGATACCGACGACGCAAGCAAGGACGATGGCAACAAGGTCATCGACAAGTATACGTGCAAATACTGCAGGAAAACTGGACATTGGACCCGGGAGTGCCGGAAGAAGAAGAAAGACGAGGTGGCGGCCGCAGCGCTGCTAGCCAAGGTGGACGATGATCTCGAGCCGTCCCTCTTGATGGCCCAGGTGGTCTCTCTTTCACCGGAGCCCGCGCGGCTTCCAGAGCGTGCTGCACCTGTGCACGTCGGCGGTCGGTTCTTCCTCAATGAAGAATCCGTGATGGTACAGTTGGGTGACACCGACAACCACACCGACGACCAGGACGACGGTGTGTGGTACCTCGACACGGGCGCGTCGAACCATATGATGGGAAACAGCGCGACTTTCTCCGAGCTGAACCGTGACATCGCAGGCAAGGTAAAGTTCGGCGATGGATCAATGGTGGACATCCTCGGGCGCGGCACGATCATGTTTGCTGCAGGGGGTGAACACCATCTTCTGCTGTCGGACGTGTACTTCATCCCACGTCTGCGCAGCAACATCATTAGCTTGGGACAACTCGACGAGGTTGGGTGCCAAGTGTTGATCGAGGACGGCGTACTGCGGGTGCGCGATCCGAGGAGGAAGCTTCTCGCCAAGGTACGGCGATCGGCGAATCGACTGTACGAGATCTCCCTCACGCTCGCTCGACCGAGTTCGCTCCTGGCGCATGCAAACGACGATGCGTGGCGCTGGCATGAGCGGTTCAGCTCCGAGCGGTTGGGGCCGGCGCCAGGGCCGAGCGACTGCAGGCTGGTTCAAGTGCAACGGCGGCACGACGTTTCGGGCGTAGCTACCCCGGGCGGTGGTCGAGTGGGGATCAAGTGGAGGTGGCCGCATGCGGGCGGTAAGCAAAGAGTCCGAGGCGGCACGCGCGTGCGGACGCGGGTGTGACTGCGGGCTAGCGTGCGACCGAGGGCGAGGCCGACTATGGGACGACAAGGCAGCGCACAACGGCATCGGGCTAGTGGCGCACGACGGCCGGGCGGCATGCGCATGCGGGCAGAAGCCGAGGCGGTCGGCGCGTGCAGCGGCACCATGTGAGGCGGCCGGTGTAGCGGCGGCTTCGGGTTGTGGTAGAAGTGGCACGGGAATAGGGGGTGAAATAATAGAATAAATTCCGTACACACTGCATGGCGCTGTTCACATATACGTCAACTGTTCATGTATACGCGTTCTTGCCGGAATGGTGCGACGCTTCAGTGTTCGGCGAAGCAATGCGTTGCTTCCGCGTAAGGCTGGCAACGGTTGTGCTAACTGATGTGTTATGTTGTGTATAAATACTTCAAAGGGAATCAGTGAAGATTGATTCGGTGCAGGCGTGCAGCAGTATACAACTTCCTCTTCGCGTGCGTGCTTTTGTGATTGTATTCACCACAGAGCATCTACTACCCGGCGGAAGGCAAGCGCAAAACCTGCGCACAGGCGCAGGACGAAGGCTTCAAGATCCTCATCGGCACAGGCAGCGCCGACGGAGAAGACGTGTGCATCTGCAGCGCCGGAATCCCGAGCATCGGTTCCAAGCCAAGATCAAGTTGCGGCTTCTACCAGTGACGTCGTCGGCCGTCTTGCCGCCGCCAACCGCGGCGGCTACGCGCTCCCACCTTCCGGGCGTGTCGCGGTCGTACGTGGCCAGCGCGCGCCCGACGCCATAGCTAAGCTAGCTAGTACTAATCGCACAAGAGATCGATATCGATGTGCTCAGCTCGATCGATCGCTAGCTCGGTCTTGGTTGCATACCAACAAGTGAAGCTGGGCGGTCTCATATTTATACCCATCAAGCTAGGCTTCTTTAATTTTGTCGCGGCAGGGATCGAATTAATCAAAACGATATGTAGTACTATTAAAGGGGGCTGCCACAGTGAGTCAGGGAACAAGAAAGTTCCTCCTCGCCGCCGGCCCTTCAAACCTCGTGCCCCAATCTCACACTCGTACAATCTCCGTCATCTAAACTGTGTATATGTGTTTGCTCCAAAAAGATTTCTCCTCTGCAACAATTCATCCTTGTTTGGAGTAACTCCTCTGTCTAAATTGTTCTTTGATAAATCTGAAAGCTGCCTAACCTAAGTGGAAACATGTTATTGGAAACATATGGATGAATCACAGAATGATAAGAAGACAAAAAAAGGTGCAAATCCAAGTGAGATTTCAATTGAACTTACCCCTCCAACCTCCTAAAAAAATTGAAGACGTGCTCCTCACCGTAAGGACACCCGAACCATAACCAAAGCAATCCGCCACTCAAATCACATTCCTCGGCGTAAAGACAACGAAATCAACCAGTCGAACAAATCGCACGCCTCATTCGCAATAAGGAAAAATAAACCAAACCCAAATCAAACCACTGCTCAAATCGCACGCCTCACCGTAAGGACAACTCAAACCGATCCTCCTTTCGAATCGCACTCGATCTCCGTAAACACAGCATCTCCAATTGGATCGAACCAGCAGCAGAAACAACACACACGTCGCTCTAAGCGCAGAAGCAAATGAAGGAGTCTATCAAGACGACACCGAGCTTTACGATTTAGACGACACTTGGAGTTAGGGTTTATTATACACTCGGGTATGCATGTGGAATTTCTTTTGTATTGTAATATAACTTTAGGTTGTATGTCTCTCTGTGTAAAACTTGGCTGCTAAGTCTTAATTTTGTAATAAAGTTTGGTTTTTATGTTTAAGCTTATGTTGGCAATAGTATACACTTATTTACAGTACTCATAGCTGAATAGTTCTGAGCAGTTGCGAGGGTATTCTAACGTTTTCAAAAATAGAGGTGTTACACGGCTCTTGAGATTAATCAATAAGCCACCTACTGAGCTACCGAAATAAATAGACTACCTGGTGAGCAATGGCATCAGAGCCGTTTCGCGCGTAACGCAAGTAGGTAGCAATCGCCCCAACTTGGCACAGTCGAATGCTCCGAGGTTTACTGATGTTTAGTTTTTTAAAAAGGGTCAGTGATGTTCACGTACTAGGATGACGGTTGGATTCTTATTCTGGAGATGCAGCGAATCAGGCCCGGAAAAACAACTCTCCATTGACGTAGTGCTGATTAGAACAGGTGCAACGTCACGAACACCGGCGGAAGACGGTGTTATGGGAACGTACGCGTGCACTTGGACTCGCCTCGGCAACGCCAACAGTCGCAGCAGCTCTGGGTCGAGCGCTTGGCCAGCAGCACGCGGGCCGCGACTCGGTGGAGAGCCTTGTGCACACGGTGGCGAGCCGGGCATGCTCAGCGCCTTTTTTTTTTAACGTTTTGTCGTCCGTCCGGACGGCGCAACATACCGATCGATCGGCCTTCTAGTGATAATGATAATGATAAACGATAGTATATATGACTTTGGATTTGAAATGTCGTTTGAAAAAACGACTTCATGAAACCATTTAGTGCAGCCGCTCTATTTACTTTTCGGTTTTCAGGAAGTCCAAACCAAAACTATAAAAAAAAAAAAAACCCAAAACAAACGGGGCAATCTTCCCGTCCGCAGGCTGGAATTCGTCCCCGCGGTCCGGCGTCGGGTTGCGCGGCCCAGAGCCCGCACGAGTCGGGCCGCTCGGCCACACACGGGAACGGAAACGGTCCAAACGAGCACGCCGCCTCCCCTTATCCGCACCTAGCCATTAGCGGCCTCGCGCAAGGATTCCTTCGGCTTAATCTGCTGCACTCGCTCCCCCGCCGGCCGCTCACCGCGCCTCGCCTCGCGCCTGCCGCCTTACCTGCCGCTCGCCCACCCCCTCCCTGCCGAGTAGAGGAGAAGGCCAGGATGGCGGCGTGCCCGGCCGCAACCACGTACGTGCACACTCTCTCCTCCTCTCTCACATGCTTGTTCGGTTGAAGAATGCCCTGCTCCATTCACTCTTCTTCCCCAAAAATGATCGCTAGTTACTCCCTATGCTGCCACCAGGTTAGCCATGCTCAGATTACAACTCCTAATTTAATGCGAACCATGCGCAATTCCAGACAGCACTGCAGCACCAGCCCATAATTCTTGCATTATTGTTCTTGCAATGCTAATGCTTCAAGATGATACCTAATGACTACTCAGTCTAGCTCTCCTTGCGCTTCTCAGGGCTCGCGTTGGGGCGCACAGAGGGCTCTGCCTATGGAGAAGTGAGAAAAGCTCCAACATTCGTGCAGGTTCTACTTCTGCATCCCTTCTTCCATCATCACCATTCCCGAATCGCTTGATCCGGGACGTAAAGATGCGCGCCTCGGAGCTGCAGCAAGCGCCCGGACCCGCCGCCTCAACGGCGTCTGGTGCTGCTGTTCCGACCCACAAGGTCACCGTCCACGATCGGCAGCGCGGGGTTGTCCACGAGTTCGTTGTGCCCCAGGTATGTATGCATCTAATGTACACACATACAGCTTCCTTTTAGCGCTCTTCCGTATCAATTCCTCTTTCTTGAGGTGGTACTGGTCTGATTGGTGTCATGGTGGTGACGAGTGCAGGACCAATACATTCTACACACCGCGGAGGCGCAGGACATCAGGCTACCGTTCGCGTGCCGCCATGGTAGTCTATATCCTTTATCCTGAACTCAGTGCGTCATTTAAGCCAGATAGTTCCTTTGATTAGCTGCCGCTCTTTGCCCTCATTAGTGCATTACCCAACTATGGATCCACCAGATAATACTAATGAGCCACAGTACGTCCAGCTTGATCGTCCAGTTAATTACTTAATTTATAATGGATTGTGTCGTCTTTTATTTTTTTCAAGAACACGATTGTGTCTTTGTTTATTGATTACACCATTCCAGTATACTTGTTTTTTGGACTTACAAGAAGCATAAAAACAGAACCATTTTGGAGTTCCTTTGTCATTCTTATCATCTGATGTTTAGGGAGCAACTAAATTGAGCAACAAACACATATGCTATTCCATTTTGACAAATCGAGCAACTAGTTGCTAATTTTGGGCTCGGCTGCTATATGTCCTTTTAGTTTCCCCTCTGGCTAGTGGCTAGCATATCCTCCTCACTTATTTCTTGTGATTTAGATAAACTACTGAATCAATGGAGACCCCTTTTGGTAATCAGGTTGCTGTACTAGCTGCGCAGTTCGGATAAAATCTGGTCAAATAAGACAGCCTGAAGCACTTGGAATATCTGCTGAACTAAAAGATAAGGTACACCCATTTTTATGCTTTGTTTTCGCTAGGTACTTCATGTTTCTTACTGTTCTCTACTACCGAATTGCACCTTCCTGACCATGGTTGCAAAAATTTATATGTACTACCTCATTATTATGTTGTAAATATTGCGGTATAAGCATATTTCTTAATTTAATTCCAGCAATCATTATAATAGTACAAGTATGATAAACATGGCATATAAATGACTTAACTAATATGTCAGCATGTGGATCAATTAAGTCATTCCAAAAATAACATATACTCAACATAGATATCACATATATGTACAAAATTAGCATGATGACGAGTCTACATGCTAATCTCATTGAACCCTTAACATATATGTTTAAATCTAGCATATGTTCAACAGATTGAAGTAAATTAGGTGCTCTCAAAACAGAGTTGCGCAAGATTGCAAATCTTGGCCTTCTCATGCTAGTATCAAGACTCTTCATAATTGATCTAATACCAAAAGCAGGATTTGAGCTCTAGATTTGTCCCTACTGACAGAACCGAACATGGACATGTAAGTCTACTTGTATTTCAGTTTTAAATGTTCTCATGCAATGAAAGAACAGCCAATACTCTCACTGGAATCTGAGAAACAAGCAGTAAGTAGAATCTAAACAAATCACAGAAGGACTTTCTTGAAGCAGAACTGAATCAACATAACCTACTGTACTGAAATAGCTTGAACAAAACAGGATTAACTTACTGCATACTCTATAATTTCAATTGCATGACAACAAAGCTATACAACAGAAATACCTCTAGCTACGGTACAATCAGTAGAAACCACTCCTCTAGAGCTCAAGCCTAATTTTGTTATCAAGATCAATATTCAGCCTTTAATTTGTTCATCACAGAGCAGTCACCAAGCCCATACACATAGCATTCTCTAGTATTTGAACCGAAACAAGAACAAATACTGCTGATACAGCTAGAAGATGATTCAATGTACTTACGGCAGGGGTGATACTCAAAATCACCTGAAGAAACCGAAAATGAGCAAGGCACGCAAAAGCGCTGTCCCAGAAAACCAATGCCCCCCACAAACCGAGCAGGGAGATGGTCGCCGGAGATACAATGCCCTTCTTCCCGTCAGCCGAAGCCAATAGGAAGTCGAGGTGAGGGGTTTGCCGCACAAGACCACAAGCCACAAGAGTATTCCGGCCAAGAATACTCAAAGTACAACTCAAATCTCATGGTGATTCTCCCGGTCCAAGCACAACTCAAAACCCTAATCAAGGGTAAGGTTCTACCGCTGCCAGCGAATCACAAAGAAGCGCCAACAGCCACAAAGCCCAAAGACCTAGGATTCTCACCGGAGATTGAAGAGAAGAGGGGAGGAGAGCTCATTGTTTTTCACCGTACCGAAGAGAGGAGAGAGCCCGAGTTTTATAGTGGAGCGGAGAGGTGGGGAACGGCGGGCTGCGGTGTGGCTGGCGCCGAGACGCCGCCTCCGTCGCCATCGGCCCATCGCCCCCAAGACCCGGCCGCCGCCGTTGCCCGAGTGCATCGCCAGATCCGGATGAGGCGCGCCGCCCGCACCGGCCTGGGGAGACGTTTCGTCGAATTTTTGGTACGAATAATCCATTTTTTATTCGAAATTACAGAATATACCTGTGGAAATTTTTTTTACAAAAATAGGCTCAAAAATAGGCTCAAGTCGCCCAATGGAAGAGCGATTGGAGCCTATCGCCCAACCAGGGGGCGACAAAGTTCCTGTCGCTCTCCCATTGGCGATCGCATCCATCGCCTCCCATTGGCGACTTTCATGCGATCGCCAATGGTTGGGCGATCGCACTCGGGGCCGACAAAACCGTATGTACCGATCGTTTTATATACCGATGCAATATAAACAACTAGTCTGAAAAGATAAAATAGCAAAGTTTTATATGGCTTATATATACTCATTTGAAAGGTTTCGACGAGATCTACAACTTTTCAGTTGAAGCAAAATCCAAATTCCGAAAGGAAGACCAAGAAAAAGGACAAAAACAGAAATCAAAAACTTGCGACGCAGGTTTAGATCCAAAGATGGCCGATTTTTGAGGTCTTGGAGGGCGACTAGCGCAAGCAGGTCGTTTTTATTGGATCGGGCTCGTCGTTAGCTTTCCAACGAGTACAAGAACGTCGAAAACGGACACCGTATGCAAAAGTTATGCCCGTTTTACTGAAGGTGTGTCGGAAACAGATTGAAACTGCTATAACTTTTGATCCCGTGGCCGAAATTGCTCAAATTTTTTTCTAGAGGCTGTTGGATGTATGAAGAACAGCTTCACCAATTTTCACTATTTTTGGCAAAGGTTTGTTGCACTTTCCAAATTTCGGCAAAGATAGACTCTTTCCTCTCTTTTTTCTCTCGGGGGCCTGAGTGCAGTCGCCCAACCATTGGGCGACTTTCATACAGTCCCCCAATGGGAGGGCGACTGGATGAAAGTCGCCCAACGGTGGGGCGACTGCAATTAATCGCCCAACGGTTGGGTGATTTTCCAGCTTGTCATTCTTTGGTTGGTTGAAGGCTCCAGTCGCCCAACCATTGGGCGACTGGAGCCTATTTTTGTAAAAAAAATTTTCACAGGTATATTTCTGTAATTTTGAATAAAAAATGGATTATCCGTACAAAAAATTCACGTTTCGTCTCCCCTAATCTCCTCAATCGGCCCACCGATAGGTGGGCCCCACCGGCATATATTGTTTTTTCCCCTTTTCCTCAATTGGGAAATTCCCATTTCGCCCTCGGTTATACAACATATTATGCCATGATCCAAGTCAGTTATCACTTGCAAATGCATGGATATTCCTGGGCAGCTACTCATAGCTCAATACATGACTGATATAACTGTTCGATTTAGCTTTATGAAAGTATTGCATTTATTTGGATTTTGGAAAGGTTGTAAGAAGAAAACTGACTTAGAATTGAGTTATTCACTTGTTAGGATGCATCAAGTTAGCCTTCAATTTCAAGAGTTGTTAAGTGCTTTCAATTCTTAGTATGTGGATCAGGTACTTTAGCTGTGCTCCTATATAGGCCATATGCCATATGTTTCATCATGCGTTATGATTCTGCCATTCTACAAACTGAAAATTGAAATCTCATGGATGTTGCATCTGTATGGCTTCCTTTTCAGGGCTATGCATTGCTGTGTGTTGGTTTCCCATCTTCTGATGTTGAAGTTGAAACTCAAGACGAAGATGAGGCAAGTACATTTGCTAAGCCACCTTGTGAATATTAAGAATTGTCTAGTTTAAATACACAGTAGGAATTATTCTTCTGAATTCTGGTGATGTGGCTTACTTGCTCCACTAAGGATGTTCTATTTCATTCTATAGGTATATTGGCTCCAGTTTGGAAGATATTTTGCACGAGGGCCTGTAGTGAGTATTACTTTCTTATTTACAAACTGCACTTTATATTTTTCTGGGATGCCTTGAGTAGAAAAGTCTGTAGCACAAGTGCATAACCATTACTGTTAGCTGTGGTTGTCAACCGAATTGTTATTCTTATTCCTCTTAAACATGTGCACCTTTCCAGCTTTGCTAAGACAAAGTGGACTCTTTTCTCTTTTTTTTTTCCAGGAAAGAGATGATTACGCGCTAGAGCTTGCAATGGGAGATGAGTGAGCTTTGCAATGGGAGATGAGTGAGCTTTGCCTAATAGGTCGCGCCATCTCAAATTTCAATCCCTGCAATATACTAAATTTGTTCATTCTTCTTTCTTTCCTCCAAATCTAACTATATGTATTAACCCACATTTCAGAGGTATGGTTTTAAACAACGCTTCTGCGGTTGGTAGCCTTCTGATAAGAGTCGCAAAAACTTGCTATGGAAGTGATGAAAGTTTTCCCCCCTGCTCACAATTCTCCATGTTTTGTGTCCTGTATGTCTGCAGTTTCGCATGTGCAAATATGCTTCTTGTGATTGCCACTGTACGCTAGGGGTGCAAACGGAGCGGATAATTTCCGTTCGTCCGACCGACCGAAAGCATATGAAATGAATACGGAAGGAGTAGATGGGTATCCGGCACTATTCGTGTCCGACTCCGATTCCGAGAAAAAAATGGAATAGGATACGGGATAAGTGATATCCGTGCATATATATTCGTATATCAAATGATATGAGAAAGTTTGTTATAACTTCACTTAGGAACAAAATAACTTATAAGCAGATTGTCATATCTAAATACGCAGGAGTACTGAGTGTTCTTTCTTCAACATCTCAGTAATTAGCCTCTCCAGGTTCGATCTGATCGTACCATACTGTCCAATGTCCTGTACAAAGAAGCGGATAATTTCCGTCCGACCGACCGTCCGAAAGATTATGGAACGGATACAGAATGGAGAAATAGATATCCAATATTATCCATGTCCGACTCCGACTCCGAGGAAAAAAGATGGAATAGGATACAGAATAAACGATATCCGTCCGTATCCGCTCCGGTTGCACCTCTACTGTACGCTGAGCCATCCCTCCCAAAGGTTTTGGATTTTGGGACGTGTAGGAATAGTGCATCCTAATCCGCACCGGTTCGGATGTGGCGAACCGAGACGGATTCCAATGGGAATCCCATCCTTAGCAGATTCTTTCCTTGTTTCTTTCCTTCTCTACCCCTAAAATCCACCAGTTCAGTTCTTTCCTACGATCACCCTAAATTGTGCCCTCAGCAGTCATGAGTTTTCCTGTGTCCACACCAATTCGTGTCCCCAGAAAAATCAACCAGTGAAATCAACGATCAAGGATCAATTCCTACCTTTCTCTCTCCTTACCCACTCATATCCAACGATCCAAAACCAAATTCCCAAAGGCGAATCATTGAACCAGAAAACTACTTCCGCTCCCCCACCCCTCCCGCACCCTCTCCCCACGTTCATTCCCTCCCCACCCGCCGCCGCCACGGCCTCCTTCCCTCCCCATCCCGCACCGCTTCCTCTTCCGCCCCCATGCGCCGGCACCTCCTCCTTCCTCCTCTTCCTCCCCCGCGCCGCCTCCTTCTCCTTCCTCCCACCCAAAGACGCCTCCTCCTCCCTCCCTCCTCCTCCTCCCGCCCCATCCTCTCTCTGCGCGCCGCCTCCTCCCCACCCTTGCGCCGCCGCCTCCTCCCGCGCGCCTCCCGCCGCCGCTCCCGCCTCCACCGCGCCTCCTCCCCCGTGATGTCGCTGGATCGGCAGCCGACGCGGCACGGCGCCGCCGCACGGCGGCGACGCCAGACGTGAAGCCGCCACGCGATGAGGTACGCGTTGTTTTATTGGTACCGCGCCTCCTCCGCTCCCCATCCTCCACCGCGCGCCGCTCCCCATCTCCGTCTCTCCCGCGCCTCCACTCCCGCCGCTCCCCATCTCCGCCTCCCCGGCGCCTCCACTCCCGCCGCCCCACGCCCACTCCCGCATGCCTCCCACCGGCGACACCTAGGGTTAGGGTTCCGCGATCGCGGGAGAGATCCATGTCCACCGACCCGCCCCGCTGGCGCCGCGCCGGCGCGGCGGATCCCAAACCCGCGCCCGACCGAGCCCCGAGGTGATGCACAAGACGAGGGCCGCCGACTTCTCGGCCGCAAGACTTATCGTCTACGTAACGACAACGACCCGTGCCCGCTTCTTGCCATCCGTGAGAGCCCCGCATATTATCGAGCGAGCTAAGCGAATCCTCGATTTATCGCCCAGCTTTGATCGCATTTGGTGCGCTCCCGTGCTCAAATTTGGTAGCTTGTAGGAGATCTCTACATATATTGGCCCTTGAGAAGCTTGGGCGCACGGATTCGGCGTGATGGCCGACGTGAAGCCACGGGGAGGAGGGGCGCGTTGCGTTGGTCGCGCGGCGTGTGAAGACGCTCTTCGTGCAATACTCCCGCAACATCCGCTTGATGAAATGCGTAAGAGAGAAATCCCACGCTTTCGACATCGTATGTGTAAGCCATTTTGCCTTCTGCGTGTGTAAGCCGCTTTAAAACTCGATGTCGTTTGTATGTAGGATAACCGCAAGGTCAGCCGTTGATCCCTACATTGAGTGCGAGTTCATGGTTGGTACGATGCTCTGCGAGTTCAAATTTCCCATGATGGATGAGTTAGGCCCGAACTCTTCTTACCCCTCTCTAGATTATCTTGATCGATCCGATTCTACACAAGACAAGGGCATACCGTCACCTCATCGCTTAATAAGTCGAGCATTGATTCGCCTCTGCTGCGCGCAGCGCACGCGTTGATCAAGCTCGAGGTGATGTCGCCCCTGCAGAGTTCCCGACGAAGGATCGGTCGGTTCGTGTCTTTGTTGCTCTCCTATAGCTCTTGGTGGTGCTTTTGCTTTGTATAATGTGGCTAACTTATCTTTTTGTGTTCGTGTGGTGTTCTGCACTGTGGAATTCCACATGCCGTCTACCGCTCCCGCTTGTGAGGCCGGGACGGCGCCAGAGGCGCGCTGTCATCTCCAAGGTCGTGGAGGATGTCCTCATGAGGTTTCTGTTGTGTCTTCTCATTGCCCCATTTCTTGCGTATCTTCACCTCTCGATGAATGGATGGATGGATAATTGTCTTCGTAGGATTGAATTTAATTGATCCCCCCAAGCAAATCATGATAGTTCCCTATGACGTAGTCGAGACAATCTTTTTAATCGGCAAAGTGGTCATGTGAAACATAAAATGAACGCAATTTGAATAATCTTCCCTCGATTCTCTTTTAAGCTAGCCAAGTAAGGGAAGTTTGATATATCCTTCATATGGGATAGCTAGCTAATCATGGATTTTTTTTCTATGAATTGAAATATCACGGGGTTAATTTACACTTTTTCACTGTTTAATATTCTCTGTTGATTGTTCGATCATTTTGAATGAAAGTGATAAAACAGCAAGTGGTGGTGTTATTGTGGATTTGGTCTGCTCGATCACATAGTTTTGCTACTTATTATTTTGCTGTAACATCTCTATATCCCTTTTCTTATATGGTGTATTGGTATATACTGAGGTAACTTTGTTTTATCCTCTTATGTAGCTCTGGGATGTTAAATTTGAAGGAGCTCCGTTTGATCAGTGAAAAAGCTTCTGTGATTGTTTTTTGAAAACTAACATGCACAAAAAATATTTCTAGAGTCAGCTGCATTTTGAGTTTCATCACATATGCAGTTGCTATTTATTTTCGTGTTGTAATTGCAAAACCACCACCATGATTTAGTTTATTTGTCAATTGCCATGCTTGATCGCAAATGGATATACTATTCCAAAGAAGTATGGAAGGTGTTCGAGGAAATGGCCACGAGGTCCCGCGGCGAGCCTCGCCACCTTCAACGCCATGATCCTGGCTTCGCCACGGGGCTCGTCGCGTTGGGGCGGGCTGCTCGCGGTCATGGGAGGTTCCGCATTGTCCCGGACCCGCAGCTATAACATTTTGATCAAGGGGCACCGTGTGTTTGGGCAGCGATGATGCTTTCAAGCTTGTTTGACGAAATGTGCAAGTCCGGTGCGAGCCAACGGTCGTGACGTATAACATATTGGTGAATGTCTTGTGCCGTGATGGGAATATGGTGGAGGCGAGAAGTCGTTCGATGAGATGGTGAAGGTGGGGATTGAAGCAAATACAATCACCTTCAATGTTTTGATTGATGGATATGCAAAGGTCGGACGGATGGATGAGGCTAATGCGCTCTGCAGGAGATGAAGGCAAGGGGATTAGTGCCAGATTGCTACACCTATTAATATTAAGGTAAAACTACAGATCATAATATCACCTATTAATATTGGATACACCTTGCAGTTATATTAATTCATTGGCTTATTTGTGCTATCCCTAAGCAAAGAAGGGTTGCTGGTGTCCATCAGAATACCTTTATTGAATCAATTGACAAAACTGACACTTGGGAGCCGTTAGAAGGAGGCTTGAACACGTAAGAAGCACATAAATTTTTTCCTCATACTTCTTTCTGTTTTGGAAGGGATATGTATTTGAAATGATTCTTTTGTCTTTATGACAGTCTTGAGACTACTCACCACGTTTCTCGATTACCATTACATTGTCAAAGAAGGAGTTGGATACATCATCTCCGGTTAGTAGAATTTCGCTTTTTTCCTCCATTTTCAATGTCTGCTCAAAATTTGTTGGAGAGTTGGAGTTGCAAGTGATTTCATGTCTGTATTGCTCAATTTATCTTCTATTAGTGGTTAGATAGAATTCTTACCATGAATAGCTTCTTTTTTATATATAAAAGAATAAATTATTTCTGCTAGGATTCAATGTATCAATAAATTATTTCTGATAGGATTCAATGTATCACATACTTTTGTCTCAGTTTTTGTTACGTTTTCTCAATTGACAAGTGCATGCCTACTTATGTATAAGAATTGAAGATAGTGTATGCAATTATATGCACTAAAAACTTCAACTCTTACAAAGGCAATCTTTGCTTCAAACATAACACTAGCCTTTTGCCTACTGCCTACTTTTGTGAAGCTCCTGGTTTGCAGAAGTGGTGACCTGTTGCCTAATGTCTTTAATAGGGTCACTTAGCACAATTTTATTTCATTTGTACAGGTTTTCTCTTCACGAAACATATGAGACACAACTTTGTATTTTGTAGTTACAAGCCACTCATACCAGTTAATCAGGTTAGATCACCAACAGACTTCGATCAAGATGTAGAGGCCTTACCAAGTGGTCATGGAAGAGGACGTGGTCGCCAGGGAAGGGCCAGGGGAAGAGGTAAATATCTGCCTCTTTACACTCGATGATTGTAAAGTTGATATGTCTCTGCAAATTATGGTTGGTTTGGGTGTTGATTTCTGATTTCTCTTTGCATTTGGAACATTGTGATATAGGGTTTAGCCATGGAGGGATAGATTATGATGATGAGAATGAAGAACCGGAGGGCCCATGGGGATATGGTGGCAGAGGGAGGGGTAGACGTGGATCCTTTGGGCCTGGAAGGGGTTATGGTGGTGGGGGTTATGCAGGTGATGCTTATACAATGGAAGATGCTGGTGGATATGATGATGTGGACCCTAATGCACCTCCTGTGCAAGTACATGGTTAGTTCTGTTTGAAGTTGACTTTAGAATTCTAAAATGTTCTCTATTGTTAGTTCAGGATGACAATTCTTTTTTTTTTGGGCGTTTCTTGCTTGTTGTTCTTGTGATGACTGAAAATGGTAGTTCAAGAAACAATTGATTTTGCATGGTCTATGATGATATGCTCTTAAGGCTAACTGTATATTAGGTGTGCAAAATCAGTCATTTGATACTGGTGGCAACCCGGAATAATAATATTTATCCTTTCGTTATAAAACTACAGCCATTATTCAGCTTTCCTTTTTCCTTTATTCTATTCTACTATTCATTGCTCTGCTTCTCTCTAAGATGGTTTATATCTTCATAATTGTTTTCCTCCCATAACTAATACTAATATTTTGTCAACTACAGAAGGTGGAAGAGGAAGGGGCCAGGGTCGAGGCCGAGGGCGTGGTCGTGGACGCGGTGGAGGCCGTGGTCGTGGACCTCCTCAAGAGTAGATTGATAGGCTTATGAACTATGAAATGTGATGACTCTCATCTTCACTAGATTAATGCTAGCTTCCGTTGTAACTTTTGTATGTTTCCATTTCAAGCAGTTAATGTTACTCTGCAATCCCAATTCTGCTACAGCTGCGTATTGTAATGTTATATAGCTACTTTTTGTATTCATCTTTGGCTCTTCCATATGAGACGTGAATCTTAATGAATCTGATTGTTCGTTTTATTTTTTACAAATTTTATCTTGTTTTGTATTTTACCGTAGCGTTAGCACGAGCACACTACTAGTTCCTATAAGCACGGCAGATCGGAGCCGGAGCGGAAGGTTGCTCGTCGGTCAATCTGTCCGTGTGCAGGCCCTAGCTGCGAGCGATCGCCAAGGACGCGATCATAGCAAGCAAGCAAGGAATAACGGATAAGACGGAACAACCGGAGGACCCTGGCGCAGCTGCTGCCCGACGATGTGCTCGCGGACGTGCTCAGCAGCCTCCCGCTGAGCAGCCTCGCCGCATCCGTAGCACTTAATTATCTCATTATTGCCACTACAGTAATTACGACTACTTAATTATATACTACTATAAATAACAAATTATAGGTACCGTACATACACAAAAATAATAAAAACTATATCTAAATTACTACGACCTACTTACTTCATAATACAAACTACATTAATTATGACTAACTAAATAATAGTAATTAACCAGGACTACGGGAATAACATCAAAAGTATGCGATAAAAAATTACCTGTCATTTAAGAGAAGCAATTAGCACTGTCGCGTCCTTAATGAGCTGTGCACTGGCTTCTAAAAAAAATGAGCTACGCACTCTTAAATTTGAATGACAACCGCGAGAATGAGCTTCTACAATGAGCGACTGAGATGAGCGATGACGAACCGCGAGAGGTTCGTATTTATAGCCAAGCAAAAATGGAACCCAGTGCGCTCACCCCGCAAATTAAGGACTCTTTGTCGATGAACAACACTTAGGGCAAGGGGAATAGTATGGTAACAGTGACAAATGTGCAAACGAGGAGCGGGTGAGGAGGATGGCACGGACGTAACGACATTAATATGAACAGGGAGCACACGAGGGGGGACAACACGGACAGAGTGACAGTTGTACAAAGGACACAGTGAAAAAGAAAAGATAGCAGCAACAGACTGACATATGTGTGAAGGACAGAGGTCAGGCACTGCAAAAGATGTCTGAGCATCGTTAATTTCACGATTAAATTAATATGAATTAATGTGGAAAATTCAGAGTATATAAAATTCTTAAAAAATTACATAGTTACTATGACTATGCCTGGAGGCTTCACATAAAATTTCGTATTTTTGGAGCTCGTTTGCTATATATAATAACTCCTACAAATATCAAAATCGTATGAATTTTTGACCAACATTCACAGCAAATAATATTACAAAAAATTACATAGTTAAGCACGTTGTATCGACAAATTGCATATAAAACTTTGTAATTTTTTAGTCCATTTGCTATATTCAAACATTGAAACAAACAATATGCAAAAAATAAGGTAGGTAATTAAGCCGATTAATCACTCGGCTTAATCATCCACCGTCTAGCCATGGGACGGCAGGGAGTGCAATGGCAGAGGTGGGGCGGCAGGCTGGCCAACTGGGGCGGCGGGCCGCCTACCGTCCAGTGATAGGGCGGCAGGCAGCCTGCCGTCTGGTGGCGGGATAGTAGGGCCTACACGTCAGCCCCTAGCATTATCATTTGACATGAACGGTAAAAACAATATTTTTATACATACGACAGATATACAGCTATTTTTATAAATATTGTTATAAATAATGCTAAATATGTAAAAAAAACTCTTACGTCAGTACGTGGAACGTACGTACACTGCCAGGAGGAGCAGCATTTTTGTATCCGAACTGGCGTCACATCACTACTATTTTGAACCGCTCCTCACCGTTTGTGTGACATTGTGTGTGGGGTGGATATCGAACGAAAAATTTATTTTGTTGAGCTTTTTTGAAATGACATGGTTTAATTTAATTTTTTATTTATAATTGAAATTAATTTTAGAATCAAACTAACCTGAGCCGGAGCGAAATCCAATTTCATTCGAAATCAGCTCATTTTAATATTTAACTAATTAACAAATATAATTAAAATAATTTTAAACCGAGATAACTAGTCGTACTAACCAGTTTTTTTGCTCTTTGTTCCACCCCTAATTGTGTGTGCCCACGCGCAAATTCACATGTTACAGAATCAACAAACTCCAAAGCAGCACCCAACGCATGGGCTGCCGATTTCTTTTTTAAAAGGGAGAGGTTTCTTCCGGCCTTAGAGCATCTCCAAGAGATGCTCTTTCTCACCCTCTATCTTCAAATATTGGATATGAAAGTTAAAAATAAGTCTCCAACAGATACTCAAAAACACGTCCAATAATTTTGGTACTCCAAAATTGAGGTGGATCACCATCAAATATACAGTGCATAGATGATAATTTTAGGGATCCAAGTTTAGAGGAGCTGCTGAAGGAGGGGAAAGATTTAGATGATAATTTTTTTAGGAAAACTCCCAATATAAGATTTTAGAGGACAAAATATTGAGGCTCTCTTGGAGATGCTCTTAGAGCACCATCCTAAAATGTTTCTGGCCTTTCGCCATTACGTGACGTCGCTCAACACTCCAAACATCACGCCTCCATAAAAGGCAAAACAGTATCCTCCAGTGCGTGTTCGGTGCCGATCGAGCGGTATTTCTTGGTGAGTCTCCTGCCGTTCCATGTCGCCCTTTCCGAAATTACGCCCAGGTTCGATGAACCGGCAATCTTATCCGGCCTGCTTCGGCTGATTGGGCCACTTAATTGATTGGAGTATTAAATCAGTTTGCTCATCAAGATTGGGAGGATTAATTGATCGGCCGTTTCGAATGGCAGATTTGGCAAAAACTAAACTGACACGGATGTTACGATTCGTGCGGCTTAGCTGGAACCCATCGATGCGAAACGGCTTAGCTTAACTTTTTTGAGAGTACGACGGAGGATGCACACACCCACTTGTTTCATACGTATCTCTAAGGCTCTGTTTGGATTCTATAGTTTAAAATTTAGTTGTCTAAAATTTTAGACTAAACTTTAGTTGGCTAAACTTTAGCCACTAAACTTTAGTCGAAAGTTCTGTTTGGATCCTGTACTAATGGATAGGACTAAAGTTTCAAAAAAACCATACTACCTCTCATCGTTTCGTGCGTCAGCCATTAAATAGGAGGTGAAAGACCAACATGCATGGGTAAACACATCTTTGTGCCTAAGAACCCAAAACTTTTAGACCACTTTAGTTCACTTTGGTGGACTAATGGTCTAAAGTGTTTTTTAGGGGTTAGCTAAAGTTTAGATCTAATTTTAGACCAAATGTTTGGAGACTTTAGATCTAAACTTTAGTGACTAAACTTTAGATGGAGGGATCCAAACATGACCGAACTTACACACACGTACATATATTCACTGCCTTTTAAATAACCTAACTAACTTGAGATTAGTGGAAATCAAATTCTGATCATCAATCAGAGAGACAACGTGCCACACCGCTAAGCTATCCTTTAGTTAGCACACGGAGTAATAGTGAGTTAGCGCAGCATTAGCATGTCGATCCTGTGAAATTTGAGTCTAATTCCAACAAATTTAGGTTGGAATCCATGTATTTCTCCAAACTAATCAAACTAAATTGTAGATTTTGAGAATCACTTGCAAATTTAGTGGGTTTTATAATTTTTTAATGAATTTATTGGATTAATAATATATTCGTACACCAGTGTGTAAGAACATAGTACGTAGGCATGAAGTTTCTTGAGAGAGCCATTTGGATTCATACGAAAAATTTGGAAAAATTTTAAATAATATAATTTTTATTATTATATTTATATATAATTAAAAATTACAAAAATAACCTTCACTCGCCATTTGGGAACACACCAAAGTGCACCTAGCTAGCTCAGTTTCAACGTCGCCATTTGGGAACACACCTAAGTGCACCTAGCTAGCTCGGTTTCAAGGTCATTAACAAGTGCACCTAGCTAGCTCAGTTTCAAAGTCATGAACACACGTATGTAACATAAAAGGAGAGGAAAAATAATGGAAAAAACGGGAGATTTCTTCCTGTGCTGCTCTCTCCTTACAACTTTGTCCCGGTTTTCTCTTCTTTGTCTATACGTAGTACTTCTTCTTGGATGATGGGGTCGATCCGAGACTCAAAATTTCGGTCAAAGTCTAATAAGAATTAATTCGATGCCTGGCCTAACTACCTTTAAATTTCTCTAAAACTTTCAAAAAAAATTCACAATGTACCATTTTTTCAGAGCTAATTCCAGAATTTATTTTTATTGCTGAGGTACTCCTGTCTTTTGCCTCTCTTTTTTTTGAGACCGCTTCTGTCTTTGGCCTTATGTAGTACGGCAACAACGTGCTTCGTACAAATGGTGGACCTACCAGGGGTAAAGGGGCTAGCACACACTCTACCTTCAGCTGGAGAATAGGTACCTCAGCCATCCATAGGGTGCTATTGTTGCAGTCTGCTCGTTGGTTGAAGAAGGGCGATTAGGATAATTCAGCAGGAATTACCCGTTGCCAGCCAAGCCGAGTGCGTTGCCTCTTTCCATACTTGGCTAACCACACCAACAAAACCCATCAAACTACCAAAGCCCACATATCTCCCAGTAGCTCTCTTTCACTATTCCATGGTTCCACCGAGCCCAACCAATTCGGCAGCAATTTCCTATTCACTATTACAGAGAAAGTCATCATAGACAGTTCATAACTCTCATCAGATACGATTTGTGAACTGAATGATTTATTGTATCTGTGATAACAGATGATTTTCATAGGCGACTCTCAAACCGTTTGTGATAAGTCACAACACAGACGGTTTCTCAAAATAACCATATGTGATATGTCAGATATCACATACGGTTCTTAAACATAATTGTATATGATATATGTTATATCACAGACAGCTAATATGAAAAAACATCTGTGATCTGACATATCACAGACGGCTAATACAAAAAATCATCTGTGATATGTCAGATATCATACGGTTCTTACACATAACCATCTATAATATCTGACATATCACAGATGATTTTGTGTTACAAACCATCTGTGATAACTCTTTGAATAACTAAAATATTTTATATTTTTTGGCTAGTCTAAAAAAATCCTAGCCATGCCTTTTAAAAACAAGCAAGCAAATCACACATAATTGCAGATCTTATAGCACACGACAATCATTACACAGATCTCACAAATGAATTACAACTGAATGAAATACAATTGAATGAATTACAATTCAATGAATTGCTTGATGAAATACAATTGAATCAAATATTTGAACATCTATTAATTCTTGTCAGGGTTGAACTCTCTGTTCAAATGAATGACCTCCATCATCAAGAAGGTAGAGAGTAGTCCTCGAACTTTGGAGAGTTCGTCAAGGTCGAATGTACTTGAGTCAATTCTCATGCCCTGTCACTAGGAGTAAAGTCACACACACACACACACACATATATATATATATATATATTGATAATCATGAAATAATTATTGTCAGATTGACAAATCTCTAGATAATTCTTTCTAGCGCCCATGATTTTCTGCATATGGCGGCAAACATAGAATGCACATACATTGCTCTGTAGCTGTTGATGACACTACCAAAATAGAATAACATATATAGGTATAGTTAGTTCTACAAGCATTATTACGAAGTGTGACATAGGATTGTTGTGTTGTAGCGTGTATAAAAAATTTCATCCTGTATTGTAGTGTGGCGCTGGTTCCATGTGTCTCCCTTCCTTGGCAACGTAAGTGCTAAACGACATACGTAATTCTAAAAAGTTAGCTTCAATCATTGCAAACAAAGGAAAAATTACAGTAGAGTTATGTATGGAGAAAATGATTTTATCTGTTAATTGTCTGTTGCACACAGGTGAAGTCATGGTCTTTCTTGAGTGAGGAATCAAGATATATTACCTTCCTCCGCTTTGCTACAATCACAATCAGAATCCAGTATCACATACTCATATATGTCGTCATAGTCATTAAATTTAAGTTCATGTTGCATATAAAGTACAAATGAAACTTGTATAGTAACTAGTAAATCACTTACCCTTGATTGTAGGGTGCCAGAATGCACTCCTTCTGAGTAAGCAATCCCTTCGTTATGCAATTTTCAATGTAGGATGCATTTTCATTGATGCATTGCTCTGAGATTAAGTGTGGGTCGAGAAAACCAACCAGTTCTCAGCGTCACTGAGCTTTTTGAATCATGTATCTGTATATAAGCAATGAATTATGACATGTATCGGTATTACATGAATCTAGAACTTGATTGTACAAACTTATAATGTAAAGTATCATAGAAGTGAGGCATTGAGGGCATCGAGGTTGAAAAGTTGAAATAAGTCATCGAAGCCCACAATGAAGTAGCTTGAGTCATGGGGGGAAATGCACCTCCGTGTATCTGACGGTGAATCCACTCTATCGATTTGCCTTCCGCTTGTTGGACCTCTATATGTATCAGGAATGCACAGACCTACAACCCAGTCTAAGGCTGGATAATTGTGACTCAAAGGCCAATAACATTTTGAGGGAGTACGTCCAGGGTTTGAGAGGCGACTTAATGATCTTCTTCGACGTAGCCTTAGCACCTCACTTGCGATACATGTTCTCGGGAAATGATTTGGTATGATTTTCTTTTTTGTTCGGCATTGTATCCACGGGAGCCAATACAATGGCCTTCTGAAGCAGAAGTTGAGATGGAGTCATAGAGGATTCTATTGGACAAACATGGTCAGGTGGAGATCGTGACACTGCATGGTCTAGGGAAATGTCCCTCTTGAGCCACTAGAAGAATGTGTGGACGACATCCCCTATTATCATGATCTTTTCATTTGGGGGTTCTCTAGTGGGGACGGCCCTGAAAACATTTCAATATCATATCCACCTGGACCTTCGTAAAATCGATCCCTAGATGGGCACTGTGAACCAGCATCCCTAGTAGGCATTGATACGCTATCCCCCGCCTAGCCTCAATGGGAATGGAGCCAACAAGCTTGACTCCGAGGTTGCACAGCATGGCTCCTATATAACGATACACGAGGAGTTAAGGCGTCCACTAGGTCTATCTATATAGCATTCTAGATATGTACATTACCTAGATGTCATCGATAGCTAAGTGAACATCGCAATGTTTAGAATGTGGAGTGGAAGCATAGCTACTTCAACATTGAGGAGAACTAGCTACCGTAATAATGGGAGTGGATTGCAACTAGTTGCGGACTTGATTCAGTTCTTCCCTCAATTAATCTATCTCTCCTCGAAATGAGGTTGTTATCTCTCCTTGAAGTTGTGCATGAATCTCTTGTTTCAATTATTCCTCGTGCTCGACCTTGAATCTCTTCTGACTCCTATATGCCTCGGAGTCATCTATGAATCCCTATATCTAAGGTGTGTAAACCCAAGGCCTTGTGCGTGACCCGAGTGCTCCTTGTTTCTAAGGGCTATGGACAATATATCCCTCTCCAATACTGCCTCAAAAGAGCCTTGGAAAGATTCAGTAGTCACTGTTTGCTGAAAGAGGCAATCATGTTATTTTAAACTCCATGAAGTTCTGGACTTAAAGTAACTAGGTAGTTTAACATATCTTACAAATCGTTAGGACACTTCCTTGTCTGTGGAGTTTTTTAAAGAGGCGATGCTCGAAGACATGGTTGATGACCTCACTCTTAACCAGTTTTGGGTATGCTTGTTTATGATTCCAGTAAATAGCGGGGAGGCCTTTGATTAGATTACGACCATGTCCTTCCTCCTCTATTATAGAATTTCATCCATGTACCCAGCAGTGCTGAGTCTATAGGGTGTAACATCCCAATTTTTTGCTAAATAAAAAAATAATTAAAATAAAAATTTTAAATTAAAATAAGTATTTTTGTGCCTAAATTTTAATTTTGGATTTGCCCTGAATTTCTGTTTTTGAAAAAGCAGGATTTGAAAAGCATTTTAAGAAAAATCTAAAAATAATATTAAGTAATATGATATTTTGATTTTCTATAAAAATCCTATGTCAAATAAATTATTTGGAGTTACTTGGATTTTATTTGGGTTTTCTGAGTTTTCAGGAATTTAAAATGTATTTTTGAAATTAAAAAGTATTTTGAATATAAAATATAATACCAACATTAGTTGGAAATATTTTTATTAAGTACAAAAAAGTATCCAGGAGGTTCTCTGAATTTTTCGGGAATTTTTGGAAGTTATTTGGTATTTTTCTGAGGCTTAATGGATTTTCTGGGGTTTTCTGAAAATCTGAAATCAAAATCAAAAATTAAAAATCCCCTCCCTCCCTCTCTGGCCGCCACGTGGACGGCGCGGATTCCTCCACGTCGCCCCATCTCCGCCGCCCGGATCTCGCCTCCCCCTCCTCCTGGGCCGACACCTTGCCGGCCCGGATTGCGCCGCGTCCTCCCCCTCGGCCCATCAGGCCCCTCTACCCCGCCTAACCCCCTGGCCGCCCGATCCCCGCCCTCGGCCACGCGGCCACATCCCAGCCACCCGAGCCCCGCTCCTCTCTCTCCCTCCCCGGCCCCATCCGTCGGCCCGCGCCACGTCCTCTCTCGGCCTCGCGACACCAGTAGGACCGGCCGGTCGGCTCGTCTCCCGCGGCCACCTCCCTCCTCCCGCCACCGCCGCCCGTTGCACAACCACCACCCGCTCCTCCCGGCCCTCCCCCTTCATGCGCCACTCCGCCCCCGTGCGCCCACCTCCCCACTCCCCATCTTCCGCAACCGCCGCCCACCCCCGACTTCTCCGGCGAGAAATTCCTCTCGCTCCGCCCCTCGCCGCGCCTATTTAAACCCGCCCCGAGGTTCCTCGTCCCTCACTCCACCTCGCTCTGCCTCTCCTCCCCCTCCCCGAGCTCTCCTTCGCTCCCGCGCCGTGCGCATTTGCCCCCGCCGCCGTCGCCCACGTCGGCGAGCAATTGCCGCCGCTTCGCCCCTCCTCGTGCCTCGCCGTCTCCTCCCCCGGCTTCCTCACCTCGCCGCGAAGCTCCTCCGCCCCTCGTCCGCACCTCCCCACCGCCGGAACCCCCGAGCCGCCGGAGCCCCCGAGCCGCCGCCGCCTTCCCTCGTCACCGACCACCTCCCGGCCGCCCTCAGTAACCGATGCCCGCCCCTACCCCCGACTTCCCCTCGGTCCCCTATCTCCATTTCCGCCCTCGCCGCCGGCCGCCGCCCGCTAGAGCACCGCGCCGCCACCTCCGTGTGCCACCCCGGCCACCCTGCCACGTCGGCTCGCCCGTGCCAGCATGGACGGTGACGCGGCGCCACGCGTCGGCCACCTCGGCCTCCCTCTGCCCCGTCAGCACCCGTGTCACCTCGGCCACCCTTCCCCTCCGTGGGCTCGGTCTATAGACCCCAGGCCCACATGTCAGTCCCTCCGCTCCTTTTCCGTCCAATAATAATAATAATAATCCAGCCGAAAAATAAAATCCCTGGCTGACGCAATGCTGACGCCATAAATCCAATTTCCTTTAGAAACATAATTCCAAAAATCCTGATTTTCCATTTTCTCTCTTTTCAATCTTCCCGGAGCCCGTTCTCCCTCGTTTTAACTCCGATTGAGCTCATTCAAATTTCTAAATTCATCAAAAATTCCCCTCTATCCATTTCTAGCCTCAATTAAAATTTTGAAGTTAATTTGAATTTATTTAAATTTAGTGGGTTATTTTCGCGTGTAGACTTCGACGATTCGGGAGAATTCTTCGACGAAGATTCAAGCCAAGTTGAAGAGCAAGGCAAGTCACACTCCTTGATCATGTTGATCCCAGTTTTCAAAATAAAATTATGTTGATTTAAATTATATTGCATGCATATTTTTATTCAATGTATTTCAACTCAGTTTTAAATTTAGTTAATGCCTACTTGTTAATTTCTCCTTTGACATTGCAAATCCTTATACCTTATCACCCTAGAATCAACCTCTAGTTGGTACACTAGTATTGGCTGGAGAGATTTCATATCAAATGCTTAGACCTGCTTAGTCCTAATATTTGTTTTGGGATATCTTTCACATAAAATGATAACCCTGTTTACATAAAATGATATACTTTTGTTATGCACTCTTGACTTTGGTGAGTCAATGAGTGTTATGAAATATTTTGAAAACAAAATATAAAGCTTGGTTTAGACTTAGGCAATTGGTTAGATTGGTGGGTGCAGGCATGCCCTGTTGGTTGGAGCCGCAGTGGTTGATTGTCGTGCACAAGGGTATGTGGTTGGGCCTAAGTCAGATTAAGGACCGGTCTGTGGGCTACTATTGCAAAGCCCTAATCGTACTACCACATGGCTGGTATGGGACAGCCCTGGCTGAATAATTTGTGAAGTCCCAACCTGAGTCAAGTCGTAGGTTGAAAGTGAGCGTGGATGGTGCCATGTGAAGTCTCACTTGGGCGAGCGTGGTTAAGCCATGAGAAGTCTCGTCTAGGCTCGAGAGGGGGTCCCGGTCTGGTAGATTCCTTACTGTGGTGAAACCTTAGAGTTGGCTCGACCAGGTTGAAGGCTTTGCATTGTAAAGGCCTTGTCACGACTCCCCACCGCACACCTAAGGAAGTGTGTAATCTAGTGGTACAAAGGGATGATCGTGTCTTGTGGGTAAAACTGTACAACCTCTGCAGAGTGTATAATCTATCCTGGATAGCCGTGCCCACGGTCACGGGCATGCTTAGTAAAAGTTTTTCATGGATTAGATTTTGATTTTCAAAAATATTTTCGAAAACCTTGTGGATGGATGGAATCCATGAGAGAATGAAAACCTTGCGGATGGATGGAATCCGTGAGAGATTGAAACCTGGTGGATGGATGGAATTCATCAGAGTTGCGCAGCGAAAGCGTGTGGACGGATGGAGTCCATACGTGAGCTTTTGGAAAAGATGGTCCGGGTGGGATGCCCGTGGATAGGTTGGTGTTTGGTTGGAGCTGGCACCGACGGTATTATTTTCGATTACAAGTATTGTTTTTACTTACTGTATTAAATTCAGCAATTTCAATCTACTTATTGTATTTCTTAAATGTTGTTTTATGCAAACTAACCCTATAAGCCTTCCATTGAAGCCTTTATCATTATGGTGCATTTTCCGTGTGACTTGCGGAGTACAAGTTTGTACTCACCTTACTTTTTCCGCACAGAGGAAGATGTCGTCTACTACAGTGAAGATCTGGACGAATAGGCCGCGTCTTACTGTCGTTTGCCTGTGGGCAGGCTTGGGCTTCGCTATTTATCCATTTGCTTCCGCAGTTATTTCCTTTATTTGTTTTGCCAATGAGCGTTGATGTAATACTTGACCATAAGGCCGTATCTTTTATTTAATATATGAAGTCATTTGTGCTTGTTATTTATCTTTGTTGTACTGTGTGCACTAGCTGATCCTGGACTAGTGCGATTTACACAGAGGATCCAGGAGTCGTTACTCCGGGTTCCGACATAGGGTGAGTATTTTGTGCCTAGAGAGCCTTGTGCACCGCACATTGTTGTTGAAATTTGATTATCATCTTCATCTACACAAAGGCCTCCCATGTATCCGGTGACACGAAAGGATAACTCGTGAAGGGTATCTTATTCTTGTTCATGTACTGTGTGACAAGCGTACTCTTAAAGGTCTTCCACACTTTTCCCATCGCGAGAAATGCCTGCCGTCACACAAGTCCTTGGACTTCTACTGGTATCTCGAATGACCTTGAAATTTTCACCCACAGCTGCTCTTGCTTCACTTCTGTTAGAAACTTTTAGTTTGATGTGGTGATGGGGACCTGTCCCTTCCAAGTATTCCGCAGGTAGTCTAGAATATTGCCACTACTTTCTTCAGTTGCAGAGGGGCCCCACCTAGAGAGACCTCTGTGATGGTCATTCGGCCCTCATGCCTTTTTAATATTCCTCTGCCACGTTTAGTTACCCCGGTCTTAGGAGCATCAGACGCATTCGACGATGGCTATGACTATGCAGACATCATCTATCTTACAAAAAACTAATTATGGTGAGCTGTGAGCATAAACATTGGCACATGGTTGATTTTATGTACTTTAATGTTCTTAGTGTAGTTGTTAAGAAATAAGAACATTCAGTGATGTATATTATTGCTACAAGGTCTCTTTGTAATACTAATATGCCATTCCAAAAGATCTTGCAACAATAATTCTTCTGAAAAGTAGTCAGATTCTATGAAGCAAATCACATACTCCAATGCCTTAGGTTCTATGAAGTAGGTCATGGATGTAGTCTCTTTCTCCTCATCATATTGTGTGTTAGGCTTCAAAGGGCATGAAGTAAATCACACACTCCAAGCCCAATATGCAGCATGATGAGGAGGAAGAGACAGCAGCCATGACCTATTTCATAAAACCTAACACACTGGAGTGTGTGATTTGCTTCATACCCTTCTAAGATCTCTTTGGCATATATTATTGCTACAAGGTCTCTTTCAAATACTAACATGCCATTCCAAATAGATCTTATAGTAATTGTATATGCCAAGACATCATAGGCATGTAAATCTTCCATGTCGTGTTTAAATTGATTATTTGCTCCCAGATGCGTGTTGCTCGAGATTAAGTCTTGGCCCTCATGACACTTGTGTCAAATCTTAATCACAAACTGAATATGACATCCAAGATAAATTCGTCCTTGAGCTAAAATTGACACTTTGATTAGATCCAACCCATGCAAATTACAATACAAAGTCTACTGACATTTGACGATTGAAACAATTGATAAGTGAATATGACAGTGACAAATATTAATACAATACGTTGATTAAAAATTGAATGAATCACAGTGAACAAGATGAATCACAGTGAACAAGATTTAATAACGTAGTAAATAAAGTGAATCACATAGGACAGCTATCAATGATAAAAGGCCAATCATGTGTACAGATTAACCAAGAATTGCATGATACAAAACTAAAACAGCAAGCAATATGTTAGTTCAAAGCCAGATTATACTCCTATTGTCATATTCAATCTCAATTTGATGTCATCTCATCACATAGCAATGAACTGAGCACACAACATTACTAACCAAGTCCCCCAGTACTAGTTAGAATGATATGAATAACTAGCACAACTCACTTGGTAAGGTAATGCTCAAAAAACTAGAGATACTCATGATGCAGCGTCGGGAGGAGAGGTGGTGGTGTTGGGATGACAGGCGGCATCAGGAGGGGAGGCGGTGGCATTGGGAGGGGAGGTGGCAGCATCGGGACAAGAGGTGGTGAGGAGAGGTGGCATCAGGAGGAGAGGCAGCAGCGTCAGGAGGAAAGGAGGTGGCGGGAGGTGAGGAGGCGAAAGGATGTGGCCGAGTGAGTGAGTGAGGGTACAAACCCTAGTGGGGCACTACTCATAGGAGGAACTATCACAGACGGTTCTATTAAAGAACCATCTGTGATATTAATATCACAAACGGTTCCATAATAGAACCATCTATGATATGTACCACATCATAGATAGCTCTATGATGGAAACGTCCGTGATATGTATCATAGATGGTTTGTGCCACTAAACGGCCTATGATAGTTCCTTCTATATATAACTACAACATATCATGTTTTTTAGCTAGCCCTAGAAAATGCTAGCCATGCCCTTAGAAAATAAATAAGCAGTTACAATCATAGATGAAATTATTTCTTAATTATTGAATCAATTACAATGAAATAATTTCTTAATTACAAGATGAGTTTCTTATTTACATTGAAATAGTTTCCAAATAGGTGTTCACTATGTGGGATTATTCCACTTGGATATTTACTTTTAAAAAAAGCCCTTCATGATAATTGACATGCATATAACTAGCTTTATCGCTTAGTTTTTTCCTCGAGCCTGATATCGTCTCTGAAAGTAGGCAACTCATTAAATTGATTGTACTCTTTCTCATCCACGACATTCTCAACTTCGATAATCCTTCTTTTTTCATGAAGAACTACGTAGTGCTTGTTATTTACCGGGACGATTATATAAAAAACTTGAACAACTTGCCTTGCGAGTATGAATGGTTTATCTTTGTATCCTACATGTTCGAGATCCACAGTAATGATGTCGTACTTGTCAACCTTTACACCCTGTGAGAGTTGGACTGAATGGCACCAAAATAGATGGATCTTGAAAAATACATAATCGAGCTCCCAAATCTCCTACGCAAGCTCGTAGTAGGAGCTTGGGCCAGTGGTACTTAACTGCTCATGACATGCATTTATGCGAACACCCGAGTTTTGGACTGTGCTCTTTCTATTATATTCTGTTGTATAAAATATTCACCCATTTATGTTGTATCCTTGCCATATCATAATTATAAATTTTGGCCCATTTGCCAACCATTGCAATGTATCACTTCATGACTTCCTAGTGAATCGCACCTTCAACCATTCGTTGAACCAACAGTTCTATTGTCTTGTGATCCAAACCTTCAACCAACCTAGATTTTCTTGGCGTAGCAAGTCATTGTGCTTGTCAATATAAGAGGACACTTCAGTCATGTGTTGTAAGACCATTAAATAGGCTGGAGTTGAGCGTATGTACCTAGATCGGGAGTTATTGCTTTCCTTCCGATGGTCCCATACCCTCTAGCCTCCCCTCGTGACAAGATAGAGGCATATCTATCGATTCGACCTTAGCTATATAATCAACATAAAACTCAATGATCTCTTTGGCTACATAACCTTCAATGATACTACCCTCTGATTAAGATCGATTCTGTACATAGCAACTGAGAATTCCCATGTACCTCTCAAACGGGTACATCTCTTTCACAAGGTAGACAATGAGATAGCCCATAATATCGAAAAATAATAGAGGAAAATACATCTAAAGATAACATAGAGTTGTCACCACCTTAGCCTGTGGAGCATCTAATCCATCGGGATTGATGACCTTCTGAGCAATTTCGTTAAAGAAATAACACAACCTCATAATTGTCACTCGAACCTTGTTCAACAAAATACTTCTAATTGCAATAGAAAGCAATTGTGACATTAGCACATGATAGTCATGAGACTTCATACCAATTAATTTTAAATCTTTTATGGAAACAAGTTTCTTTATGCTAGCGGAGTAACTGGATGGAACTTTCACACCATAAAAGCACTAGCACAGTTCAGCTCTCCTGGTCTTAGATAGAGTGTAGCAAGTTGGGGGAAGGTACTTCCAGCCTTTATCGGTCTCTGTCAATGCTAACTCGGTCCTGATATTCATAGTAACCAAGTCACAGTGTGCGTTGACACAATCATTTGTTTTGTCACAAATGTTCAGTAAGAGAACAATCAAGCTATTACATACATTCTTCTCTACGTGCATGGCATCGATTCAATTGCGAACTTCTAAGTGTTTCTAATAAGGCAAGTCCCAAAATATTTATCTCTTCTTCCACATGTTCCTCTGATGGATTCTCAACTTACGTACCTTTCCAAGCACAACATCGATATTCTTAACCATATCGCAGACCTATTTCCTGCTAAAAGGCTTTATAGTTGAGTCGTTGTCATTTTTCATTAAATTATTTTTTTATCTTGCGGTATGAGTGATGCCTTGGAAGAAATCTTTAGTAACGCAAGTACACAGTTTTGTGCGAGTTGTTCAACCACACACTCTTGGTACAATATAAGCAGTGCGGACAGATTTTGGCTCCTTTTGTACTCAATCCCAGTAGGTTACCATGGGCAGAAAAATTATTGATGGTACAGAAAACATGGCATAGAGAGTGAAGTTCTCTTGTTTGTCCCATCCCATACCTATACCATTTTGTTCCACGGTATCACAAGATCTTTTCGCAATAGTGCTAGGTACACATCAATATTGTTCCTAGCTTGCTTTGGCTCTTTGATAAGTAATAACATCAAAATGTATTTTTTGTTTCATACACAGCAAAAGAGGAAGGTTATACATGCATACATTCACGGGCTATGTGCTATGTCGGCTGCTCATGTTACCAAAAGGATTCATTCCATCCGTACTTAACCCAAACCTTATATTCCTCAGTTCCGTACTGAAGTCTACAAACATCCAATCTATGTTCCTCCACTGGATAGAATCAGCAGAGTGTCTTATTTTTTCATCCTTCTTACTCTCCTCTGAGTGTCACTGTAGTAATCTTGTATTCTTTCAATTTGCAAATAAATACTTCAAATAGGGAATTATAGGCAAATACCACAACACCTTAGCAGGAGATCCGTGCTTCACCTCAATGCCTTTGCTGTCATCGGAGTTATTCTTATAGTTGTATCGGGACGGTTTTGCACACCGGATAAATATGTAAGTTTGCATACTCTTTACGGTAGAGGATACAATCATTTGGATATGCATGTATTCTTTCTACTTCCATTCCTAATGGACAAAGAACCTTCTTTACTTAGTAGGTGGTTTTCAGCAACATGTTTTCCTTTGAAAAGATGTTCGCTAGGAAACCTAACAACGCCGTGAAACTCTTGTCAGATAAACCATTACTTGTCTTCAATTTTAGTAGTTCAAGAATGGATGACAACCTTGTGTATTGCGGTTTGTAGCCTGGGAACAAAGGTTTCTCTGATTCCTCCATCAAGCCCTCGAATTTAGCAAACTCTCTCTCACTATAATTTCCTTCTGCATCGCATAGCATTTGATCCAAATTATCATCGTGCAACCTATTATCATCGAAAACACAGTCCACAACCGGCATATCGTTGTCTCCCTCGATAATGTTATAACTATCTTATTGTATAATATTATTTTCACCATGACTGGTCTAACCTGTATACCTCATTTTAAAACCCCTTCAAATCAAGTGAGATTCGATCTGTGTTGAGTTGGTAAACATTTTCAAATTATCACAATCAATGCATAGATAGTACATATATTCCATCTCCTTTTTTAACATATCTTGCTTAGCCACTTTTCTAAAAAGCAGACAAGCCATCAAGGTACTCTTCACTTACACAGTTCTCAACATACTTCCAGCTTCAGTCTATCTATGCTATGCATGTAACAAATTAGTGTTAAATTAGATTAATGCTCTGATAGCTAGCTAGCCTAATACTTATATATAATTGTCATTCACCTTAATAAATTGTCCATCTAAAGTAGCTAGCTATGTACTATTCATGAAGCAATATATGTGTGTGTGTATATGTATGTATATATTAAGTAAGAATATATTGAACTAAACTAGAAGTAGTGACCCATTCTTAAATTGGAGCAAACTACCAAGCTAGATCTAAACCTACCTATCATCTCTATTTATTATAATGCATATAATTAAAAACAAATACTAATATCGAATCACCAAGAACAAATTGATCTACAAGCACACTTGCAAATCTAAGGTATGCTTTCACTAAACTCCCTAAAACCGACCGCCTCCTTCAAAGCAGTGCAATGCAGAGTAGACAGATCTATCAGGACTGGCCTGGCGATGCATTTAATAATGTGACATATTATAGACACTTTCAATCATAAACCGTCTATGATAATTACTTATCACAGACGGTTCGTATTAAAAACCGTTTGTGATAATAGGATACTTCACAAATGGTTCGTATTAAGAACTGTTATGAATTATCATAGACAGGTCCTAATAAGAACCGTCTGTGATGATGGGAGACTTCACAGACGGTTCTTTATTACAACTATCTGTAATAATTCACATACGGTTGTTAATACGAACCATCTATGATAATTATATATCCCTCCCATAGTCCCTCTCCTCTACGCCGCGTGGGTGGCAGCTAGTGGATGGGCCACGTGCAGGCCAAATCTGGATCTCTAGCCTCTAGTCTCAACGGCGGTGGGCGCTATGGCACAAATCAAAGGAGAGGGAGGGAGGTAATCGGTGGCTCGACGCAGAGGAGAGGGAGGGAGGGCTAGAGGCAATCGGCATAGAGGAGAGGGACTAAGGGAGGGAGGTAGAGGAGAGGAATTGAGGGAGGGAGGCGGTTGGGTCGGCTCTCGATATGTAACAGAGAGACATAGGGAGTCAGAGTACTGAGGGACTGAGGCAAAGAGTCAGTTGAAGAGAGAAAGAAGAGAGACACGAGGTAGCAGCTAGCGATGTATTTAAAAGAAAAAACAAGTCTAGTTTTCAATTCATGCAATTATGACTAATTTGGTATTTTAGCTTCATCTATTGTCATTTATCGATTCGGTCAAACAAATATTGCATAAATATTTTTTTCAAGCAATACAGGTAGTACTCCTAATGATATGCTACACTGAGCGAGAGATATTTAGAAGTCTTGATGATGATAGAATCAGAAATCACTTTCAAAGTATGAAATCTTATAGAATGACATTGCCCCGTACATGTACTACTCAATGCTAGCGCTTTAGTGGTATGTTGCATCATTTTTCCGATCTTTATAAGTTATAACTATTCACAATTACAATTTATGATTTCATCACTAACTTTGGTTTTTGCCCTAGGCCTTCCACTATTTTGGACAATGGCAAGTTTAATATGTAATTTTCTATAAACAAGGGGCCTGAAAAATAAAAATAAAAATCAAGCCAGAGCTGACAAATACGATCCGAATAGACGGCGTCACATGCCGCCACATGTGGATGGTCCTTGTGTCGCTATTCTCACGCGCGATGTTTGCATGCATGTGTATGCTGCAGTATGCCTCTGAGTATACAAAGGCCATGTTCTAAAGTGTAATGGCTTTTGGCTAAAATAGCACTGCAGTATATGTTACCTTTTTCTATGTATTCAATTAAAGAAAAATAAATAAAAATAGGAAAAATAAAAAACATCATTATATATCTACGAATAATGCAAAGGAAAAAAGAAAAAGAAAAAAGACACGTTAAGAAGTCAACGTGTTCTAAACTGCTTTTGGCTTCTAAAAGGCAAAAGTCATGGCTATTTAGAACGGGACAAAAATTAAACGTGGCAATTCTTGAGCAAAACAATGTTCTCTATATATGTCCTAAAAATGATAATCACACTCCTTTGCAAAACCTAGATTCTTATCAAATCGGTTATACAGTATATCTGTCGTATGTATAATAGTCTCAACTTCCCTTAAAAGAAGTTTCAATGCCTGACCCTTCCGCTTCCTCTTCCCAAGAAACAGCACCGCCGCCGGTCTCCTCCCTCCCTCCCCTCTCCTCCCCTTCCGCTGCCCGAGCTCGCCGGTGGGTGTCCGCGTGAGGCGATGAAGGTGGCGGAGGGCCCTAAACCTAAACCATACTCTCCTCCCCCTGCCTGCATCCCGCCTCCTCGCCGTCGCCGAGTGTTCCTCGGCAGCGGCTCCTCGCCGGCGGTGGATCCGCGGCTCGGTGGCGGATCGCGCGTCTCTCCCGGTCGGTGGGGTGGAGAGGCGGCGCGGCTGGGCGCGGCAGCTGTGGAGGCCGGAGGCGCGCGCTAGGGCGCGAGCGCGCGAGGCGACCTCGGCGCGTGTCGCGGTGGCTTTGTGCGTGTTGGCGCCCATGGAGGTTCGGCCGAGCGGAGGCGGCCGGTGTGCGGCATCGGCGCGCGTCGACACCGAGGGATAGGGAAGGTCGGGCGGCCGGTCGCCCGACGGCAAGCGCGGCTCGGTGGCGTTGCCGGCGGTGAAGCCGAGCGGTTGGCGGTAACCGGCGGCCTCGCTGGTGCCGTTGCGGCGTCGCCGATGGGGAAGGCGGACGGCGGGCGTGGCCGTTTGGTGCGGCGGTCGCTTCGCGCGACTTCCTCTGCAGAGCACATTCGGTGCTACATAGTGTGCCGGATAGTCATGGGTGCTACGTGCTTGGATGAGCCGGACTATGGTTTGGACTTTGGTGGTAAGGGCGAGGTGAATTGAAAGCGAGGCTGCAGGAGGCTATGGCGCGAAGTTGTCGCTTGTGATTGCTATAGTTGTGCTCCTAGATCCGCTCGGTGGTGGCGCATAGGCGTTGAGTCTTGGTTTCTTCAGAGGCGATTATTGCAGGAAGAGGCTCATCGTGGAGTTCATAGGTGGCTATGCCATGGCCTTGAGGCGAGCTGGACCCCGGTGTATTGGTGGCGGTCTATTTTGTGTGTGGGTAGTTTGTGGGGTGCTGTGGAAGTGTTGGCGAAAGCCTTGCCGGTATTCTTACCGGTCTCGACAACAATGACGCCTTCGGGCGCCATTTTCCTTCCTGGAGGTGTTGTCATGCCACTCCATAGCCCTCATGTATAATGATCTCCGGGTGAAAACCTTGCCTCGGTGAGGCGGGTGGCGTCGGCGACTCTAGTCGCCTCCTTGGAGGCGTCGCCTTGGAGGTCTTTCTTCACGCAAAGTAGACCGAAATTTAGATGGCTCAGTCTGATGGGGTTAGGGATTTGGTTCAAATCAAGGACGGAGAAGAAGTTCTGAAGCTTAGTCTTTCTAGCTTTTTTCTTAGTCCTTAAGCTATCTTGTGTGTTGTTTGTTGCTCCTCAGTTTCGAGGATTTGAGTCTAAGAGCTCGTGTATCTTTTGGCTGTATATATCCCACGTGGATATAGAGGCCGGATTTATATAAATCCTTTATCTAAAAAAAATGATGCTTTTTAGATGACAGCACAATGGCTTGTGCTACAGTAGTGTTTTTTTTCTACAGGAACAATATGACATATGACTCCCCTTGCGTGTCATAATAGTTCCTTTTTTACCATAAGATCGAAGGGAACATCTCTCTCTCTCTCTCTCTCAACAATTTTGTCAAAGCTGCCATTTTCACGACTGGGACGAACCTTACTCCCATTGGTGCCAAATTTGTGTATATCCCAGTGTGATTTGGGATTTCTGGCCTCACAGGCGACGCGCTATCTGAAATTTTCAGCATGCGGGTTCAATGAATCTGGACGCTTTTTTACAGCCTTCAAACCATGTCCAGGTCCATTCGAAGACCGGTTGAAAACAAGGGCCGGTTACACCTTGGACACGGCACGAGCCGGTCCGGCGCCGAAGATAAAGAAGGAAGCGAGCTTTGTTGATAGTAATGGGTCGTATCGGGCACCTCGGAGAACGTGCGTGAACCGTTGTTTTTATTGGCAGAAGGGCGCAAAGGTTTCAGCAATGTCCAAGTCTCGCCACTGGACAGGAGTAAAGTAACGTAGTAAGTCGTTTCGTGACAGACAAGTTCGCCCTGCTCAATGTACCTTCTAGCCGTTAGCTTTTGCTTTTTTTTTAGTGCAACTAGGATTAGTTTTTTTTCTTGAGTAATTAAATTTTTTAAAAAAATCAAAATAAAATAAAAGGATTATATCATTACAAAAAATGCAAAGAAATAAGAGAAAAAAAAGACAAAATTAAGAAATTAGAAGATAAAACCATTTGGAGTAGAGCCGAAATGACTCAAGGAATAACTTGCATATCCTCTTCAGCAGCATATCCTAAGAACTAAAAGGCAAATCTCAATGTGGTTAACCCTAGTACTAAAAATTCTAGTTGCTACATTTGTCGGTATTTACAATAGGGAAGATGATACTCCGTGTGTTTATGTGATCACATTCAACTATAACACCCACATTCAAAACCATTTTGAGTATCGTTGCAACGAGCGTACAAAACACACAGAATAACCCTGATTTAATCACTCTATGATAGATCCTAAGATTTCATCATCCTCCTGGGCTATGGAGGGATGAAGACCGGTATTATCTAGAATAGAAAAGGTTATACTCGAAACTTATCTAGGTTTTACACTATAAAAACCCTATACCCTAGACTAGAGCTTAGGCTGCGGTGAACCTGAATCCGTCCCTGTGATCGCCTATGTGCTATTGCCCATCTACCTCCCAGCAGTACCTACGGTTGCGTTGCGAGTGACGGGCTTGTACTGCCATAAGCTGATCCTTGCTCGTCTTCCGCCCGTGTCATTGCTTGCTACTCTCTCGCACAGTCGCACTAACATATCTACGTCTGCATGACTACAAGTAGATTCAGTCAAGACGAGCACGTTGAAACGATTGAGCCCGCGGTACGTGCCGATCATGTGGTTACCTTCTTAGAAGGGGGCAAGATGAGAGAGATGGAAGACCAAGAGGGAAAGGAGGAGTCACCCGGCCAACACGGCGGTCGGAGACCCGGGAAGAAGAAGAAACCGCAGTCCAAACCAGGCTGAGCCGCCAGCCCACACCATACCGAACTACCACCACGATGACACCGTCCCCTAAGAAAACCAGAAACGGTGAGTAATCGCACGGGAAATCGATTTAACATTTATTTTCGAGAAGAAAATCAGCGAATTTTCACCTTTAAATACCCCCTCCTTCCTCGCTCCGCTCCTCACACAGTCACACCCGAACGAATTAGCCTAGAAACCATTCGATCCCACCTCCTCCTCCTCCTCCTCTGCTCTGCCTCCGCTCCCATTCCCGGATCCCGAGAGAGGGCCGCCGCCGCCGCCATGGGAATGGGAACGGGGCCCCTGGAGAACGCCGCGTCGGCCGTGGAGTCCGCGGCGGCGGTCGAGGACGCCGCCGCAGGGAAGGGATCGTACGCGGTGCTGCAGTGCGGGGAGGACTCGGAGTACGTGCGCAAGGCGTACGGGGGTTACTTCGAGGTGTTCCGCGCCCTGCTGGCGGAGGACGGCGAGCGGTGGCGGGTGTACCGCGCCGTGCGCGGGGAGCTCCCGTCCGAGGCCGAGGCGGCCGCGTTCGACGGGTTCGTCATCTCGGGAAGCTGCAGCGACGCCCACGGCGACGACCCCTGGATCCTCGCGCTCGTCGACCTCATCCGCCGCCAGCACGCCGCCGGCAAGCGCATCCTCGGCGTCTGCTTCGGCCACCAGGTCCGTCGATTAATCCATGGATTCTTGTTTTTTCCTGTGTTTTGGTTATTTTCTTGGCCCGGTTCATCCGCTTAGCTTTCTTCCGGGTAGAATGGTAAAAAGGTTAATGCTTGAGCTGGTCTTGTTCTTTCCGTGCGTGAGTTCGCGTCGGTGGATTCCGATGTTGGTAAAAAAAAGGAACAGGCAGCATCGACTGAGGAGTGGCGTTGTTCTAGCGTCTTCCTCCATTGAGTCCTCCTTACCATGCATGCGCTTCTTGCTTTGTAAAAATTCCGACCTTTTCAGGACGGGTGAAAAAAAAATTGGAATTTGCGATGGGTAATTAAGAAATGGCGAAAGGTTCGTGAGTACTGATTTTGAAAAGAAAAAAAAAAGATAGGGCGTTCATTCCAAAAACAAAAAGAGAAAAGGATAGCTCATCGTTTACACGAAACGAAATGAGTTGCATTGTGGGGAAGAAATACTGGGAGCCGAAAAGGCGTTAATGGCCGGCATGCGACCAGTACGCGAGAAACTGAAAGTTAATATAGTCGTAGTGGACATCTCATTTAGTAGTACCTTTTAGGTACGTGGTAAATGTGAGTAAAGCTGCATCTAGTGCAGTTAGCAGTGATTTTTCAGTACTTAGACAAAAATTAGAGCAAAGATTTTTTATTTAATTGAAGAGCGTGCTAAAATTTGATGTGCACGTAGGTCTATGTTCTTTTACTAAGGAAAAATAAAATCAATCTTTTAAAAAAAATAAGAAGAAATCAATAATTCGAACATGAGTCCGTGGGCTCCACTCAAGACTCATGAACTGTAAAGCCTTTGGTTCTTGCATGAACTGTAAAACAATCCGAAAACTGGGAAGAGATGTTTGTTATTAGTATTATACAACCTTTGGTTCTTGCAAATGAATCTTGGCATTGCGATTTGTTTCAAACCAAAAAAAAACTTGGCGTTGCGAGTGGCTAACAGAGGTATAAAATGTTGTTACTTACTGCAGATCCTGTGCAGGGCGTTGGGTGGCAAGACCGGCCGGTCAAGCAAGGGCTGGGACATCGGCGTCAACTGCATCCACCCCACCGCCGCGGCGGCGAGGCTTTTCACACCCCTCAAGCTGCCCGTTCACATGCCCATCGTCGAGTTCCACCAGGACGAGGTACAAATCAGCAGCCTCAGCATGAATGTTCATGTTTTGCTGCATTCGTCGTCAGACTCAAGTTTCAGAATCCTAACATTATGCTGAACTGACAACAACGCAGGTGTGGGAGCTGCCTCCTCACGCCGAGGTGCTGGCCAGGTCTGACAAGACCGGAGTCGAGATGTTCCGGCTCGGGGATCGCGCCATGGGCATCCAGGGCCACCCGGAGTACAGCAAGGACATCCTCATGAGCATCGCCGACCGCCTTCTCCAGCACAATCTGATCCTGGTAAACTCACTGCTCCACTCAAACTCTCATTGTAGTAGGAAATGTTGGATTTTTTGGGACTTCAGGCACATGATGCAATCACCAATGTGCAGTGTTTATTGTACATGATCTGAAAAATGAGGCTTTCTGTTGGCAGGACTGCCAGGTGGACGTGGCGAAGGCGAGCTTCAACGTGCGGCAGCCTGATAAGGATCTGTGGAAGAAGGTGTGCCGGGGTTTTCTGAAGGGGAGGCTTCAGGTGCAGAAGCAACAGAAGCAGCAGCAGCTGGTGCTATAGGATACAGGGAGCAGATTAAAGGATACAGGGAGCAAATTAAAGGGAAATTTGGACACTGTTGGACCCATTGACACCCGATTTTTCATTTTTGGCCCCCAAATGAAAAAAAATTCCAGATTTGGACCCCTCCTCACCGCGCGTTTACGGGAGCGCGACACGTGTCCCGGTCGTGCGGTCTGGTACCGCACGACCGCACTGTTCACGGGCCCCGCTGCCCTCTGCGCCGGCCGCGCGACCGGCCTCCTGACTGCGCGAACGCCGCCCCGACCGCGTGTCTCCCCTCGCCGACCGCGTCTCTCTCTCCTGCGTCAATTAGTTTCTTTTTCCTGCATACGTGTCACACCCAAGCTAGCCAAGGAATAATTAACCAACAAATGAATATGCGGGCCACTTATATGTCTGTATGTATTAATGCTCTTGGCTCAGGCTGGCCGGCGTATGCCGTAACTGGCTTAGTTAAGGCATAGTACTCTCATACAAACAGTCGATTCGGAAATGTATTCGTGCGCTCGAGACGGCAGTCGTGCGCTCGGGACATCAGTGGTGCGGTCGGCGAGGGGAGACACGCGATCGGGGCGGCGTTCGCGCGGTCGGGAGGCCGGTCGCGCGGCCGGCGCAGAGGCGGCGGTCGTGCGATGCAGTACCGCACGACCCGTGAACGATCGCGATCGTCGCGTACCGCACCGCACGCACCGACACGTGTCGCGCTCTCGTAAACGCGCGGTGAGAAGGGATCCAAATCTGGAATTTTTTCATTTGGGGGCCAAAAATGAAAAATCGGGTGTCAATGGATCCAACAGTGTCCAAAATTCAATTAAAGGACACTGAGAGGAGCATTTGGGAGCCTAGATTAATCCTTATTTTCTGCTTTAGAGCTATTGTACAGAATATCGAAGCATCACAACAATAACAACAACGAAACTTTTTATCCCAAACAAGTTAGGGTAGACCAGAAATAAAACTTCTCAAGATCAAAGAGTTAAAAGCCTTGAAATAAAAAATCAACAATACTAAAACCCTAAGTCGTACATCTTGCTATGTAAGCCGAGAGCCTAAAACACTGCCCCTAACTTTCTTATGGTTCCGGTACGTGGATCACTAATTTCCATGCGCTCCTATCCAATGCTAATTATTTAAATACATTCCAATCCTTCAAATTTATTTTAACTGTTTCCTCCCATGTCAATCTTGGTCGACATCTGCCTCTTCTTACGTTTTCAGTACGCCTTAAAATTCCACTACGTACCGGTGCCTCAGGAGGCCTTCGTTGGAGATGTCCAAACCATTTCAAGCGATGGACAAGCTTCTCTTCAATTGGTGCTACTCCCACCCTATCACGTATATCATCATTGCGGATGCGATCCCGCCTTATATGATCACAGATCCATCGCAACATCCTCATCTCTACTACACTTATTTTCTATATATATTGTCTTTTATTCGCCTAACATTCTGCTCCATATAGCATCGCGATCTGGTCGTCGTCCTATAAAACTTACCCTTTAATTTTTGAGAGACTTTTTGTCACACAGGACACTATACTTGGCGTCATTTCACCCACCCCACTCTTATCCTATGGTTCACGTCTTCATCAATCTCACTGTTCCACTGTAGCATCAATCCCAAATAACAAAACCTTCTTAGGCACTACTTGTCCGTCCAATCTAATATCTCCATCATCTGTCAAAGTGTCCAATCTAACACTTTCATGATGAATCTTGTAGCGAAATTCAAAACCAAAAATGGGGCGATTCAAGCTGGAATTTCTCGACACCAAAGTGGTACCAGGGGATACATATGGAGGAATCGTGAAGAGGCCCACGAAAGGCTTGTTGTTGATTACTTCTCTGAAAATGCGCTCTAGACCAACCCAATGTTTTGTAGAAGGTTTCGGATGGGAAAACCTCTACTTGTATGCATCGTGAACTCCCTTGCCGATAGGTCTCTCTATTTCACTCATAGGGCAGATCGCACAAAACGGCTCAGGCTCTCACCCTACAGAAGTGCACAGCAGCTATTCGTATGATAGCATATGGTACACCTGCTGACCAACTTGATGAATATCTGAAGATTGGCGAGAGCACTTGGTTGGAGTGCTTGGAGATGTTTGCGCAAAGGGTCATCGATAAGTTCGGTGGTCATTACTTGCAACGCCCCACGTGTGAGGATGTGGAGTGTTTGTTGCAAGTTGGCGAGTCTCGAGGCTTTCCTGGCATGCTAGGAAGCTTGGATTGCATGCATTGGTAGTGGAAGAATTGTCCAATTGCATGGAAGAGTCAATTCACCCGTGGTGACCATGGTATCCTTACACTATCCTTGAAGCAGTAGCTTCGTATGACCTTTGGATATGGTATGCCTTTTTTGGTGTCACTGGTTCTAATAATGACATCAATGTGCTTAATCGGTCTCCATTATTCATTGGTAAGTTGAAGGGGGAAGCTTCGCGGGTGAATTATTTTGTCAATGGAAGGCAATATGACACCGGGTACTATCTTGTAGATGGAATATACCCAGAATAGGTTACCTTCGTCAAGACAATTCCGCTCCCTCAAATAGCCAAGGACAAATTGTTTGCACAAATCAAGAAGGGACGAAGAAATATGTTGAACAGGCATTTGGCGCCTTGCAATCTTGTTTAACCATTGTGCATCATCTCGCACGACCATGGTCAAGCACCACTATTAGGAATATCATGAAAGCATGCATCATTCTTCACAACATGAGAGTTGAAGATGAGAAGGAAATGGTTATCACTCCTCTTGACTTGAACGAGATTCCAGGGATATCCATTGTTCTACCTCTGGAATTCAACAACGGCCCTGAACCATGCTTTGCTGATGTGTTAAGAAGAAACACTACCATTTGTGCTCGACCAACACATGTCCAACTCAAGCGGGACTTGGTTGAGCACATTTAGCAACGATTTGGCAATTAGCTCAATAATTAGTCATAGTTTACATATCATTTGTAAGGTGATAAATTTTTTCAATACTTCCATTTTAAATGATTACATTTAGTTCAGCTTGGTCCTATTTTAATGGACTGTGTGAAATTTCAAAAGTTAAAACGTGAGTAATCTTCATATGTTGCTTACTATTTTAGACAAAATATATGAACATATGCTTTATCAATTCTCTACATTGTGTAATAGCTAAAAGATTTTCATTTGCACATTTGCAGCTTCTAACCATAGACTGCATGCTATCTGTTTTAGACTGCCGTGCTTTAACTTTGCAATCTTTTTCCTTGTGGGTGCATAAATTCAAGTCAAACCTTTCGGGGGGCTGGTTGCTGCCTTGTGAAGCAATCAGGCTAAAAGTATCACACAAAGAGCTACAAAGATGAAGTCTAGTGTTAATCGCTATATTCTATATGTACATGCAAAAATTAAAAGATTATACGCTCTTTTAGAGACAACTCAAGAGATATATTATTGAAGAAATTATCTCTAATATTGTATTTAGATGACGTAGAAATTTATAAACAGCCTAAAAGATAAATTATTGTATATGTGCGTGCATGGAGTTATTATCTTGGTGAAGAAGTTGGTGAGATGAACGAGGTGGCAGGAAGGGACGTCTCAACTGACCGGAAATGGAAGTCTGGCCTACGGAATCCACGCTAGCGAGCATGCATGTCCATGTGGTCCTGCTGCTTCGTCCCCATGGGGATTGGACTCGGAGATATCCCCATATAGCGGGCTTCCAGCCACGTATCCGTTATCTTGATTCGTTGGAAAGGCGAGCTGGAACCCCATCTGCAGTACGCAATGTCGCCTTCTAGCGTCAATTCTTGAGGGCCGCGTGCAGATGCAGCCATGTAGGGCATCTATGGACGGTACGGACACTAGCACCTTGATAGAAATTGAACGGCGGCTTTCAAGGTTTCACCTGTCGAAGCAGAAGTTCAGGCATTTTCTTTTGCAAAAATGCTAGTTCAGGCGTTCTGTTGAGGATTCGGATCGACGGCAAAATTGCGTGTATTCTGATGTGTACGACGTTCAACTTCGTCTCGGGCACCGGAGTAGGTCTTAGCATTTAGGGTTGATTGCGTTGATGAGTTTCCGTCTGGTTCAGATGGCCCGTTAATTTCAGCTTTGGCTTCTGACTTATTTTTTAATATTTATAAATTTCATCTTTTTCTGAATTTTTACCTTTTTTAAGCTTTTTTGCTGGTTCTTTTTTTCCGCATTCGTTCGCGTTGTCTGTAATGTGCTAACATATTTTTTTTCTATTTTTAAATTTTTTTTAAATTTAATTATACCAAATAAGTCATCTTCAACTACAGTAAAATTCTAGTCATAAGCCACAGCTTTTCAGCCCAACCGAACGGCAGTCAGACTTGTTTGATACTCACAAAGACCTACTATGGCCACTTTTTACTTGCACAAATTGCTATCCCAACACCGTCAACGACACGCAACTCTCAGCTATTCATTCTCACATTTCTTCAAGATGTTCAGCGTGTTTCTCCGTGCTGGGAAAAAATGCAACTTCTACCGTAGAAAAGTTCGTCAGATTAGTAGTTCGAGCGCGATTTCTACCCACGAGTCTGACTGCTAACATAAACGGGACTACTACCATGTAGCTTGGAAGATCTTAACAGAAATCGTAATTCCAAGGGAAACAAACAGCCCCCTTCCAAATATATGTCCAGCATGGGCCGTGGACCAGTAGCCCACCGATTTTTGCCTGAACTCTAACATCAAGCAAAGCTTTAGAACACACTGCATACCACAGCTGAACATCCAAGTGGCAAAGTTTCAAATTATATTCAAATTCAGTTCCAACACAGGAGTTTAGAGGCTGTTTGGTGTGATAACAAATTTGCCCCACCAAACCCTACCAAAGTTGGGCAATGCCAAAATTTGGTACCAAATTGACTATTGGCCAAAGATTGGCAACAAAATGAACAAAAGAATGGCAACAAAATGAACTAAAGAGCTAAAGAAGATCCTGCCAAAGTTTGGTAGCAAACCAAATGCTTGCCAAATTCGAACATTACCAAATTTTGGTAAGATAAGCATTAGCAACCCAAACAGCCCCTTAATTTCAACAAGGATGCCCAGTGCCATAAGGTAGTTCCAATAATTAAGGATAGAATGTACTTATTCCCACGATAACAGAACATACCGCAAACTTAACGCACTAATGATAATGTTGTAGTACAGACATAAATTGCGGCAGCAGTTCATAATTTTGCCAAGTAATTATTTATGAGATCATCATGAGAGTAAAACAAGATCCAACAAATCAACTCCAATCAAGCGCAGCAGCTTAGGCAGATGCACCAGCTCCCCGGCGGCACTCGTTCAGCATGTCCAGATAAAACTGGCACTTGCTGATGTCGCTTCCGTAGTTGTTGATGCACTGCATCATCAAAGAATTAGGAAGATCTTCAAGCTAATACTGACAAAATGTAGACTCAGCGAGGAATTAATCAGATACTTCTGGTATAAGCTAGTATGGCATCAATCTACGTTATCCTAGCAGTGTAAGCCTAGCTAGAGTGACACGGTGTGAACAGAATTAGTTATGAATCAACTCTGCAGGTACTTTTGGGTGTGTAAAACTTCAAAATCTAGAATGAACAAATCGACAATCAGCAATCACTAAAGAATTGTGGAGGGAATACACCAGCTAATGTCAGATAACGCAATGCAAGATCTAAAACAAAAATAAGGCATCAAACCAAAACCAATGTTCTTACTCCACGCATAAGCAATGAAAATAGATGGAAGCTGCAAAAGAGAATTGAGCAACATATTTGTGTGTGTGGGTGGGTGGGTGGGTGGGGGGGGGGGGGTTAACTTACGTCTTGGAAGGCCTTCGAATGGATGTTGCATGAATCAGATCCAACAGTGTTGGCCATTGGAGCCGCTGCAGCAGAAGCCTCAGAGACAACAGTCTCATGCTGAATGGTACGCGGACCCATCACAGCATCAACAGCCCTATGTGCCATGGCACTGCCAGTACCAAAAGCCAGGCCTGAAGATATGTGTAAAGCAAACATTAGCATCTACAGTAAGTATAATGGCCTTTGTTCCACTTGAAAAAAAGAAAAATAAGGCACACCTTGAGCAATAGTGGACCCAATTCCTCCAAGCATAGAGCCACCATTGCTCTGGGCAGGTGCTGGAGGAGGAGCTTGCCGCACTGCAAAGAAAGAAAATTGCAAATGTCAGCCTTACAATCACACATACATTAAAAAACAGACAAGCAATGAAGTTCAATTGCCAATACGATCAAATTTCATAACAAAACCCTGATGAACACTGAAAAATCAATTAGAATCGTATATTTGATTCTAAAACAATAAATAAGTGCATCATCATTTGCTCCGCAAAAAATACTGAAAAAGGAAGAGACCCACATGCAAACAATATCGCTGCTAAATTAATTGAACAGTTTGCCCACTCAGAATACAACAATGAAGTGGGATCAAATAAATACCTGGCTGCGGCGGGTTTCTCACTGGAGCAGCACGCGGAGCAGGGCGGGGTGCAGACCTTCCTGCCAACATAACAGCGCAAATTAGCATATCAAGGCCAATAAAATGGGTTATCATGGATTGCAATTGTAACTTAGACATCAATGGAAAAACACCAGCATAATTAACCAGAGCAAATGGTTTATTTGAGTTGTACTGTAGAATAGCATCCCAAGAAAAGTTAGTACAGACTATGATATTTCATGTACTCTTAGTTAGAAAATGACAAAAGCAAAGTTAGTACAGATTAGGATGTTTTGTGTACTCTAGTTAGAAAATGACAAAAACAACACACATATCAAGAGAATATCCTAGAACAAAATGGTCAACATATAACACTGGCCAGTTAAATCCTATTGATCCAAGTCATGGTGACAGTGACAATGGCATAACATCATAATCTTTGATCACATAAAACCAAAAACAACCATCTATTATCAGAATCTATCTAAGAAGGGATCAACAGAAAGTCAGGCCCTTCCCTCAAAAGATTCCATTTACTATTTGCCCGTCTGAACCAAATGCAAATATATAAATCGCAGCAACCGGATATTGAAGAGGCCTATCATACTTTGAAAAATTATAGCTTGGAGAAAAATAATTAACTAGTTTGTATAACTGAAGCCATGCTGCATAGAGCAGTATACAACAGTAACTAGGCAAAGGCAAAGGCAAAGGCTAATGCTAATACTTTCTGAACTAGCATTCATCATTCAGAAAATTAATCTTTGCACATATAAGTCGATCCATTGCCAACCTTCAGGTTAGTATAAATCTCACAAGCCACAGGGGCAACTTACTGAACAGATGAAAAGGAGAAAAACAGTACAATGTGTAAGGCTGTTCAAAGAACACCACTGTAAAAGAATGGTTTTCTACTTGAAACAACCTTTGTCAAAAACATCTCTATACGCCCACTAACTAAACCAAGATAGTATGTACAACTATAATGGCTACTCAAAAAGGCAAATAGCATGAGTTTCACAAACCAACCAAAATAAATAATCTCAAGACATGTCAGACATTGGGCTCTAATGGACAAAACCAAAATGCATCGGTGGCCACATGGAACTGACATTCTGAGAAACTTGTGCAGGAATAAGTAGCAGAAATAAGAGAGTAACAGGAAGTCTAGGGCAGATTGGGGATCACTTCTAGTAAAGATAAATGTGGTGCCCTCAATACAGCCCAAGTGAATTCACCAAAAAGTTAAAACATCTTTACATGCCCCCTAACTAAACCAGGATAGTATGTACAACTATAATGGCTACTCAAAAAGGCAAATAGCACTAGTTCTGCAAAGCAACCATAATAATTAAATAAACATAAAGATAGGTCAAGCATTGCGCTTTAATAGCCAAAACCAAAATGCAACAATGGTAACGTGGAACTAAAACTTGTGCAGGAATTAGTAGCAGAGATATGAGAATAATGGAATGTCTAGGGCAGCTTGGGAAGCACTTCTAGTTAGGATAAATGAGGTGCACCCTCAAAAGGCCTGAATGAGCACCAAATGCCCATCACTATGCACCTCCTAACTAAGCCAAGACAGCATACAGAACTGTAATTGCTGCTCAAGAGGCAAATGTGGAAGCTCCTGATAATAACTACAAAACGTACAACATTACAGCCATTTTATAAACATAGAATTTCCAGGACCACCCACAACACCTTAAAAGAAGGTAAGGTAAAATGAAATGTACATGAAGTCCGTCTAAGAAAGGATCGATGGAAATCGCCTTTCCCTCAAAAAGGATTCAAATTTGTTATATGCCCCTGTCTGAACCGCCTGCGAATGTCACAATATCTGCAACCGGTTATTCAAGAAGCAATCGGTTCTTTACTGACTAAAAAATGGTTCTTTTTACAATTCGCCAAACAGCACGGCCTAGCCTATGTAGCATTTTCATAGATCCGACCATTTTGGCAGCTAAATATGCCAATAGACAACGATCCTATCGCCTGTACCGCAAAGATCAAATCAACAACTGCCTAACAAGCACAGAATCGCAGACGGATCGATTCAAACTAACAACCAAATCTACACGGCAACATCCGATCCGAGAGAAGCCGCGAGCGTTCAACGCGAGTAAGGAGCGCGGGTCAAAGCGAAACCCTAGATAAAGTGTTGGTGAGGGGGGATGGAAGGGCTACCTGAGCTGCGGCGAGGCATGGCGGCGGCGGAGGAAACCCTAAACTCGAGGCGGCGCGAGGAGGGGAACGGATGAACAGAGGAGAGGAGGCCAACGGGTCGGAACGGTGAGGCGCAAGCCACGCCTAGGGCTAGCTTTTATATCCGCAGATGGGGCTCGGGCGGAGATTTTTCTGGTTCTTCTAAACTCCCAACAACTCGGGAGCATCTTGCAACACACGCAAACTCACGGGCAGGTTCCGGGGCTCGTTGTTTCCTCTGAATAAATAAACAAAACTGTTTTTTTCTTGCTCATTTGAGTTTCCGTTTTTACTTTTTCAATTTTTTTATTTTCTGAATATTTTTTTCTTTTCTTTTTTCTTATTCTTTTATATTATTATGATAATATAGTTTTTTTTAATTTTTAATTTTTTACATTTAATTACACTTAAAAAATTACCCGCAGGTACAATGTATTTTCAGCTGCTACAGTGAAAAAATTATAAGATTTAGCTTTTAAACCCAAATAAGCATCACCTTTATCTCTCTTTTTTTTAAATAGCTTATTGGGATTATCTTTTTTAAGCGACTTACAGGCTTATTGGTATTCAATTCATTTGTACAAACACCCACACTAGGACAAAAAGCCATCAGCCACTGACTTATCCCCTGAGTGGGTTTTAAAAAGGAGCAAGCGGTATGAAAAATAAGGGAGATATACGGGCACGAGATAGAAGCGAGAGAAATATGGTGCGTGATGTGTCTATAACCCTCTGACTTATCCCCTGAGTGAGATGGGAGTGAGAAGGATGGAAAGTCACTTTAAGAAATCAGGTATTAATATTGGGTTCTAACTTCCCTAGGTAAAAGTCAATATAAACAGACTCTAAAGTGTGGTTACAGTGCATAACAAGCGGGACCAGCAAGTGTGGGGATCATATGTTGACACCGAGTGGGGGTGCTAAGAGGGTTTTCGTGATTTTAACCATAATCTTATTCTTTTTTTACTGTGGCTGATAGTTTTTGGCTATGTCTAATGATTTTTATCTGTATTTTTGAGACGATAGCGAAAACATCAACACAAACAGTGCATACAGTTTCGAGGTTGGAAAGCCATTTGAAGAATCTGCTTTACAAAACGTCTCATTTGTTTCAACTTTCAGAGAAATCAAAAGCCGAAAAGAATAAGATTATATATGCTTGGAACACTACAAATTCAATGAGATGGATCGCCAAGGATGAATTTTCAGATCGTCCATGCCAAGAGACAAGGGTTTTTGATAATTGTATCCATAAAAAGGACCAAAATTGACGAGTGACGCTTTTATATCTTCAAAATATTAGATCTATTTTTTACAAAATATTTCTAATCTTGTTAGAATTTTTTATCTGCAACTAATCTTAATATGTTTGGTTTTATATATTCATGGATGAATAGTAAGTGCCTGGTGATTGCGTAAGCAAGAAATATAATATTTTAACTTGACTTCATACCTAAATAAATCTAACCCCTCTCAGTAGGTATGAAATACTAGCAATATTTCGATCATGAATTGCTTAACTTTTATACTTCACTGGCACTAGTAAGCGTGCACGTAGAATCCATGTCAAAAGTATTGATTATATATCCAGAAATGAAATGCAAATTTTGCTCCATGCCTTATGACTGAATTTCTCATGAGTCATGTAGTCAGGCACACCTCATGACATAAAGCCAAGAAATTATGTCACATTCTTGAGAACGAATAGAATAGCTATGTTGGATTGGAGATCGAGGAACTGGACCCTGACGAAGCGTGGTCATTTTTGGCCCCCCATGGCAGAGAAATTCCCCCTTTGGCCCTCCTTCTGTGAAATTTCCCCTTTGGCCCCCTTGCGGGCAAGATGATGTTGGGGATTGCCCGATCTTCACGGCGTGAGATCAATGAAGATAGTTCGGATCCGTGCAACCTGACGAATAGATGGCGTCAACCATTGTTAGAACAGCAACCTGCGACAAAAGAATTTGCTCAACCACACGCTCGTGATCCCGTTTACCCGACCACTAAGTAAATGCGTCATCGCTCTGACCAATTCACAAGAAAACAGAAGAACGACCGAGAAGAACGCCTAATACCCCTCTAGGTTGTAATCATATGTCAAACCTTAAAAGGAACAAATGAGTAGCTCTCTCTGGAAATAAGAGATTCATTTTCTGATCGTGGTCTCCCCTTTAGAAAATAAAAGAGTCACCGTTTTAAAGGCTCACGCACATGAGACAAAATCTGGCTCGGTTGTTCGACCGACGCACAAACGCACACGAGACAGAATTCGCGTCGGCCACGGAACAACCGACTTCGGAATCAGTAGTACTAGCCGCGCCGCTTGATTAACTTAACCGAATTCTCCTGGCCCCTCCATGCATGTAATTCGGCCGACGTTACTGATGGCTTCCATGACGTTCACGCTTCAGTTCTCCTGGTTCCTTCATTTCCTTGTGTCTTGTCCGTGCATGCATGCAACAAGTTTTTTTCACGAGATGACTCCAAGTTGTATGCATGACTAGATACTCATTCCATTGCTTCATGGTTTGTACACAAATTTTGTGTTTAGAATAGTAGTTTCTCCAAAGCTTTAATCATGTGTAGCATTTTTTTTATTGCCTTCTATTTCCAGCTTCGTTATCCTCAACCAAGTCTTTCTTCTGTTCAAACCTAAGAATAATTAAATATTAACTATTAGGTAGTATATTATTCGCATATAAATTAGACCCAAATTTAATTAGGAGCGAGTTCACCTCTTGATTAATCTTTTTAGCTTGTGCTCGCGTAATCGGTCCAGTCGTGATGTCCTCATCACAAGACAACTGCACAAAGTCTATGCCACGACAGTATGAGTCGTATGCCATTGACATATGGTACTTGTAGCCAGGAGATTGCACAGATAATGAAAATATCTTGCATTCTATATGGAATGCATATATTTGTTTTCCGTATGTTTCCATTTGCTTTCCGTATGGAATGGAAGGCATGTATGGAATGGGAAAAGCAAATTTTTATGTTTTCGTATGTTTCTATTTGTTGTTGAAGGCTCATACGTTATTTGTTTTTCATATGTTTTCATTTGCGTGTGTCACCAATCAATATGGAGTAATTAATTAACGGAAATACTTGTTTCCGCGCGTTTGTGCGTTGGCTCTGCGTGACGCACGCTTTCGAGCCCGCCGGATCGAGGATCACGCTCTTCCTCAAACCGATGTCGAAGAGAACAACGTGATGGACCAACGTGGTCGTCCAATGTGGTCGAACCAACATAGCCAAAATAACATGATCAAAACAACATGGTCAGACTAACATGATCGAAATAGCATGGTCAAACCAATTTGGTCGAAACAGCGTAGTCGAACCAACGTTGAGTAGTCAAACCAGCGTAGTCGCAACCCTCTATTGATCATGAGGAGTTATATACACACCCATATATGGACAATATGGGCATGCTTGCCATATACAATGGACCACTAAAACTCTATATTACAAATATATACTTTAACAGTGGCATGATCTATTAACCCATGTAAAAACAGTTTTAGCCAGCATGACTAGTAGTAGTAGTATATCCAGTAACTAGGGAATCTTGGCAATGGACTTTGGGTAATATCTATTCTAAATTATGCAATGCTCGTATCTGCATTTCGTGAGAATTGCTCCAAGGAATTGCCATGTTCTAGTAAAATGCATTTCCTGAAATTGCATATCTTTCTATATTACTTGTATCAATTTTCTTTGATCAATTGGACCAAACATCTATGTTTTTGTAACGCCCCCATTTCTGGGGACAGTACGGAACCCCGTAACCGTACAGAATGAACAGTTATGAAGTTCCTTAGTATGAGCGATGATCACAACAGTACCGGCTTACATAAAAGGTCCAACTTTATTACAATATAGATCATCACCATTTTTACATAGCAGGCGCAAGAACCCACAAACTATAATACATTACAAAAGGATCGAGCGGCCTGAGCGTAGCTTGAAACCTAAAACCAATCATCATCAGAACAGATTGGTTCACTAGGAGCTTCTTCTTCCGCAGGCTCATCATAGTAACCTTGATCTATTGAAAATTTTGTTTAGCAAGTAATGAGTACCACCGTACCCAGCAAGTTACAGGGGTAAACCCTATGTTACTATTTGCAAGGGTATTCAAAGGATGGGGATATACTGGTTTTATTACATTGGGTGGATGCAGTTTTATTTGCAAACAAATAAAGTTTAAAACATTTGCTCCTTAAGATCAGGGGTTTTTCATTATCAGATAAAGTTCATCATTAAACAGATTAAAATACTCACAAATCCTACTTATGCCTCATTACTGGAATCACCCAATTAACATAGCTTCATTTACCGGAAGTACGGCGTATTCGAATACCATTTATTTCACTTTGCAGAGTTGCTCAACTTTACCCACACGATCCCTTTAACTCCCGCGACAGAGTTAAGAAAGCTCGGTTGGTTCACTGCTCAATTCTCTATATAGACTCTACCCGATAGCATCACTCGATCCACGCCACAAACTAAAACAAACTCCTCTGCGTTTTAAGTGAACACTACCGTTGTTAGGTATCCAATGACATACCTAACTCCCGTCATCTGTCATCTCAACCTATAGAGTTTCAATCAAACTGAGCAGCTACTAAACCAGTGTTGACAAGTCAACTGCTGTGGTTTGAGCGATCACTATGTCTGTTATTTGGCACAACGTTCTTGTCCTTATATTTTTCACCTGAGGCACTCAACCACAACTTGTTCTGTGCTCAACAGCACTCACCACCACCAAACCAAACCAAACCAGCCTCCATCCTCGGGTAAAGCGATGGACTAACTCCGTTACCCGGAGCACCACACCCCTCCACCCGAAGTCCAACTCTAGGATAAAGCGTTGGGCTAAATCCGCAACTCGGAAACTCCCAACCCCTTTACCCTAGGTTCTGTGCGCGCCGGCCCTAGGATACGATGCCCCATAACACCCTACCCTAGCTCCGGGTTTTCCAAACCTATTGGCCTGCAGCCAAAATCACTTATTAGTGTACAATGTTGAATGAGATGATTTCTCTGGATTTCTCGGGATTTTCTACAATCAATAAATGGCATTGGGCTTGGCCTGGGTGAACAGTGCAGCCCGGCCCGTCTTTTCCCGCACGGCAAACCGGCCGGCGGCCCAGTCTGCGCGCTCGGTCGAGCGGACCGTGGCCCATGCGCACACGCGGGCGAAGCCCAGCGCACACGCGCGCTCGCCCGCCCGATGGTGGACGCGTCGCTGTTGTCGACGGGTCAGATTTCCCGAGTGTGGCCGTCGGATGGGGAGACGGCAACGGATGAACGGCTGTGGTCTGAACAGATCTGGCCGGTTGACCGCTACGGGCACAGACACTCCTGATACGGCCGCGTCGCCCCTGGGAGTCGTCTTCAACCTCTGGACGGCTCCCGGGGCGACAAAACAGAGCCCGCCATTCTCGGTGGAGCGGCGGCGTCCGGGCACCGGGAGTGGAATGGGTTTCACAGAGTATAAACCTTGAACTTAGGATTCCATTTTGGTACTTGGGTGGGTGGGGGAGTGGGTGACGGTGGCTAGCGGCGGCCGGGAAGACCGTGACCTTCATGGCGGCGCTAAGGAGGTCTAGTGAGGTTTGAGTCTTATTGGCTAGGTTTTTACCATCTACGGGACACTAGGAGGCTAATGGAAGTGACGGCGCAGCTTAAGAAGAATCCAGGCGAGCTGGTGTAAGATCGAGGAGGCCGACTAGAGGGGGGTGAATAGGCGGTTTAAAATTTTTTTTCTAATACAACCTAACAATTTCAACTCTAACAAGTTTCTTTTAATCAAACAAACAATGTAGCAACTATCACAAGTTAAATTGGCTCAAGTAATCACTAGCACGAAATCAATTAACCTAAGAGCAATTACAATTCAAACCTAAGTCAAAGTTTGCTACTCTACAACTCAAGCAATTAAATGATTCTAATGAAATGAATTGCTTGAAAGTAAATAAGCACAAGAGAGCAAACCACAAGAGACACGATCACTTTTTACCGTGGTATTCGGAGACTTGCCGGTCTTCCCTAGTCCACGTTGAGGTAAGCCCGAACGAATCAGACCGACTCCACGAATTGAGCCTAATCACCTCGATCACTATCGGTAGCCCTTTCCCTCTCCGGGTAGGCGAGCTCCAAGCCTTCACAATCTTCCGGGCCTTCTCACAACCTTCTTGAGAAGATCACCGAAAATTTCGTCAAGCCGTCTAGGTGCCGGCAAGCACCAAGAGTAATGAACCACAGCGGCTTGATCACACTCTAGTGCCAAATGGATCAAACTAGGATGCAATCCACTAGAAATTTGCTCAACTACCTCAATTTAATGCACAAGAGTGAAAAGGAGGTGTGAGAGGTTGCTCTAAGCTCAAAGATGTTCAATGGGGGTTCAACAATATGTACAAGTGCTGGTGGGGTCGAATTTATACCCCCACCAACCTCAAATAGCCGTTGCATTAAACAATCCTGAAAAATCAGGGAAATTGGAACTACCGCAGTGTTATGGGCGGTACTTCCGGATTTCCGCTGCTGGTCAGAATGGTTATGTTAGAGGATCAGAAGTAACCGTTGGACATTAAATACGGTACTTCCGCCGTTGTAAGTGCGGTACTTCCGGAAATCCGGAAGTTCCGATATTTCCCCGGTACTTCTGATCTCAGCGAGTTCAAGTTTAACTCTGGGCGCTCTCTGAAATTAAAGTTCTGCTCTAATGTCCGGAACTACCGGGCCTGCGGTAGTTTCGCAGTGCAACCAGCGGTACTTCCGTTTTTTGAGAGGTTAAGTTTTACTACGGGCGCTCTCTGGAATTAAAGTTCTGCTCAGGAGGCCGGAACTTCCGCGCTTGCGGTAGTTCCGCCGTACAACCCGCGGTACTTCCGTTTCCGAGAGACTAACTTAAACTCCGGGCGCTCTCTGTTAAAAACGTTCCGCCCGGGCGCCCGGTACTTCCGCCCTATCGGTAGTTCCGCGTTTTGAACGCCGGTACTTCCGAAAATTCTGACAATGCATGATTTTGATTCAATTTTAAATTCTAGATGCATGCATGATTCTAAATTGATCCAAGAGGCACATTAGCATATGATCAAGCATTTCACTATGATCCCTCTTAATAGTACGACATCTAACATATAATCCGGTCTTCCAACCTTTCTCCAAAACCGGTAAAAATAAAAGAACCCTAAACTATTTACCTTGTCGACTTGGAGCTCTTTGAATCTTATGACATCTTTTTATGTACCTCTTTCTTTGCCCTTGAGACTAATTCTTGCAAACACTTAATACACAAATTAGTCCCATGATCACATAATGTCATTAATTACCAAAACCAATATTTTTAGGGGCCTAGATGCTTTCAGCTGGCCACGATGAGGTCTTCTCGGCTGACAGCGGGCTCCGCCGCCAGAGCTCTAGGCTGGCACTTGACCTCGGTTGAGTTCACCAGTGTGTTCATGCGATAACAGGGAGTGTGTAAGTGAAAGGAATTGAAGTTTGATCGGTGGAATCACAAGATTGCCGTTTAGGGCTTACCGGCGCAGGGGTGGCAATTGCCAGCGGCAGGGGCGACGAGAGCTCAATTGGTTGCGGGAGAGGGTTTGTGAGGGTGCTAGAAGCCTCAGGGAGCTGCGAATTGGGCTTTATACCGTGTATAAGTCGGTTGCCACCGAGATATTTCCGCCGGCGATGTCGGGTTCACGCTGAGCGGGGAGAGGGGGAGTGCACCGCAGTGGCGCAGGGGTCTGTGAGGAGGAGCTGGCGTTGCGCCTCTGCCCAATGGTACGGCCAGTTGACTCTATGAGAAGAGAAGCCGCAAGAAGAAGGTGAGCTGTAGCGGTGGCAGGAACTGTGCGCAGGCGCCGGCGCGCTGGGCGAGGGGATGAGTAGGGATGTGCGGCTATCTTGTGGGGCCTCAGCTCAGAGATGACGCTGCGTGATGATGGAGCGGCGCCGCAACTTCTTGCGCGAGGGAAGCGACGCGTGTACAGTGGCTTCTCCGGGAAGAAGAGGAGAGGCGCGCGCGTGTAAGGGCGCCAGGGGAGGAGTGAAAGCGCATTTGCCAAAAAGAGAATGCGCAATTTCATTGATACTTGCCAAATTGGTAAAGAAACACAAATGCTAGCAAAATCCAACAAAATTCACATTTTGAAATTTTTGGGGTGTTTCAACCTACCCCCTTAAAAAGAATCTCGACCCCGAGATTCCTCTGGTCCAGGGAATAAATTGGGAAAATCCCGCTGTAAATCTGACTCCTTCTCCCATGTTGACTCTTCCGCTGCATGATTCTTCCATTGGACTCGACAGAACTTGATATTCTTGTTTCTAAGCTGTCTCTCGGTTGTCTCAAGTATTTGCAAGGGTTCCTCTGGATATGTCAAGTCTTCTAGGAGTTCAATCTCTCCTAGTGAGACTTCTTCTGTAGGCTGCCTTAGACATTTTCTGAGTTGAGATACATGGAACACATTGTGCACTCTGGTCATGTTGGATGGTAACTGCACTTCATATGCCACTTCTCCGATCCTTTTTGTGATTTGAAATGGGCCTACATATCTGGGTGCCAACTTTCCTTTGACTTGAAATCTTTTGACAACTTTGAACGGAGTGACCTTCAAGTATACATAATCACCAACTTCAAAACTCAGGTCTTTTCTTCTGGTATCTGCATAACTTTTTTGACGGTGTTGAGCAATCTTCAACTTCTCTCGGATAATTCTTACATGGGCCTCGGCATCTTGTACTATTTGAGGTCCAATGTACTGTCGTTCTCCTGTGTCTGTCCAGTTCAAGGGAGTCCTACATTCTCGGCCATATAGTGCTTCAAATGGGGTCATCTGAATACTAGCTTGATAACTGTTATTGTATGAGAACTGTGCAAATGGCAAACAAGTGTTCCAAGCTGCTCCGTATACTATGGCACAAGCTCTTAACATGTCTTCTAGAATTTGATTTGTCCTTTCTGTCTGTCCATCAGTTTGTGGGTGATAAGCAGTACTAAAAGCCAAATCTGTACCCATTGCTTCATGCAGTTTCTCCCAGAATGTAGAGGTAAATTGAGCACCTCTATCTGAAACAATCCGTCTTGGGATTCCATGATACACCACTATCTTGGTTAAATAGAGCTCAACTAATTTATCCTTCCCATATGTCTGTTTAATAGGAATGAAATGTGCTACTTTTGTGAGTCGATCAACAATAACCCAAATAGTGTCATATCCTTCCTTTGTCTTGGGCAACCCTGTAATAAAATCCATTCCAATGCTATCCCATTTCCATTCTGGTATTGGCAATGGCTGCAATAGTCCAGCAGGCTTTTGATGGTCAACCTTCACTTGTTGACAGACATCACATTTACCCACATATTCTGCGATTTCCCTTTTCATATTGCTCCACCAGAATCTTTTCTTCAAGTCTTTGTACATCTTGGTTCCTCCAGGATGTATTGAAAATTGAGAAGAATGAGCTTCTGACAAGATCAAATCTTTTAACTCCTTTTTATCTGGTATACAGTATCGACCACGAAATGTTAGGATCCCCTATTCATTTTCACTGAAGTCTGTTGAATTCTTCTCTTGACTATCTTTCTTGATCTTTTTAATTTCTTCATCTTTAGCTTGGGCTAATTTGATTTGATATGTTAGTAATGGCTGAATTTCAAGTGCAGCTAACATTCCTTATTCCACCACTGTTAAATTTAACTTTTGCATCTCTGCTACTAGCTGTATGGGTTGATCAATCTCACTGACCAGACTGTGATAGACTTTTCTGCTCAATGCATCTGCCACAACATTTGCTTTGCCGGGATGATACTGCAGCTCGATGTCAAAGTCTTTAATCAACTCCAACCATCTTCTCTGTCTTAAATTCAACTCCGGCTGGGTGAAGATATATTTCAGACTTTTATGATCTGAAAATATCTCACAATGATTACCCAGTAGGTAATGCCTCCATATCTTCAATGAATGGACTACGGCAGCTAACTCCAGATCATGTGTAGGATAGTTTTCTTCATGTGGCTGTAATTGTCTTGAAGCATAAGCTACTACCTTTCTGTCTTGCATCAACACACAACCTAATCCTTGCTTGGAAGCATCACAGTAGATTTGAAAGTCCTTCTCTGGATCTGGAAGTGTTAGGACTGGTGCAGTAGTTAACTTGGTCTTCAATTCTTGAAAACTCTCTTCGCAGTTGTTGGTCCATTCAAAGGGTTTATCTTTCTTGAGTAGTTGAGTGAGTGGTCGCGCAATCTTTGAGAATCCCTCTATGAATCGGCGATAGTAACCAGCCAATCCAAGAAAGCTTCTCACTTCAGTCACATTGGTTGGTTGCTTCCATTCCATAACAGACTTGATCTTTTTCGGGTCTACTTTGACTCCTTCTTCAGAAATTATGTGACCCAAGAATGCCACTTCCTTCATCCAGAAGTCACACTTACTGAATTTTGCATACAATTTATGTTCTTTGAGCTTCGTCAAAGCAACATGCAAGTGTTCCTTATGTTCTTCTTCACTCTTTGAGTAGATGAGTATATCATCAATAAACACTATCGCGAACTTATTCAGTTGGTCCATAAATACCAAGTTCATGAGGTTCATAAAATATGGGGGTGCATTGGTTAACCCAAAAGGTACAACCGTGAACTCATAAAGTCCATATCTAGTGGTGAATGCAGTCTTTTCTCGATCTTGCTCTCGGATTTTCAATTGATGGTAACCCGATCGCAGATCGATCTTCGAGAATACTTTTGCTCCTCTAAGTTGGTCAAACAAATCATCAATTCTTGGCAAGGGATATTTATTTTTGATTATTACTGCATTCAATCCTCGATAGTCAACACACATTCTTTGACTTCCATCCTTCTTCTTAACAAATAGGACTGGAGCTGCCCAAGGTGACACACTTGGACGTATAAACTCCTTTTCTAACAATTCATCTAATTGTTTCTTTAATTCTTTTAACTCAGCTGCTGACATTCTATAGGGGTGCTTCCTGATTGGTTGTGTCCCTGGGACCAGTTCTATTGCCAGTTCTATCTGTCGATCAGGTGGCTTTCCTGGTAGCTCTTCGGGGAAGACATCTGGATATTCTTGTACTACTGGCACTTGCATTACTTCACTCACTAAAGCACTGAGTACACATCCTTTCATCCTTTGAATCAACTCGTGGTCAGTATGTACTATTATTTCTTGACCTTCTTCACTGGTTAGGGTTACTGTTTTGGTCTCACATTTGACTATGGCTTTATTTTTTAGTAAGCCAATTCATTCCCAATATAACCTCTAACCCTTTCATATCCAACAATAACAAGTTGGCCTTAAACTTTAATCCCTGGATTTCCAGTGTAAGATTACTACACCCAATCGTGATTCCATTTTAATCCCAGGGGTTTGAATAGCATAAAGTTTCGGTAAAGGCACAACTGCTAATTGATGCTTTGTAGCAAACTCCATGGATATGTATGAATGTGTGGCACCAGGGTCAAACAAAACTAATGCAGGTATGGAAATAACTGGGAACATACCTACAATAATATCATTCGCCCCGGCGGCATCTTCTGCAGATATGTGATTCACTCGGGCCTAGAGAATAAGATTGCCAGCACCTTTGCATTTTCCAGTTTGATTACTCAGAGAAGACCCTGCGGGCACAATTACAACATTTCCTGTTGGGGTTGACTTGGTCTGTAATACATTAGTCTTCACAGTTTGTTGTTGTGTCCCTACTTGAAGTTTTGCTACATTAGATGGTAAGTGCCTCTTTGGACATTGATCCCTATAGTGTCCAGTCTGACCACAATGGAAACAAGCATTGTTCTTTTGAAGACAGTTTGTCTGGTAATGATTTCCTCCACACTTAAAGCATCTGACTGTTTGTTGCTGGAATCCACCACCTTGTTGAGGAATACTGGACTGTCGTCTGGGTACCAACATGACTTGACGTGTAACTGGTTGTTTACTTTGTGATGGTGTCCATGTCTTTATATTTTGAGTATTGGGTGATGAGGTAGATGGTCTCTGCATGGCTTTTCTTTTTCTAGATTCCTCCACTTCACCCCTTGCTTCCTCTGAAGTAATTAGGCAATCAATCATTTCTGACAAATCTTTGAAACGGTGGGCTGATATGTGATATTTCAAAGATTTTTGTAAGCCTTCCCTAAACTTCTCCATTTTCTTATCTTCGCTTTTCACATTATCTGGAGCATATCTTGCTAATTCATTAAACTTATGGAAATACTCCATAACAGTCTTGTTACCTTGCTTCAGTGCCAAAAATTCTCTCCTCTTGGCTTGAATTAAGCCATCAGGAATATGGGCTTTACGGAAAGCTTCATCAAACTTCTCCCATGTTATCTCCTGTTCCGTGTGCATAGTTTGATAATTGATCCACCATGAGGCAGCTTGTCCTTGCAGCTGGTGGGTGGCGTACAATACTTTCTCTTTTTCATCACATTGTATTGTTTTCAATTTCCTCTCAATGTCCTTCAGCCAATCCTCTGCAGCCATAGGATTTGGCGAAGTAGAGAATACTGGGGGTCTTGTCTTTTGAAAATCAGTCCATCTCGTTGTAGTTGTGTACCTCCTGTAGTAATCCCAACTGAACTGCTTGAAGTAGTTTGTGTCATTATCTGCTCTAACATTTTAGATTGTTGTTCCAATATCTTCGCTTGACTCATCTCTGCTTGATGTCTATTCTTTTCAATCATCGCTAAGATATTGGCAATTGCATCCTGACTTACGACAGGATTGTTTTGTCCAGCTGGCTGATTGTTAGGGTCTGACTCTGTCCCTGACATTCTATTTCTGCATTGGAGAATTTGAGGTCAACTTTACAGCGGCTTTACACAAATTGCAGATAGATGAGTAAGAAACTGAATCTTAAGACAAGATTAGAGTGAACAAGACGAGAACAAGTGCGAATTAGAAGGAAAATGCTTTGAAGGTAGACAAATAAAGATATTATTAGCAAACCAAAATAAGAGGTAATGAACATACATTACATAATTCACAAGCTAGAAACAAACTACTTAGAGTTTATTACATAACTTGCATTACACAACCAAAAGTCTGACTCCAAGTACAAACTACTGGTGCTTCACTACTCTACTACTACTACTACTCCACACTGTACATCCCAAAAGTCTGACTACCAACTCAAACTACTGTGACTCCACGAGTCTATCACGTCTAACTATTCCAGTGGCTGATTCCAAAAGCCAACTGCCATCTTTCCCAAAAGTCTCGCTGAACTACGAAGTCTTCGCTATTCACCAACCCTCGGTTGGTGGGTTGCTAGAAGTATAGCGAATAACTTCTTCTGGGTCTTCCTCCTCTTTGTCTTCTACGTTCTGGAATTGTCGTCCAGCTTCACCGTCATTCTGGGCAGGCAGCTCCAAGGGACGAGCCAGCTGAAAGAGTGAATGATATTCTGGGGCGGTGAGGCGAGGACGAGGTCGGGAGGGTCCTGGTTCGTCGGGATCCAGTGGAGGATGCGACGGACCGTGTACCTCCGGATAAACTGGAACAACTGGGGCGACTGGATCTGGCACCTCCGGATAAAATGGAACCACTGGGGCGACTGGATCTGGCACCTCCGGATAAAATGGAACAACTGGGGCAACTGGAGCATCTGGAGGCTAGAGAAGACCGAGTCCATCGACCACTGCGGGGGACTCATCACAAGCAGATAGTTCCCCTTCCTCCACCAAATTCCTCCTGTAGATCTCTTGCCTCAACTCGTGAAGTTCCTCCTGAGCTTGACATAACTGTTCACGCAGCTCATAGGACTCACGGGTCGCCCTTGAGTACATAACCTCCTGGTGTATTATGTACCTGGAGGCTACTCTTAGGCGTACGTCATCTCCTTCCCTAGGATCTGGGGTTATAAACGACCCATCGCTAGGGACTCGCTGAGGCACTAGATCAAATACTGACTCATTAAATTCAGGATCACAGTAGCACCTCAGATGTAATACTGCATTCTTGGCAGCATCCTGAATGGCGTCCCATTCCTCGATCCTCCGACCAATAAATCACCTCTCTCTGTCTGGTCGGATCGGTAACGGGGTAAGATCGACCCATGCCTTCCAGGAAACACCACTCGCCTCCGTATGATGCGATACGGAATGGAACACTGGCCTATGCCAGTTATCAGCCCCTAGGAATTGCTGCATCTCCCACAGCAAGTGGGGCCATCCAATCAGTCGGTCCAGATCCGAGTGGATAAAGTGGACCATCTGTGAACACGAAAATTTTGATATTAGAAAATATAAAATATTTGCAAGTGCAAAACTTAAGCCATAATTAAACTAAGACAGGAAAGACAATATTAAGGAATACACCTACAGCAATATTACTTATATTTTATGTAAATTCTTTTTACCATTTTCAATTAGCTTTTGCTATAAAGCAGCTCTCCTACTTTCCCTTACGTTTCTTCCTACAGCCAAGCAAGCCTGCTCTGATACCACTCTGTAACGCCCCCATTTCTGGGGACGGTACGGAACCCCGTAACCGTACAGAATGAACAATTACGAAGTTCCTTAGTATGAGCGATGAACACAACAGTACCAGCTTACATAAAAGGTCCAACTTTATTACAATATAGATCGTCACCATTTTTACATAGCAGGCGCAAGAACCCACAAACTATAATACATTACAAAAGGATCGAGCGGCCTGAGCGTAGCTTGAAACCTAAGACCAATCATCATCAGAACAGATTGGTTCACTAGGAGCTTCTTCTTCCGCAGGCTCATCATATTAACCTTGATCTTCTGAAAATTTTGTTTAGCAAGTAATGAGTACCACCGTACCCAGCAAGTTACAGGGGTAAACCCTATGTTACTATTTGCAAGGGTATTCAAAGGATGGGGATATACTGGTTTTATTACATTGGGTGGATGCAGTTTTATTTGCAAACAAATAAAGTTTAAAACATTTGCTCCTTAAGATCAGGGGTTTTTCATTATCAGATGAAGTTCATCATTAAACAGATTAAAATACTCACAAATCCTACTTATGCCTCATTACTGGAATCACCCAATTAACATAGCTTCATTTACCGAAAGCACGGCGTATTCGAATACCATTTATTTCACTCTGCAGAGTTGCTCAACTTTACCCACACGATCCCTTTAACTCCCGTGACAGAGTTAAGAAAGCTCGGTTGGTTCACTGCTCAATTCTCTATATAGACTCTACCCGATAGCATCACTCAGTCACGGCCACAAACTAAAACAAACTCCTCTGCCGTTTTAAGTGAACACTACCGTTGCTAGGCATCCAGCGACATACCTAACTCCCCGTCATCCTGTCATCTCAACCTATAGAGTTTCAATCAAACTGAGCAGCTACTAAACCAGTGTTGACAAGTCAACTGATGTGGTTTGAGCGATCACTATGTCTGTTATTTGGCACAACGTTCTTGTCCTTATATTTTTCACCTGAGGCACTCAACCACAACTTGTTCTGTGCTCAACAGCACTCACCACCACCAAACCAAACCAAACCAGCCTCCATCCTCGGGTAAAGCGATGGACTAACTCCGTTACCCGGAGCACCACACCCCTCCACCCGAAGTCCAACTCTAGGATAAAGCGTTGGGCTAAATCCGCAACTCGGAAACTCCCAACCCCTTTACCCTAGGTTCTGTGCGCGCCGGCCCTAGGATACGATGCCCCATAACACCCTACCCTAGCTCCGGGTTTTCCAAACCTATTGGCCTACAGCCAAAATCACTTATTAGTGTACAATGTTGAATGAGATGATTCTATACTATTTATACCCTATTTTATTTCTTACTATGGTTGTCAAGGTGAATATGGCCATCAATCAAAACAGCGCATATTTCAGTGGTAGGATTATCTAGATAGCATGCCATTCTAAACATTTTATTTTACATAAATAACATTTCACAACTACCCATAATGAACATACTTTAAATAAATAATGTAAATATCATGGGATCCAACATGATCAAAAACATGTAACTTGCCTTGCTGATTAGGGATTCCGACTATGTCGTAGATCAATGCAGCTGGCTCTTGCTCGGAAACTGCGACCTCGGAGGCGTCGGCAGCTAGCGTAAACACATAAAATAACAACATAAGTCCAAACTTGATTCTAATCAAGATAGGGAAAATAATCTAAATAAAAAGGGGTAAATTGCATAAAGTCTCAAATAAACATTTAAGAGATATTAGGGGATGATTTTTGATGGAAGAAGATATTTGGATTTTGTGGAAATTGGATTTATGGAAATTTGGAGCTTATAAAGCTAATGGTATGGAAAGGGGAAATTTAGATTCATAAAATTAAATTTAGGGAAATGGAGCTTATATTTGAATTTAGAATATTGCATTGGTCAAAATGGGGTATTTTGATATTTTTGGATTTTTCTGGGATTTTTGGGGAATTTCTCTGGATTTTTCGGGATTTTCTACAATCAATAAATGGCATTGGGCTTGGCCTGGGTGAACAGTGCAGCCCGGCCCGTCTTTTCCCGCACGGCAAACCGGCCGGCGGTCTGGTCACAAGACTCGGTGAGCGGACCATGGCCCATGCTTGTGTGCGCGAAGCCAGCCACACACACGCCGCGCCGCCGCCGATGGTGGACGTGTCGCTGGTGTCGACAAGTCAGATTTCCCGAGTATAAACCTTGAACTTAGGATTCCATTTTGGTACTTGGGTGGGTGGGGGAGTGGGTGACGGTGGCTAGCGGCGGCCGGGAGCCCGGGAAGACCGTGACCTTCATGGCGGCGCTAAGGAGGTCCAGTGAGGTTTGAGTCTTATTGGCTAGGTTTTTACCATCTACGGGACACTAGGAGGCGAATGGAAGTGACGGCGCAGCTTAAGAAGAATCCAGGCGAGCTGGCCACGATGAGGTCTTCTCGGCTGACGGCGGGCTCCGCCGCCAGAGCTCTAGGCCGGCACTTGACCTCGGTTGAGTTCACCAGTGTGTTCATGCGATAACAGGGAGTGTGTCAGTGAAAGGAATTGAAGTTTGATCGGTGGAATCACAAGATTGCCGTTTAGGGCTTACCGGCGCAGGGGTGGCAATTGCCGGCGGCAGGGGCGATGAGAGCTCAATTGGTTGCGGGAGAGGGTTTGTGAGGGTGCTAGAAGCCTCAGGGAGCTGCGAATTGGGCTTTATACCGTGTATAAGTCGGTTGCCACCGAGATATTTCTGCCGGTGACGTCGGGTTCACGCTGAGCATGGAGAGGGGGAGTGATCGCAGTGGCGCAGGGGTCTGTGAGGAGGAGCTGGCGTTGCGCCTCTGCCCAATGGTACAGCCAGTTGACTCTATGAGAAGAGAAGCCACGAGAAGGAGGTGAGCTGTAGCGGTGGCGGAATCTGTCGCAGCGCCGCGCTACTGGGCGAGATGAGCGAGGATGTGCGGCTGTCTTGTGGGGCCTCAGCTCAGAGATGACGCTGCGTGATGATGAAGCGGCGCTGCAACTTCTTGCGCGAGGGAAGCGACGCGTGTACAGTGGCTTCTCCGGGAAGAAGAGGAGAGGCGCGCGCGTGTGAGGGCGCTAGGGGAGGAGTGAAAGCGCATTTGCCAAAAAGAGAGTGCACAATTTCATTGATACTTGCCAAATTGGTAAAGAAACACAAATGCTAGCAAAATCCAACAAAATTCACATTTTGAAATTTTTGGGGTGTTTCAGCTTTATTACAAGTCAGGGGGAAACCTTGTTATGGATTAATTCCTCTAACAGGGCCACTGAAGTGACTGTTTGATTTTCATATTTGCAGGATGGGCAAGATGGCTTGAGTTCACTAGTTTCTATCATCAGTGAGATTCAATCATTGCTCCTCACAATCATGTGTGCTTCTGTCAAGATGATCCTATCGAGAAAACTCTCATCCTCTGGAACCTCCTATCGGGCTGACCAGTTGGAGAGTTCCTGCCTTGTCGATGCAGCCATTGCATTTTGCAAACTTCAGCACCTTGATCCTACGATATCTGTCAAAACTCAGGTGTGTGTTACCTTCATATTACCAAAAACTTTGTAGTGTTTGTTTTCCTATTAAATATTCAATTGCTTTTTTTTCACCTATGCTAGTTGACTTAATTGTCGCAGTCCATGATTTGCTTGCTGAGTATGGGCGCTGCTGTGCTGGAAGGGATGGAGAAGGAGAGGAAGGGACATTCCTCAAATTTGCAATCAAACATCTCATGGCACTAGAGGTGAAACTAAAATCCCAATTTAGTAAGCTTTTCTTAGCAAATTTATTTTGGTAGACATGTTTCTATGTCAATTAATAATTGGCATTCGTTGTGGTAGTCATTAGCTTTGGATTTCAACCACCTACTAGTGTTGGGATGTTGTTCGGTTCCTGACTTAGAAGTTTTTCTTTAAAGCTTAGAAATCAGATTCTAGTGGGTATAGCGGCTTTTTGCTGGGCTTTGTGGTTGAATAGAAATGACGCCGTTTTCAAAAGGATCACTACTCACTCCTTTTTACCGGTCATTTTCAGGGGGACTTACTGGATCAGGTGCTGGTTGCAACTATCTAAAGAGGAAACGAGAAGTGCACTCATAAACGGCTGCAAAAGACTTGAGAGAGTGGTGATGGAGATTTTCAGCAAATCTGGGTGGAGCACTTGTTTTAGATTAAAGGATTAAGTCCTCTTGGCATATGTTCTTTGTTTAGGAGGTTTTGTAACACCGTTTGGTGGAGTGTGGTCTAAGTTTTTGTTTGGTTTTGAACGGTTGTAGTCATTCTCGTGGAATGATCAAGGCCGGAATATTGTTATTCCGTTATCTAAAAAAATAATTGTCATTCGTTTGTTTTCTCTATCTTATTATATAGATCCAAATGGGAACCAACTGTTTGTGATGATAAACATAACTCTGAGGATGAGGAAGAATCTGGTAGGCCAGGATTACACAGACCAATTTCATAATATATAACTATTTCTTATTTATTTTGTGGTAAAGATGATGTACAATGTCAGATAATGCTGACTGGTTATGTCTCTGTGCGCATATTGAGTTACTGATACCTCAATGCTTGGTGCTGTAGTGAAAGTAGAAACAAAGGAGCAATGTAGCTTTTTTGTGTCTATCCTGATAAGTGCCCTGTTAATGCAGAATTGGAGGAAATACAGTCAAATATTGATAGTGCCTTGGGCCAGGCTTTTTTCTGCTCATATGGTTTGAAGATAAACCCGGATTCTTGCAGTGAAGATGATCTAGCAGTACGTAAAAATACAAGCCGTGGCGATTACTAAACAAAAGAACAATGTGCTGATGTGTTTCAATATGTCCTGCCATATGCAAGAGCAGTGACGGATCCAGAATTTTTAGGATGGATGTTCAGATTTTGGAGCTAAATTGTTTGAATATATTGATACCGCAGCACACCGTCCCCCTCAAAAACACCACGATACGTATAAGTAGATATAATAAAAATATATAAATTATAGAAATTAATGATTTCTTATGAAAAATGGGCGACATAAGACGAGCATAATTATATGCATTAAACAACAAATTATAGAGATAAATGAGAGTTGTATATCTTGTTGATCTTTTTTTTTTTTGCTATTTCCCCATCAGCAAGGACTATCCATCTACAAGGAAATTGTATGTTCCTTCCATGGAGCAAAACAGACCAAGAAAGAAAATAAGTGGAGTGGGTGGAGCACATCTAAACCTGAAGAGAGGACGATGACAATAAGTTGGAGGTGCTACTCACTTCCTAATGCCACGCTCCCTCCCAGTTATCGCGCTACTCCCTTTCTGTTGCCCGCTCCCTACCTCCGTGTTCGTTGTGCCATTGCCCGCTTGCCCGCGACACCTCTCTGCTCGCCCGCGCTGCTACATGCTCATCTTGCACCATGCGTCGTCTCATGCATGATTGTCGTCACCTCATGGCACCACATCCGCATCCGCCGGTCGTCACTCGCTTCTAGCCTGCACCTCCGCCCGCTCGTCACTCGAAGGCCGAAGCCGTCTCTCACACAGATAGCCACAAGATGAGAAATCAAATAAATGTTAGGATTTTGTTTATATCTTTACCTCTTTGGGTGTGAGGAGGGCTGAGGTGGAAAAAATGGGTCTAATGTATTACATAGGCTGCACGCGAGATACGGGGAGTGCAGACTGAATTTATTTGCAGGCATAAAATATAATTTTAACACAACTAATAGTGTATATATCTAATATAACTATTATATATCTAGTATTTTATTAAAAAAATTTAGGTATTCAGCTAAACACCCTTGAACAATGCCAAATCCGTCCATGTGCAAGAGCTCTATCTGTGAATAAATTCTTAACGAGTACCTACATGTTTGTTATTTTCAGTTTGGTACGAAGCATCAAATGCGTACAGTGATAATGTCTTGGTTTCAGTTTGGTACGAAGCATCAAATATGTACAGCGCATGATGTCTTGGGTCATTCTTAATTTATTGTTTCAGAAAACTGGCTTGGTTAAACTTCGGAGAGTGCTGTGTGCTATACGTAAACACTTTCCACAGCCACCTTATGACCTATTGGTTAATAATCCTCTTGACAATTTCTTGGATGGATCTGATTCATGTGAAAAGATACAATGTGAAATTAATGAAACTACTGAATCTAGGGAAGCTATCCTGAATGTACTGTTCCCAGGTGAAAGAGGCTATGAAGCATTCAAAAAACTGTCCACCGCCAGATTGGCTTGTACATTGCACCTAGATTCCCTTTTTTTTTGCATTGAAACAGAATTAATAGTGGATATACCCTAATTATATTTTTCGGACTAATTCGTGCAGATCTGAGCCTTACTCAGATGTTTTATGGAAACTTGTATTACTACGTAGCACAAGCTGAAGATATATGTGCCACTGACAAGTATACGGGTTTTGTGTTGGAAAAGGAAGGAGAAGAATTTGTTGAACATAGTGATAATCTTTCAAGTATGATCTGTTGTATAACCCGTTACGGTTCGAAAGCTGGCAAAAGCTTGCAATCTATATGATGAGGTTATTTATTGGTTATACTAATTGATTGGACTTGTTCCCTCGTATTAGTCAATTCAGTTGCATAACCAGTGTTCATATGCTGTGCTATGATAGGAAGTTGACCTGTTGCTGAACGATGGCAGTAAAACATATAAGCATTTTGGATTGGCGAACAAATACAACTTTAACCGGAAGGGTTGAGATGGATCGTAGACATAGTCGACGCTGCCTATTGATGAGTTTAGCATTGGCCAAAACTGCTCCCGAGCAGGTGTGTGTTCCATCATTCTTTTCTGTACTCACCTATGAGATGCCTTTTGTGTTAATCTGCTATTTATCTTCCATTTTTTTATGAAAACTTGGATACCGTTGTGGGTGACATGATATCTAATCTTATTTTCTTTCAGGCTGAAATACATGAAGTGTTGTCCCTAGTTTACTATGATAGCCTTCAAAATGTGGTACCATTTTATGATCAAAGAGCTACTTTGCCAGTGAAGGATTCAACATGGGAGACATTTTGTCGAAATTCTATGAAGCAATTTGAGAAGGCTTTTGAACTCAAGTAATCTAACATACCTAACCTGTATTCATATTCTGTCTGTTGTTTGCTACACATGGGATGATATGATGCTTATTTACTTCGCAGGGATGAGTGGCTCCATGCATTTTACCTTGGAAAGTTGTGTGAGAAACTGGGGTATTCCCCTGCTAAGGCATTTTCATACTACAACAAAGCCATCACATTGAATCCACATGCAGTTGACGCGGTTTACAGGATGCATGCATCACGCATGAAGTTAATCTATACTCAAGGGAAACAGAATCTTGATGCTATACAGGTTAGTTGAGATGTCATCAATAATTGTTTAAAGAACTTTTTCAAAAAAAAATGTTACTTAGGGATTGAGCTTCCTCATCGAATGGATTAAGTATACTCCTGACTAAAATATGCATTTGTGTTCCCGTGAAAAAAAAATGCTTTTGCGTATTGACTGACTGGTAAGTAATGGCATGAGTTGTTCCACCAGCAAAGTTATGTTCACATACCAAATGGGCTCAGTTGTCCATACCAATTCAAAACTTCTATCTGTTTCTTCTGATGGATTTTCTTAAAAGGGAGTGTCTAGGTATTACCTTGATATTTTCTTTCTAACTATCATCCAAATTTATAACCCTTGGGTTAGAGATCAAGAGACCCCTTGTTTTTTAAGGGGAAGATTTTTTTAAGGGAAGGGGGTAGAATTCAAAAGGAAAGGAGAGAATTTATGGCCATTGGATTTCTAATTCAACAATTCTAAATCTGAATGATAGTTAAGAAAAAAACATCAAGATGATGTTTAACAAAACCCTTCTTAAAAAAGGCTAGTTTTGGAGCACTTTACTGAATTGGCCTCCAGTGGTAATTGTGTCCTAGACAATATTTGGCATCCTGATAGCAATCAGGTGGCTGCATTTGGTTACTGGCCTGGCTTTCAGAAAACTTGACTGGCTACCGGCTCAAATTAAAATTCTAATGTTGAATTGTTCTTTTGTTTGCTTTCTTAAACCTCTATCATTCTGAATTTCCAATCATAAGTTCATTCTTGTTGGTACTTACAGTATTTATTGTGACAGACTAGTTTGGTAATATATAATTAGATATTAACTTCGTTGCATGATTGTTTTCTAGGTTGTTGCTGATTACACATACAACAAGTCCACAAAGGAAAATGTCTTAAACATGCTGGGATCCATAACTAATGTTCAGCATTCATCCTCTGATCAGAACGATAAAGCTCTGAAAGTACAAAGGAAAATAAGTTTGTTGAGCCTGATTTACTTGATAAAGTGTGGCACATCCTGTATGATAATTGCCTGCATGCCCTTGGTACTTGTGTGGAAGGGGAGCTGAAGCATTTCCACAAGGTGAGATACAAGCTTGCACAAGGATTGTATAGAAGGGGTGAAACAGGGGACCTGGAGTGGGCTAAGGAAGAGCTCTCATTTTGTTTCAAATCTACTCGGTCTTCCTTTACAGTGAACATGTGGGAAATTGACGGTACTGTTAGAAAAGGAAGTTAAACTTTATTTTCTTCATGCGTGTAATGTTGCAAGTTACACATTGATGAATAGACAGTTACAACAAATAAGATTAATAGGTTTCCCGAAAAATTCTTATTGTTCATTCCTTTTGCCAGGAGGAAAAATCCTAATATTGGTGGATCCAGAAAGAATCTGGAGGTCAGTTTATCAGAAAGCTCACGAAAATCCATTACATGCATCAGGAAGTATATGATACTCAACTTGAACCTGCTGGAGAAGAACAGGGACTTGTGGATTCTTGAAAGGGCATACACATACCTGTGAACCGATAAGAGAGTACCTCCTAACTATTAGAATAATGATGTTATGCTATACTTTTTTCTGGATATATTATAAACATCTGTTCTCTTCTGTAGTTTGCTCTATGTTTGGGTGATATTGTTCCTGTTGGTCTTGGGAAGTACCTTCAAGTTCTAACAGCAGGAAATTTTAATCCTGAGTCTCATCGAGTGTCTGGTGATGCTTCTGTTGAGCAACTACTTGAGAAAATGTTTGGTGTATTCATGGACCATGCAAACTTGTGGGCTGATGTAAGCACTATACCAGAGGTGAACAGTCCAGGGTTGTCAGAAAGCAATCTTTACAGGTAATTACTCAGAGTGCAATACATTATTCTTAAGCTAGATGGTTTCCATATAATTATTCCTTGTGGCAGTTATATCCACCAATATATCCATTTGCTGGAGAGTGATGTCCGACTAGATGTTCTTGAAGTGCTAAACGAGAAGATAAGAAAAGCGTTTCAAGACACCAAAATTGTCAAATATCAACTTTGCTAAGATATGTAAGCATGCTTCTCTGGCATGGTGCCGGTGTATACTCATCAAACTGGTCTCGATCACTCCAATGCCTGAATCCATGGACACAACCGATCAGTCTGCTCCGTTATCCAACGGCCTTCTACTTCATGTTGATTTGTAGCCTGATGAGCTCCTCATCTCATCCCCCGATGGGCCTGCTCAATTCAAAGGCCTTGACATGGATTGGTTTGAGACACTCAACAGAATTAAAAGCATCCCAATCAGGCAAACATCCGAAGATAACATGGAGACTGCTGTTACTGTAATGAAGAGTACGTACAACTTCTGTCGGGAGAGCTCTTGTGGAACATTTCCCTCGGGTATTAATCTATATACAGAAACCCCAGCACAGGCACCCATTGAAGGGCTACAACAAGCCCCCGATGTGGTTGTAAAGTACTGTGACGAGATGAAGGTACGCGTCTACAGTGCTCCTAATGAAAGTATTTGCCATGTAACATTTCTCGTCATCCTTAACATCATTTCGTTCTGGTTGCAGGCAAGAAGTAAAAGAGGAACCCCAGCCGCGACAGCTTTGCCGCAAGTCTCGCGGCCAACACCACACAGCACAGTTTCTTCTCAAGGTTTTCCACACAAATCCTGTCGTCCGGGCATGCTTAACCACAAGGATCTTCGTTGTTCTTTACCTTGATATGTGTTGTTTGATGTTCACAGTTGGCTCTAAAGAAAAGAGCGCCCACATCGAGTCCAGAGAAGCACATGAAGCAAATCCTTCAGCTACAGCAGTGGCCAGCGCTCCTCAGCACCAAGAGGAGGGTGGCGCAAGCGCCTCGCAGATTGGCACTGACGCCCTGAAACCCACCATTGCAGCCTCCCAACTTACCCGCAGCGGCTCATCCAGGGCGATGGAAAATCCTCAGGACGGTGGCAGAGGAAACGACGGCACTACTCAACTTCGCAACATGGTTTCTAGTTTGTGCATTGTATTGAGTCTATGTGAATGTGTGACCCCTCCGGATGGTTCTCGACCCTGACTACATTGAGGCCTCCCTTTCCCGCCCAGCTGAGAATACGTATAAAATCCTTGCAAATCTGTAACAAGTACTCATAGTGACATGGAGTAGGTCTTATGTGTAACCTGGTGTGTAAGTTGCTCCTTCACAAAGGAGATAGATAAGTGTGAAGAGGGTTCACATAAAAAAGATTCTTTTTCTTCAGATTTTTTTCATGTAAAGCTGCACTCCAAACTACCACCATGTTACTGAGGTCCTGTTCTTTTTTTGCTTCAGTTTATAGTTGCGACTTATGGTTTTTAGGTTGTTTGTGTAAGAGAGTATAGAATAACAAAAACTTATATGCAGTTTTGACCGATATAAATGAAGTCGTTACAGTGTATATTATATTTAATTTGTAGATCTTACTAGTTAGTTACTATAGAAAAGTTAAAAAATAGTTTTTAAAAGTTGAAAAGAAATAAGACCAGTATAATCTGTTGCAGTTCTCCCTTAGTCCTCACTAAAAGGAAGAGAAAAGGAAAAAAGAAAAAGAAAAATCCCAGGAGGATCCCGATATGTAGAGGCCGGCCCATAATTAGGCCGTGGAACTTCATCAGTGTTGGGCCGGGCGTATCGGAAATCCGCAGGCAGCCGTCCCGTCCGTCACGCACACACCGGCCGGCCACCACAAGCACAAGGCCCCGACCGCAGCCGAGGAAGAAGAGATCCCCTACACAGATCGGGAGAGGAGAGGAGAAACGAGGGAGGGAGGCGGAGCAAGCTCGGCAGCGATGGGCTTCATCATGGAGTTCGCGGAGAACCTGATCCTGCGGCTCATGGAGGACCCGGAGAAGCGGGATCAGGCGCAGCGGGAGCACGTGTACCGGATGAAGGAGCGGTGCGAGCGCACCAAGGCAGCGTGGAGCCTCCCACTGCGCCCCTACGGCTTCTGGACCTTCGACCGCTTCAACTCCCAGCTCTCCTGGGACCCCCAGATCAGCCAGGCCCCCGGCCGCCGCGACCCCTACGACGACCTCCTCCAACGCCACGAAGACCCAACCCCGCCGCCCTCCGCCTGAGTCGATTCGGTACGTGACTTGCCTCCCTCTGCCAGATCTCACGTGTTGTTCGTGCTGTCACCGTTGCTATTCCAGTTCCAGGAATGGATTTGACCGGACAGGTCAGTGAGGTTGGGAGATTTGGCTGCGAATTGCTGGTTCGATTGGTGGAGCATTTGGTGTTTCGTGACTTTGTAGGTTGAATTGAAACAGTTAATTGCTGGGAGAGTTCCCATCGAACATATTATGCGTTGGTTGCTGTAGTCGCTCTAGCTAGGGTTTGTTTAGCTTGCGCCGTTGGTCGACAGCTCTACGCAGTTTGTCTCAGCCGAGAGGGATGAGGGGCAAATTTGGTTTAACTTCGTAAGTTAGCTTGCCAGATTTGGGGGTGCTTTGAGCGACGAGCAATTGGCTTACCATTAGTTAATTTGCGATGTCATTATAGTGAATTAGTCTCTTACTTATGATCGCCTATCGTGTCTCTTTGGGCTGAGATGCTGGTAGATATTTTTGTCGGGCTGAGATGCGGGTAGATATTGTGGTCTATTGATCGGTAGCTTCAAGAGGATTTAGTTTAAAGTTCTGGACCGTTCTGTTAAGACGATGATGGTTTTTTTTTTTTTTGGTGACACAGAAACATTTTGGTGTCTTGAAGTGATGAGAAAGCTGCTCTGCTCTCGGTAGTTACAAAATGAAGTTGTGCTTTGCTGCATACCATATACATGTTTAACTTTCTTGGTGAACATTCAGAGTGCGTTGCTTTTTGGTGGTTTGTATTGTTCATTGGGCTGTCCTAGTCTGTTGAATTCATTAGGCCTATTTTTTGTCGGGAACTCAGTTGGCTTACTGATCTGATGGAGCAGTTCTACCTCATTTGTACGTTGCTCAATTTAGGTTCTCTTTAGGGAACTGAATTACAATCTGATTGAACTAGGACACGATTGACTTATCATGTTAGTAGACTCCAGAAATGTTGCTGACATTGTTCTGAGGATTAAGGGACATAGAGATTATGCTTGCTTCGAACTTTTAGGTTCAAATTGATATCCTATGAAATGGCCATTCGGTTCATATATCACATATTCATGGCATAACTTTAGGTTTTCTTTCAAACATGAAATTGGGTGACAAATAAGAATGTTAACTGCTAAGCTAAGCTGTCTCTTTTGGTGTAGCATTAAGAAGATCATATTGGTACATTTGTATTTAGCAACTTGTTTGCAATCTGCTAGTTCATACATGATCCATTAGGCTTTGTTGATGTTGACATTGTCAGATCTGAGTGGCGAGGCCGAGACTTAAATATTATTCTAACTTTCATAGATAACCTACTCAACACACTTAAAACTGTTAAAAATTTCAAGATTGAGCCTCTAGTAGCTATTATGTTGTCAGTTTTGATGTCTCCTGAAAACCAAATACTCGAACCGTATACTCATAACCAATTGTTTCAACTTAAAAGATGATATTTACCGACTTACTGTCAGGTTGCTCCTGGATTCTAAAGTTGTTGATAAGCAACTGCCACTTCACTGTTTTTGGTATTAGTTCGTGCGATGTTGGTTTTACAGGTATATATATGTGCTTATAGTTGGGCAGTGTCCTTATTTATAATAATTTGTTAATTTGGTGCTTTTAACTTATATACTCCTATTTGTCCTTGATTATACAATCAAGTGGACCTAGAAAAAGGTAATTTCGGGGATTAGAAGAATATCTATTGGGATTTATTGTGATGGAATTATGTACTCGTGATTCCTGAATGCTGGTGTTGAGGATCTCTGTTTATGCTGCCTGACAAATAGGATACTGCTTATAAATTCATATCGGTTCAGCACGGCACCCATATGTTGTTACATAAAGAACCTATTGTGCGCTTGTATTCTTAAGTTTCATTTCCTTGAGGCTTCAGATGGTTTCATGATCTCATAATTTGTCTCCCTGCAGATATCCTTCGTGTGGCAGTGCGGTCGCATCGGATCTACTTGGGTAATGGGTAGCAATAAGGAGCTTATTTCCCCCAAGTTGACTGTGATTACATTTTCTTCTGTTTCAGTACTTTTATCCTTGAACTACCCTACTTGGTTCATCTGATGAATGGTTAGAACTACCCTACTTGGTTCATCTGATGAATGGTTAGTTCAAAAAAACTTCCAGTTTGGCAAGATACCTGAAATCACTCTATTTCTGTTCTTGATTTGCTGTCTTGTATGACGAGAAGTTTTAATAACCTCACTGTGGACACGTTTGCCATTTGCTAATTTGAAAACCGTTCTGATGATAAACCCGCTTGAATTCTCAGGTTATCTTGCTGAATGGTTGGGTTGTCAAAGGTTAACGATTTGCTATATGTGAGTTTTACAAGCCTGGGGTCCATGATTTAGCCAGCCTTGAGATGATGGTTTGATTAGATGGTGGTCCAGCTTCCTCTGGGCTAAAGTTAATCGACAGTATATCAGCTTGGTTAGTCACTTTTGGCAGCCACCCATCAGTTTACCAGCGTCTCACGCCACAACGGAGGTTATGGGCATGCTTTGCTGGACAAGGTTGTGAATCAGTGTCGCTCTCACCAGTTACTACAAAACAAGTGCCCCTTCAGCTTGAATTAGCCTATTGAGCGCCCATCAGCATAAAAAGAGGAGCCCTAAAGAGAGAGATCTTTAGCTTTTCAGTTGAAACACAGTAAGCTTCTACTCCGTCTCTAGTGGCACCTCGTTTTGTCGGGGTTCAAGTGCTTCAGTTTCACTGGTCCTAGGCCATCCATTGGGTGCCATGTATGTACAAGGGTACACTGGTCACTCTCACTAGTCCTACGCCGTCCATCGGGTATCTACCATGTGTCTACAAAACCCAGTGGTTGCCTCTCATCATGAGCAGTCCGGTCTAATGCTCTCTGTGGTACATGGTACATCTCACTCCCACTATTGCGCAACTGTTTTTTTTTAAAAAAAAAACATATTTCCAGTTGCATGGCGACGTTGCGTTGTTAGGTCCATTTGTAACACGGAAATTGAAGTGTTTCTTACGAAATTCTACATTCCAAACTAAGGCTTAGTTTGAATTAAACTCGAAAAATTAAAAAAAAAAAGGCCCGATGGTACATAAAATAGAAGTAACTCCCTACTTTTACAGTAACAACACCATTCATCTCTCTCTCCAAAAAGAAAGAGTAACAAATACGACATGGCGTGTTGAATTTGGGCAAGAAGATCTTGACTCAAAAGCATGCAATCGTCATTAAGATCTTGACTCGATCTTGGCACGAATTAACCATGCAATCATCACGAAAAATGTTTAGGATCGGAGTCACACTTGACCGCAACGGCTTCACTTGATAAGAGCAGCCATCTCTCAAATCGACCCTAGGAGAGAAGAAATCAAGAGCATCACGAGATCCTCTCAGGTGTCCAACAGCGACGGCCTTGCCGTCGCCGTCACCGTGATGCACGCCGTGGCGGATCCGCCAAAACCGACCACATCCTCTTCGTCGAGTAGCTCGAGCGCTCCGGCATGGCGTCCCTTAGCTTGACGAGTGTACGACAGTTTATGCCGGTATTGGAACGTAGGAATTCAGCGGGAATTTTGGAGGAATAACTTTGTTTGACATAAAGTTTATGAATAGCAGTCAAATGAGGGGGGGGGGGGGGAGCAAATAATGATGCTAGTAAACCACCAAGAACTTCGAGGAACAAAAAACCAGTTGAGTCCATTTTTTTAAGTGGCGGTTTGCGGTCTAAACTACCCCCTTGATCCCTACATGCAAAATCTATGTATTACTAGGACTTGTTACTTGGATTCCAAATGTCAATATTAGAAATCCAAAAAAAGGAAATTTACAAGTAAAAGTTAGACTAGTTTTTAGGTCAGAAACTGGCCGGTTTACGGGCGAAAACAAAACCAGCTAAGCACGGTTTGATTTTAGGACATGTTCATATAAATAGCATTGTAGCTATTTTTCTCTAAATTTAGTCATCGGATGTTTGTTTTTTGTAAATCTAGCTCCGTCGGTAGACCTTCCGAGCTATCTTAGCCTGATAAACTCCTGCCGAGCTCCTCTAACTTGGCAGGCACTAATTTCGGTTTCCCAAACTTCCTATTTGTGAGGGGTAACCCTAGTTGCACCTGTAAAACAAATACAAAATTGGTACGAATAGTAGTGAAAATAGGGGAAAAATATCTTGATGATGAAAAAGAATCCCATGGTAATATTGGACCGCTGCACAGCTGTTAACTCGTCATGCCATCTCAAGTGCGAGGAAAAAGCCTTCGATGTTTGTTTGCACACGAACCTGCAGCTCACAATCAAGTTTAGACTTTACAGAAGAACTCCAGGCCTCACGCAGTAAGGACTCTCGCGGGCCACGTGAGGAGAAAAGGACAGAAAAGGTGAAAATGACTGGCCAAAACTTGAGGACTGCTTCTGGAGGGATGCATGGCCACCGTACGTCTCTTCACTGGCTAGGTTTCACCGGCAATCCTCCTCCTCCGGCACAATATTTTTTCTCTCCCAATTTTCCGCAAGTCAAAATGGAAATCGAAGCGCCAACATATATCAGACGGAGTGTCTTTTTTGTACCTAAAAGCTATTGTTTTGGTCTCTAAAAGCTATTTTTTGATTTTTTTTTTCCTACAGTAACTAACTTTTTAACGGGTGTTTTTCAAGATGAGATCTACAAGGCTTTATTTATATTGACTAAAACTACACGTGAATTTCTATTATTCTGTACTCTCTCACTCAAACAACCTAAAAATTATACACTATAGTTAAAAATCATAAGCCGAAACAAAAAAAAACTTTCCATCCTTCATTTTTGTCCTTCTCTTGTCCTCTTACACAGCCACCTGCACCAACGCTGTTTAGCTGGATCAGGGCCTGTTCTTTTTGGCTGCGACTTGTGGCTTTTGGCTGTGACTTTTGGCTTTTGGGTTATTTGTACGAGAGATTACAGAGTAACAGAAACTCAGGTGCAATTTTTGTCGATATAAATGAAGTTAGTAAAGTATGTACTATAATTAACTAGTAAACCCTATCTTGAAAAAATACTCTATTTAAAAGTTAGTTACTGTAGAAAAACCAAAAAGCAAATTTTCGAAGCTGAAAAGAACAGAGCCTCAAATAGCTCGAACCATCCAATTTAGAAATGGAACGGCATATACAAAAGCACGCAAAAATCTACTGCCCTTGTTTCCCTTGGTACTATGTAGCTACATCAAGTTTGGTTGCCTGAATCTCCTTCGTCCTGACTGGATGGATCCGTATAATCTGATAAAGAGCATGTTTGGTTGCCTGTATGAGTGGATGCAGTCTGCATGAGCGGATGCAAAAATACGCCCTCATCCTGGATGGGTGGATACGCTCAAAATGAGCTTCACGGCCATCTGGATGGGTTGATGCGATGTATCTTATGCGGTCCCACGTATCGCCTCTCGAGTTTGGTAGATCGCATCCGCTCATACAGGCAACCAAACAACATCTCAGTTTTTTTGCATCCGCTCATGCAACCTCACCAAACACCTTCTTTTTCTGAAATACGATTCCACTCAGCCTGCATCCACTCAGTCAGGATATACAATACAACCTCCATCCACGAACCAAACACACCCCAAATAGCCCGAGCCATCCAATTTGAAAACGAAATGATATAGTCGAGGGGGCCGGGCGTTTGGTTCACGGCAACGAGTTGGATAAAATGATCTTATCTAGTTCGTTTGATTTTATGGGACGATAAGATACAGTGCTCACCAAACCAACTAAACGAAATTATCTTATTTGAAATTGAATGATTCCATCTATTGAATCAAACAAAGGTACGATATCTCGTCTGAAATGGAATGCTCCCCAAATGGCTCGAGCCATCCATTTGGAAGCAAAACGACGTACACAAAAGCGTGCCAAGATCTACGAGACTACGACCCTCATTTCCCCTTGCACCATTCAGCCGGACCGAATAGCCCGAGCCATTTAATTAGAAACGAAGCGACGTATAAAAAAGCACGCCAAAAACCACCACCACGGCAGATGATTTTTTTAGCACTTTTAGTATAATTTAAAGCTGTATTTATAAAAATAGCTATAATCGTACGAAAATAGTAAAAAAAACACTTCTATCGTTCGGTAGCCATATGACAGCCGGGGGACGACACGTCACTTCTGCCACACGGTTACCGTGCAACAGTGCAAAGGCCGCACGTCCACCGAGCATGAGGTTGGGCTCATGCACGTGGTAATTAGATAGAGTAATTAATTCTAATTAGTGATTTCATTTAGTTGCACTGTTTGATATAGTACATGAGCTCTAAAAATTACAAAATTTCGTGTGGAGCCTCCTGACGTAGTGTACTTGATAGTGTATTTTTTGTAATTTTATCCATCTTGAAATTCACTGCAGAATTCATTTAAGTTGACTGTTCCTATGAATTTTTAATGTAGCAAATAAGCTCCAAAAATTATGAATTTTTAGTTCCTTGCATAGTTAATTTAATTGTGTAATTTCTCTAGAGATTTACATATTCAAAATTGTCTCAAAAATCAAGGGTTTAGGTCTCAAAAAATTAGATTTCCATTTTCAAAATTAGGGTTTCATGAATTTATGTGACTTGGAATGTGTGAAGTTTAATACGACATGACTACTCTATGTCGTCCCATCACTTCGGGCAGCCATTTGAGTCAAGTAACCGTTTGAGTTAGGGTTTCATGATTCATTTTTTATTGCATTACGCAAAGAATAGACAGCCCTAAAATTATTACTTTGCAGGTTACAGAAATCTTTCGTGCATGAATCTTTCAAGTTTTGCCAACCTCGCTACTACTACGGTACAGAGTGATATAAGCATTCAGACCATGTATGAACAGGAACCTTAGGAGATACAAAAAATAGGGTAGGTAGGACTAGGGGTTGCTGCAAAGTTGCTTGATCTACTGTGTGAACCGGGACCATTTGCCCTTGCTGCCGGGTTCAGCGATGTAGTCCTCGCTGACCACCCTGGCCTTCACCGCCCTTTCGCACTTTCTCTCACGCTCCGCCTCGCGCTCTCTACGCCTGTACGCCTCTAGATGAGCTTGTGTCTCCCGCTGGATACACTCGCTATGCTCTTTGTTGCGGTGCCACTCCCTCCTCTGGCAGGCTGTCTTCCCAATCCTCATAGGCGAGATGCCATTGATCATGTGGATGGATCTCTCAGTCGATCCATTTGTGAAACACGTATAGCAGATCCAAAGACTACAGGTAGATTGGAGAGGTAGTTAGTATGTGCTTTCAAATAGAAATGCAAGGGGAATATACTGTAACCGGTCCTTACTAGATGGTGATACCGCGCCATGTCCCAATGTCGGTCCGGGTAATCCCAAGCGTAGTTACAGCAACCCAAGTAACGCATGCCCAGACTCAACCGCTGCTTCGACTTAAAAAAATTTGCATGTGTCCCCGGACCAACAGAGAGGCAATGTCTCCTTCTTAGGCGAGTCTTGCGGGGAATGCTCAGTGGGGACATTGTCATAGGGGTTGAATGCTCAGTGGAGATATTGTCGTAGGGGTTGGAGCTATGAGGGGCTTCATTGCGGAGAGGTGGTCTCCTGGCACGGGCGCTTTGCTTGTCGTGGGCTGCAGCAGCTCTTTTGCTAGTCGGGTGGTCTTCTCCCATTGCTTTCCATCTGAAGCGGTAGTGTGGTAGTCTTGTTATGTGAAAGCCCACCGCGTAAGGGGTGGTATTTATACACGGAGCTGGCGCGATGAACGTGACAGAAGTTCAATTGGGTTCATGCAAATTCGCATCCATGAGGCAGCTACCCCGAGGAGGAATCTTGCTGTAGCATGCGTCACATCGCTGCAAAGCTGTGACGTTGGGTCACGTCAGTCTTCAAAGCTGCCTCGTTGTGTCATGTCGATATGCAAAGTTGCCTCGTTGGGTCACATCAGTCTGCGAAGCTGCCTCATTGGGTTACGTCGATCTGCAAAGCTGCATCGTTGGGTCACATCGGTCTATGAAGCTATCTCGTTGGGTCATGTTGTTGTAGACAAACAACATGTAAGTTTTTGATTACGTGTGTAATTGCATACGAATAATTTGTTAATTATTAACAATTTGATTAATCATCCAAAAAATTAATTAAGAGTAATTCATTTCTGTTGTCTTTACCACTTAATTACTTACCACTAACTCAAGCGTTAATCCTAACTTATTGACACTATAGTAAATACAACTAATTAATTACAAAGTGCCATGCAATAATAAATTATGGGCACCGTACCTACAAATAAACAATACGAAACTATGGCTAAATTATTACGAACTACTTACTTTACAATACAAGCTATATTAATTATATCTAATTGATTAACTACGACTATGGAAATAACGACGAAGGCATGCAAGAAAAAATTACCTACCCTTCGGGTAAGCAATCAGCACTGCTATGATCGTGATGGTTGCTTCGATATTTACTCTCCACAAAAACTTAATTATACTATGCTCTCTTAATTCTCAGCCACGAGCGTGATAATGAGAAGCGAAACACAGTTGAGATGAGCGATGAGTGACTGCTAGAGCTCTGTATTTATAACTGTGCGAAAAGATAATTTGGTGTGTTGCCACAGGGAATTATGGACTCGTTGTCAACACGCACCATCGCGAGCAAGGGGAGACGGCATGGACAGAGTAACATATGTGTGGAACTGAGAGCGAGTAAAGGGAAACAACATGGATGAGCCTATATATGTGCGAAGAAAAGAGGGGTAAGGGTGGACGACATTCACGAGCCCACATATGTGTGAAGGAGGGAGGGGCAAGGGGAATAGTAGCAAGGAAGCGACATATGTGTAGAGGAAGGAGGTCAGACATTGTAAAAAGATGGCCTCCGCATGGTGATCGTGAGATAGCCCAAATTAAAAGACAAATCAAATGAGCACCGCATATAGTTAATTATAACTAAATTAACCTAAAAATTTTGAAGTGCACAAAATTACTGAAAATTACACAATTAGATCGACTGCATCAGGAGACTCCACAAAAGAATATAATTTTTTTGAGCTTGTTTGCTAAATATAATAGTTCTTGCAAATATCATAATTCAACGAATTTTCGAGTGAAACTCAGGCCCTGTTTGTCAGAGCTCTAACTCTAGGAAATCTATAGATTTTTTAGAGCTGGTCATCTGTAGCTCTAGGAAATCCTGGATCTAGAGTTGCAAGCATGTTAAGTGCATTTACATGACTCATTTCATTTATATTATATATTAAATAAAAATATTTAAATCACTTTAATTTAGTCAACAAACTACAGATCCAGCATAGATCTCAGAGCTAGAGCTGTGCCAAACGGGGCCTCAGGATGGATAAAATTACGAAAAATTACACGATCAAATATGCTACGTCAGAAGGCTCCAAACATAATTTTGTAATTTTTAGAGCTCATTTTCTATAAACAAATAAACAGTGCATCTAAACAAAATTACTAATTAGAATTAATTACTCTTCTTAAATCACCTCATGCATGATGGCTGTGCGGCCTTCATGTTGCTACATGGTGGTATACAGCAGAGACGATATGTCGACTCCCTTCTCTTGGCTAGAGGTGGGACTTGGGCTGGGCTTCTTTGGGCCAGCCCGAAGCACGGCCGGCACGGCCCGCCGACATCGCGTGGCGGGCGTGCGCACGCGACGGCACGCGACGCGTGGCCAGTGGGCTTCAAAATCCGACACGATGGGCGCGCGGACGGCGGATCGGGCCGTGCTCGGGCCGGCACGGCACGAAGAGCACGGTTGGCCAGAAACTATTTAAAATTGATTTCTTAACTATAGTAAATTGTACTCATGACTCTCCTTGAGCTTTTCTATTTGACTAATTGGGTAGGCCTATGCTAGATTGTCAGGCGATGTCCACGTACGCCATAGTCTAATTTGCACCAAGATATGCATTCCATTGGACTAGATGACCAAGTTCGAAGGTGAAATGGCATGAGACAATAGAATCGAATTTTAAATAGGTTTTTAATAAGACGGATACAAGAGAAAGGAAGATAGCGGTCACCGCTACCATTGTCGCTATCGCTTTTGTCGTGTATAGTTACTTTGGGCTGGCACGGCACGAACGCCGGCACGGTGGGCTTTGGGCCGTGCTTGGGCCTGGCCGAAGACGAGGCGGCGCAAGACGCAGCGACGGCGACGGCGGCGACGGCACGGTGAGCACGGCTGCCGCACGCCCAATTCTCACCTCTACTCTTGGCTGTCGTACAGCTACCAAACAACAGAAATGTTATTTTTACTATACTCACAGGGCTACGCCCATTCTTGTAAGGCCGCGCGGCGTCAATGTGGTTGGATGCGTACGAGGCCAGTGGACTGTCCCTGCCTCTGAGGTGTCTGTAGCTAGCGTAGGCACATCTGATCTCATTGGAGGCGAAACATTTTTCTATAAAGAGGAGCCTCAACCGAGACCCTTCCTCACTAGATTCTCTTCCACTAATAAGGCGGAGAGAGCATATGACTCCGTCTATTACGAGCCGAAGAAACGCTCGCGCGAGAGGCCATCCACGTCACCCCGCCCATGCGCTCCTCCCGCCACGTGCCCGCCGGTTTTTGGTACGGCCGGGGGAGGCAAATTCCCTGTACTTTCCAAAAATTACGTAAAGGTCCCTTTTCCTCGCAAAAAGGTCCCTGCAAGTTTTTTTAAAAAATTTTGGATAGCGCCCCGCGCGTTATCAAAATTACGTATAGGTCCTTATTTACTTACGTACAAGTCCTTACAGGTCCTCGGTTTTTTTACAAAAAAAACCCTTTGATTTTCCCGAAATTACGTATGTGTCCTCGATTTTTTTTATGAAACTCCCTGCGAATTATCGTATGGTCCACACGGTAGCTAGCGCGGCGTGCCCCGCGCTTATGCAGCTAGTTATATAAACAAGTGGAGAGGGAGGGGAGCCCACTGGGCAGAGCGCAGCGGCGGATTGCTACTGGTGGTAGTGGTCTCGTCTCCCCTCATCGTCTCGCTGATTTTGCTCTCGCGTCCCCTCCCCTCTTCTTCTCGCGCGGCAGCAGCAGGGAAATGTGATCGCGATGCCCCCCTTCCTCCCCGCCCCAGCCCTAACCCTAGCCCCGCTTCCCCCTCCTCCCCGCGCCGCTCGCCGCCACCCCGCCCCGCTCGCCGCCTCCTCCAAGCCCACGCCGCGCCGGCCCTACCGCCGCCGCCCCGCCCCGGCCCCGGCGCCGCCGCAGCGACCCCGGAATGAGGCCCCGCAGGCCTCGTTCCGGGCCCGCAGCGAGGAGGAGCTCGAGGCGGCGATCTACGACTTCATGCGCCGCTCCGACAAGCCCGGGGCGTTCCCTACCCGCGCCGAGCTCCTCGCCGCGGGCCGCGCCGACCTCGCCGCCGCCGTGGAGTCAAGCGGAGGGTGGCTCTCCCTCGGCTGGTCCTCCGACTCCCACGCGGGGCCGGCCTCATCGAGCGGCGGCGTGCACCCCGACTACCCGCCCGAGCCGGCCTCATCGGGCGGCGGCGTGCACCCCGACTACCCGCCCGAGGCGGGCTGCTCTGACCTAGCACCGGCAGCGGGGGCTTCCGGGAGGTGGGTAACCGAGTTGCTCTGTGCTGTATCCGCCTGTTGAATGCTCTGTTGCGCTCTTTCCGTGTAACGTCTTGCTGAATTCGGCGCATTGCAGGGAGGAAGCGTCGCCGTCCGGGAGGCAGCCGGGGACAGAGGAGACGGCGTGGGTTTCTGCTATATCTCTTTGCTTTATTTGTTCTCTGGGTGTTCCCTTAGTCCCTGATGGTTTTTGTGTGTTGCGCGGTGATTCATTGCAGGGAGGCGGTATATGGGACAGGCCTGGAGGGGATGCTCACCAGGCTGCAGAGGGAGAGGGAGCGGGCGCGGCCACCGCCACGGAGCAGTAACCGAGTGGGAGGGCAAGGTGACAATGGTGGTACGTGGGATTTCAATTCTCAGCATTCTACAGGAACATAAGTTGTTTTCAATTGTGCAGTGCTGGTACTTTTTTTGGCTATGATTATATATGGATGGGGAGACATTAATCTATGTATGGGATTCGTAGTTGCAACCGTTGAAGTTTTGTATATCAAAGAGCTCATTGTCCGTAGTGTTTAGCTACAGGCTGTGGTTGGCTTCTGTTTAGTGCCGCTCCTTGCTGGATAAAAATTCAATGCTAAGTTCATACCAAGGGTGGGAAGGAAGACCCCAGGATTTCAAGAGGGTGCACTGGGAGGGGCTCATCCAAGCCGTCTGTTTTCGCAGATCAGACAGCTCTATACAGGACCTTCCTATCCTCCCTTTAGTAGGAAGTTTCCTAAATGAATGGTTACTGCTCCTTGCATATGTTTACCAATTGTCCATTTAAGCGTTGCACATGGGACATAAATTACCATTTTGTCTGCTATGTGGCTTTCTGAAAGTAAAAGTATGATAATACTTGTCTCATGATCCAATTTTTTGTGTTCATATTAACATTCAGCGTTCACAGTTTGACACGATTGCAATTTTGAGTAATAGGGAGACGCCACTGAGATATTTCGTTTCTATCTTTTTAAAACATTGGAGTATTTGGTCATTTCAGCATTGGGCCTTTGCAGCTAATGCTTCTTTCAATTGAATCTCTTAGAATACATGGATACCATATCCACTCCAATTATTGCCTTTTGTTTTATATTATAGTTCCCTAACACCTAAAGGAATTCAAGAGGCCATACTCCATCCAAGATATACATGTATGATTGAAATTTAGTATACTCTGTAATTTGCAAATATTATTCCTAAATTCTAATTAGTGACCGCTTTAAGATGACCATGTTTAAAGTATTTTACTGATTTAGTGTACATGTATGATTGTCTCAGTTCACCATTAGTATCAACAATTATGGCATGCATTGCAAACTTTTAAATGGACAGCTTTTGTATAATCATGTCCGTGAATGGTCATTTTGGATGTACCATCTACTTCCTTTTCAGATTCTTTGTATATATAACTGAAGGCATCCTATTTCTCTGTTGCATATATGCAGCTTTAATGAGCCATAGTGGAGCTCCTAGTCACACTGCGATTGGTGGCAGGTACACTCCAAGGGTACCTGAGAATGGCAATATACATAGCTCTCATTCTCAAAATGTAACACTAGAGGACAACAAAGCCTTGAGGAGTTCGACCAATGATGCATGGCGAACATGGTCCCTTGACAAGGGCGGATTTTCTGATTTTCAAGGTTATATGACAACTTAACTTTCTTCTATAGTGTATCATATTTGTTAGATAATTACTTGTTGACACATTTAATATACTTGCAGCTGCTGAGGTCCATCCTTCTCACAGCAGCAAATTATTTGAACAGGATGACCTAGACTTTGTGTTGGTGCAAGATGTTGCTCACAGGCCATCTAATGGTGTGTCTGTAAATGAATATCCTAGTGATGGTGTAGACTCTGAAAGAGATGAGATACATTCACGTCTTCAAAATTTGGAATTGGATCTTACTGCTGCTCTTAAGACGTTAAGATCAAGATTTGACAGAGTTTTATCAGATATGGTGTGTATCTGTCTCTTCACACTACTATACTTTTCTTTTGTTGTGAATTACTAGTAGGGTTATGATATCTTGATCTTGAATTGTTGTTTTGCATTCAATTTTCTTCACTTGTTCTGCATTTGCAAAGTTGTCTGTAGTAGACATGGTTCTTCTGTTCCTAAAAAAACACAGAAGAAGACATGGTTCCATTGCTTTAATATGCCTTTTACACACCTAAGACCCTGCCTGTATTATACGCTCCAATCACAAAAAAGTACCATCATGGGAAGCGGGCAATCAAATACTTTTAAATTTGACTAACAATAATCTCGTTAATATGTAGATTGGCAACATGAAAATGGTATGAGTTGATTTGCCATTGGAAATATTCTCATAAATCTTGATATTATATCTGTAACTAACTAACTATTCACAATTACACCCTATTTTTTCTTGCAATGTTATAGTTTCACAGTGCATATAGATAATTATAGTTGAGGATGCTCCCTTTCAGTGTTGGATGTATTTGTGTTAGTCACTTCTGTGAGGAGGCAGTTGCAACAAATTAGTCGATTTATTATTATACCTTCTGAAGTTTTCTGAAACATCTTATTATTAGTAATTGACATAGTAAGATTCTCAGCACGAATCAAGGGAAGTCTTTGATCTGCTGTAAATGCTATTTGAAATCAGCAGACCTTGGTATGGATTAGAGGAACAGTAGTGCAAGATCTTGTGCTATATGTTGTCTCTCACCTTGATCATTCTGTTGGGGGGGGGGGGGGCATTATACCTGTCATTCTAAGCATCCGGCTTTGTTGTTTCCTTTTCCAGTCAAATGGTGAAGGAGCAAATGCGCTGAATGGGCTCTCTGATGATTGGGAATTTGAAGAGACAAAGGTAATGCAAGCTCAGGAAGAACTGCGGTCAATCCGTGCCAAAATAGCGGTATTAGAAGGCAAGATGGCACTTGAAATCATGTAAGCCCTCCTCAATATTGATCAGCTATACTTCGTATTTCATATCATTCCATTTTAGTAATTATATATCATGACATCAGTGAAAGGAACAAAATAATTGAAGAGAAACAAAGGAGGCTTGATGAAGTCGAGAAGGCCTTGAGTGAGCTCCGCACTGTTTATATTGTGTGGCCTAATCCTGCTTCAGAAGTTCTATTGACTGGGTCTTTTGATGGCTGGACAAGTCAAGTCAGTTCCTGTTCCAATTCTCTATTAGTCAGTTCCCGTTCCAATTATCTATTATCTTTCTTAAATATTTGAAGTTTGCTAAGTAACTACAAGATGGGTGTCAGTTCAAGGTTCCAACTTTAGTCACTCTTTTCTGTTAGTTGTCCACTGAATTCTATTGAATTTTCTGTATTAAGTTCACGATATTAAAGAGATGAAAGCCACCTATATTGCTTCTCATCTACATTTGCAAATGTATTTTACTGCCAACACCTTGTCATAGATATGATAAACACCAGTTATGGAACTAATTTACTTCATAGATGTAGTCTAGTGCCCCCTTTAATATAGTTTTCAAACTAAATTTTTAATTACGTGGAGTACATCATTGGAAGTCTGCTTTGTGTTGGATATGTACACCTTTCTTTTTTTTTGGTGTGTGTGCATGTCCATGACCGCATATGCGTGTGCATGTGTGTTGCTAGCATCTCATAATTCGTAGAATTGGTTGCGAAGTGGTGATGTGCGTCACATTTTAGAAATGAATAAGAATTTGTGGTATTTACTGTTGAGTAATTGCTGGATATGCATGCTATTCTGTAGGAATGGAGATATCTTTATATGAACATACTTGATTTTAGCCATTTCATAAATGATAGCTTGATGTTGTCTAATCTTGCTGAGTTCAATGAGAAGAGGGGTTTGTCAATCAAGATTGTCCTGTTCTTGGTCGATCCATAGTAGATTTGGATCCAAAAGGCATAACTGCACCAGACCTGACTGGTTCTGATTTTGGATCTATATAGGGTCAATTGACACGACGAGGACTTGCATTTCATATAATGTTAATGATGGAAGTCTCCTTGTCATTATAATATAGCTCTGTGATTGCATGCTTAATCACATCCTGTTCCTTGTTATGCTTATTACGACTTTATATTGGAAAGATGATTGCCATCTATACATTTTTGTCACTACCTTCTTATTTCTGAGAATAATCTAATTATAAGCATTGCTGGATTGCTGCAGCGAAGAATGGAAAGATCAGAAAGGGGCATCTTTTCCTTAAACCTGAGGTTGTATCCTGGTAGATATGAGGTAATGGTCCGCCATTCTGCTTCCATTCATCACTACTTTTACATCATCTGATCATAGTTTCTGCCTGTGCTTTAGATTAAATTTATTGTCGACGGTGTTTGGAGGAATGATCCGCTGCGGCCCACGCTGAACAACCATGGGCATGAAAACAACCTTCTGATTGTTACTTGACTTGAAGCTGCATCCTGGAAGCATTTTTGTAGATTATTGTCTAGATCGTCGTCAACATGACATGATCGGTGCTAACTGATTGGAGCTGTTTCTCCTCGTAACTAATCAGCTTTGCCCTCAGTTATTTCTTAATTTTTTTAGATAGACGTGTACAACTTAATTATTGTTGGGTGTTGTCGAAATACCTCACCCGTTCAGATAGGAGAATAATATAGCTGTGTATTCTTTTCATCCCCATCTCTTTCTCCCTGGAGAAGCATAGCTGTGTACTCAAAAGCTATGTTCTTTTGGGCTGAGACTGATGGTTTTTGGCTGTGCTTTTCGATATTACGGTGAAGAAGCCGATGCGGACGATACACATAGTTTTGGCTTTGAGAAACCGTTTGGAGAATCCGCTTTATAAAGCTGGCCCATTTGTTTCCATTTTCTGAGAAGCCAAAAGAACGGGGCCAACGAAATGTTCAGGTGATAGCTCACCTTCATTGTGTGTAACAATGTACATATTCCGTGGTGACAAAGTTGTCTTCGTCAGCTTGCACCTTGCAATAGTCAGATTTGTTACGGTGGTGACTTTTCAGTATGCATATATAGTTTCTTTTTAAAATCCTGGGCGGGCACTGACCTGACCAAACAGAGTTTGCCATTGTAGCCACGGCAGCAGCATATGCTTGAAACCATAGGTACAGAGAACTAAGCTTAGAACATCCATTTATCTTTCAATTTAACCATTCACTTACAAGAAACCAAACCTTTTGTTTCTTTCTTCTCTTCCCCAAACCCACTTAATCCTATAGATTCAATTCAAAACACCATCGACAAAAATACAAGATAAGGAAAAGAAAAAGGAAATAGCTACTATGGTATCCAAGGCACACCAGTTAATTATCTGACCTCATTCTACACCCCCTTCCCTTCTCTTTCTCCATCATCATAATCAGTTCATCACAAAGCTCATGCATAAATGTTACATCTCCTCAGTTGCTGGCCCCCTTGAACCTGTACCACCTGGCGCAGATGACGAAGTAGATGAGGTTGAAGACGCCAATGCCGGCGATCATCCAGTAGAAGAGGTCCAGCCTTCCCTTGTTGAGGTCCTGCGCGAGCCAGTTCTGCCCGCCGCCGGTGGTCCGGTGCACGATGGTGACCAAGAACCCGCTGAGGTAGTTGCCGAGAGCGAGGTTGCAGAAGGCGAGCGCGCCGGCGACGCTCCTCATGTGCTCCGGGATCTCCTTGTAGTAGAACTCGATCTGGCTGATGAGGTTGAACGCCTCGGAGAGGCCCAGGATCATGAGCTGCGGCACCATCCACATGCTCGACATGGCGGAGATGCCGCCGCCGGTGACGGTCGTGCCGATCGTCGGCTGGCTCTGCGCGATGCCGCGGCGCCGGTCCTCGACGATGGCCGAGATGACCATCGCGACCGTGGAAAGCGCGATGCCGATGCCCTGGCGCTGGAGCAAGGTGAGCCCCTCGTTTTTGCCGGTGATCTTCCGGAGGCGCGGCACGAGGAGGCGGTCGTAGATGGGGATCCAGATGGTCTGCGCGAGCATGGCGAAGACGGTGAAGGAGGCCGCCGGGATCTGGAAGCTCCGGCCGAGGTGGCGGTCGGACTGCAGCGCGGAGAACACCACGTAGGTGGACTGCTGCACCACGGCGACGTAGTAGATGATCCCAGTCGACCAGACGGGCACGATGCGGATGAGGCACTTCACCTCCTCCACCTGCTGCATGCTGCACAGCCTCCACGGGTTCGCCGGCGCCGCGCCCCCGGGCCGCACCTCCTCCGGCGACGCCACGATAGCCGCCTTGTCCAGGCACCGGAACTGGTCCGTGTGCGCCAGCTTGGACACGATGGCGCTGGTGTGCGGCGGGTCGAAGAGGTCCTGCTTGTGGTCCTTGGGCTGCCTCAGCGCCCGCTTCCTCGCCGCCGCCGCGAACACCTGCACGATGCTGGTGAAGGGGCTCCCCTCGGGGGTGACCCTGACGTACAGCCTGGTGCCCATGAAGAAGAGCACGCAGGCGAGGAACATGAGCGCCGTCGGGATGCCGAGGCCGATGGACCAGCTCACGTTGCTCTGCACGTAGATGATGACGGTGGCGGAGACGAGCATGGCGGAGGTGAAGGTGAAGTAGTACCAGTTGAAGAAGCTGTTGATGCCGCGCTTGCCGGACTCCGTGTGCGAGTCGAACTGGTCCGCGCCGAACGGCATGCTGCAGGGGCGGATCCCCGCCGAGCCGATCACCAGGAAGGCGAAGGAGATGATAAGCACGGCGAACTGGGAGGAGGTCGCCTTCTCGCAGGTCTCGCCCACTCTGCACTCCGGCGGGTGCAGCCTGGTCGCGCCGGCAGTCAGCGTCAGGAAGAACATGCCCTGCCATGATTCATCAAGCAAGCGTTTTTGGAGGGAAATCAGCAGGGCTTTCAATTTTGATGATAATGCCTAGTGCTAAGATTGTGTAATTAATGGTCTCTCGAAAAAAAGGTTGTAATCCATGTAAAGGGATGAGTCGAAGCAGGTGTTATCATTATTATATCAGTATATATCACAATGCAAGCAAATTTTTTTAGTAAAATGAATGTTGGTTTTATTTTTATATATATTCTTATAATATTATAAGGTACTAGTATCTAGGTTCATTTTTTAACAAGCTAATATTTAGGTTTATATATTATTAACATGAAGATGCAAAAGAGAAAATGAATGAGATGGCAAAAGGAAACGAAAAAGCAACGGGCCTGTTTAGTTCCTGAACTTCCAGCCCAGAAACGCCCAACTGGGCCCCAACCTACATTAACCATAGGGCCGAACAGTATTGTTACAGCCCAGCACGCGACACCTGTGCGACGACGTCACCCTAGCGAGGTAACGACACTGCACGGGCACAATCGGAGCATCGCGTATTCATGTTTCCAGCTGGCTTAGCCGCCGCCGCCGCCGCCTAGGGTGGCAACGGGGCGGATGTCAAGAGGGGAGATCCACGCGGCCCCGTCCCACTGCCTGTTAGCGAGGTCTTCGCCCCACCCATTAAGGCTACAGGGGGGAGATGCTTTTGGTCCTTGAGGGGTTTCGACCCCCACAGGAATAAAAATAGGCTAATTTAAAAAAACAATAATATGAATTTGTCTATTAATTTATAGTTATTTAGTCATATTTTTTAAAAAAATATAGCTTCAATATATATATATATATATATATTCAAGTTTTAGTTAAATATGCAAGAAAAAAATTATAATTTCTCATATTTATAAAATATAATCAATTATTTTATAAGAAACTTTTATATTTGCCGGGTCCCATGGGGCCTTGAAGAGGAAGGACGACCCTCGTCCCCACCTCGTTCCTCCATGGGAAAGATCGCCCCTGCCCCCATAGGGATATTCCCAATGGGCTCTGCGCCATCCCTACCGCCACGACATACAAACCGACACAATCGTGCGTACTTTTTTGTTGTGACTGATGTTGCGGTGATGATTTTTAGCTTTAGAATAAGCATTTGTGCGAATATATCGAATATCGATAAACCGTTTCAAAAACAATTGGACCGATAAACCGTTTTACAAGGTAACGAAGAAACTGTCATATTTATTTGTTAAAAAAAAAAGACATAAATCGCAGACTAAACTGAAAAAAATCCCTCACCCTGCCGTGCGCGCTTCCATTCCCAGCCCAACACCACCTATTCTTTAGGCGCAGGCGCGCGCACGTCGGTACGTGCCGTGCGAACCACCCAGCGCGCGCGGATCGAAAAGTGCGTCGCAAACGAACGAAACCGGCGTGCCCTCGCGGCCGCGGCCAGAAAATTCTCCGGTCCAACCCAACCACCCACGCCTGCCGGCACACACGACACGGCGCGGGAGCCAAACTTTGCCGAACCCACGGGCGCGAATCATCCGGCTATTATAGCCGGCCACAACCCCCCCACCCCCACCCCACCATCCTCGCTAGTGTGGCTTTCGTTGTCAAATCAGGCAAAGATCTATCTAGCCAGGAAACAAGGTCAGAATCCTGTGCAAAGCAGCTAGACGTGTGAGTAGTGCGTATATGATTAGGGCTCCGTGGTACGTGACATTGATGTTGGGCAACGTGGGCTGCTGCTCAGACCTCAACGATTGATGTTCCTGGGGTAAAGCTGAGGAACGGATCGTCTTCGTGCCAACAAGGTGGTATGCTTGTCCTGGACGGCACTAGTTCCAGGAATCCAGTGGGGTAGTAATAACGTCGATGCCCACTTCCACTCCCACTTGCGACTTGTGCAGTTATTTGGCGGTCACTCCCGGGCATATTTGTCCGGACAAGCTAAGGTGTCTGATTGCATGGAAGAAAGTTCTTCCAAGGCTTTGAGGAGTAGTACCTGTAGAGTGTACTGTCACCCCCAAAAACTTAGTGAAAGAAAAATGAGGGAATAAAATACGGTCGCGTTTGAATCTTCGTGTTGTGGTGCGTGGCCTGTGCGTGAGGAACCATTTGTTGCTTGGGCCCATTTTGTTGAAGGTTAAACAACCGGCAAAAGGTAGAAGAAGCCGGGATTCAGCACACGGTGAGGTGAGGTGAGGTGATCCACCAAATTTAAAAGCTCCCATGCATCTAAAAGAAAATAGGTTTCCCTGTTTAAACCAAGAGCGAAGTGAGATCCGTATCATACGGACCCAGCTCGTATGTACAGACTGATGGAAGACCAGTGTACAATTAATTATACAACATGCCGTGACACGGATGGCTTTTCTTAAAAAAGAAAAAGAAATTGATAGCACTCATATGTCCGGACACATCCGGATGGCTAAAAAATAGGAGCAACCAATTTTTCAAGGGTATGTTCTTTTATACTACGATTTATAGTGTTTAATCCTAGTGTGAGTGCTTGTACTAACAAATTGAAAGCTGATCAACCGCTTTTAAAAGATTACCCTGATAAACTGTTTCGAAACAACGGTAGAGAACCCGTTATATTTATTTGTTCGAGGGAAATCATAAACTATAAACTGAAATAAAAATTGATGTTGTAATTATAGTCATTATTTATTAAAACCGTCTTTTCCTTTTATTGCAATAAGAATATTTTTTTGTGTAAGTTATGTTGATTTGTTACCGTTAGAGAATTTTTATTTTTGTTATAATCGGTATTTATTGATATTGCACTAGAGTTCTTATGTGTTGAATCATGATATTGTATTATTTTCTTGTAATATGAAGTTGTTTTATTATGGATGTTTTATTTTTTTTAGCCCGCCTCACAAGCTCCAGCAACATGCCTTTTGCGAGTTCCCACGCATCACAAATGGTGCTCTAGCTCCACCACTAGCGGTGGCCTTCACAAACTCGTAGCCACTAGGCGCAACCTTTGGTAGCACTGTCATGGCGAGCTAAGCTCCGAGCCTTGAGTTCCCCACCATTTATCTACATGTTTTCTCATCTAGTGGTAGACATTATGAGAGTAAAAGAGAAGCAGATAGGGGTCTTTGTCCATCCTATGGTTGGTGCAATATCAAAAGGTGGAAGGGAACGTATGTAGCTACCGTACAGATCTGACGTCCGCACGCTAATCGCTCCTGACTTATGACGCCACTTGAAAAAAAACAATCACTAATCCCCTGATCGGTTCGGCTTGAGCTTCTGATTTCTGATTTATTTTTCACTATTTATAAATTTCATCTTTTTCTGAACTTTTGGCTTTTTGTTGAGCTTTGTCGGTTTTTTTTTCCCGTATTCGTTTGTATTATACATATTGGGCTAACATATTTTTTATATTTTTAAATTTAATTATGCTAAATAAGCCTCTGTCAGCTACAGTGTTTTTCAGCCAGCTACAGTGTTTTCAGCCATAAAGCATGAGATTTTAAACCCAACTGATCACACTGTGGGGCAATGTAGGAGGCGATTAGGGCATTACAATACGGATTCGTGGGGCGCTAATCGTGAGCTACACCGCCGCTCGGCTATAAAGCGTGCTTTGTAGAAAGGAGGCAGCGGTAAAGCAGGACACGAGGCTAACAAATGCAGGGGTTATACAATGCATGGCAGGAGGGCGCCTCTTTGGGAAAGCGTCATCGTGGTGTGGATTAGTATGTATGGGATGGGATCTACTCTTTTCTAGCTTTTTATTTGTTTTATTTTGTGACAAAAATGTGGAAGGCGTAAGTTGAATTCGTCAAGAAGGAAAGATAACAGAGCGTCTAATGAAGATCAATCCAACCACCTATTTGACCCACTAAAATGTTCGGCAGAAGTTTGCCTACAACTTTCCAGGTCATTTTTTTTCTGGGATTTTTTTTTACAATTTAAGATTGTTAAAGCTTAGATAGAGCTACTCCAGAAAATAGTGACAATTCCCCTAAAATTCCACTCTTAAATAAAAAAAACTCCAACTACAGTTACTAAAAATATACTTCAGCTGTTAATAGTTTTTTAGCGTAATTAAATTTTTAAAAAAATAAAAAATATATTATTATAGATAATAAGAAGGAATAAAAGAAAAAACAAAAAAATCATATCACTAGAAAACGAAAGTAAGGAATCAAAAGCAAAAAGCTTCTAATGAGCAGAGCCATAAGATAAAGGTGGTGATCGGTTCGGCTGAAAGCTTCATGGCTTATATGAAAACATCAGAATAGTTAAAAAAAGAAAAGAATGATGAGAGAGCTTATTTACCATAATTAAATTTAAAAAAATTTAAAAATAGAAAAAACATATTAGCTCATCATGTATAATGTAAACAAATACGAGGAAAAAAAGAACCGGTAAAAAAACTTAAAAAAGCCAAAAGTTCAGAAAAAAACGAAATTTATGAATAGTACAAAAATAAGCTGAAGTCAGAAGCTGAAGCCATATTGATCAGGAGTAAGAGAGCACGTGGTTCCTCGTCCCATGTGCCGCCCATCGTCTCCAACGCGAAAGAAAAAAGAAGGGGAAAAAATAAAGAATTGAGACGCAGGCCAACTCACAGACTCCATCTACAGTCCCGAGAAAACGGAATCTGAATCCCGAATACCCCAAATCAAGCTAGCACCCAACATCCGCCTCAAATTCCAAACCACTTTCCAAACTTGGAAGCGGATCAATGCATGCCTGCTCGTGATTATCACGGCAAGAAGCAAGAAATCGGAAACTAATCGCGCGCAAATCAGTACAGGAGATGATAGCATGCTAGGAGTACTCACGATGAGGGACGCGACGGATGCGATGGCGAGCGCCAGGTAGCGGCCGAGGTAGGCGTCGGAGAGGAAGGCGCCGATGATGGGCGCGAGGCTGGTGGTGCCGTTGAGCCCGTTGAGCAGCGTCGCCGCGTCCACGCTCCGCATGTGGAACACCTGCGTCAGGTACACCAGCAGGTTCGCCGACGTGCCCAGCGTCCCCAGCTTCTCGAACGTCTCGTTCCCTGCAACAATTCAGGCGCGCACACCGCACAACAATCCATCGATCACTGCACCTTCTCTCGCAATCGCACGCGATCAATTCGAACAAACCCCACCGACAACGAGACGGGCGTGTGCTACCTATGATGAAGGGCATGGCCTTCCAGCCGTGGTACTTGACGGGCGGGTGCGGGCTGTCGCCGGCGCCGGCGCCGCCGGTCTCCAGCTTATCGACCCCCATGCTCTTCACCTTCTGCCCGGCCTCCTCGTCCTCCTCCCGCCCGCCGCGCATTCTCGCCTTGTGCTGCAGCTGCTGCTGCTGCTCTCTCTCCCTCTCTCACTGCTCTTTTTTTCCCGGGTTTCTTGATGGTACCAGCGGTGAGACAGAGAGGAGTATCCTGCCTGCCGGTTTATAAAAGGAGGAGCAGAGCATCAGCAGTAAGTAAGAGCAACTCCAGCAGGGCCTCTACTTAAACCCTCATCCTATTTTTGAGGGTCGAGGGATAAAAAACTCACTCCAGCAGGCCCCTACTTGAGCCCTCAAAAGTAGAGGGCCATCAAATCTCCCCTTCGAGCCCTCATTCCTGGGGTCTGAAGGGAGCCCCTACTTTTGAGGGCTCAAGTAGGAGCCCTGCTAGAGTAAGTTTTTTGCCTGTCGGCCCTCAAAAGTAGGATGAGGATGAGGGTGGGTCCTATGTGTCATCCCCTCTAAGAATGAATTTGAGGGTCCTATTTTGAGGACTCCTGCTGGAGTGTAGCCTAAAAAATAGAGCCCTCAAATAAAAAGTAGGGGCACTGTTTTGAGGGCTACTGCTAGAGTTGCTCTAATAGACCCTTTGACTTCTTAATTTCATTTTTTCATTTTTTAGATTTTGTGTTTTTTATTTTTTGTATTATCCGAAATAATATTTATTTTTATTTTTTTAAATTTAATTACTTAAAAAACTAACTATTACTATAATGTAATTTTAACTGCTATAATACTTTTTTAGTCACATCAGTGCTAAAAAAAGGCAAGAAGATATATACAGCTGTTCCGAGCACCACCGTAGTCATCACGGGGTCAACCATTTTTCTCCTTGCACTGTCCAACTTTTATCTTTTATTAAATGCAGGTCCCTGCTGGCGCGTGCCTACCTTAGCTACCTTGCTATTGTAGATTCATTCACAACGTTCTCGTAATTTTGAAAGCGATTTTGCCGGTCAGGTAGGGTTGGACTGGGCACAGTGGTATACAGGCTGTTGTGGGGTTTATTCTTCTGTGGTTGATATTTTTTTATTGTATTTTTTAAAATAATATTAGGTGTTAAAGGTATTGATGTAGATGATATATATAGTTTTAAGCTCAGAAAATCCGTTTTAAGAATCAGTTCTATTTGTAAGTGCATTTGAGTCGACTGCAAGATGGATTTCCGGTTAGTGGGTAAGTGGTGTTCGTCGTCGTCACCGGTGGTCGTGACAAAGTTCCAGTTTTTGGATGGGTTTGTGAACTTTCAAAGCCGGACAGACCTGTTCATTCAGTGACGGATTCGATTTTCGTCATCTTGCTATGGTCCGATAAGGCTTGGATAGTCTGTGGTGGTAATCACTTGCTTTGTTTTGGTGGCTTATTGTTGAAAACACTGTATCTAACTAAAAAATATTGTAGCTGACAGAAACTTATTTAGCATAATTAAATTTAAAAAAATAAAATATAAAAAATATGTTAGCCTATTATGTATAATACAAACACATACGGAAAAAAGAACCAGCAAAAAAGCTAAACAAAAGCTAAAAGTTCAGAAAAAGATGAAATTTATAAATAGTGAAAAATAAGCTGGAAATCAGAAGCTGAAGCCCAACCAATCGAGGCCAGTTTTCGAGCCGTATTTGTCCAAAGTGCATCTCGATGTGTGTGTTTTTAGTATCTTTCACGCTATTTTTTTTCCGTGTCTTCAGCATTTTGACGCTATTTTGTGCGAGAACAGTTTCGATTTGCATAGAGTTGAGCTTGGATAATTTCCTAAACCAATTGGGTGTACGTACTACTACTACGACTCTTGCTGGTGAGACGTGAGTACAAGGAATGAGGAGAGAAAAAGCGAGGGGGACATTGACCTTTCCAGCCGGACGGATCGCTGAACCAATCCAAAGAGGCTAGGCGCCATCACCGTGGTGGTACAGGTACTGGGGGTTGTTGGAGATCGTTTTTAGACGGTGCCTCGCGAGTTGTTAGCATGGCACCGTCTGGTGACTAGTGAGCGAGTGCGAGCTCATTATTGAGGTTTCTTAGAGTAACTCTAATCGGTTTTTTATCCCGCTCTTCATTATATATTTACCTAATATGACTTAAGAAATGGACTCCAACCGGTTCTTTATCCTCCTCTTCATTTTTATCGAGTCGCTATTTTCTCCCGGCCGCTAGTTAGATTTGGCGAGCGCCTCCTCACTCGTTTCTCAAATACCTAGGCCATTGTATGCTAACTCAAATAGAGAGTTGAAAATAATAGCTAGCCTCTTCATCCTGGGAAATAGAGAGGGAGAAATGCCTAATGGGATGGAGTTGCTTTTACCACATGCACACACACGCGGCATTTCTTCTGAGTTCTTTTGTGATGCCCTAAAATAAATATGAGTTTAGTTTAGTTAAAATTTAATTATATTAACATGTATATTATTAATAATAGAGTCTCTAAAATGATAAAATTGTAAATGAAGCAGTAACTACGTATGGTTATCTTTTTTTTATTGTGACGTGTGATTATTTCAAGGGTAAAACCCTAATTGCATTAATATCCTCCGTTGCTGCACAAGACGATGATGCGATAATTAATGGTTGCCATCGCCCGGCCACCAAGCTCCCGAGCGACTGCACCAAGAGACATGGTATCTTGGTGACGACCTAGTAACCAAGACGAAACACGCTCTGATACAAGGAATCACACACACTCATATTCATCGTTTCCAGAGAGAGAGAGAGAGAGAGAGAGAGAGAGAGAGAGAGAAGAGAGTCCATGCTCTCATGTAGTGGATGTTTACCATTCCAGGGGATGATTATGCAGTGTAATTTCATGTTTAGTGTTAATTTGGTGAGAGGTTTGAGGTTCTTGGCGGCGCTCCATGTTCAACGAGAGGCGGCGGCGCTGTTTGCTTTTGATTTAGGAAGGCTAAGGACAATCTGCATTAAAACAATAATGCCCTTTGAAAATTGAGGGTATTATTAATTTAAAAAAAAACAATTTAGGTCGAAAGAGCCTATAATGTCCTTTAGAAATCAATGGCCATATTTGATTCATACTACTATTCTTTACTATTAGTAGAATGTACTATAAAATTTCTCTTTCTTTTGGCTTGGCACATCCATGCCACATGTCTCTCTCCCTTCTTGGCACATCCATGCCAGTATGCCCCATCCCCGCCGTAGAATGGACACGCACAATATGGCCAGTATTATGGATGAAAGAATCCATTCTTGCCTAAGTAACTAGGATCGCGCCCTATAAAATGATCACTGCATACGTTTTCCATTTGCTACAAAAGGGAAACAAAGTAGTAAAAGATTGGTAAGTAACACAAATGACTCCACAATTTACTCACTGTTCTCTAGCTGGATTGGCAATTGCCAATTTGGCAACCAAATCAAAGCTACCATCAATCACCCTGGATCACAAGAACACACTATGTAGTTTAATTACCTCAATTGAATGCCGTTAGTACCCACCACCAACCCTTATTATTATTATTATTATTATTATTATTATTATTATTATTATTATTATTATTATTATTATTATTATTATTATTATTATTATTATTATTGCAAATGGTGCTTGCTTTTCTGTATATATGCCTGAATCGAACGAAACGTGTGAGCCATTGTTTAGTTGATAGCCTCAAAAGTTCTCAAGATTCGTCAAATTGGTTGGTAATTGAGTTTTAAACAAGTGACTCAAAAATCTTGTCACTTTGCATGGATCGATCGATCACATGTTTGTTTACTAACTATAATAATTCTGAGGGGTATCTTCGCATGAAGCTTCAGGGCTTAATCTTAGGTAGCACGCATATGATGCGATTTGTTTATTGGTGCTTTAGTCGCTATGGATCGACCTAACAAATAAACATTTTTATTTGAAGAGGAAATAAGAATGGACATGCTGTCTCCTGGATCTCGGGTGTGAAGGAAGGAACGTTGACTAGCTACATAAATCACATCAACGTCATACACTGTAAGAACAGTGCTTGGGAAAGGGTGCAATGGAAGAGTTGACGAAGATAGTTTCTGACATGGACTTAACTGGATAGGACCAAATCAGGCTTTGGGTAAAAGAATCTCATGGGTTAGTTAAGTCCAAGGGTTTACTGAGAGAGACATCCTACTGGAGTAATTCATGACATGTGAGCCAGTGAATCCATAGCCAGTGGCTGCTAATTACATAAAAGGGGCTATTCTTATCCACCTTGATGGCAGATCAATCTAAGATCACAGAGGTACATTTCGATTTGCAGAGAAGAATCTGTCTGAGAAGGCATCCAATGCATGGCTCGCTCGTCTTTAAACAATCCATATCGACAGGCATGCTCGCAACCTGTTCTCAAGAAACCATTGGCTGTGTATATTGAATACCATCCAGCCAGGCCCACATGTCAGTGTCAGTCCGTGGACAGTTTGCACGGGCATTTTAGCTGCATGCCATTACAAAAACAACAACGTTGGAAGCTTGGACCCGAGTCTAGCCGGTGGGTCCCGGACTGGGCCCTTCAGTAGGAATGCAATGCAACGCAACGCGTCGCCTCTTCCTAAAGTTAGGCGGTTTCTTCTCCACGCTGCCTGCAGTACAGCTGCTTCTTGCTACTGCTGACTCGTGAGCCATGAGGAGAAGAAAGCAGAGTTGTCGTCTGCTTGCCAAAGCCGGTGGTGCCGGCAACCATGGGACGATGAGAGGGAACGCCAAACTTTGGCGCTGCTTTCCTTTCCTCTCTCATCATCTCCTCCGTCGACTGATGATGATGGCTTTTAATTAGCCTCCCTCTCGTCGTCTCATCTGATCAGTACGTACAGAGTGACTACAGGTCGAGCGGTTGGCAGGTTACTACCTAGTACTAGTAGCAGTCGCGATCTCGGTTGTTGCATTGAACGTGTGTGTGTTTGCGTGATATGAGCGCGTTGCGTCCTGCATGGCATGGGTCTTTTGATTTGGACTTAGACTAGAGTATGGACCTTTTCTTTATAGCTGTGGTTTATAATTTTTAAGTAAAAATTTTAAATTTTTATTATTTATGATAGAGATTATAAAGTGAGATATACTCGTTTGTGATTTTGGATGATACAGATGTTAGACTTTTAACGTATACTACAATTAACCTGTAGACCCGTGTTGAGAAAATACTCCGTTTAAAAGTTAGATACTATAGCAAAAGCTAAAAATCGGTTTTAAAAGCCGAAAAGAACAGACCCTATATGTGAGTGTCATGGAGAGAGGCAGACCGTGTTGCGACGCCACTGCAATACTGCATGCGTGATGCGTTTGATCTGCTAGCAAGTTCCCCGGATGATACAAAGATGACTCTGTTTCTCCAGTGCTCGACACATCTTCGCACATATTGGGTGGATTCTTTCGGACTGTGACTTATGGTTTTTGAATTCTGGTTATTTGTGAGTGACAACATGAAGAGTTTCGCCTTGAAAAAACACACTAATAGCATAAGTGAAAACCAAAAGTTTGAGAGGGTATGAATGGCAGAGGAATGTGCCGTTCGGAATGGATTGTGAGTACTACTACATGATTTGTGTAACCAAAAGTTGGATTGCCGACCATCCACTGTTGTCGAACGGTATGTGCCGTTCGGAATGGAGATCAAAGTTTGAGAGGGTATGAATGGCAGAGGAATTAGGACTATGTGATTTAGTTATATATGGGATGTTTGGATCATTACCCTTGTGCCAATTCCAAGGGTAATGAAATTCCATGCAGGATGTGTCAATTCCATGGCGAGTTTGAAATTATTGGCAATATTATGTAATTTAGTTATATATGGGATGCTTGGATCATTACCCTTGTGCCCTGATTTTTTAGGAAGCGGATCCATAATGTACACAGTTCTTACCCTTTTGTTGTGTGACATCAGCTTCGGCTGGCACTTGAACTGAATTGCAATTGCAGTCGCTGCCCGCCACAACTTCGAGCATAGGATCTTCAGAATTGACCACATAGAATCTCATGATATACAACCCTGTTGGAAGGTCTTACGACCTCCTAGGACCTTTTTACGACCGGTTAGAGTCGTTTACGACCGGTTAGAATCAGAAAATAAGAGGGCCAATATTGGATTTGTTTGGGTAAAAATTGTCTCCCAGTTAGAGAGATAAATGAGAGAGACAGAAAATACCTTGCAAACTTTCCCTTAAAAAATGTAGAAACTTCCATGCACGAACTGTGAATTTCTTTTGAAGCAAACCTACAACACATTCTCCAGCTTGTAGGAATTTTTTTATTGAATTCCTCTATTTTTTTCCTCTAAAATTCCTCTTGTTGTTCCAAACACCGCTCATGATTGATGAGGCGACGACATACACATGCAGTTAGTAATTCTACACTAAGCAGGACCACAAATTACGCATTAGTATACTCAAATCACACGTGTAGTACATGTAGATATAGCCATGCATACAGATGTGTACACTCTTTCGCACAAGGCGAAAAAATCAAGTAGAGATGTACTATACGTATGCACACAAACACGTGCAATACTGCCAGGGGCGGAGCCAGCTATCTGACAAGGTTTGGCAGATGTCATACCTAAAATCTATAAAAAAAATACTAAATATATATAGTATACCAGTATATATACATGATATACATACGTCAGTACATGGGTCTGATGGCTGGGTTGGTGAGCTCCGCCACACCTGAAAATTATTTCTGCCTCCGCCACTGAATACTGCTAATATAAGATTATTGTTGTGTACCACGCAATTAAGCAAGCCTGCTGCTATGTACGTGCACGCACGTGTTGCTGCACGTACACACGTATATATGATCGATCAGTCCATGGAGTAGCAGATATGCTTGAAGGCCTCGACGTGGTCGGCGTCGGCGCCATGAACAGGTCGACGCCGCCGCCGCGCGCCGCGGCGGCACGAATAACATCAGCCCTCGGCGGGCAGGTCCGCGACAGAACGCGCGCGGCGGCCACCGCCGAAGTCGAGGTCGTGGAAGTGGAAACCGAGCCATTTGTCAACCTCCGGTCGAGCGAACAACGTGCGGAGACGCCGCCGTCGACTCGGCTCCTCGCCGCGCGCCTCCCGAAGTCCACGAACGATCGGATGTACTCGTGCGTCGGCGCGGCCACGGCGTCGCGGATGGCGCCGACTCTGCGCGGCGTAGGCGGAGGACGAGAGGTCCGGACCGCATCCTCGGGAACGCCACAGCACCATGTTCCCGAAGAAGTTCATGGGCACCGCCGGCTTTGCGCGGCCGCGGCAGTTCACGGCGACCCTCACCTTCGTGATATCATCCCGCGCCAGGTCCCGCGCCGCCGTGACCTTCTTCCACACATGCGCGAGGAGGCATCGGAACGTCTTTGCGGCGCCGCGCCGACGTGGGCCTTGAGGCCGGCGACGAACTCGTCCGGGAAGTGCACGACGAGGTTCCTGATCCTGTCCAAGGGAACGACGGGGTAGGAGTGGCTCCGGCTGTGGTCGCCTTTGAACTCGATGTTCCGGTGGTCGAACGCCGGTGCCGGTGGGCTACAGGGCACGGCAGTGGCCGCGCGTTCGACGAACGGCGACGGAAGGATGGCCGAGTCTGTGCGGACGGCGGTGGCCCACTCTGTGTAGAAGACGCTCATGGCCTGGCCGTCGGCGACTTGGTGGTGGCGGCGGTGCCCATCACCCGGCCGCCGCGCGCGTGCGCGTGAGCTGCACCTGAAAGAGCGGCTCACCCGCGCGTCCCTGCAACAGATCACATGCATGCGAGTGATCCGATCGCGCGCGGTGGGTCCGCTTGGGATCGCGAGTCGCGCGGGGGAGGTGGGGATCGCGAGTCCGCTTTGGATTTGGATCGTTGGATATGAGTGGGTAAGGAGAGAGAAAGGTGGGAATTGATCCTTGATCGTTGATTTCACTGGTTGGTTTTCCTGGGGACACGAATTGGTGTGGATGCAGGAAAACTCATGACTGTTGGGGGCATAATTTGGGGTGGTCGTAGGAAAGAACTGAACTGGTGGATTTTAGGGGTAGAGATAGAGATTGATCAGGGCTAGGAAGCATTCTTTTGTTGTGTCGCTCCAAATAGCTGAACTCGATGCGTGCACGCGATGCTATACTATCCGTGCATGATCATATCAATCATAACGTTGTTATAGCTGTACCGAACTACACAGAATTGACGTTGCCTTTGAGAAAAGACGAGATTTGACAACCAGGTTGTCTCGTCACTCTTCCACAATGGACGATCCGTTCGTATGGCTTTGCACTAGGCTGTCTTTTTCTTGGCATTTTATTCTATGTATGTAACAACCAGTCAATCACTGCTGCTCGAGAGATGTGGTACGGGAGCGTTTCAAGCATAAAAGAAGCTATATGGGTTTTTTCAAATGGGAATTGAATGCACATGTGGTACTTCGCACGACTAGCAGGTACAAAAGTTGGCACCTAAAGTGCAGGGGTTGTTGAATGTTCCCTTGGCTTGGGCTAAAAAAGTGATGGTTTGTGTATCAGTATATACAGCTTAGGGTATGTACAACTAGTCACCTTAGCCCGGTGCCCTGTAGGTCTAAGCTTGGATGGAGGTGACGTGGGTGCTTGCAGCGTGTTAGAGCAGTCACCAGAGGAGGCGATGGCTTCAGGGGAGAGAGAGCGTGGCTCCAAGAGTTGGTGTGGTCTAGTGAGAGAGAACTCGCACTAGGAGGCGGTTTTGATTGGGATTGTTTGAGCGGTGGTAATGACCGGGAAGACGACTAGCACTGTGGTGGCAGTAATCGGGATCAACTCGTGCGGTAGTGACTGTCGAATTTGGTCGATGGCTATTAGATTCAGTCGAATTTAGACCTCTGATGCCCAGATCCGATCGGATATGGTCATCGGCAGCCCTCTGAGCAGCAATGGTGTCGAGACTGAGCAACTGTGATCAGATGCCGAGTGAGGGGAGATCTACGGCAACCAGATCCAGGGGAGGCGAGGTTGTAGGCGTTGGAACTGATCAAGGTAAGGTTGTTGACGACCTCTGGTGATGCAGTCTAGCGGCGGCACGGTGGGATTTGGTAAGTACATCGGTTTTGGTTGGGGGGGGGAGATGTGGGACGGGAGGGAGGGAGGGGATGGTTAGGGCTGGATACGGGTGGTCGAGATGGATAGTACATTGGCTGAAATAAGAAACACACAAAGAGATTGAAATACAAATATTCCAGACCACCACGAGAAGTCACCATATATTGGAGAACAAATTTCCCTCTCCATAGGGCTACCAACTTTGAGCTACCATGTACTTAGCATGCGCGTAATTTCTCCGTGTCTCTCACGGATCAGTCAGATCAAGGAATCCGAAAAGAGCTTCACAAATCACACATGCTCTGTGTTTAGCACTAACCATATCTTACTAACTAATTGTCAGTAGGCCGTCGACCTTGTAGCTCCAGCACAGTTAGTAGCACAGCACAGGGAACAGCTCCACTTAACCCACCAAAAACTTCAGGTAGGCACAAGCACAAGCATGCAGAGGCACAACTGCTAGCACAGGCATAAATGAAGTTGTTCCGAGATAAAAGGCTAGACAAGGACATGCGCACTGCACAACGACCTAAAGCTCCCATCCTCTCTCCTTGGCTCCTACGTTGGGTGGCATCTCGTTTTCCCAGCAACTAAATCGCCTTTGGATCGATCCACCTGCAGCTTGCGTGCATCGCACACTTGGATTCCTATGTATGCATCGGACTGGAGCAGTAGTTTTTTTTTTTGGTACAACTGGAGTAGTAGGTTGGTTGATTAGTAATGGATCTGATTTAGATGGATTTTGTGGATACTCAAATGGGCACTGACCTGCCTTTATATACACCCTGATCTTGCCGGTTTGATATACTATTATTATTCATACACCTTGATCAATCTTGCCTCTATGTACACCTTAAACTTGCCGGTTTGATATACTCCTATTATTCCTACACCGAACTTGGCTGTGCCATCAGGTTGGGGGTCCAAATCAGCAATTGAGGCGCGGCACATGGATAAGGTTCGTTTCTCATAAAGACTGACGGCGAAATGCCCGGGTTGCACAACAGGAGTACATGGGGGACAATCATGGAATTAGTGAAGTGAAAGGAGAGGGTCAATGGAGTGGACGAAATAGTCTCATCATGCAGTGACCGACGGACGGTGAGTCCAACGATGCTTAAGCTAAACAAATCTTGGATACTTTCTAAATTTCAGCTCATATAGCCCCTTCTAAGGTTAGAAAAATAGCTTAACGCTTGTAAGCCGATTTTCAAGCTAGGTTTTTTTAACTTACGAAAAAATTGAGCCAGGGTTAGAAAAATAGCTTAAGACTTGTAAGCCGATTTTCAAGCTAAGTTTTTTTAACTTACAAAAAAATTGAGCCAGGGTTAGAAAAATAGCTTAAGACTTGCAAACCGATTTTCAAGCTAAGTTTTCTTTTAATTTACAAAAAAATTAAGTCCAGCTTGAACCACTCACGAGTCTACAGTCGGTGGCACTCTACAGTCGCCCGTGCCCCTAGCCCAGCCCACTGGCATGCCGTGTTGGTCACTCCCGTGATCCCGTCCCGATCTGCATTCCCCATTGACCTCTCCGGCTCTCCCGCGGTCCCGCCCCGATCCCCTTACTCTTCCGCCCCGCCCACCGCGCCGCTTGCCCCGCCCACCACGCTGCTCGCCCCGCCCACCCGGACCCCGTTGACCTCCGCAAGCTCCGTACCGCCCTCGCCCACAGCTTCATTCTTGTGTCCGTCTTCTGCAGTGCCAGCTTCTTGGTCGACGTCGGCGATGACCACCGCTTCCAGGGCCTGGGCCTCCTCGGGCTCGGGCTTCAGGGGGACCGCCGGCTTGTCGGATTCGGCCGAGCCGTCTCCGACGTAGGGCCCACCGCTTCCGTCCATGACGTCGTGGTAATCTTTCCTTCTCTTCTTGTAGAATTGGCAATGAGGCGCTCCTTGATTTTACAGTGGTTAACTGTGTCATCGTGTGGATAAAGAAACATTTTTTGCAGTTCCCTGTAACCTGATGGCCTTTTGCGTGTTCGTTTTCTTACATTTCCTAGAAAAAAAATAGTGGACCTTTTATGACATTCTAGGATCTGGATGGATGAATACTAGGGGAAAGGGCAGTTGATCGAATTGGCAACTTGGAGTAGCAACTCCATTTCATCAAGTAACCAAACAAAGATGTTAGAGAACTTTGGCTTGTTGCTGGAACAATTGCAATGTCAAAATGTAACTATGAGAGGGCGATCCTAACTGCAGTGTTGACTGACAAACGAAATTCAGAATGGAACTTAACTATGTTGATGGCTGTATGTATTTCTTACAACACTGATATGTTAATCGCTTATTGTGATGTCCGAATGAACTCGAACTGACAAAAAGAAATGGGTTGTCTCAAAAAAAGAAAAGGAATGGGCCAACTACAAGCAAAGTGGGTTCATTTTTATTGAAACTTTTATATAGCATTACGTGTAACCTGGCTGGTGTGTCTGAATTGATTGGAAGGGAACTATGGCCATTGAAATGCTTAATGGTGCAATGCAGTCAATACTCGATAGCTTTGCTTAGATGTCTCCTACTTCTATCCCTGAACAGTAAAAACAATGGTTGTAGTCCGATTGCACGTGTTCATATGACTACCTTCAGTGACTTACAAGTACATCCGTCACTACAGAGGAGAGGAATTGGCCAAAAAAAAATACTTGAGAGAATTACAAGGTAAGTTACCAAGTTGGGGCATTATCTTGTACAAACACTTTCGGTTCCTTCTATACAGAAAAGGGACAGACCCCAAACGGAAAAAAACATTAATTTTGTGTGAAGAGAGCTGCTTGTTTGTTAAGGATGCTAATCACATTGGTTTTAGTATATCAACCAGCACTAAAACAGTTTGGGGTGTTGGGTAGCACTTTTGTCATTTGCTTCACTTCAGCTTCAAGTCTTATGCTCTGTTCACTACAATCATCTTCTGCAGCTCCTGTTAATCAGCATGTCACTGACCATGCCATAGGGAATAGGACTGCCCTTCTTTTCATTTAGAGAGCTGGTGGTCCAAAATCATGCCAATTAAGGCCAAACTGGCCGATCCTTCATTTGCCTTGAGAAGCAGGTTGAATTTATCTGAATATTCCTCCTCTGAAGCTCATACGCAAAGGGCTTTTGAGATGGCGAGCCTTCAGTGTTTTGACTGTTTTCCCAGATGTAGCACAATGATTCGTAGTCTTCATGATTGACAAGTCACTGGGGTTCACAATCTGTGAACTGGGCCGTGTTGAACTGCTCTGAAGTTTCGAATCTAGTCAGACGTATTTCTAATTGCTCATCCATTCTTCTGAAAGCCACCTTTTCTGTCACTACTATTTATTTTCAATCAAAAGTCAGCAACAAAAGATAATATGAACACTCCCATATAAAGCCTGTTTCGAACACAAGAATTTAAAATATTTCAAATATCAGAGAAAAATCCCACATTTCCAGATGAAATTATCTAGAGAGATAGATAGTGATCGATGGATCGAGAGTCCAACGACCGCCACTCATGTTTTTGACTGAAAATAAATAGTAATTGAAAGAAATAGTTTTTAGAAGGAGGGTGAGTTGTGTAGAAAGTAAGAGATGCTTGTGCAAGATAAGAGCGAGAAGAGTGGAGTGCGTGATGTGCCTCTGTCCCCTACCTTATTCCTATACGAGAGAAGTGGGGAAGTCGCTTTGGAAAGTCAAATATTCGTATTGGCTTTTGCGATCTGGTTTCACTAAGCTGAAATCAGAAATAGAAGACAACGTGCACATACTTTAGCTAAACAAATCCCCAAGACTCTCGAGAATTTAACGGTGGAGTAGCTCTAGATCAGTGCATTCTGCCCCTCTGACAAGTTTTAGGTTCTGCCTCTCTAGTCATGAAGGGTCTGTATTACTTGCACGCATTTTCAATTTATCATGTTGCATCTCTATGTCATATGCTGACAAGGTTCAGAGTTTTATATAGGGTTGTTTAACTTGATTGTGGCCAACCAGGAAACTCATTACCCATCAGTTTACTCAAGCATGCAAAATTCATGGAGGACATGACTTGATATTTCACCTTCTTTGGCATTTTGTTTTGGAAACGGTCAATTGTATTTCAGATTGGAACAATGTTCTTTCCTGATAAGAGGATAGCATCCCTTTACTAACCTCTTCAATTCACTGTCTAAAGTTTGGCCCACTTTGGAATTGGTGGTGACAGATAAACAGCTTATAGCCTTTACAAACAATGACATCTTGTTTTCTTTTGTTTACAGTTTGGTACTGCCCGTTTTAGCTTGGTAGGAACCAGTTACTGTTGAGGAGGCCTTTTTAGTATTTGATTGGTATTTTGTGACTTCTATCTTTCTCTTACACAGTTAAAAAGAAATAACATGAAACGTTTGCTCATTAAAATATTTATACTAAGCTATGGGAACTACAGTACAAATATCTTCTGGATAATTTTCATGACTTGTAGAACCTTTTTCCTTGAGTCATTCTAATGTATGTGTTTCTGCTTTCTGCAGCTCGAGTGGACCCACTTTATTCTGGCAAACAGGTTAGCAGAATATTATCCTGCCTTTTTACGTTTTTCTCGGTGTTACTGAAATATATTTTCTTCTATGCCAGACTTCTGTGATGGTAGGTACCGGATTCGAGTAGGCACCCAACCTTGAACTGCAGAATTTCTCCTCGAGTCAAGAGGGTGAGTACTAATAACAAAGGTTGGTTCTATATGAATGCGTCTATGAAGACGTAACTGGCAGGGTAACATTTTTCCCCCTCATTACTTAGTCCTTGCAATTTAAGTAGGGATGATCATAGTTGCGCTTATTTCATCACTAGTTTAATGTCCATGCGTTGCTACGGATAAAAATCATATTACCCAACATGTAAGTTGTTGTTGCTGGGCTTGGCATGCCTCCGCTGTCAGGCTTGGCTTACACCACGCCCTCGGCTCCGCACACCCAAGGAGGGAGGGAGAGAGGGGGAGGTTGCTGGGATAAGTTTAAATTTTTTTAGTAGTTAATTTGTTTGTTAAGTGGTGATTTTTTTGTTAGAGATTTTTAGAGGTGGAAGAGGGATCTGAGGAGAGGTGGAAGGGGTGTCGAACGTATCACCACTTACCAACTCCCCTTTTAAGTAATATATAGATTAGTAAAAAAACTAAAAATATCTAGCAGTAGTTAACCATCCTTTTTTATGTTACGTATTTCATGCATTACAGCTTGTTTTAAAATGGAATCTTATCTTTGTTGCCCTCTGACCATTTTTATATTTTCTTATTATAGAAATTGAGGGAGAGAACTGAAGTTAAGAAGAAAATAGAATTGGTGCAGCAGGATGATGAAGCCTTACCCGCTCGTTTCGGCTTTACCTTCTGGCTTATTTTTCACTATTCATTAATTTCATTTTTTCTGAACTTTTAGCTTTTTGAGCTTTTTTGCCGGCTCTTTTTTCTCGTATTTGTTTGCATTATATGTAATGGGCTAACATGTTTTTTCTATTTTTAAATTTTTTCTGTCAGCTACAATGCTTTTTCAGCCAGCTACAGCCATAAGCCACTAAAAAAAAGCTCTTTTGAGCAGACTTGAGAATGCAGGTATTGAACGTTCAAACGCTGTTGATTCTGCTGTGCTGGGAAAATATAGTATATGGAGACGGGAAAATGAAATCGAGAAGGCAGATTCAACGGTTCGTCTGATACGAGATCAAATGATCATGGCCATATGTTGCCCGGATACCCAATACGGATATGGATGCACGATACCGTAATTCGTCATTTTCCTAAAAACACCGATACATTTATATATATAAAATTGATATCTAGTGCTAACAGGTTTTTCAGTGCTAACATGCTAAAACCGGTCAGGATCGTCAGATTTACCCCTAACGGCACAGATTTGTGCGGGTGGAAGCCCCAAATCACTAATGCTTTTTCCCCAAAACCTTCCGAGCGGTAACCACCTTTGCGAAATAACCCTCGTGCCAATCCCCCCGATCCCCGGCGTCTCTAGAGCTTCCGGGCCGCCACTTTGCTCCTCCCCACTCGCGTCGCCGGCGGCCGCCTCGCTCCGACCCCTGCGCCTCCCCACTCGCCTCGCCGGCTGCTGGCTCCATCCGACCCGTTGTCTCCCCCCGCGGCTCTCCCACTCGCCTCGCTTTGACGACCGTGCCTCCTCACTCGCGTCACCGGCCGTCGCCTCGCTCGGGCCCGTGCCTCCCAGCTCCCTCCCCGCCCCCGGTGGCTCTCCTTGCTCCCTCCGACCCGTCGCCTCCCCCCCGGCCGCCGGTGCCGCCCTGTCCTTTCCCTTGCCTCCACTGGTGTGCTCCCCGAGCGTCGACGACCTTCGAGCTGGCCTCCTCCCCGAGCCCCGCCGCCGCCCTCTGACCTGTCTCCTACCTGAGCGCTGACGCCGTCTGAGCTGGCCTCCTCCCTGAGCGCCACCGCCCCCAGAATTGTCTTCCAACTCATTGTGTTTGTTACTCAATTTTTGTGGTGGAAGTTGCATGTATGTGAGAATCTGGTTTATTGTGTTTGCTCTTCTGAATGTATCAAGTCTGTGAACCTTGTGAAATGTATGCTCTTCTCAATGTATGCTCTGGTTGATTGTTGAATGAATTTACAATTTAGAATTTGTGTATGCTCTTCAAGATTGAATAATCAACCTGAGAATGCTTTGGTGTGAGAATGCTTTGATGTGAGAATGTCTCAATGTGCTTCGGTTTATCATCTGACGACTATTTGCTGTGAAGTGCAAATTGTTGCGATGAATGGCACTTGCAGTTAAGACTTCTTTTGTAGTTACTATTGTTAGTTGTTTCTTCTTGGATAAGAATATCAGTTAACAACATGATAGGATTGTTATAATCCTATCAGATGTTTAAATTCTTGTTGTTACAGCAGTGCATCTTATTGCACCTTAAAGGGGCACTGTGCTGTGTTCCTCCTATACTTGCACATTGGGTTGCTTTCACTATCAAAATTAGTTGCCTTATGGATGCTAACTAGATGAATGTACTTGATTTGCACAAATATTGGCCTATGGCTCACAACTATATTTTAGGTTAATGAAAATGGAAGCACCATTAGCTATAGTAGTAGTACCTTTACCAAATATGTTCACATACAGCAAACAAGATAGGAAGGGAAACTATAGTGACTCTGTTCTTGAGCTTGCATGAAACAAGGAGTGCAGGTTCGTTTTTTATTTTAATTTGAATGATAATTTAACTTGCTGTCTCCTGGAAAGTAACTAATTGGGATACAGCTGTTAGTAAATGTGTAACCACGCTTGAACATCATGATGACAAGACAATGACCAATTGTTTCCCCCTTATTAGTTTGTATTTCTCTGTACAATACACTGTGCTAATGTATCATATCTAAAAAACAGATGGGGGGGGGTCCTACGCTATGTTGCTAACTAGTGTTTGATTTTGTACAAATTTGTTTGATCTGCTTCAAGACGAGCACCATGCCATATGGGCACAGGTAATTTTGCACTGTTGTTTCTAAAGGAAGTTTATTTAGATTAGTAAATTTTCAGCCATACCGTTAGCCCAGTTCTTCGTGTAATCATAGGTCAGTCACTTACTGGAATTAATATCCATTTCCTCTTCTCTAGATATGTTAATGTGTGATGCGTAAATCTGTTTGAAGAGCACTTCACCTAATTTGTCAGAAATTAGGAACATTTTGCTGGTCAGTTCATTTCTCTCCCAGTGGTTCATCAACCCACAAAAACAGTAGCCATTTTCATTCAATCCCAAGCATCACAAGACAAAAACTGCTCATTCCACCTGACAGGTTTCTCAATGCACATTCTCAGGTTTCACACACCAAAGTTTCCTCACATACAAACAACAAACAACCAAAATTCAACACAAGAGCATACACAATTCAATTCAATCAGAATTCACAAAGCTTTCTCACATACAAACAACAAACAACCAGAATTCACATACAAGCTTTCTCAGGTTTCACTGATGCATCAACACAATTCAATCGCAAAATCATTCAACAAACAACCAGAATCTCACATACTAAGAATTCCGAGGATCGACAATTGAAGTAAAACTAGAATCCCACATCAACCAGAATCTCACATCAACCAAAATTCTGGGAATTTCACATAAACCAGAATCCCACCACAAACATTGGAGTAAAACACAATTGGGGGCGGTGGCGCTCAGGGAGAAGGCCGGCTCGGACGGCGTCAGCGCTCAGAGAGGAGACCAGGTCAGAGGGCGGTGGCGGGGCTCGGGGAGGAGGCCAGCTCGGAGGTCGTCGACGCTCGGGGAGCACACCGGTGGAGGCGGGGGAAAGGACGGGGCGGTACCAGCGCCCCGGGGGGGGAGGCGGCGGGTCGGAGGGAGCAAGGAGAACCACCGGGGGGCGGGGAGGGAGCTAGGAGGCACGGGCTGGAGCGAGGTGGCAGCCGGTGAGGCGAGTGGGGAGACGCGCGGGTCGGAGCGAGGCGGCGGCCGGTGACGCGAGTGGGGAGGCACGATCGTCAGAGCGGGGCGAGTGGGAGAGCCGCGGGGGGAGGCAGCGGGTCGGAGGGAGTCGGCAGCCGGCGAGGTGAGTGGGGAGGTGCGGGGGTCGGAGCGAGGCGGTTGCCGGTGACGCGAGTGGGGATGCGCGGGGGGGGGGGGGGAGCGAAGTGGCGGCCCAGAAGCCCTAGAGACGCCGGGGATCAGGGGGATTGGCACGAGGGTTATTTCGCAAAGGTGGTTGCCGCTCGGGGGGGTTTTGGGGAAAAAGCATTAGTGATTGGGGTTTCCACCCGCATGAATCTGTGCCGTTGGGGGCAGATCTGACGATCCAGGCCGATTTTAGCATGTTAGCACTGAAAAACCTGTTAGCACTGGATATACATATATATATATATATACATATATATACATATACATATATATATATATATATATATATATATATATATATATATATATATATATATATATATATATATATATATATATATATATATATATATATATATATATATATAGGAAAAATACTTTTACTCCCAGGTGTAATTACACCCACCTCTAATATACCACCTAAACAAACTTGAAATACTCCTTTATCACTTTAGGTATACTCGTATACTAATTATAGGATATAATACCGCTCATTATAATATAGGATATATATATGAAAATTACACAAGGCATCTGGGTGCCTAGGCACCCACATCAAGAATCGTCTGATACACGTGTATGATTGATAATTTGTTTGAGTTTGGGTATGGAAATGTTTTATGCCCTTGATATATTTATGGTAAGTAAGTTTTGAACTCAGTTCAAACTAGTTTGAACTACTTTTGAGTTCAATGCGACTACAGTGAGTATATACCATAAAAATAGTTCAAACTAATTAAACTGAAGTTGAATTTAATTTTTTTCGGAGTTTGACATCTCAAATATACTTTTTTATGGGTATATGAAGATACCACATCAAACGTTGCGAATCTCAAAGCAAATCAACGAGTATTGATATGGGTGCCTAGGCACCAAGGTGCATGAAACACTCGTCCTATATACATATATATATATACATACATATATACATATATATATATACATATATATACATATATATATATATATACATACACACACACACACATATATATATATATATATAAATAATGTTAATGCCCATTTGGGTGCTAACATGGTAATACCGCTCAGGATCGTTAGATCTGCCCTTAGTGCATGGAAATCCTATTGGTAACATCTCCGATGCCCTAACTACTTTAGTTTACAATAGTCTATCATTACGGTGGAAATTATCAAGATATATATGAGAAAAATAGAGAACAACTAATAAACCTAAGATGGAAGACTATGTCTGATTTTATGTGTTATAAAGATACATTCTTATCAAAATTATATACTCTTCCTGATCCTAATCAAGAATTTTGGAAAGAAAAATATATATTTGGACTACTTCCTTTATTTGCTGAAAAGGTTAGAAATTCTTTAAGGAAAGAAGGAGATGGTAGTATAAATTATCAATATCTAGACATAGGCAAAATCACCCAAAAGATACAGTTGGTAGGTGCTGAACTATGTAATGATCTTAAAATTAAGGACCAACTTAAGAAACAAAAGATCATTGACAATGAATCTAGCTCTGAAGATGAAGATAAACCAGAAATTAATCATTGTGAAAATAGCGTATGTTCTTGTTGTAACAAGATGTCTCTGAGGAAACCTCTTATGAAAATATCCTAGTTCTCATAGACTTAGAACAGTTTGTATTAAACACCTTTGATACGGTGCAAAATCCAGGAGAAAAAGAAGTTATCTTGGAAATATTCTTAACAAGAATCAAAACTAACAAAGATAAGTTGGTAAAAGATATCCAACATAAAAAATATTTTTCTATTGATGAAGTCTTTCAAAGAGTAGAAAATCAAAGAAAGGCAAAGAAACAACTAGATCTAAATGATCTACTTCAAGAACAAAATTATATAAAAGAAGAATTCAAATTTTAGAAATTTCATGAAAAGAAGAAATTAAAAGTGAGTATGAAACTCAAAGTGAATCTGAAAGAGAATCTGAGGAAGAAGTAATTCTACAAAATAATCAAGAAGTAGTGAGCTCTATAGAAACATATTTTAAGCAAAAATGGTATGTAGAAATCCTATATAAATTCACTGATGGATTTCACTTTAAATATAAAACCTTGATTGACTTAGGAGCAGATGTGAATTGTATTCGAGAAGGAATTATTCCCTTCAAATATTTTGAAAAATCTACTCATAAAATTCATGGTGCTGATGAGAACCTTCTTAAAGTAACTACAAAATTCCTGAGGTTCACATTTGCATTTCTGGTGTTTAAATTACGACATCCTTTCTGCTTATCAAAAATCTAAAACAAGGAGTCATTCTGGAAACACCATTTTTATCTTTGATTCGTCCTTTTCTTGTAACAACTGATAGTATCAAATTTGAAATAATGGACAAAGAATTAGAATTAAAATTTTGTTCCATACCCGAAGAAACACTATTAAGTCAATTCATCAAAATTGCTTCGGGAAAAGAAAATATTATCAATGAGATATCTATTGAACCAACCATAACTAACATTCAAAGTGTTAGTAATATAGATTTATTGCAGCTGAAGAATGCTCACTCCATATACTTTGGCCTCAAAAACAGAAGCAAACTATGTGTAAAGAGGTGATCATTCAAAAGAAGTCATCAAAGAATTATTATAAGTGTGTTATAACTCTTCATGATCATTCTATGAGTCTACTCCATAGTAATGAGAGTCGAAAACAAAAATTATGGCAGCCATATGCCTCTCATGCTAGCTTCCATGATATGTCAAAACCTAGTTGGTTTTGTCTCCCTAGAGTAGCTTACAAAAATTTATTTGGAAATGATCAAGAACACTCTCTTGCCCAGCAACTTAGCATATATGATGATTCATACCATTATAATACTTGGTTGTTGCTCAAACATCATTATCAAATAGTTATGGCTCACAAGATAGCTATAAAGGTATCATTTAAAGGAGTAAGATGCAGCTCAAATAAAGATTATGATTGGCTATACTATGCAATATCATGTTACATTCTTATTAAACTATTATTTGAAAAAGGCATGATCCATCATACAAGAAAGGTAATGTGTGAAAGAATATTTCGTGACTACAAACTAATCCAGTTAGTTGCCTCTTTGTCACATTACAGGGGAATAATGTCCCAACAAAGATATGAATGGATTACACAAATGAGCTCATGGAAACTACCCCAACTACGGGAGGAGAATTCCGAGTGTTTCAATCATAATTTTCCAGCAACAGAGTTGCAATAAGGCTTGCTCAATTTACTCTGGCAAGCCAAGAATAAAAAAGAAAAATCTCATGCATTGAATGGGCTGGCCTACTATTTCAATCATATGATGCCTAAAGATACATGGGCAAGATCATCAGATTATATGCTCTCAGAAGAGGCTCCTGATTTAAGATCTCAAGACATTCTTCCCAAAAAGGAAGGTAGATTATCAAAAGTATTAAACCTGGGTACTGGATCTCCAGGCAATTCAAAAATATTGGATCTGGGTACCAGATCACTGAGATCGTCAAATGATTCAAAAATATTAGATCTCAATATGAGATCACCAAAAGATTCAAAAGTATCAGATCTGGGTGGTTTACCTCTAGATTATTCAAAAATATCAAGATTGAATAGAGAATCACTATCAAGTGATTTAAAGATATCAGATCTCTATAAGAGGTCTCCAGATTGCTCAAAGATATTGGATCTAGATTCTAGATCACAAGATACATCAAAAGTATTGAGCTTAAATACAAGCTCTCCAAGCAATGGTTCTAACCACAAACAAATATATGCATCCACTACAATTGCATCTCCAACTTGCATAAATATCAAAGAGCTTCTCATAGCATTCCCATATATAAGAACTGTTGCATTATCAAAACCAAATTACATTGATACAGAATATGAGATTGCATGTAGCCACAAAAGAAAAGTGAGAGTATAGCCTCAAAAGAGCTCTTTAGCCCTACTACTCATGAGATTCTTATCTCTAGATTAAGTTTTAAAACCAAGCAAACACTATCTTGCCTAAGGCCAGATATCCTAGAACTAATCTGGAAAGAATACCCGGAAAGGCAAATGAAAGTATTCTTATAACTCCAAGAATACTTCATTGATCTATATGAGAGGAGAGAAATTAACCCTAGCATCCGAATTGATATCCATACATTTCACTCCTCCACTTTGATGACCAAGTAATTTTCCAGCCATACCACAAATATATGATATTGAGAGAGAAAATAGATCTCAAACTTTTCCAAAGCATAGAAACACGAACCAACAAAGATATTTCTCTTCAAGGTATTATAGATCAGGGTCTAGTCTCTGTCATTTATTGCACACTAGATCAGATCCTTCAATCTGATCTTGGGACTACAATAAAAGAAGCATGCAAGAGGCTAGCGTCTTCCAGAGGAAGATATAAACTTATCTTCTACTCTACTCCTTGAAGGTTCAAGCTACCAATAAGGCCGGCAATGCATGATATTTATATTTTGCAAGGATATTTGAATTTCTTTGATAAAAGAAGGACTGGTGTCGTAACAGAAGAACAAAGAGAACTCTTCTCTCAGAACACGAATGATGATAAATGGCGATGGTTCAAAGAAGCCATGGAAATTGAAGAAAGTATTCATCTAGACACCAATTACCAAATGATTTTCCAAAATCAAATAATGAACATATGATGTGGTGGAAATAATGGTTTCCTACATAAAGGTTTTGGATGCCTGATAAAACCAAATTATGGCGAAGACACTGTGATCAGAAAGGAATATTGCCAACTGCTAGATTGGTATGAATTACTCCAACCAGATGAAGACACAACCTCTGCATCAATGATAGTAGCTGAAGACAGCGAATGACATTACTTGTTCGCTAAGGCTCCCTGACGATAATTGCAAGGACAATTATATGATGTGCTATCTACTATTGCAGATGGAATCTGAACTATTGCAGATGGAATAACGTCTGGTCAAAAGTGTCATCATGGCGAATATTCCTCACGAAGGTCTAAAGTTTCATCATGACTCTCTGAGGTGTAAAGCGTCATCATGAAGAATAATATTGGCAGTCAAAAGGTGCCATCATGGGGAATCTCTACCCATGCTTATCCGAGGGGTGGCGACCCCTATATAAAGGGCATGAAGGCAAGCTTCAAGGCATCGCTCCACATATCGCTCTGAAGATCACTCAAGGCAATACGCCTCTACCACCACTCCATCAAAGTCTCCACTACCACTCCACGACTTAGTGTAAATAAGCAGTATATATCCTAAATAAAGACTCGATCCTCGAGTCAGAGTGTGTAAGTTTGTAAGAGTGTAAAATATATGTGTGGTTTGTATAACTAAAACTTGTATCTAGTTCTAGTTTCTGGTGTATCACATAGAAGGTTCCTCCTTCTGTCTATCAAGGTATATGAATGAACGCTAGAACGATTTCTCTCTCAAAACTCTTTATGTTTTAAGCTTGTTAATTCTATTTATTATTTCTGTTCTTTATATTAATGTTCTTTTCATTCTGTTCTTTATTTAGGTTTTAAGTTCTTATATTCTTTATATTCTGTTCTTTACTTATATTTTAAGTTTTTTTATGTTCTATGTTTATTTCATTTCATTCTAAGGTTATGTTCTTATATTCTATCTGTTTTAATCTTTCTATTTTATATTATATGCATATGTTCTTATATCTTTGTGTGCTGCATATGTTTTAAATTCAGTTCTTTACTTTTATGTTCATATTTACTATTTATGCTCTTGTTCTTATTTACTATTTGTCATTTCTTTTCATGTTTTAATATTAATTAAAAAATAAAAATATATCATCCTTCCAACCTGCATCTCTCACTCTATCCTCCATCCATTCACCTTATCCATTCTAAACCATACATCATAGCAACCAGATCCCTGAGTCGCTGCCTGGGTCCCCATTTGGTATCAGAGCCATCTTGGTGCCTGTGCTCCCCAAGCCATCTTCTTCGAGGGGTGCGGTAGTGGGCAGTAGACGCGTAGATCCCGAAAGCCTTGAGCAGGTAAACGTGAAGTCGCATAGCCTGGTAAGTCATCAAGAGAGCACAGTAAATGGCGTAAATAATTGTCTGCGTAAGCTTGTAAGGGGCATAGGTCAATTGTAATCAAGGGTTCACCCTGTCGTTGTCTGGAAACCATCTATTCGAAAGGTTGATCTTAATAGTGGGATTTTCCCTGCCGTAGACTAAAAGACTATCTATCCAATCTACTTTATCTTCGTATAAGATGTCTTGGTTAGCCAAGTCTCTTGGTGTAACTGACCGTCTGGAAGCCTCTGGCAGTAATGATAGGTCTATCAAAACGATGTCGGTTAAGAATGATTCGTCTGTTTGCTTTGAGGATATAGAGCAAAGTATTGCAAATTGGAAAATACCTAAAGTAAATATTAGGGATATATATATATATATATATATATATATATATATATATATATATATATATATATCATAAAGGCACATTTTCACTTCGTACTGATTATTATATTAAAACTATAGAAAAAACTCTTCCTCTTAGTTCTTTGCATGAAACATTGCATCTTCTTTCTGAAAAAGAAATCAATCATATAAAAGCCAAACCTCAATATCATTATTTACATTTTGGCTTAGTACAAGTGGCTATCCGATCTTTAACTAGAAAAGGCTTAAATATTTCTGCGTTGGCTTGTCTAAGAGATTGCAGAAATAAAAGGTTTAAGGACTCTTTGCTAGGAATGGTTGAAGCTAGTCTTAGTAATGGTCCGATGTTCTTCAACACTTTCCCAGACTTTTCTGTATCTCTTTCAGATTTAAATCTCCATAAGGTTTTGACCCTAAGCTTACAAACAACTGGCTTTGATCTTGAACCTGGAAGTGAAAATATTTCAGTGACCTATAGAATCTATTACAAAGCCATGACCACGTTAGCTCCATGTGCAAAACAGAATACACCAAAAGGTCTAACCACTCTCCTTCAAATCAATCCTACAAATCATATTATCACTCCTAAAACCTTAAAGTGGGATGAGATAACACTTCTAGAGAAGTGGACTCTTCTCCAAGCCGTAGAGCCAAAAGCCACTCAACAAAATGAAGTAGAGTCTCTGTCTGAGACACCAGATGGAGATGTTGAGATAACATTCTCCTCAAAAAAAAGTTTTCCTTCAATCAAGACCCTCCTTTAGCCTAGACAATAGACCACAGTTAAAACCAAATAATATTGTCTATGCAACTTATGGGGATAAGGATAATCAATATGAGCCCTCAATCTCAGATTTTGAGATCAATGTTATAGGGGAAGTAAAAGAAGATCATGAGTTTGAAATTGATAAGGATCTCCTTAGAAGAAATCTTGATCTTCCTGAAAATAAGGTTAAGCTTGAAAGATACTACAAGAATATAGACAATCCTTATATCAAAAGAATAAGAGAAATTTATTAAAAAGAAATGATAGACTATATTGTAAACTACAGTAGTCAGGGCATCAGAGATGTTACCAATAGGATTTCCATGTACATCTACCCGGACTAAAGGATTTCCATTTTCGTCTATCTTCACTGCATCAATAATTGCTTGCTTCTGATCAGTATCCAAGTAGTGATCCCACCAGCCTCTTAATTGACCAGAGAATCCAACAACAATCATTAAGGCTGCTTCTCTTTCTAGATTACCACTAGCTATGCAAGTATTAGCATACATGATCATTTGATGGCAAAGGGTAAATATTTGATACTCTGTGTATCCATCTATATTCCATTCCACAATTTCTTTGCCATTAAAATAGGCCATATTACTAATTTGAGGCCTCTCTTCCAATTGTAAATCGGCATAAGTTGGTCTAGGATAGTAATTTCTTGTCCTAGCAGTATTAGTAATAGGTTTAAAGATCTTATTGATCATGTCATTATTTTCTCCGTCAGAGATTTGGTTAACATTTTTGTTTACCTTTAAGTTATTCAATTTATTGGCTAACTCACTAACCAATTCTCAGTCTGGATCATCTAGTTCTCAGTCTATTGTTCCTTTGTTTACCCCACAAATAATAAGTACTAATATAAAACTTGGGAAACGTAGGGGGCAGATCTAACAATCCTGAGCAGCATTAGCATGTTAACACCCAAATGGGCATTAGCACTAGATATGTTCCCATATATATGGAGCATATCTAGTGTTAATGGCTATTTTAGTGCTAAGGTGCTAATGGCAATGTGGACCGTCCGATTTAGATTGTGTGGTTCGGATGGAGGTGAGTGAAAACCCTATCCCACTTAAACGTTTTTATAGAAAACCCCCTGCGCTTTTAACAAAAATCCATCAAGTCCACCATTGTTGTTGTATATTGTAGCGTTTTCACTTAAGTACAAAGTGTAGGGGGTTTTCTGCAAAAGTGGTTAAGTGGGATGGAGTTCCTACGCACCTCCATCTGAGCCACGCAATCTAGATCGGATGGTTCACGTCGCCATTAACCCCTTAACATTGAAATAGCCATTAGCACTAGATATGCTCCTATATATATATATATATATATATATATATATATATATATATATATATATATATATATATATATATATATATATATATATATATATATATATATATATATATATAGGAAAAATATTTTTTACTCCCGGGTGTAATTACTCCCACCTCTAATATACCACCTAAATAAACTTGAAATACTCCTTTATCACTTTAGGTATACTCGTATACTAATTATAAGATACTCCAATGTGAACTACACGAAAAAATTGCAAAAGAATCCATAGTTTTTAGCATACTTTGTAAATACCTTCATATACGTATATAAAAAGGAGTATGTCTAAAAAATATACATACCACCTCTGAAAAATTGTACATACCACTTAGATGGTCTTAAATACTCGTATACTATATGTACATACTCTCCGTTACGCGAGATACTCCTTATGTTATGAGATACAACGTAGGGAGTAATTACACCCGGGAGTAGAAAAGAGGTTTCCTATATATATATATATATATATATATATATATGAGAAGCTGAGAATACCTTAATATTAAAGTAGCAATCATGTAACCTCTATGATACTAGTGCTAACTTGTTATTTATCCTAACCAACTTGTATATATCTGTTGTCCGGATGTCATGTTCATATCGTCAGCATCCGCAAAACCTACTGTGTGCATCTAAAATTGAAGAGAAGCCTGTTTAGATGCTGGAAGCGTATCTACATGGTTGTTATATAGTTGATTCTCAATAGACATTAGAATAATGAGCTCAAATAAGTTTTTCAAAATGTTCAAGTTAAGAGTAAATAGTCGATTGTATACATGATTAGAAAACCGTTTCACCAACCATTGTCAGTTGACTATCACAGCATAGATGGCAAAAATGGTGTCATGTTCATAAAGGCATGTGTATTTACATATGTGGTAACTCCCATGCCTCGAACTTGTACAGATCAATGTCAGGGATGACCTCAAGCTCGATCTTGAGGTTGTCTACTAACCCCAAGTCAGTAATTCCATATGATGAATAACTATTCATGCCCAAAAAATATCATATCGATTGCCTTGATCTTCAGAGTCAGAGCAAGACCAAGGCTCATGCATCCACTAGTCAAACATATTCACAAGAGAGAGAGAGAGAGACCTTCCTTGTCCTTCTTAAGGAAATTCTGCAACCAGACGCAATTCTGGTCTTTATTCTGAAATATGTGATATCAGATGCTTCCAATCTCCATCCAGCATAGATAGTATGAACATTGAAATTTCCACTTAAGCCAACCTGAATTTGAAATAAAGTATATATGCAAAACGAAAGCAACAAAAGCAAGAATGGCATACGAGAACACTTCTTTTGGATGCAAGCAATCACGCAAATTCATGACCTCCAAAGTATCTAAACATAATCCACTACCCATGAACCTAAAGAGTTTAAGCTGTGTCTTACATCCATCTCAAGGAAAGGAACATCTTAAAATAGAAATAGAAAACAAATGGTCCTTAAAACAAAAAAAATAATGTTCAACCTTAAAAAGCTGCCTATAATTGAAAGTGAAGTTGAGAAGTCCACATTCTTCAGATTTGAAAACCTCACATTCTTCAGATTTGACAAGTTCGGACATCGAATAAGCATTGATCACTTCTACTAGGGAGAACAATATAACTGGAAAGGGAAGAAGATCAGAAGAGGACTCATCGAGATGGGTCGGCTCTACGGCTTGGTGGTGTGGCGGTGTCTTGGCGGGGCGGGAAGGGGAGCGTCTTGGCGTGTTGGCGGCAGCAGCGCGGGGTCGGAGAGGGACGAGGAGTTGGTAGGGAAGGGAGCAGGCAACGAGGAGGGCAGGGAAGTGGCCAACAGGGAGAAGGGGAGTGGCCGACGAGGGAGTGGCGGTGGCGCGGGGCCAGGGAGGGAAGGGGAGCTAGCAAGGAAGAGAGCAAGTGACAAGGAGGAAAGGGGAGTGAGCGATGGGGAGAGAAGGAGAGCGGTCGACGAGGGAGCGGCGACGACGCGAGGCCAGCGACACCATCTTGGCGGCAACAAGGGTAGGGAGATGAGTTGAGCGATGCCAGTGTGGGGGAAAAATGGGAGTGATTGATTAGATATACCAAAATGAGTGGATGAAGATTGGTTATTAGGTGTATCACCCAAGTATCCACAAAGTATTGAAGAAGTACTGGGATTTATTTTCATTTTTAAAAATTCAAAAAAATCATGGATACATGTAGTATACGTATTGGAGGAGTATCTGTATCTGATACTGAAACACAACTTTTGTTAAGTATCCACGCAACGTATTGGCTAGAATATATTCTGTGCTTGCCACATCAACGGTCAAACTCGATCTTTATGAGGAGCTACTCACCCAGTTCAAGGAAAGCCAACACTCCCATTGGAGAAGCTACTGTTGATGCTGGACTTCCTAAGAGGTGATTGCCTGCTCATACTGTTCTTTTGGCCAAATTTTCTACACTATTGATTTCTCTCTTTTCTAATTTGAAGTGCTTCTGAGAGAGTCAAAGCAATGGGTCAAGTTTTATCCAAAGCAAGAGATCAATTGTACTATTGCAAGGCAATTACCAAGCATTTAAGAGCAATGCTTCAGTCAGCTGATGAGCAAGTTCGAAGCTTAAAGGAGCAGAGCACCTTCCTTACCCAGTTGCAGGGTTCAAAATCCTGGCCAGCTACCGTTTTTACCCGTAGAGACTAGTAACCGAAAAAATTGTTCGGTATCAATTTTTAATTTTTGAATTTTAGCTGGATTTTTCCGGTTACCGGTTTCAAAATATCCCAAAATTCAAGCTTTGATCTTAAAATTGTGACCGGTTTTTTACCAATTTTTTTGGTAACCGGTCGGTTACCATTACCGGCCACCGGCTGAGATTTCTTCCGATTTTTGGTTTGGAACCTTGGCCAGTTTGCGGCAAAGATAATCCCAAATGGCATCCATTCCTTGTCCATGCGCCTAACAATAAACTATTACCTTCTCTCTCTCCAGAGGAAAGAAAGTTTCCAAAGAGCGAGAACTTGGAAAATCATGATCTTTATCACTATGCTGTTTTTTCGAACAATGTTTTGGCAGAATCTGTAGTAGTCAACTCAACCATCATGAAGGCAAAGGTTAGTGCAATCTGAACTTCAGTTTGGAAGTGTAGTTTCTTGGTTATGATGTATAACTACATGATCCAGTTTAGTAGCAACTCCTTGTTTTCTTGCTATAAAATTACAGGAGCCTGAGAAACATGTATTCCATCTTGTTACTGATAAACTGAACTTCGGAGCAATGAACATGTGGTTATTGTTGAATCCACATGGGGATGCAGCAATCCATGTTGAAAATGTGGATGACTTCAAATGGAAACATGTGGGGAAAGTTTTCACCGATTTGACAAGTACTTTAGCTTTTCAAATCCAAACATTGCTCAGAACCAGGGTTCGGTTTCCCGGCGGTTACCAACTAGAAAACCCGGTGCTGCCCGGTATAAAAAAACCGGCCGAAATTTTGAATTTGTAGGCCTTTGAATTTGTTCTTGTGCTGCAGATGAAGCATTGGATGCTTCATATTGCTGGTTGGGAGCGTGTAGGGCCCATGGGGCATGGTACAAAGTGGAAAGTGCTTGTTTTTTGTTGGTGCATGTGAAAGGAGTAAAGTGCTGCATGTGGGGGACAAAAATAGAGATGCTACAGTAGGGAGTGGAGAGAAAAGTAGTAGGAGCAGTAGCAGGGAGTGAAGGGAGAGCAGAAATTGCAGTAGAGCATGGGAGGGAGAGGAGGAGCAGCAGCACGAGAGGGGAGAGGAGCAGCAGCAGCAGGCCAACATCTAGTTAAGTGAGTTCACAACTTCACATAATTGTTGTTCTTGTTGTTCTTCAGTTAGTCTACTTAGAATAATACGAAATAGACATGTTTTGGTTACAATAATAGGAAATATACATGAAGTGAGTCCATGTCCATACTCCTTTACTCTTGTTGTTCTTGTATAGAATGGTACCATAATAGGAAATATACATGTTTTTGTTTCTATACTAGAGAAGTTAGAAAGAAGACATGGGTAAATCTTATTTATGGGATGTTGTATAATGTAAGACATGGCTAATGCCGCTGCATGATATTGTAGGTGATGGCTGGTAAAAGTATCAATGTTTGGGACCATAGAGAGAGACTAGGAGGTGTTGGGTGGAAGTGCAAATATTATAAGCTTACGAAGTCAGGCGGAGGTGTCACACACTTGAAAGAACATCTTGCTGGGAAGCATGGGGATGTTATTCTATGCAGTGGGGTTCCGTGACACCCTTGAAAGAACATCTTGCTGGGAAGCATGGGGATGTTATTCTGTGCAGTGGGGTTCCGACGGAAGTAAGAAGGCTCATGCTAGCAAGTATAGAAGAAACAAATGCTAAGAAGAAATCTATTAGAGATGAATGCTTGCGGATGGAGCAAGTTGCTTCAGAGCCTGTAGCTCATGGTCCATCATGTGAAGATGTCTTCGATGATGATGAGGAAAATCATATGGAATAGGCTCACCGAAAGTCATTGGAGTTGCACCAGCTCGAGCAGAGGGCAAGAGCCCGGGGTGCGACATTTGAACATGGTGATGGTAGTGGAAGTGCCACAGGAAGGGGTACAGGAACTAATGAGTGTCCTTATTTTCGTGCTGCCATCATGGTTACACAAGAATTTGGTGAAGGTATTCCGTCACCTAGAGGGCATGAAATCGATGGGCCATACCTTGATGCTAATGAACTAGAGATAAAGGAGTATGTACAGGAATTCAAAGAAGACTGGAGCATATGTGGAGTATCCATCATGTGTGATTCCTGGACAGGACCTACACAGATGAGTATAATTAACTTCATGTTGTACTGCAATGGAAGAATGTTTTTCCATAAGTCAATGAATGCGACCGGTGACATGCAAAATACGGATTTTTTGTATCGTGAGATCCGTAAAGTTGTTGAAGGAATTGGAGTTAAACATATTATACAGATTGTGACTGACAATGGTGCAAACTACAAGAAAGCATGTCAACTGGTAATTGAAGAATATCCAACTCTAGTCTGGCAGCCATGTGCAGCGCATAGTATGAACCTCATGTTGAAGGACATCGGCCATTTCAAGGAGGTTGTTGCAGTTGTCAACGTGACCAAGAGGATTTCTCAGTTCCTATACAACCACAATCGTCTATATAATGAAATGCGACAACAAATTGGAGGAGAGATAGTTCGTCCAAACGCCACAAGGTTTGGAACGATATTTGTTTTTTTAAAGAGTTTTTGGGACAGAAAAGACAAGTTCATGAAGTGGATGGTATCAAATGTGTGGAGCTCCAACCATTTGTGCATGACCGAAGAAGGAGAATACATGTATTTCTGCCTCACAAGTAGACAATGGTGGTCTAGTATGGATTGGGTCATTAAAGTGGTAGAACCAATTTATCGAAGACTGATATTTGTAGACCAACAGAAACCTGCAACAGTGACAGAAATGGTTGCAAAAACATATGAACTTCAATTTAAACTTAAAGCCGTGTTAAAAGAAGATGGGGCTACCTATGCTCGTATTATAGAGCTAGTTAATAGAAGAATTACAATGTTGAAGCAACACACCTACATCGTTCCAGGCAAGTACATATTTTCCTAAACCATAACACATTCTGTTGCATATTTGTTATATTTTGTCTAATAGAGTATGTGTGTTTGAACAACATCGTTGCTTAACCCTCAGAGCCACAGACTATATGATTTAAGGAAGAATGCAGCCCTCGTCAATGCACTGACAAAAGCAATTCAAAGAATAGTCGACATACCTGAGGATGCAGTGCAGGCTCTAGTCGAGATAGAATATTATCGTAACCGACGATGCCTATTTGCTTCAAACGAGGCCTACCTTGCTACTACTCGTATAAGTGCAGGTATGTTCAAAATATGTTCGAAATACATCAAAATCAATCATCAATACATGTTCTATATATTTTTCATGTGACTTGCAGCTGCATGGTGGATGATGTTTGGAGCGGAGATATTAACACTATAAAAATATGCCTTACGGATTGTCTCACAATGTTTTTCCTCCAATGGATGTGAATGTAATTGGAGCACATTTGCTTTAGTGTATACTCAATTGAGGCACCGTCTTGGATACAAGAAATTACATAAGCTCGTATATGTCCACTACAATTTAAGGCTACGATTGCAAGAGCATGAGATTAGGAATGAAGATAGAGATGTAGATCTCATTAATGCCACTATGTACGACAGCGCAAATCCAATCCATAAATGGTTTGATGGCTCCATGAGCCACTCAGAGCCTCTGTTAGAAGAGGAAGAGGAAGGTGAGCCCCCCATGCCATCTGCAATTGTAGTTAATGCCATCTCTGAGAATGAACTCGATAAAGCACTAGATGACCAACCGTTGAAGCAATGGACTAAGAAAACTATTAGCAAGACTTATGTTACAAAAAGAAAAACTTGTAGCCAACCAACTGAAAAATTGGCTCGAGACTTTGTCTCGTTTACGCAAACAAGGAAACAAGTGCTTGCTAAGAAGAAGAAAAAAGACATTGATGATGATATTGTGGGAAGTGATGAAGAGACAGAAACTCCAACATCTGATGCAGTGGAGTACCAAGAGTCTGATGATAATACCTCTTCACCGTCTCATGATGGTGCTGATGATGGGACATCTCACGATGGAGTATAAGACTAACAAGACACATGTCAACCATTCGAATTCACCTGTGAGAAAACTTTCACACATGCTACCTAGGATGAAGAACATGGTTGTCACGCATCAAGAATAATCAAAAAGACCTACACATGGGCTAAGGACCGCCAACGAGATCATTCTCAGCCACAAGACTCTTCTTTCTACGCATTCTATGGTAGCTCATACTCTTTGCCGACTTATGGGCGTCGAGATGCCAACATACTATCTTCTGCTGATGATTCTCATTCGTCCTCAGACATCTCTTCTTATCCTCCCAATGCAAGAATTGCTTAGCAGTGGGTAGAACCTGCATATTACTAACAAGTTTATAATCATTGGGTACAATATGCCCATCCCACATACACTTGGGATCAATACAAAGCCCACCTAGCTTATTCTGAAGGATTTGTCCTAATTGATAACAATGAGTATATTGCACAATCTTCGCGTTTCTCAACAATGTATGGATACGAATTGATCCTCTATTAGTGTTTTCACTTTTTAGTATACTACTCAAGTTACCATTCATTACTATTAACTTATGTTTTTATTATTTCAGATACGACACAACACTACGACGAGATGGCTTCACCACATGGTCATGGTAGTAATGAGCAATTTTATGTACAACTTGAGGTCTTCATACTTCATTAAATACTTTTTATTTAACATTTGCATTACTCAACTATCTAATTAACATTAACTGAGTTTCCACCGGTTTATCCGGTTCTTCACCGGTTTTCCCTGTTTCTGACTGGTAACCGGTCCGGTTACCGGCTCCATCCCGCTCCCCCCCCAATTTTCATTCGGTTTTTAACCAGGTTTTCCGGTAACCGGCCGGTTACTGGTACCGCCCGTCCGGCCGGATTTGACCCGGTTCCGGTTTTCCGAACCTTGCTCAGAACTTTGATCCTAATGCATGTGGTTGGGCTTATGGAATGAATATGTTTGATATGGGAGAATGGAAGAAGAAGGACATTACTGGGATTTACCACAAATGGCAGAACATGGTGAGTTGGAAATAAGGTTTATATTTTACTGTCTCCACCTCTCAGAATATTGGGTTAGTGTTCTTACAAAACCAGTTTGCCCATATGGCGTCTGGTGTTTCAGATTTCCATCAAGTGAATTTTTGCATTGTCATTCACGCAACTTCATTAAATCGTATCATGAAGTGATTCATTGCATATTTATTTATATGTATGATTGCGTTTGAGCCTGCAATTACTTATGAAGCTCTGATCATATCATGATGTGTGTGGACAGCTTCAATGGTAAATTTACTTGACAATAAGGTGTCATTAACAGATGTACGATCGACACTGACAGTTAATCCATCCTCTTGGCTTCTAAATTAGTAAAAGCATAATTTTACTTACACTGCTTTTCCTTTCTCTTTTTACAGAATGAAAAAAGGCTGCTCTGGAAATTGGGGACACTACCGACAGATCTTCTAACTTTTTTACAAGCTGACACAACCCCTGGACAAATCATGGCATGTGCTTGGCTTAGGGTAAATCATGGCACTCAGAAATCGATAACGCCGCGGTCATCCACTACAACGGGAACATGAAACAATGGCTAGAGATTGCCATGACAAAGTACCAACCTTACTGGACAAAGTACATCAATTATGAGCATTCATATGTTTGTGGATGCAAGATCAGTCAATAGGCAGTAGCCAAAGCAGCATTCTTCCGTGATGAACATTGGAGTTAGCGGGACTCCAAAAGGAAGTTGTAACACCCCCGTTTTTGGGAACGGGAATGTCATCACCTTCCGTAACAGCCCAGGAGTTCAGTTACGGACAGAACAAGTATCATACCTGCTCACGTACATTTAAAAGGGTTAGTTTAATTGAAGTAAGACTTAACAGTCATTTAATAATTCTAAGGGCATCCAAGCCCAAAATATAACTTACAATCAGAAGATCTTCAAGAAAACTCCACAGGAACGCTTGAGTGCGGTCGCAACCCTAACACGTAATCTTGAAATATCCTGTCCTCCTCTAATCTCTGTGTGGGGAAAGTAAAGCAAGTTTGAGTACAACCAACCGTACTCAACAAGCCACACGGAGGCTACCATTAACTACATGCAGGGTACTCAAGTGATGGGGAAGGTTTATTATTTTATGTGGATGCAGTTTTAGTTATAAACAGATTTTAAACATAAAATCATGGCTTTCTATAAACATTAGGGTTTTTTTTTCAAGATTCAATTACCAGATCACCAACATTACCAAATCCTTTCCAATATACTTATGCTTTGTTGTTGGATTCACCCATTAAACACAGCTTCATTTACCGGAAGCACGGCGTATTCGAATACCATTAATCATGACTTTGCAAAGCTACCCTGCTTTACCCACAAGATTTCTTAACTCCGGCCAAAGAGTTAAGAAAACAAGGTTGCCCACTGCTCAGTTCTTTATATAGCCTCTACCTAGTAGACTTCCTCAACAAGCCCAGGCCATAACCTCTGACTTATCTTAGCCTACTATTGTGTGGATATCTGACAATCAAATCAATAATAAAAACAACAATGGCGCCAACTTCCATACGGCCCTTCTCTGCTCCCTTCCGTATGGACTCACACTTTGCCTCCAACCGCATATGTAGAGGTTCAATCAAATTTGAGCAGTTACTAGACCAGGTTTGATGTATCAACGCTTGTGGTTGGGCGATCACTATGTTCTTTACTCAGCATAAGGGTCTAGTCCTTGCATTTTCACCGGTGGCAAATTCCCTTCTACAAATCAGTCCAGTGCTTTAACACTCCCATTGATTTGTAACATTTGTCTTCACCCCAAGTCACGGGATCCAGCGATCCTCGTCTACCCTAGAGCCACTTCCCAAATAATTACCAACCTTGTAGTAACAGTAGATGTTGATTCTCTAAGCTATCATATCAACATTATTACTATATTTAATATTACTATGTCTTGTCAAGGTGAATTTGGCCATCAAATTAGACTGAACTTTTTCGGGTGGTAGGACATAACTAGTATCATGTCATTCCAAGCAGTTATTGTATATAAAATAACAGTGCACAAATAACATAATGAAAATACTGATAAACAAATAAATAGCATAAATGTGTGTTCAACATGATCAAAATATATGTGACTTGCCTTGCGAGCCTACAATTTCGATAACTTCGGATTCTTGAACTTGAGCTTGACCTTCTCCTTCCTGCTCCAGGTGGTCTTCGATGTCGAGAGCTAACGCAAAACTAAAATAAATTAGTTCCGCGCTTGAAGGACTAGCTAGGAACAAAGAAACGAAATAAAGAAAGAAAATTCGATAAATTCAAATAAATAGGGTTTTGGGTTTATAGGAGGGCTAAATGGGTAAATGGGCCTGAGAAATGGGTTGGCGGGCTCGAAACAGTTCTAAGGAGTATAAACTTGCATTTTTGGGTTTGGGTCAAGTACTGTTCATGTGGCTCGGTCGGGCACTGTTCATTGGGCTCGAACCGTTTCGACGAGACGGTCGGACTCAGCCGTGTTGGCAGGCTCGGTCGGTTGGATCCGGTGTGGCCGAATGGACTCGGCTCAGCCAAGTCTAGCCGACCCGATCGGAGAAACACTGTTCTTCTTCCTCTCTTAGCTCGCGCGCGCGCAAGGAACAGGGGAGGATGGCGGTGGTTGCCGGCGGCGCTAGAGTGATGTGCGACGGGATTTGAAGCTATGGATAGGTTCGTGGGACCATGGGGAATCCATTTTGGGTGGTGGTCGGCCCGGCGGAGGCGGCAATCGCCGGCGGCGAGCTCAACTTCTCCACGGCCATTTTTGAAATTGGGGTTCCATGGGTGCTTCTTCGGGAGATTGGGCTGGCTTTGGAGCTTCTATAAGGTTTGGGAGAGCTCGGGGAGGGCTCGGTTTAAGCTGGAGGAGTCGGGTTAGGGTTGGCCACGGTGGGGAGTTTTGGCGGTGAGGAGGCTCTTGGTGCCGGGAAAGGTGGGTGGCCGGTGAGCTAGTGCAGCGGTTGGGGAAGATTTTTGGGAGGTTGGGGAATTTATAGCCGGAGCTAATTGAAGAATGGTTGGCCGGGAGTGGGACATTGGATTAGGGCTCACATTCGGGATTTCTTGCAATCGGCGGCAATGGAGGGGACGAGGGGAGCTTCGGGTGTTTGGTGAGCTTCGGGGAGGCCAATGGTGTCTAATAGGGGGTTGGGGTTGCTTAAATAGGCGGGGAAGACGGTTGGCACCGGAGAGGGGGAGGGAGATATTTCGGCGGCGGTAGCTTCGAGCTCAAGGCTTGCCGAGTGTATGCTGGCTGTCTTGGGTGCTACGAGGTGGCGGTCAAGGGTGTCAGAGGGTTGCAGGTCGGCTGTGAGGGGAAGGCGCGCGAAAGGGGTAGAGGCGGTGGCGGTACGAGGCTGGCGGTGATGCCACGCTAGTTGGCCGGGTCTGGGCGCACCAGGGTAGGGCAGGAGAGGTAGTACGGACCTCTGACGGGTGGGAGCAAAGCTGGCAGTGACTCGAATTCGCGGGAGAGCTCGAGACGGCTTGGGAACGAAGAAAACAGCCGGGCGGCGAAAATATCAGCGGTGGCGATTTTTGTCGAACGACGCATAGTAGCCGGGCTTTGATCTCCCCGTTCATGGCTTGATGACATGGATTAAGGAGTGGGTTGCTTTGAGATTTGTGTGGTTTACGATTGGGAGGCAAAAGGAACTCAAATGCAAATCAAACTCAAATCCAATTTTGATTTTGCAATTTTCGGTTTGTTTCAGAAGTCCCCTGTTAGTAGTATATATAACTCTACTAGTTCTTTGTTCGTGTTATCCTTCACTATTCCATTGTGGGATTTTTATTGTAAACCCTCCCTTTTTTTCTCTCTTGAAAAGAACGATGAACTCCATGTGTTCCCAACAGCTGATGAATGCAATCTGTCTGAATTTGTGTCAGTAAAGATGCCATATGAACTGTATTTGCGGGTGTTCTTTTCAATATCCGCTGCAGCATTTTACCACACCAAAAAGGTTATGCTATCTTCTCGTAAAAGCAAAATTTTGTTAAGTTTTAACTAATAATGATTATATCAGAAAAGAAACTAGTTTGATTGAAATTGTTGCTTCGAGATGATCCAATCAGTAGATCAGTCAGGGACCTCTCCATCCATTAGTAAATCCTTGGGAATTTCTTATCAGCATCAATAGCATAGAATCCCGCCAATCCCATATGTGTGGCACACATATCCAGGTCAATATTCATCAACAGAGCTCCATCCATTTAGAGGGGGGAATATGCAACTGTTATGACCGGCATCCCGTATCAGCGTAGAAAACGCACGGGAGAAGTGCAAACCGGCCATTAGAAGAGTCCTGGGTCCATAAGACCATTAGAAGAGTCCTGGGTCCATAAGACCTTCTCTCATTAGGTTTCTACCTTTTCTATCCATAAGCATTAGATTCTAGATTGATTTGTTAGGGAGGATAAATAGCCTCACCTGGGATTGAATAAAGGAAGGAGAGCAACTTCTAGTTGCAGGCTTCTCCTGCGGAAATCTCCTCCTCCCCTGTTCTGCGCATGCCCTAGCCTCACGGCTCCTCCACGCCGCCGAGCGGGGTTCAAGCCCCGACTGCCAGTACTTCACCGCTACGCCCTCCGGAGCCTCCGCCACCCCCTAAGCTCTTCCAATCTGGTATCAGAGATGCCGGGTTCTGATGAGGGCGACCAGCAGCTGAAGAAACCGCCGCCGCCAGCTGATCCCGTCACCAAGGCGTTGTCCGAGCTGGTTCTGCAGATGGCGTCCGTCTCGGCGCGCTTGGAGGCTCTGGAATCTCGGCCGCCGGCGACCACCACCCCTCCAACCACCCTTCCACCCGCCACCTCCCTTCCGATTCCCATCCACCACATTCAATTCCCCCACTCACCATCGCCGATTCCCAGTGGACCGCCGCTCCCTTTGAGACCACCCTTCTCGTCCGGACTGGAGGCAGGGGCCGGTAGTGCAAGCGCCGGTCATGGCGCCCCTCGCTTCCACAAGCTCGAGTTCTCCACATACGACGGCAGGGAGGATCCTCTCCATTGGCTCAACCGGTGCGAGCAATTCTTCCGTGGCCAACGCACCCTGGCCTCGGATCGCGTGTGGCTCGCATCGTACCATCTGACGGGTGCTGCCCAGACGTGGTATTACGCCTTGGAACAAGACGAGGGCATGCCTTCCTGGGAGCGCTTCAAGGATTTGTGCCATCTCCGTTTCGGGCCGCCGATTCGCGCCAATCGATCGCGGAACTCGCCCGTTTGCCGTTCCTCTCCACCGTCCGGGATTACGGGAGCGTTTTAATGAGCTTCTGCGCCACGCGCGCATCTCTTACCAACCTGAAGGTGGAGTTGTTCACCGGGTCTTCCGAACACATTAAGATCGGCGTCCGAACTCGGGAACCACGCGATCTGCAGACGGCGATGCACCTTGCGGGCGTATGAACGCCGCGCGAGACGACACCCGGCGCGCTGCGCCGACCGCCGGCCTCCTCCACGGCCGCCGCGGCCCGCCCACGCCGCGGCGGGCCGTCACGGTACCTTCCGGCTCTGCCGGCGCAACCACCGATCCTGCGCCACCACGGCACCGCCGGCGATCGCCGATGCCGCCTCCCCTCCGGTCGTTTCGCCGCCTCTCCCCGGCTGAATTGGCTGACCGTCGACGGTTGGGGTTGTGCTACAATTGCGACGAGCAGTACGTCCGTGGCCACAAGTGCCAGCGGCTGTTCTTCATTGAGGTGACCGACTTCACGGGCGGCGACACCGCCAAGACTCAATGGGCGGCGAGGGACAAAGCCACGTCTGACTTGCCCGTGGTCTCCCTCCATGCGATCGCCGGCATTCGCACGGAGGACACCATGCACCTCCATGTTAACATCCAGGGCCTCCGGCTCTTGGCGTTGCTCGACTCCGGCTCCACCCATAACTTCCTTAATGCCGGGGTCCTGCGCCGACTCAAGTTGGCAACGTCGGACAGCGCCAATATGCGCATCGCAGTGGCCAATGGCGACCGGGTCCCCTGCACGGGTGTGGCACGCGATGTCGCCATGAGCATCGGCACCGAGGATTTCTCCATCAACTGCTACGGCATCGACTTAGGCGGGTTCGACCTCGTCCTCGGCGTCGATTTTCTCCGCACCTTGGGACCCATCCTTTGGGACTTCGAGGACCTCTGCATGGCTTTTTGGCGAGGCAACCGGCGGGTCTTACGGAAGGGCCTGGCTCCTCCACGACGACGCCCTCCACCGGCCCTTCACGCCATCAGGCGCCTCAACGACCCTCTTGGACCGCCTCTGCACTAATACGGCTCGATCTTCGCGGAACCACGAGGTCTTCCACCGGTCCGCCCTATGATCACCGCATCCACCTCTTGCCGATCTGGCGCGGTGGCGTCCGTCCATACCGCTACCCACGATTGCGGAAGGATGAGCTGAACGTCGGTGCGCGCCATGATGGAACAGGGCATCATCCGGCCGAGCACCTCTCCATTCTCTGCGCCGGTACTCTTGGTCAAAAAGGCGGATGACTCATGGCGGTTCTGCATTGACTACCGGGCACTCAATGACAAGACCTCCAAGGACAAGTTTACAATACCGGTCGTGGACGAGCTCCTCGACGAGCTCCATGGCGCTCAGTTTTTCACCAAGCTGGACCTCCGTTCCGGTTACCACCAGGTGCACATGCATCCGGCAGACATTGAGAAGACAGCCTTTCGCACCCACCACGGCCACTTCGAGTTCCTCGTCATGCCTTTCGGTCTGTCCAACGCGCCGGCAACATTTCAGGCCCTCATGAACGACGTCCTCCGTCCATTCCTCCGCAGGTTCGTGCTCGTATTCTTCGACGACATACTCATCTACAGTTCGTCGTGGTCCGAACATTTGCAGCATGTCCGCCTCGTCTTCGACGCACTCCGCGCCCACGCCTTGCACCTAAAGCGCTCTAAGTGCTCTTTTGGGGCATCTTCGGTCGCCTACCTCGGCCACGTCATCTCCGTCAACGGCGTCGCCATGGACAGCGACAAGGTCACCGCCGTCGCCTCGCGGCGATGCCCCGCTTCGGCCGGGATTGCGAGATTCACGGGCCTCGCTGGCTACTACCGGAAGTTCATCCGAGATTTCGGCACGATAGCGGCCCCACTAACGAAGCTCCTGCGCAAAGACGCTTCGCTGGGCGATGATGCCGCAGCAGCATTCCGAGCATCAAACAGCTCTAACAACGGACCGGTCCTGCAGATGCCCACCTTCGACCAAATGTTTATCGCCGATCGCGACGCATCAGCGCTGGATTTGGCGCCGCCCTCCATCGTAGCGCGGGCCTGGCGTTCTTCAAGAAACCATTTGCCGCCCGCCATCTCAAGCCGGCGACCTATGAGCGGAGCTTATCGGCCTTGTGCAGCCGTCCGACACGGCGTCCTTACCGGGGACGCCGCTTCCTCATCCGCACCGACCACTTCACCTCAAGTTTCGCTGGATCGGCGACTCGACGATCCCGCATCGATGGATCGCAAATTGTTCGGCTTCGACTTCACCGTGGAATACCGTCCCGGGCGCCTCAACACGGTGGCGGACGCACTTTCATGCCGCGACTCGGAATCCGCCGCGATCCATGCTCTCTCGGGACCTTCGTTCCACCTCTTTGACGAGATCCGCTCCGCGACGGCCACCGACGAGGAGGCGGGCCGCCTCCGCCAGCAGCTCCAGGACGGGGCCATTGGGGCGCCCTGGCGTACAGCCGACGGCCTCCTGCTCCATGGCTCGCGCGTCTTCGTGCCGGCACAGCAAGACTTGCGCCATCAGGTGCTCTCCCTGGCCCATGCGGCAGGTCACGAGGGCATCCAAAAGACGCTCCAACGCCTGCGCGCGGACTTCTACATTCCCGGCGACGGGTTGGTTGTACGGAACTATGTGCGCTCCTGCCTCACCTGCCAGCGCAACAAGACGGAGACTCTGCAGCCGGCGGGCCTGTTGCAGCCCCTCGATGTGCCGTCCCAGGTGTGGGCCGACATTTCGATGGACTTCATCGAGGGCTTGTCGAAGGTACATGGGAAGTCAATAATCCTCACCGTCGTCGACCGCTTCTCCAAGTACGCGCACTTCATTGCGCTCGGCCACCCATACTCTGCAGCATCCGTCGCCCGGGCCTTCTTCGATGAAATCGTCCGCCTCCACGGTTTCCCCACCTCCATCGTCAGCGATCGCGACCCGGTCTTCACCGGCCACATGTGGCGCGACCTTTTCAAGATGGCCGGCGTCAAACTCCGTATGAGCACGGCCTTTCACCCCCAGACGGACGGCCAGTCAGAGGTCGTCAACAAGGTCATTGCTATGTACCTACGCTGCGTCACGGGGGATCGGCCGCGCTTGGTCGAATGGTCGCCATGGGCGAGTATTGCTACAACACTGTTCCACACCGCGCGCGCACCACTCCCTTCCGGTGGTCACGCCACCCTCCTCCACCACTATTGCCGTACCAGGCGGTGCAGCCAAGATCGACACGGTGGACGCTCTTCGCGCAACCGTGATGACTTTCGCAATGGTCGCGATCGCCTCCTCCAGCACGCAGAAGACGCCAAGCGCTACTACGACGACCACCATCGCGACTTGGAGTTTGTGGTGGGCGACTGGGTGTGGTTGCGTCTCCTCCACCGACCGGCTCATACATTGGAGCCCCGGCCCAAGGGGAAGCTCGGTCCACGCTACGCGGGACCGTTCCAGGTCCTGGAGCGAATCGGCCAGGCGGCCTACCATCTCCAGCTTCCGGAAGGCACCAGACTTCATGATGTCTTTCATGTGGGGCTGCTAAAGCCGTTCCACGGCGATCCTCCGTCGACGAGGCCCCCGCTGCCGCCTACGCAAGATGGCCGACTGCTGCCCTCCCCGGAGCGCATCCTCCGTGCCCAGCTTCGCCGCGGCGTCTGGCATGTCTTGGTCCAGTGGCGCGGGATGTCCAGCGACGACGCCACCTGGGAGCAACTGCCACATTTTCAGGAGATCTACCCCGACGTTCAGCTCGAGGACGAGCCGCTTGCGGAGGCGAGGAGAGATGTTATGACCGGCATCCCGTACGGCAGAGAAAACGCACGGAGAAGTGCAAACCGCCATTAGAAGAGTCCGGGTCCATAAGACCATTAGAAGAGTCCTGGGTCCATAAGACCTTCTCTCATTAGGTTTCTACCTTTTCTATCCATAAGCATTAGATTTTAGATTGATTTGTTAGGGAGGATAAATAGCCTCACCTGGGATTGAATAAAGGAAGGAGAGCAACTTCTAGTTGCAGGCTTCTCCTGCGGAAATCTCCTCCTCCCCTGTTCTGCGCATGCCCTAGCCTCACGGCTCCTCCACGCCACCGAGCGGGGTTCAAGCCCCGACCGCCGGTACTTCACCGCTACGCCCTCCGGAGCCTCCGCCACCCCCTGAGCTCTTCCAGCAACACACTATCACTATGACCTTGTTCAAAAGTGTTATAGTGTTTGGATATAGTATCCAGCTGATTGAGAAAGCGTTTGAGAAAGTAAAGAATATTCGTGTTGAGAAGCTACTCCTTTTAAAGCAGCTTTTATAGTAACTCCTACAAACGGCTTATAGAAATCATCCTAAGAAGCCACTTCATTCAAAAGCCGGTTTCTTAAAATCAAAAGCTAGAAGCTGTTTAGAACAGCGCCATAAATCACTAGCCAAACAAATTTGGAAACCTACAAAAAAAAGAGAGTACCATATGAAATCGAGAACAGAAAGCTGGCTAAAAGTAATGCCTGCTCATGAAAACAATTGCTGCTGAGAATGATAAGATGACCATTAGGCTACACATGCCAAACGTCATTTTAAACTGATACTATGTTCAACTGCGATCAAGCTCAAGCATGGGTATAGCTTATAAATAAAAATTAGGGCAAATAATCGTAAGCAGGTCAATTCCATTGTAAATGCAAGGAGGGAAACAAAACCGTGAAGCCATCCTATGAAAAAACTATTATTATATATACGCAAGACATTATTTTGAGTATACAAGCATCGAGAGATGTGGCACATAACATCTCCCTACATATCACGCTAAATTCTACAAAAACACGCAGGTTAGTGGTAACTACCACTGAGATCCCACACCAAACGCATTAGTCTCAAAGGATACCGTGCAACATTTCTGGAGCAAATTTGCAATGTACTTCCAGACAGCTGCATACTTATGCTGCTGCTCATGCATTCTGAAAAATAGTTCGCAGAGATATGGTCTCAACCAACTATCAAGTAGCCCCACTCAGTTTCCTGAACTTCAGAGGGAGGAAACTGTTCGAATCAGCATTCCTCTTCTTGCCAAAATTGCCAGGCGCGATAGTGATTGGTGAGATTGAAGAAGTGGTTGTGTTTCTCCGAAACCTACCCATGTTCCAATATGAGAAAGGTTCATCATGTTGGCTGCTAGAACTAGGAGCACCGCTTCCAAAATTTTGTGGAATCATGCTATGCTGTCTATCATGGAGATCCTGCAAGAAAACGGAGGGTTAATTTTTAGTAACGGAAATCATACCATGTTAACAGCTACTGAATTAAGCCATGGATTGGGCTCTTTATCAGCTACTCATTCTCAGCAGTACAGTTTAGTGATTATTGACATCTCACAGTTCTCGTTTCTGATAAAATCTCCCTGAATTTATAAGTAACTAATCATGAAACCATGTGATCCAGAGCAGAACACAGTTGGTAACCAGATCATGCAAGTGTTGGCAGTTGGCACGGCTTATCATTCCTCCAGCTAGGAAGAAATATGCGCAGTACACACCACAAGACTGGTCCAATGAAGCTCCAAGGTGATCTGTGCACTAACGTTTGACATGACATATGGATCATCAACAATAGTTGCTCTACTAAGTGGGAAATTATGTCGCTAGCAAAGTTCTACATACCCTACACAATAAGCTTCTAGAAGACAAGGCATCTTAGCAGTTGATCGCTAGTCAGGGATAAGCAAGATCTGATGGGAAAAAGGGGATGGGCCAGGGACTGATAAGCGTGAAAACTTACCTTTTACTAGAATCACGAAAGTTAAAACCAAAATTCTTTATCTTTTGGTACCATGCCAACAACTGGAAGCATTTTTTTTATTCTATGTACTCAGATTTTCATCTATCACATGAACTGAACATTGTCATGTTTAGATCTTGCGTAGCTTCTTTTTATTTCTACTTTGATGTAACTCATCCAAGATCACGTGAGAATCTTGCATCTCTTCACAAGCACTCAAGAAATCAAGGCTATATAGGTTGTGCAAACTCCAGCTTTACTAACTGTGCTTTGCTAGAAATTACTCATGATTTTAGTGAAATGCAAGCTCGATTATAAAAACTTAAATGAACAGAAATGATAGCTGCTACATCTTATGCTGCTGAAGCCTCTAAAATAACTACCGATACTGACTGCAATATAACCAATCAACATATGACTAGCTTGATCAATATGAGTTCATCCTGAATGTATTTTTCCTAAGGTCTAAGATCGGAGATGCCCCCAGGCAAAAAGTGGAGTGCCTGTTGGCAACATGATGTCGTGATGTTGATAAAAAGTCTTAACAAGTATTATCAAGATAAGTGTATCTTACTAATTTCACCAGCTGCATATATCCAAATATGATGCTTCTCAATGCCCTTGCGATTACATGTGCAAATATAATCTATCCATAGATTGTTTTCATTGTGTGGTACATGCAATGAGATTTGGAGATTCATTTAAATGTTTCCCACTTTCCCCCTAGGTACTATTCCACTTTTGTAAAACTAATTTCCCAGCTTATCTGTAAATTCAGCTTCAAAATAACAATTTAATCTCTCCTTGTAAGAGTATCTTTTGTTATGATAATGCCTCTAAAAAACTGCAGAAGAACCAATCCTGCTTGCCCATATATATACATGTCACCATGTAATGAGAGAAATGAAGCTGAAAATCTTACACGAAGAGTTCTTATGGGAACCATGTCCACAGCATGGCTAGGATGAGCAGCACCTACACAAAGAGAAATTTCACCATCACAGTGTAATTAAGATCCAGTGGAAAACCAACAACGTGTGTGGTGGCCTCCAATTGGATGACAACGGTGAAACAGTAATGGATACATTTAATGGGAACTGGGAAGGGCCAAAGTGCAAGAAATCCCAAGGACGACTTGAAGAAAAAAGAGATGGGTACATGTAATGCATACAGTATTCACACCCTATTAACAATTCAGAAAAACCAAATTGAACAATCTTTTGTAACAACACTTGCTTCTGTAGCATTTCCAAGCATCCATTAATTTACATCATAAAATTTTTTTAAATGCCAAATTTTTACACAAAATTCTGACGCTCTGAGAGGATAAGGAAGTTGGGGAGTGGGGTGTGAAGGGAAAATGGGAAGGTGTATCAATTAAACCGATGGCTGAAACTTTGCTAATGAAGTTTTACACGTATCCTAATTTCCCCAATGGGGGCAACTAATAGTGTGTTTGGTTCCAAGGACAATAGGGGATGGGACGGGGCGATCCCAGATTTGGACCTGTTTGGATTGGAGTCAGCAGGGTCCATCCCCTTTGGGGAATATCCCGGGAATATTCCCCTAAATTGAGGATGCCCCCATCCCTAAAAAATGAGGGGATGGGCTTGTCCCTCTTCCTCGCTACCTGCCTCCAATAGTGTGTTTGGTTCCAGGGATAATAGGGGATAGGGACGGTTCCATCCTTAAAAACAGGGATGGATTCATTCCATCTTTACCTGACTCCAAACCAAACACACCATAAGAGAAGATTCATGTATCCAATCCATACTTCCGCTAAAAACAGTGTACACGAATCCTAGTTTCATGAGAGCAGATACAGGTATCCAATCCATACTTCCTATAGTCTTCGTCAAATTATTTTAGTCACCACGGGCTCATGGCACAACTCTGTACAATAGGTGTATGTAGCTGCTCGCTAGTTTCACCCAAAGCTAAAATAATATTTGGCCAATTTTATGTTGCTTGTGAGTGTACCAAGGTTACATTGCTGGCTGCAAAGCTTTGAAGACGAAGAAGTCGCGAAGTGGCTCAATGAGCTCGAATCTAGAGAAGTGCACACATGGAGGAGACGTGTGCAAGGAAAAGCGCGAACCGATCCGATACCTGCAGCTCTGGCCGCAAGCCAGGAGGCGTTGGCGTCGCCGCCGACAACCATCCGCGACGGCAGCCCAGTGAACCCACCGCTGCCGCTGCTGCTTCCGAGCCCAGTCATAGGCCTGAAGGGTGCGAAGCCACCGATATCCGCGACCGCCGCCGCCGGCGGCGCCGGGAGGCGGAAGAACGGCGACAGCATCGGCGGGCCACGCCCGCTGCCGGAGGCGGCAGCGGCGGCATCCCACGCGCTGACCGGCGTGCCCCGCAACGGGCGCGGGCTCCAGCAGAAGGGCCCAAACCCAGCGCTGCGCGGCGGGGGCGGGGGCCGCGGCGGCGTCGGCGGGTTGGGGGTGAGGTGGAGGCGGCGGATCCAGACGGAGGTGAGAGGGTCGGGGTTGCCGTGAGGGCGCGGGTGCGGCGGGAGGTGGAGGTGCTGGTGCTGGTGCTGGTGGGAGGGGCGCTCGGAGCTGGGGCTCCCCACGGAGCTCCGGAGCGCGAGGTGCTCCGACATGGCGGCGGCGAAAGAGACGGCGAAGTAGCGAAGGAGGAGGCGAGGGTCGACGAGCAGTAGTAGCTTTCCTCCCCCGTTCGCGATTGGGGTAGAGTGCGACCGCGCGGGCCGATGGCGTCGTCGCGTGGTGAAGTGAAACGGTGAAAGCGCGCGGCGGGGGCACACCGCACACGATCAGCTGCCCCACGTGACATATTTGTAAAAAAATATTTAAATTTGGATGTGTTTTCGGTCTCCCTTTTCCACGTCTGCTTAACTGCGGCTGATAAGTAGTAGTGACTGATAAATAATAATAATAATTAATAAATAATAATATATTATATAAAAAAGATGGTGCAACGAAAGACACATAACATTCAGACCGTCATATAACTTACGGAATTGTGATGTAATAAAATGCAATGTACATTACAATATGTGAAATCAAAAGTAGTGGCTAATGAATAGTAGTAACTGATACAAGCAGCTAATAGAAGTTGGGACATTCGTATTAGCTTATGCTTCTAAAAGCAAAATACCAAAATCAGAAACCAATATAAAAATGACCTATAACTTTTCATGTAATTATATCCAGAGGACAGTTCTAATCAAATGTATATACACGATATAGCCAAAAGAATTGTCCACAATGGATCCGAACTTGAATAAGACTTGATGTGCCTCTAAGGTGTCCAAGCTTATCCAAATCCATAAGGGTGCGTTTGATATGTATAATTTCACATTCTCCTGTAATATAATATTTTCCTTAATCTGATTACTGGTGACACATTACTAGTAATCTAAGATTCCAATGTTTGGTTGGTTTGAAAGAAACAACAAAATGGTCTTTATATTAGTTCAAATATTCCATAATTTGAACCAACAAGTCTACAAATCTAAATTACATGATTTAAAATTTCAAACTTGAAGGTTAACATTTATAAATTTTAAATTGAAAACTAAAATTTGGATTTTTACAGTTTAAATTCTCTCAATTTAAAATTGTAACATTGAAAAATGCAATTTTTATGATTCAAAAGTTCAAATTTTGGATTTTTCAAATTTTCAACTTTCAAATTTTGAGTTTAGAACTTCAAAATATTCGAATTTATAAAATTTAAAATTTTAGAATTTGAATTTTTGAAATCCAGAATTCAAAATTTTAGATTAAAATATTTAGATTTTCAAAAATCTAAACTTTAATATTTTTAAATTTAAATTACCTAAATTTAATATTCTAAAATTCATGATTCAAATTTTGATATTTTAGTTTCGAAATTAATGTTTGGAAAAATATTTTTAAATTTGGATTTTGAATTCAAAAGGTTCAAATTTTGACTATGAGAAATCAAAGCAAATGATAAAAGTGCAATAGCAAAGATTCCTTTCCCTTGGTAATCCAAAGTAGACACCCTTTTCTATGGGAAAGTGATTTTTGAAAATTATGGTAATCTGGTTCCCAAGGTAATCTTGGATTCTTGGTTTAGATTGCTGGTTATTTTACTAAATAAGGTAATCTTATATGATTACTGAAGCATTTCTTGTAATCCTTGGAGGATTTCACCAACCAAACTGTAACACCCCGCCCACTCTCTGGGCCAAGATGCTACCACCTCTGCATACTCTACCATTTCATCAACACCAGAAGAATTTAAAACCAACACTCGCTTTATTTATATTACTGCGTTCGAATACATCATAGCATTTCTAGTGATTACTCTAGCCTAACACAGCTAAAGCACACTGACAAAAGGTGATACAAAAAGTGCTACTAGTTCGTGCCGTTATTTTATGTGCTACTCCCGCTCGAGCTTGACCTCCTCAACGGCCACCTAAAAACAACAACAAAGTAAGGGTGAGTCCACCGACTCAACAAGTACAAAGCAAAATAGCAAATAACAGGTTCATTCATTAAACCAATTTCATTCCAGTTTTCATTAACCACTTCTCCATTTAATCACTTTACGTCCCGATCAACTATTCAACATGCACATGCACATTTCTTTCTCAACTCTTTAGCCTATACCACTTAACGGTTATCCCTTCCCATCTCTGTGGACTGCACCTCACTATCTTTGTAGCTATTCTACCGCCATCACAATTCCCATTTCTGTGAGCTATTCCCCCACTATCTCTGTACTGTTCTACTATCATCACTCTCCATTTCTGTGAGCTATACACCACTATTTCTGTAATTATTTTACTGTTATCACCTCCCATCCCTGTGAACTATACGTCACTAACTCTATAACTGTTCTACTGTTATCACCTCCTATCTCTGTGAACTGTATATCACTATCCCTGTAACTGTTCACAGTTAACCCTTGTATGCAATACAATGCATCTGTAACGTATCACTGTTCTGTTCTGTTTTCATGCGATGCAATGCAATGCATCTATAATGCGTCTGTAGCTGTAGCTTATACCGGTAAAGCGGAGTGTTCACCCGTCGATGAACCACTCAATCCCCGTCCTCTTTCATACGGGGTTCCAAGCTCCACTCCCGTGGAGTACCTACCGAAGTAGGTCCTGTTGTCTGTGTATGAGTGCAATGCATTATGCAACATGCGGTCACTGTTGGCACTTAATCATCAGCAACTCTCATCACTGTATGATTAGCACGAAATCATAAGTCACTATAGAACATGGCACGAAAGACATAAAATACCCCCTCATTCATCACAATCCACTGTTCTACCATGCACTTGCAAGTTCATTTAGGCATATCAATTTGCTATGTCTTAACGTTCATCATTCATCTTTTCTCAATATGCACCCGGAAAAAGGTAAACTTACCCCAAATTATTCAATTTAACCGAAATCACTACCCGAATTCACCGCTTTACAATGCACTTGCCTGGTTAACCTCGGGGATGACGCGTGGACGGTTCCGACCCGGGACCTCCACCTACGCACAAACCAACCCGACTCATCGGCAAATAAAAATCCAGAGCTTAAACAGAGAACGGCGTCCCTAAGCTCGTATCCCGGCCTCGGGCGTAATCGCACAGGTTTTGAGGGACCTGTCGCGCAGGTGCCGAACCCATTTTCTCTCTCTCTCTCTCTCTCTTTTCCTCCTCTTTTCTTTTCTTTTTCTCCTCTTTTCTTTTCTTCTTCCTCTTTTTTCTTCTCTTCTTTTTCTTTCTTTTCTTTCTCTTTTCCTTTCCTTCCCTCTCTCCTCTCTCTCTTTTCCTCTCTTTCTTCTTTTTCTTTCCTGGCCGCCCCTTCCTCCTTTTCCCTTCCTCTCCTGTCTCTCTCTCTCTCTCTCTCCTTCCCACTCCTCTTAGTTGAATGGGCTTCCCAAGGGCAACGCGGCGCGCGTGCAAGGCCGGCCGGCGACCCCCTCACCGCCGGCGGCCCCTCCCGCCGCCCCCCTCTACCTTCCTCCCCTCTCCCCTCTCCCTTGTGTGCGGGCCGGGCGAATGGCCCCCCTCCAGCGGCGGCGCACGGCGCGTCGGCCTCACCTCGCCGCCGGCCGCTGGGCCCCGTTAGCCCCTTCTCCGAGGCTCCCGCCACCGCCTCCTCCCCACTCTCCCTCTCCTCTCTCTCGCGCGGGCTTCTCTCGGTGGCGCGGATGCGCATGGCCGCGCGGGCTTGCCGCCCCGCCGCTCCGGCCACAGCTCCTCCGCCGGCCATGGCCCCCTCCACCGGCTGGCCTCCCCCTACTCGCCTCCGCCCTCGGCTTCGGCTCACCAGCCCATGGGCCCTCCGCCGGCTGCCCCCATGCTTGCCTCCCCTGCTGCGCCTCGAATCCGGCCGGCCGGACCGGACTGCCTCCCTTGCGCGCGTGTGTGGCGGTGGGGCGCTGGTGTCGCCGCCACCGACACGGCCAACGGCCGCCGGCCGCCTCTGCTGCCCTTGGTCGCCTGCGCCGCCTCGCCTCCCTCGGCTCCCCTACCTTCACCCTCTCTGTGTGTGCGTGTGTGCAACATCCTGAAAATTTAAATCTATAAATGCGAAGTTTTTGAATTTCTTTTGTAAATGTGGTCTATTTGAATTTGGAGTTTGTGGAATTTTTCTGAGAAAAGTTAATGGAAGTCCTAAAAGTTAAAGAAGAAATAAACAAGTTCAAATAGTAGAAAGTTAAAATCTAAATTAAGAATCTGAAAAGATGATCCAGAAAAGGAAGGGGAGAGAAATGAGCTTAACATATAAAACCCTAATTCTGAAAATAATAATAACGAGGAAGTTAATTCGCTGAGAAAGTCATCAGATATGGGTGTATATATAAATAAACCAGTATTTGTGTACTTAGTAAAATGTGACATCTATAAAAGTTTATGTTAAATAAAAGTACAGAAATTTAGTGGGGTAAGTAGGAGAGTAAATAAAATGGAATTTAAAAACATGTGTATATATAAATTTAAAAGCTTAATAAAAAGAGAAAAAAATAATAAAAAATATATATATAGCACAGCCGGGCCGGCCATCACCCCGGCCCAGCCGTTCACCCCATCAGCGCGCACGCGCGATCCAGCCGCGCGTCGCCCGCCTGCGCCACGCGGCCCGCGCCCGATCGCGCCTCTCCTCCCGCTGCCGCGTGGTCGCGCGGTCTCCTTCCGCGTTGTCCTGGCCGCGCCTGCGCAGTGGACCCGCCTCCACTCGCGCTTCTACCTCTGCGAGCGGGCCCGGGCACCGCCCGCGTCTTCTTCTTCCTCCCCGCTCCTTTCTTCTCCACGCGCCAGCGTCGCCATTTCTTTCCTCCCCCTTGCGCTTGCTTCTCTGCCGCAGCAAATCCTCTTCTCTCTCTCTCTCTCACACCCGCGGGCAAGTTCAAAGCACCACCCGTCCTCTCTCTCCCACAAAATCTCGGCGAAGATTGCCTCCATCCCCCTGCCAACGTGAACAGGGCGGAGGCCAAATGCCATCTTCGCCGCGCGTCTCTCTCCCGTCTATAAAAGCCCCGCTGGAGTCCCAACACGCGCATTACTCCTCCTCCTCCCTTGCAACCAATTGAGCCGTAGTGCCCCAATCGCGCCGGCCCCTCCTTCTTCCCGAACTCGGCGCCCCTCCGTCGATTCCCGCCGTAGTAACCCGATTGCATTCGCCCACACCATCCTCGGAGCGTCACCAACACATTCCAGGCCTTCCCCACGCCTCCCGTGGTCTCTACCTCGCCGGCCTCGATAGCCGTCCCCGAGCCGCCGCTACCGCACGCTGCCGGCCTACCTCCGGCGCACCTCAGCCTCTGCCGCCACCACCACCAGCATCACCGCAACCCCGGCATTGCATTTCACGAACATCCCGAACCCCTCCGGTCCCCACTCGCCGCCGGCCACCGTCGCCCCCGACTTCTCTGCCCGGCCCCCTCCACGGCATACTTCAAAAGGATTCGTTATCCTTATAGGGTAGGCAACGCCTCCCCGCTCACTTGGTTACCACCGCTCGTCTCTTCCTCCTCCTCCTCTCCGCGCGCGCTTGAGCCTCCGGCTCCGCGCGTTGCGGTCGAGCATTTCTTTTATTTTCCCGGCGACGGCTAGGCCCGCTCGTCGGCGCTGCGCGGCCGCAAGCCACCGACAATGGACCCGCTTTGTCGGGGCAGCCCATCGACTGTGGGGCCAGAGGCCGAAGGGCCCACCTGTCAGTGACCAGCCACATGCATGGTTCTTGGCGGTGGGGTCCTACATGTCGACCATCGAATTCAAAAGACTCACTGACTGGTGGGTCCCACATGTCATACACACATAATTTGGAATATAATAAAAAGGTTAAAAGATTAAAATAACCAGTGGTTCCCACTGTCAGAAATTTATTAATTTTGGGATTTAACTGAACTGAAATATTCAAATAGGCATAACTTGTTCATTTTAATTCCAAATTGAGTGAGACAAATTTCTAAATTCATCTAAATTCAAGATCTATCCAATGGAACTAAAATCATAATTTTTAGAGTTCATTTGAACTTCTGGTGATATTTTGTTGATTTGACATTTTCTTTTTATCCAAATTTTCGCGTACGATTAAAATAGCTTACGAGGCTCAAGAGGAAGAAACAGAAGCTGCAGCCCTAGGAGCTCCGGATAATCAAGCACCAGACCACTGTGACCAAGGCGAGTCAATACTTTGATCATGTTGAACCCACATTTGCTGCAAATTACTTTGATTTAAAATTATCAAATTGCATGCTGATATTTTATACGCAAATACATGTTTAATTTAATATTCTAGTTATATGCCCATTGTTTACCTTGAATAATATTACCCTCCTTTGGAATATTTGAATGTGTGAACCTTGTCACCCTAGCAAAATTATAATAATAACAATTCAAAAATATGTCCCTAATTCTATGCTATGCTTAGTACTGCATAGATGCTCACGGGGCGCTGATATGCCCCAAGTTTCATTGTCACTTTTAATCATGAGAAACTGTTTGGGCAGTCATGATGGGAATTACTGGTATATTTTGGACATGATTATTTTATACTCCCAAAATCCCCAACTTGCTTAAATATCTGGGCGGATTGGTTCGAGGGTGTGAGTGTGGTGCAGTGGATGCACAAAGTGGGTTAGTGGTAGACCGCCCAGATACCACTAAGGACCGAATCTTGTCATGACCTCCCGGGTAAAACCGTGCAACCACAAGTCTGTAAAGTACAACTTGGCTAAGTAAATTTATCGAAAACCCCGGACTCATCTCACTGGTCGGGGTTTGAAGGGGCTACGCTATGGCAAGGGGGCCTGAAGGGACACCAGTGGGGGTGAAGTTTCCCAGCTATCCTACGTTGCGGGAAGGAGAAGCCCGGCTGCGTAGTGGCTGGGGGAAACATCCCGCGCATAGATGGGACCCACCGCAAGTGGGCAGTTTTCCATAAGGTGAGATGACAAAAAGGGTCTAGATACTTTGAAAAGTCACTGTGATGGTCTGCTCGACCACATGTCTAAGGTATCATGTGGGGCAATGAGTTGATTATCTCTTGTGGTGAAAGTGTACAAGCTCTGCAGAGTTAGAACTATTCGAATAGCCGTGCCCACGGTCAGGGGCGGACATGGGAACTTAACCAGATATAGTCTATTTCAAAATGCTTTACGGATGGGATTGGAAAAATGAAGGGCAGTGGAAGGCCCTAGTTTGGAATTGTCCTGGGTGTCGTCCCAGTGGTAAGTTAAGCGGCTATAACGCTGAAGAATTGCTATATGGTGCAGATGTCATGTAACGGTGGATGGAATCTGGATCGCTATTATTATTGCATATTCTTGAACATTATGCTTTTGTTCAAAATGCTAGGTCTTAGAAATTTTTAGGTAATTGTATTCAAAAGCACTCTACGCAAAAATAAAATGAGCCCCAACTTTCCTTTGATTAGCCATACATGTTAATATTGCATTATGTGTGTTGGCTCGCGGAGCACGGGGTCGGAGTGCTCACGCTCGCTTTTGCGATAAATTCAGAAGTAGGAATCGGATCACTACGCCTCAATAATACTTTTGGATCACGATGGCGAAGAGGATGAAGATGTCGAGAACTAGGTCGCGAACCTCCAGTTGGCTGCCTGTGGGCATGTCCTGAAGGTCCCACCTGTGTGCTTCGTTCTTCCGCTGCCGCAGTTTATTGATTTCGGCCTAATCGGCCCATGAGTAAGTCTACTATTATATTTACGTTCTCGCATGATATGTACTTTGATATTCGAATCAGAATCGTGTGCACTATCTATCGATCCAGTGGAATAATGCGATTAAACACGATGATTTTTGGATTGTAAAATGCTGGTCCGATAAAGTGTGGTATTCCATTGATTGGAACCTCACCTTGCTTACCTGGTGCCGGCCGGAATGGGTGGCTTTGTGGCTGTTTTAGTTGGGGAAGAAGAGAGGAGAAATGAGGAGTGTGATATTACTGGCTTTGTTCCCTATGCTATGCTCTTTCCTTGGCTGAAAATCGAGGTGAGAAAATGTGCTTGTTGAAATGTGATGGCTCTTATAAGAGCTTGGCTGGGCTGCCTTTTGCATTAAAATGACCGGCATGCCCTTCCATCCCTCTCTCATATAAATTGGCTGCCCAAGGGCATTTTGGTCCAAGGGGTTTGGGGTTCTACTGCAGCGGTAAGTCGGTAAACAGCAAGGTAAGAATTTGCCGGATGATGAACACCCGAAACGCTAGACGGTGCCGACTGTCCCTAGGCGGTCCGGGAACCTCTGAGAGCGCTCGATATACAGCTCTCTAGACGGTGCCGACCGTCCTGGGATGGTCTGGGAACCTCTGCGAGCGACACTAAATCGGCACAGAAAAAGTCAATGGGTCTGACGGCAAAACCCTCATTTATCTCTAATGTTTCCCTTATGCATTATTTTGGGGTATTACACAAACGTAGAATGAGCCAACACACAGAATACAAGTATTTATATATGCAAGGTTAATAAGGATGACTGGTTCTTTTATTTGCTAAAAGCAACGCTTTGAATTACAATAATTAACAAACTTATGACTTAGCATTTTAACCAAATCATAATTTATTAAAGAGATTGAAATTGTGTAATATTTATAGTGGTGTAAGTTTCATCTACTTGTTACATGGTTCCATCCACCTGTGCTAAAATTTTGAACATTAGGGTTACATACACCTTATTATCATTACTGGAGTACATCTATACACCTTATTATCATCACTGGAGTACATCCCCCTAGGAAAAGACAAAAGATGGGGTTACATCCACCCGTTGAGTTTTCATTCCACTCATAAAGATTTTTGAAATAGAATTTACTCAAGTAAACTCCCATGCCTGTCGGCTGTTTAAACAATTTATACTCTATAAAGATTGTACACTTTACCCATAAAAAACAATTCAACTCGATAGCTCTACATGATTCCTTAGTCATGTAGATCGAGGAATCATCACACAACTTTTTATAGATACCTCGGCACATTACCAGTTCACCCAAACGAGCTTGTCCAATACGAAGTAGGTCGATCATAAGTTATGTGGGAAGTTACACCCCAGTCACTAGCGCAGTTGGACTATGGCATCTCCACAACGTCTATCGCAGTGGGTAAACATCACCTTAAGTGGTGTCCCATTCATGCCAGACATTTGTCCATACATGAACTACTCCACTCCCCCACCAGCGAAAAGACTCCAGGGTCTAGTAACCTTACTTGGTCCAGTTGCACTTTGCAGACTTGTGGTTTTACTTGTTTTATATTAAGAGATCATCACCGAATTAAATTCTTAATTTATTTAAATGGTACATGTCACAAACCAAAAAATTCTCGTGCTACATCTGTACCAACACCTCTTATCATCCGCCCAAATAGGTAACAACAATTTTTTAGGGTTTTGAGAAGTATAAACTAAGTTGTCTCAAAATACTAGCCACATACATCCCATGACTATCCCAAAATAAATTTTCATATTTAAAGAATGATGTTTAAGGCAAGTGTCAAGGATGGCATATTAAAATTATTGGAATGTCAAGTAGGCATGTAACTACTTTAAGGATTGATATACATATGCATAATTAATTAAGCATGCAATTTGCTTATTTAAAATGAACATAAATTTGCATAAAATATAGAGTCAAAATAATCAAAATGTTGACTCACTTGGGTCAAAAGCTGGTTGGTCTCGATGCTCTTGTGTCGCTTTGCTCTAGGGCTCATTTACGTCCTCGTACTTTATTCGGACGACCACATCGGAAAGCAAATAATACGCAAGCAAAGACAAATAAATACAGTAAAAAATTTAAATGAACTCTAAATTGAACAAAACCAATATCAATAGATAGATCTTGATTTTAGAAGAAAAATAGAAACAACTTTCATTAAATTTAGAGCCAAGACGAGGGAGAACGGGCTCTCCAAAGTTTATTTTCAGAAAAAAAAATCAAAAATAAGTAGAGGATAGAGAATTCTCTCGCTGACGAGTAGGGCCCACAATTTTAATTTAATTTTTGAATTAATTTTATTTAGAAAAACCTCAAAGGATGATACATGGGGCCACGACTTTTAATTAAAATTTTATTTTCTTTTAAAAAGAAAAGGCCAGAGTTTGACATGTGGGGCCTTTTACTATGCAAACATTGGATGGGCCCACATGTCAGTGGCCCAAATTTTAAACTGGGTTTTAAAAGATTTTTAAAAAGGAGAGGGGCCCATTGTCAGCGAACATGGCTCGGGATTAAGGGGGATGGCCCACTTGACAACTGGTGATTAAACCTGCGTTAAGCAAGATAATTAGTTCACTAATTAACATGCTAAGTGGCTAATCATGTAGCCACAGTGCTTCTTCTCCGATCAAAGGGACGGTGGCCGGAGGATGTCGGGACACCGGATTTCCGAACCCGGGCCCTCTGTGTATTACTGCACTAGTCCCAGATCAAAACTAGTGCACACAGTTAAACAGAAATGAATACATAACCAGCAACGCTTTATTACAATATTAAAGAGTACAGACCGAAAGGTCTCATTATTACAATTGAGGTTTTAAGACCTCGCACACACGAAACACAGCGGAAGCAAAAGATAAACTCGGTGAAGACCCATCAATACGCCACAGGCAATTGACTGGGGAAGTGCGACCTAGAACTCCTGAAATTCTTTGTCGAATTCACCCGCGAAGAAGTCGTAGTCGCCTTCTTGAGCTTCGTACTCCTCTGGTTATTATTTTTAAGGATAGCATGTGAGTACATAAAGTACTCCGCAAGTCTTGGGAAAAATGCAATAGATGCAAGGCTTGACAAAGGAAGGCTATATGGTTCTTTTGCACAAAGCAACATTTTCATTCAATTACTTCTAATTATTTTCAAAGGCATCAATTTAATAAAGTAAATATTTTAGCAGAAACTATCATTAATTCTATAGTGAAGGTTCCATCTACCAACACTAGCTAACCAATTACAATTGGTCAAGTTTAAAACTGCGGGTTCCATCCACCCTCTCTGGCTCCAACTGCTAGGATACCCTTCCAAGAGTTCCCTCCACTCTCGGAATACAAAACTTTAATTTTGAAACCAAAACCAAAAATCTACCATGTGAATGCATTCCTTGCCCGCCCTTGACCGTGGGCACGGCTATTCGAATAGTTTGACACTCTGCAGAGGTTGTACAACTTTACCCACAAGAGATAAATTATCCTAAAAGTCAACACGCTTCCTTTGGCATGAGACCCAGATAAAATATCACAAAGCCTTTACCTTACTCTAATCTAGCTAGATACCACCCGCTGAGGTTTCACCGCAGGTAGGCTAACTGCCCGAATCGAAGCCCCCTCTTGCGCCATATGAGTACAGTAAATCTCTGTCCCTCACTGTGAATAACCACCCATCCTCGGCACCCACTTTCCATCGGTGGCACCTAAACTAGACTATCATAAGTTAGTCAGCTAGGTCGTACCCATATAGACTTGTGGTTGTATGGTTAATGCTCAGTCTGGACAAACACAAGTGTCGGTCCTTAATTGACTAGGGTGGAACATACACTTAACAAGATCTCGTGCTTGCTGCACCAACCCAAGCAAACCATCCACCCTAATCTAAACCAACTTCCACATTTCATTTTATTTTAAAAGAACAGTGGCAACTCCAATCACCACTAGACTTTAGAAACACAAGGGTATTACAATAATTCATAATTTCCCATTTGCAAGATTTATGAGGTATTCAATAGCATGGCTAAGCATTGTACTACCATTCTAATATTCACAACTGAATATAATAATCTCATTAAAGAGCCAAAGGAAATCCTAAGGAGACAAGGGTACATGGCATTCAATTTCAACTGAGGGCATAACAAAATTAGGGTAACTAATACCTTAATATTTGAACTAATCTTGTATGTAAATACAATGCACATAATTTAAAATAATTAAAACATTTCAAAATCATACGTTCAAGATGATCAAAGGAGACTTGCCTTCTTGCACGCTCTCGGGGTCTTCCTGCTGAGGAGTGGAGAGATCTTCGGCAACGGTGGAATCTACGCGTGAAAAGACAAAGCAAGAAAAACAAATAAATACAAACAAAATTCAAAAAAATTCAAATAGAGGCCATATTTGGATAGATTATGATTTTAGACGAATTTAGGAGAAAGGTTCAGCGGATTTGGGGTTCACACGAGGGAGAACGACTATCTGGAAGATCGGTTGGGAAGAGAAATTATTGAGACAATATTTGGACCAAGAAAGATAGAATAGATTTTATAAAGATTTTGCAAGATTTGAATTTGAATTTTGAACGTGCACCGAAAATTTGGAATGGAACTGAGGCTTTGAATTTAAACTAGGCATTGGAATTTGAAATTTAAATATTTGAAATATCAAATAAATTTCAAATATTTGAAAGGATGGAAGAAATGGATAGTTTGGAATTTTTGATGAATTTAGAAATTTGAATGGGCTCAAACGGAGTTACGATGAAGGAGAACGAGCTTCGGGAAGTTTGAAAAGGAAGAAAATGGAAAATGAGAATTTCTGGAATTATCTTTCTACTGAAAAAGATATTTATGACGTCAGCCCTGGGAATTTCTTTTCGGCTGATTTATTTTCCGACGGGAAAACCCAGATTACGACGTCAGCCCCGGGGGAGGCCAACTGACAGTGGGGCCCTGGTCCATGGACCGGGCCCAAGGAGGGCAAGGGCGGCCAAGGTGGCAAGGATGGGGTGAGGTGGCATTCGGCGCGTGCGTGGCGCCCGCGTGGCGGCCACGTTGGCTGCCACCTCACTCCCGGCGCTGACGTGGCGAGGCGCCGGTGAGGGGAGCTCGGGCACGGTGGTGGCGGCGGCGCTCCGATGGCCGACGATGAGCGGCGTGGCGAAACGAGAGAGGCGCACGGGGTCTCGGGGGGCGCGGGCTCACCGTGGCGGCCGAGGCGGCGGCGGCGTGAAGAGGCGGCAGCTGCTGCCGTCACCGGCGATCGGCCGGGCGCGTTCAAGCCGGGCGGAGCGCGCGAGGTCGAGGCGCGCGCGGCTGGAGGTGCCGTCGGCCGGCGAGGAGGCGCAAGTGGCCGGCGATTGCTCGCCGTAGCTCGAGGCGGCGGCGGAGGCGATGGCGCATGGCGCGGGGGCGGGGGAGCGGCCAAGAAGGAGAGAGGAGGGGAGGAGGAGGTAGTGCGGAGAGAGGGGAGGCCGGTGGGGGCTTATATAGGGATCGGGAGGGCGAGCCGCGGGATTCCTCGCCGAGATGGCGCGGCGGCGGCGATGCGGGGATTAGGGAAAGCGCGCGGAATGGAGGCATTCGGCACGGGATGGCGGGTCGGTCGGGAAGAAGAGAGGGGAAGGAAGGAGATCGGGCGGCCAGGCGGCGGCGAACAGCGGCGGCGATTGCGCGCCGGCGAGAGAGAGAGAGAAGCGCGCGCCGAGGTAGTGAGGGCTCGACAAGTGGGCCGCGCGCCGGAGAGGAGGAAGGGCGCGCGACGGCGGGCCCGCGACGAGAGACGAAGCGGAGAAGTGCGGGCGGCGAGATGGTGACGCGCGACAAGCGCGCACATCAGGCGGCTGAGAGAGGGCGAGGCGCGGACGGCCAGATGGGCCGAGGCGCGCGGGGCGGGAAGATCCGGGCCGGACGCGTGGCAACCGGGGAGGGGAGAGAGGCGGGATCGGCTGGGCCAACGTGGAAAGATCCCGGTCGTCCACGTGGCTGCCGGAGGGGAGGGGAGAGGGATTTAATTTTTATTTTCTGATTTCAGATTTTCAGAAAAAGCAAAGGAAATTCATTTAAGCTCGGAAAAATATGAAATAAACTCCAAAAATTCCAGAAAAATACACACAAGTTCATGGAGACATTTTGGGCTTAATAAAAATATTTCCAACTAATGTTGGTATTTAATTTTCATACTTGAAATACTTTTTAATTTCAAAAATACATTTTTAAACTCCAGAAAATCCAGGAAACCAAATAAAATCCAAATAACTCCAAATAATTAATTTGAATTAGGATTTTTTATAGAAATTCAAAATATCTTTTTATTTAACAATATTTTTAGGTTTTACTTAAAATACTTTTCAGATCCAGTTTTCAAAAACAGAAATTCAGGGCAAATCCAAATAAAACTCAAATACTTTAAAATAATTAATTTGAAATTAACTTTTTCAGAAAGCAAATTTTTGGGATGTTACAGAGGAGATGGCCAAAACGGTCTCGATGGGCTTGCACGAACCCATAGGCAGAGAGGCATGGCCCAAATCAGCCTCGGTGATGGGCGACGGTGAGCCTTGAGGTGGTGGGAATAGGGGCCAAGGCACTGCGAAGCCACAGGTCCCTAGGGGCTGAATCCTCACCAAGGGAGCATCAACAGGAGAAGAGGAGCTTACCAGGAGGGCGGTTGAGGCTAGGGATGGCGGAGCTGGGTTGGAGGCGAGAGCCAGGCCAGCGGAGAGGTGGGCGACGATGCAAGCTCATTGGAGGGGAACAGGGAGTCAGGTAGGGGTTAAAGAAGCTTTAGGGTGGCTGAGAGATGCTCCATGCGCTGGGAATTGGCCGGAGGGGCACGGGTGGCCGAGAAGGCTTGGCCACTAGGCTTGCGCTGGATGGGAAGAAGAAAGGGGAGATAAGGCACTTGGGGGCAGTGGGGTGAGCTGGGGCACAATTGAGAAGGGGGAGCTCGTATAGGGCTTAAATAGGCGGGGAAGGGGCGGGAGCCATTGGGGTGCATTGAAGGTGTAGACGGTGGGCATTTTGGATGAGCAAGGGTGGCGTGAGGGCCAAACGCGGCGGGGCAGCACACGTGTTGACTCGGGCACGAGCAACACTGTGGGAGGGCAAGTGGCTCGGTGGCACGGACGACAGGGAGGTGTGCACGAGAGAGTGGCGGAGCCGGGTCATCGCACAGACGCGCTGCGCGGAGAGAGTAGAGGAGGAGAGAGGGGGGCTAGGCACACGGGGGGAGGGCGCTAGGCGGGGGCGCATACTGGCGAGGAGCAGTGCCACGTCAGTACGGGGCGGCGGGGAGCGTGGTCACGGCGGAGTCGGGTCGGGCGCAAGCGGCTTGTGCACAACGTGTGCGCCACGCGGTCGAGGCAGAAAAAGAGGGGGTGGAGTAGAGGAATCTGACTGGGCCAAGGCAGGCTGCTGAGTCGGGAGGGACAAGGCTGGGAAATGGGCCGAAGATTTTGAAATTTTGAGAGATTTTGAAAATCAACCAAATTTGAAAAGCAAAATTTGAATTCAAACTTAGATTTTGAAATTAGCCACAAAATATATTCGCCCCTAAAATGGGGTGTTACAATTAACTACGGAAACAAGGCAAAATTAGCGCGGAGGCTCACACTACTATGCTTTGTTCGGGAGGAAAGAGTAGTACATGAGACCAGCGCGGCCGAAATGAGAACCGAGATCAGCGCAAGCACAACCCGAGTCCAGGAGACGCAGGTAGGGGAAAAAATATAGCCCAGGAGGTCCAAGCAGCGCACAGTAAGGCGGTAACCCGCAGCCCGCCGCAACAAAGGGGACCAGTGCTTTGCGATGCGTGCGGGGCCATCCAGCCCGCCCGATCATCCGATTGCCCTACCCTCTCGTCTCCCTCCCCGGCCCATAAATTCCACTAGCCCACGCCCCCACTCCTCGCCTCTTCCCTCGCCGCTCCGAGTCCAAATCCCCAAATCGCCCATAAAACCCTAGCCACCCGCCATGGCCGCCTCCCCCACTGTCTCCGGCTGCGCGGCCGCGGCGGCGGCCGAGGCCACCGACGGGCCGGTGCTCAGCGTCGTGCCGAAGCGCCTCCGCGCGCTGCGGAAGAAGTACAACCGCATCCTGCAGATGGAGGAGTCCATCGCCGCCGGCAAGACGATCAACCGAGAGCAGGAGGAGGTGCTCCGCTCCAAACCCGTTGTTTCCGCGCTCATCGACGAGCTAGAGCGCCTCCGCGCGCCCCTCTCCTCCGCCCTCGCCGAGGAGCTCTCCTCCCGCCGCCCCGCTACCCCGGCCCACGCCGCCTCCGCCTCCTCCGACTCCGATTCGTCCATCCAGGACCTCCTCGCGCTCGTATACTTCGGCACCCTCTTCGACGTCAAGCCGCAGAGCGAGTTCGTCCCCACGATGGTCGCGCGCACGCACGAGCGGAGCTGCTGCATCACCTACGACTACGTCACGGATGACGCGGCGGACCTGCTCGTGGAGACAGACCTCGACGCGGTGTCTGCTCTGGCGTCACTCGCGGCGGCGCGCCCTGCTGCCGCAGAGGGCGTCTCCCACAGCGACGCTCTCCAGGCCTGTGCCTACCACGCCCGCCTCTGGCTCCGCCGCGCAGATGAGCCCATCCACCCTGACTCCGGCATTACATGTGAGGATGGATATATGGTTTCTACTATGGTCCACTGATCTGATTTGAGGTGATAGGTGATTGACAAATGTGCTATCTGTGTGGTTTTTTGGCTGTAGATGCTGCGGTAAGGGCTAAGCTGGACAGGATCATGGCGTCGGACTACTACACAGCACAGCCAGAGATGAGGGCGACGGTGGATGTGGCAGCTGCGGTGGGGAGCTATGGAGCTGGAGGCGTGCAGGCTCAGGAGAGCATGGTTGTGTCACCAGAGGCACCGGCAGTGGAGGAGAGCCTAACTGCTGAAGGACATAAGGTGAAATGATTTTTGTTCTTTGTTGTCACTTAACTTTTGCTTGGTGTGGACAAATGATTGTTGTCCTGTTAACTATATCATGACATGGATTGATGATTGGTGTGCGGTGGTACAATACCGCTATTATTGCTGGTGCTTCTTGTATTATTATATCTTTCTGGTCTGGTTGTGCGGCTTTAGTATTAATGATCAATTGTGGAGAATAGCTTCATTTGGGGTATATATTATAAGGTAGTTCTGTTTTGGGCTTAGATTATCTAAAGCTTATAGGGTTAGATGAATCTTGTCAAATAGAAGCATACTAGAATGACAATTAATGCATGTGCATCGATCTTTTGGGGGAAAAAACCCCGCTCAAAAGTGGTTTATGAGATCTTTTAACTTGTCATTTATTTGTATTATGCTATGATTGTTGTACCATTTTGTGTAAAGCGTCACAACTATTAAGAGTAGGATAAGAGTATGTGAATTTTGACTATATTGGTGCCAAAGGTTTTTGTATCTTGTATATTGCTGCTATTGGGATGACTTTGCGATAGGGAAATTGATTTTTCGTAGTAGTAAATATGAATACGATAATTTGTTCCATCTTGCCTGCTGCTGTTATTTTAATAGTGACATAGTGTGATACCGAATGTGTTGGAATTCAGAACTATAGTTGTGAACTAACCTGTGCGTGTCTTTGATTATTTGATCGATCCTCAAATGGTTTACTATATTTTCTGTTATGTTTTTGTTTCTTTGAACTTAGTAAGTATTATGGATGCATTTTATCTGAAAAAATCTGGTCTTTTACTAATTTATGTAACTTACAGTTGGTATACTGTTAGTATCTGTTGTTTTATAGGATGGATATTTCAAAAGTCTCAGTGCACTATAGTTACTTTAAGTTATGGAATACGATATATACTTACTGATTTCGCATCCTGACAAATCTACTTTATGGTTACAAATATACTCATTTTAGAATATTATACTGAACTACATTCTTTGATGTTGTGCTAATGCATAGCAGCCTAGGCTTGGATATTGTTGCGGGATTTCCTTTCTTAGGTGCATATTCTACATCATATAATTGTAACTCCTTAAATAGTGAATGTAATGTGATTGTTATTTATGCCATTTTGCCTCCCAGGAAAGAAGGTTTTTTTAGCTGTTTGGCAAAGAACAATTATGGATACTCGTTATTTTTTGCTGCAAACACCTAGCTTCTAGGGTCTTGAGAATTTTGTTATCCAAACTTGATTTGAGCTGCTGATCTGTGTTATTGTTGATACTTCCAAAAATCTACACAGGATCAGCATTGACAATGCCAGAGTAAAAGAAATACAGCATGTCCAGGCTCTAGCCTCTAGTTCACATCAGAAAAACAATGAAACACAAGATGTCCGGGCTCTAGCCTCTAGTTCACATCAGAAAAACAATCTTTGTAATTTAAAAATGTACAAGTTGAGGTTACAGCTGTTTTCATCCGGGCCTACCAATCTAGTTGACCTGTATGAGCATATTGTTCTCCCCTGGTGTGTGAATGCACCATTTCGCGTCTATGCCATGTGAATTGTAGGAGCATAGGCAATGTAATTTCCCTAAATTGCACAAGGGAATTGCTGACTTGCATGTGCATGTCTACAGTTCTCCATGCTTAACAAACTAAATCAGGATGTGCTCACTATTTTTTTAAAGGATGTGTTCAGTATGAGTTGGTGCTGTCATCACCTCTGCATGTTGCTTCAGACATCAACTTACATTCCCATGTGTCATATGACTAGATGTCTTGTTTCAGAGTGAAGTTTACCATTCGTAAATGAAGACTAGAGTTGCACTTTTTCATGGATAATAAAAGTGTCATACAGTTGCACATATGTTGATATTTCTGTAGTTTTACTATAAAATTTGCTATGTTTTCTTTATTATAATAATTTATTCAGAATTAGGTGTCCCTGATCCTCAATTCCACATTTCGGTTTCTGTAATTCCCATGTCCCAGCAGTGTTAACCCTCCCTCCTGGGCACACGCCCATCACCCCACCACAAAAAAGTTTTTTGAGTGCTCTAATCTTTAATGTGGTTGCCTTCAACTAGCAACAACCTTGAACTTAGACAAAGAATCGTGCTTTACACAACTTTTTAGTGTGTCTCAATTTTGTTTGTAGTAACTAGCAACTACCATTGCTGTTTTTAATATTTTAGTCGGGAAAATCAGTCAACCAGTCGCCATACATATAACTCATTGGTCACCTGTTGCCATACATAAGGATATAAATTTCTCTAAGGAGTTTCTAGCAGCCCTGTTCTTTTGGACCGCGGCTGATACCTTTTGTCTACGCCTTTTGAGATGGTAGCGGATGGCGGAGATGCCAACGTGGACGGCGCACACGGTTTTGGGCTTGGGAAGCCATTTGGAGAATCCATTTGAAGAAATCGTCCTGTTTGTTTCGACTTTCGGAGAAGCCAAATGATCAAAAGAACATACAGTTAGCTTTTGACTGCATTCAATTAAAGAAAAATAAAGAAAAGAGGAAAATGAAAAAGAACCATTATATCTCCACGGACAAGGCAAAGGAAAGAGGGAAAAACCGCGTTAAGAAGCCAATGCGTTTAAAACGGATTCCGGTTTCTGGAAGCCAGAAGCCCAAAGCGGGGCCTATAGTACATGTGTGTGTATTAAAACGGCTTCCTTCCACTAGATCTGCGATGAGGTTGACGCTGGTTGGGAGGGTGCTTTTGGGATTATAAGCTGAAACTGCATACAAAATGGCTTATTGGATGAGCCTCAGGTAGTCCAAATGGGGACCTTGCGATGTGAAAATGTTGATAGAACTGTATCTTTTTATAGTCTGTAATACTAATACCTATTTTCGTCCATGTTGTATGTGCGTAAAAGTTTTCCTGTGAAGTAATGCGACAACTCTTAGTGAATGTTGTGTGTTTTAAAATCAAGAAATGTGCTGTAGTTTACATTAGGGAAGACAAGAACAAATGGATATGTAAAGGGTTAACATTTTTCTGACTCCTAAAGATCTATGATATGCAACTTAGCAAAATTGTAAGGTAGATAACAGCTATCTGATGCAACAAACTAAAGGACTCTGTTGTCTTGGATTTTTCTGGTTTTGTTATCGTAGCTATTTTGTTAGTTAATGTTGTCAGTTGTTTATTGCAAGAATTGGTGTATTGTAGCTTGTGTAGGTGATAGTAAATAGTAATTGCTAACGTTAGAAATTTTGGGTATTTGCTCTTGTTATTAAAGCTTTCGAGTTGGAATCTTTTTCAATAGGACTGTAAGTGGTGTCTTTAATTGTGCACCTAACCCAGTACTATTTGTGACTGGCCTGGCCACATTAGGAGACACCTTTTTTGCTGGTTGTGAGTCTATGAACTATTGAAACTGTTAGGATCTTTTGTTTCTGCTTATGAAATGGAATTTATATGCTTTTCTAAAAGAAATATTTTGGTTGTTTGTTTAGCATTATCTTTGGTATGTCGATTCATTTTTCTGATGTTTGTAACATCTAGAAGTGCATTGTAATACTTGGAATCTTTTGGTTTCTCTTTGGATTAAAGTGAGCAAAAAGATATGGAATTTAGAATAGTGGTGTACAACTGTACATCAATGGTAGTTGGTATAGATCATGGTGGGATTAATTGTTCGAAGTTGTCGAAGGCTGAGATCAGTTTTTTTATTCAGTTCACAATTGTTAGTTTGTGGGGTATCTGAGGTGTCCTGCTTTTAGCATCGATATGGAGGTAAGTATTTTGTCTTTATTGCCCTCTGAGAGGAGAAAGGATTAATGGGTTAGTTTCCTTAACACAGTTCTACCTCTTTGCTTCAGAAACAGGAAGGTAAAGACAATTGGCCTGTAAACAAAATGATGTGATTATGTCATCACACAGTGTAGAAGTGATTTGATGATTTTTGTCTAATTAGTCCTTTGCCTTGCATCTTTATATCTTTTTTCACTGATTTGTTTATTCATTGACAGGATGAGAAGGAAGTTTCGACGGCTACAGAAATCTACACTGATCATCAGTCCAGTGTAGTTGATGCTCAGGATGTGGTACATAACGAATGACCTTGCAAATATTTCTTTACGTAAGATTTTCCTTACTTGTACTAACTTAATAATTTCAGGATGACGAAGCCCTGGTGAACCCTCCTGAAGAACTCCCCTCATGTGAGGCACAGCAGCAGAAATTTGAAGAATATGTGGATGAACAAGATCAGAGGAACGTGGAGCCAAAAGATCAACAGTTCATCCCTCGACGATCTTCTTACCAGAACCAGCGTGGTGGCGGTCGTGGTGGTGGCAGGAGGGGCTATTCTAGTGGCCGTGGCAGTCGTGGAGGCCGGGGTATGGGTGGTGGGTACCAGAACGGCAGGGGCGGCGGCGGTGGGTACCAGAACGGCCGCGGTGATGGCGGGTACTACTATGATTCTGGATACTACCAGCAGAGGAACTACAACAACAATAGAGGCAGGGGTGGTCGCTCTGGTGGCAATTCTTTCTACAACCATGGAGGAGGCTCGCAGGGAGGAGGCCATCCTGGGAGGGTTGAGCTGGGCGCAAACGCTTAGCTTCCTAACTATATTTTGTTCGGAGTGTTATGCGAGGAAAGGACACATCGACACTATGGGAGCCATTTTGTTATTATAGAACTAACTTAGCCTGTTATTATGTCACATTCGCCCCCATCTGAGAGTTGTTTTATCACTCCAATGACTGCATATGGTTGGTCGATAACGTGGAATACCGTGGGAAAGTAGCATCAGGTCAAATTCGTTCTCCTAAATCATCCCTTCATGTGTTCATATTTCCCTTACTGTTTTCTGTGCGCGCGTTTGTTCCCTGCATATTTTCAGTTGATTTTGTTGTTGCAGTAGATTGCAGTGTTTGCCAAGCGTTGCCTTGAGTAGTTTCATGTTGTTGTCGACGTCTACAGTGTGGTTCTTGGAACGCCGACCCAACCTGTGCCTGGTAAGTCGCTTGGATGGCTCCAACAGTGCTTGTCGCATTGTCGCTTTTCTAATATTTCCACTGTGATGCAGCTAATGCTGGCCGAGAGCTGGACTCTTCCCTCCTTTGTCTTCTACAATCCTGGCGAGTTCTTCTATGACGATCGTGCACAGGTCAGGTGTTCGATGTGTCACCGTAGCTATGTATATTTCTGAGCTGCGGTTATGTTTGCTATGACGAGGAGTCCACGGCACGAAGCAAGTGTTTATGTTTACGCGTGGTCGCCTCCCTGCCTGTTTGTTTAGTGTTAGGAAGTTGTTGGGTACTTAATTGGTAGGACTTGATCAGACAGCTGACCCTAGAGAACAAGTCCGGTTTCTTGTATTCTGAGAAGACCTAGTTTCGCTGAGCGATTAGACGTGGACAGCGGTGGTGCATTCCCCAGCTAGTTAAACTGTAGATAAACTAGGTCATCGGGCTGGTACTTGATCGGCCGGATAAGGTGAAATGAGAACATAGTAATAATTTGTCGTGTCCTTGCTTTCGGATGGAGCGAAATCATGGATGGCTGAATCCATCATTTGCCAGCGGCACGTCGCTTCATGCCCTAATCATGGCGCTGCATGTTAGCTCCGAGCCTTTGACCGCCGCTTTCCCCGTTGTTTAGTGCTCACAAACCGCGATTACCTTTCCTTAAACCCCAGAGCGGAAAGGCCAAAGCGAAAAAGCGCCCGCCTTTCTAGCTTGCACAGTGCCTCCGTCCTTTCGTGGTGATATTATTAGTCCAGCCCCCAATGTCGTGGTCTTGAAGATGGCATTTCGCATCTCTATCGACTGCATGCCGTAAGCAACGAGTTCTACCGATAACAATGGGATCCAGATTTTCTTTGGGTCACGAGGGATGACCGAGATCGAGATGTTGGAAGTCGGAAGTTTGGAATGCCTTATCGTCTGAATTGATTACACAAAGAAGAGTGACATACATACGCTTGTCCACGCTTCTTGTCTTTTGGTTGTAACACTAACATGCGTGTCCTCGCGTGCATGAGTCCGATCGTAACTAGGCAAGTAGCAATCCATGGGTGTGACCATGTTGCACTACGTATCACTAGTTCAGTACAACAATCAACGACGGTTTCGGAGGCATGTCATCGATGTAAGCATGGCAAATGCAAATGCGGTGGGTTCTTTATTTTGCACCAGTTCAAAAAAGATCCCAGCTATTCCTTTGCCATTAATTTTCCGGCAGCGTCCTTCACTCTCACATATGGTGACCGGTTCGGCTGAAAAGCTCGTGGCTTATGGCTGAAAACACTGAAAAAGCACTGTAGCTGACAGAAACTTATTTAACATAATTAAATTTAAAAAAATTTAGAAATAAAAAATATGTTAGCCCATTACGTATAATACAAACAAATACGGGGAAAAAAGAACCGGCAAAAAAGCTCAACAAAAAGCCAAAAATTCAGAAAAAGATGAAACTTATGAATAGTGAAAAATAAGTCAGAAACCAGAAGCTGAGTTGATCAGGGCCCGCTGGAATCCGCACAGCAGCTGCACGACACGAGATCGACCGAGGGAACAGCTAGCTAGCGAGTCAGGCAGCAACAGGTAGACCGCGGCCCCAGACGTCCAGTTCATTGGATCAATGCAATAAGATATAGCCTTGTTTTTTAGGTTACAGCTTCTTGCATTGATCCAGCTTCAGCTTTTGATTTTTTGTTTATTTTTTACTATTTATAAATTTCGTCTTTTTATGAACTTTTGGTTTTTTAGCTTTTTTTGCTGATTCTTTTTTCCATATTCGTTCGTGTTGTCCATAATAAGCTAACATATTTTTTCTATTTTTAAAATTTTTAAATTTAATTATGCTAAATAAGTCACCTTTAGCTGCAGTAAAATTTCAGTCATAAGCCACAGCTTTTCAGCCCAACCGAGCGGAATAAGATTGATGGCTTTTGGCCATGGCTGGCAGTTTTTATCTGTATTTTTTGAGATGTTAATGGACGATAGAGATGTCAATATGAATGGCATACATAATTTTAAACTCGAGAGGCTGTTCAGAGAATATATTTTAAAAACCGTTTAATTAATTTTTTTTAAGAAGTTAAAATGCCAAAAGAAGAGACTACTTATGTTGCAGCCTAACATATGAACAGCAGCAGAACCGTAGGGGGGAAACCCACGAGGGAGACAGCAATTGAAAAATACAGCGGCCTCGGAAAGCTGTCGTACGTACGGGCTCCCTCCTTCCATCTTGAAATGGCCGACCGGTCCCTCTCTTCCCAACCTGCACCTCTTCACGCCTTCAAAAAAACCCCCCAGCTCCCGTTCCCTTCGCGGCCTTTTCCTCTATCCATCTCATCGAGGAACGTGAGCATGAAGCAAAGCTCCCTTTCCCTTTCCCTTTCCCTCCGTCTCGATCACTTCGATTTGTTTATGGAGCAGAGTTTTAACAGTTTTGGCGTCCAAAACTATAGGGCTGTTTATAATAGCTTTAGTTGATAATTTTTTTGTTATGATTAATAGATTTGGTTGAAAATGATAGTAGTAGAAGTGATTTAGAAGAATGAGAGAGATACATATGTGAGACGGGAGCGAAAGAAGGGGTTTGTGATGCGCCTGTGACCCCTGCTTTATCTATGAAGTGAGAGAAGTAAGGAAACCGCTTCAAAAAAACCATATGTTCATATTAGATTTTATCTTCAAATAGAAGCTAGGAACTAAGACAATATGAACGAGCTTTGCATACTCTATTCATTTCGGCTTCTCAGATAGGCTTTTAACTTCTAGTTTCTAGTTTTTTAAATTTGTCTTTTTATGTTTTTTTGAGGTTTTTCTTTTTTTTTTCCATATTCCTTTGCATCGTGTGTGATGGGATAGTCTTTTATATTTTTAATTTTTTTAAATTAATTACACAAAAAACTATTGGCTACTACAATACAAATCAAATCTCAAACAGTAAAAATAAGCCATAAATTAAAAAAATCAAAAGAGCAGCCCGATACACGATTCCCTACTCCCTTGCGTGCGTCCTTTCGCTGCGTGCGTGCGTGCTTGCTTTGGAGTTTTGGACCCCTTCAATTCTCTCTTCCCAAGCGGTGCCACCATTTCTTCCCCCCGCCATCCTCTCTCTCTCTCTCTCTCTCTCTCTCTCTCTCTCTCTCTACTTCAACTGTTCCAATAACCAAGTCTTATCATTTGACATATAGCCTAACTATAGAGGGAAAGAAACGACTAGCCCACGTACTAGCTAGAGAGAGCACAAGCTTGTGTTTTCTTGATCAAGAGGGGCTGCAGAGAGAGCTGCCCCATACTGCAGCAATATACTACCACAGTGCTACGTAGCTAGAGAAGAAGCAGCAAGAAGCCAGAGAGGAAGGTGCAGAAGCATCCAGAAGATTCTAGAAGGTCCCATGGGCAACGCGTGCGTCTGCTGCACCACCTCGACCATCCCCAACTCGCCTCAGCCACAGCCCAAAGCGGAAGCGCCGCCACAAGCCAAGAAGAAGCCAGCCACGCCTCCGAGCTCCCAAAGCCACTGCCAAGAACCAAGCCCCAGGGGCAATCCCAAGCCCAGGCCCAGGCCCAAGCCCAACCCCTACGACTGGACGCCGTCGGCGGCGCAGGCGGGGCAGCCGTCCCGGAGCGCGGTGCGCGTGCTGGAGGGCGTGGTGCCGCACCACCCTCGGCTGCGCGTGACGGACAAGTACCACCTGGGCCGCGAGCTGGGGCGCGGCGAGTTCGGCGTGACGCACCTCGCCACGGACCGCGCCACGCGGGAGCGGCTGGCGTGCAAGTCCATCCCGAAGCGCCGCCTGCGCACGGCCGTCGACGTCGCCGACGTGCGGCGGGAGGTGGCCATCATGGCGTCGCTGCCGGACCACCCGGCGCTGGTGCGCCTGCGGGCCGCGTATGAGGACGTGGAGGCGGTGCACCTGGTGATGGAGCTGTGCGACGGCGGGGAGCTGTTCGACCGGATCGTGGCACGCGGGAGGTACACGGAGCGCGCCGCGGCGGCGGCCGCGAGGACGGTGGCGGAGGTGGTGCGCGCGTGCCACGCGCATGGGGTGATGCACCGGGACCTCAAGCCGGAGAACTTCCTGTACGCGGGCAAGAGCGAGCACGCGCAGCTCAAGGCCATTGACTTCGGCCTCTCTGTCTTCTTCCGACCAGGTCAGTTTGCTTGCCCTGCATACTTGTATAATTTCTCTTACTCCTCTTACTCCTTCCACGTTAATGTGCTCGACATTTTCTGTTTCAGAAAAAAGTGTGGTAATTAATTAGCGCTAATGCCCGAGCAAATGTTTTAGTTTCTACACGACACTGAGGGTGTTGCCCTATGGAATCTTTAATTTTAGGGGGATCTTTGAATTACCGTAAAACTTTTGCTGTTATTTACTTTAAAAGATGCAATTAAGTAGTTAATACATCAAAAGTAGTAAAATAACAATGTGAATTAACTTTTAAAGTATTGCTCTGTAATATGCTATGCCGTTTAAGAAGGTGGTTAGTGAAAATGTTTATCATTTGTACCAAAAAAATATTATTATGCTGCCAAATGATAAAAAAAATATGGGGAAAATGATCAAAGGTCGATACTTCACTGTTCCAAAGGCAAAACAACGCCAAAGAGAACCTTATTAATCGAACTACTGTCCTTCCAAAAGGGGAGGAAAAAACTGAAAACCAGAGTGTGCTGCTCAATGCTTCTATACATCACCATCTCAAAGCTATACAAATATTAAAGCATGAATAAATGGTAAATAGTAATTATTTACCATTCACCTGCTTTAAGATTTATAAAATTTGTATTAGGGTGATACATAGAAGAAGAACTACTCGAAAACACTGCAAAGAACAAGTCCGACAGAGTGAAAGCCCGTTCTGGTATCCGTTCCCAGTGGAACAGTCGGCGTTGAAATGTATACTGCTGGGATTCAAGATAGAGATAGAGGGGGAAAGGTCTATACTGTGGGCAAAATTGCAGCTGCTTGGATGCTATTCTTACCAGATACCCATCGATCCTTCGTTTACTTGGTCGTGAGTAGGTGCATAGTTCGTAGTACATAATCGCATCCACACATGGCGTAATCGAGGTCGGCCTCCCCCGAACCAAGTCAAAAATTAAAAAAAAAAGAAACAGATGAATAGTACTAGACTCTAGTCTAGATTTGGAGACAGAGAGGTGAGGGAAAATATGGGAGATAATGAACGAGTCGCTGTTGCTTTACTTTGACATGTCGTGTTGAATTGATCTGAATATTCTTCTGGTTTACAAATGTTCATACCACGGTGGTATCTTGAAACTTGAGGTAAGAGAAACAGCTGCTGCTCCGGCAGTCTCTCAGGCTACCCCACGTACATGTGTCCATCGAAGGCCCAATACCTTACACGGTCCATGCCTGGAGTTTCTGGTTTTTTTTTTCTTCTGCCGTAGATGTATACTTCCATCGCTAGGTAGCTCTGCGAGCTGACACCCACTTCTTTTCGGACCGTTTTTGCTCTAAAAATAGTTGAATGTTATATAAACACTCCCTATACTTTAATGGATTCTTCCCAGCAAACATCGAAACGACTTCTTCACCAATTCTTTAAAGTGAATTATTGATAGTTTTTTGAATCAGTATTTGGTTCGTGCGGATAAATATTTATATTAGAGCTAAAATTATTAATTGTAGTTGAAAAGAACCAATATTAAGTAGTTGATTAGTGTTGATGGTACAAAGTAATCGACTACAAAACAGGTGAGCGGTTCAAGGAGATCGTGGGCAGCCCGTACTACATGGCGCCGGAGGTGCTCCGGCGGGACTACGGCTCGGAGGTGGACATCTGGAGCGCCGGCGTCATCCTCTACATCCTCCTGTGCGGCGTCCCGCCGTTCTGGGCCGGTCAGCCCTCTCCGCCACTGATTCATTCTCGCATCCAGTTAATGGCATCCGTGATCATGCCAAGACAGAGCAGAGGCATCAGCAAACTTAGTGGTTGCATCGCAGAGACGGAGCAGGGCGTGGCGCGGGCGATCCTCCGCGGCGTGGTGGACTTCGAGCGCGAGCCGTGGCCGCGGATATCGGAGAGCGCCAAGAGCCTCGTGAGGCAGATGCTCCAGATGGACCCCAAGAAGCGACCCACCGCGCAGCAAGTGCTCGGTACGTACGTCCTACTCTTGTGCCAAACACGGCGTGTATCAGTCGTTTCATTCATTCGTCTGCAACGCTTTGCGTGCTTGGGCAGAGCACCCATGGCTGCAGAACGCTAAGAAGGCGCCGAATGTGCCGCTGGGCGACATCGTCAGGGCGAGGCTCAAGCAGTTCTCCGTCATGAACAAGTTCAAGAAGAAGGCAATGCGGGTAACCAATCACTCACCTCGTTGCAACCCTCGATCTGCCCTTGCGTCAATGTCACTGTGCTGAATTCTGATCTTAATTTGTTTCTCTGTGGCTGTGCAACCCAGGTGATCGCTGAACACCTGTCCGTGGAGGAGGTGGAGGTGATCAAGGAGATGTTCGCGCTCATGGACACCGACAACAACGGCAAGGTCACGCTCCAGGAGCTCAAGGCCGGCCTCAAGAAGGTCGGCTCCAAGCTCGCCGAGCCCGAGATGGAGCTGCTCATGGAGGCCGTAAGCACTTGCAGTTCATAACTTTTTAGCAATGCCATTGCCAAGGAATCAGTCAAAGTTGAAACGCATGCGTGCACATATGTATCTTGTGCAGGCCGATGTGGATGGCAACGGGTACCTGGACTACGGCGAGTTCGTGGCGATCACCATCCACCTGCAGCGCCTCTCCAACGACGAGCACCTCCGCACGGCGTTCCTCTTCTTCGACAAGGACAGCAGCGGCTACATCGAGCGCGCCGAGCTGTCCGACGCGTTGGCCGACGACTCCGGCCAGACTGACGACGCCGTGCTCAACCACGTCCTACAGGAAGTCGACACGGACAAGGTGCGCGTATGCTCCAGATCTGCCAATCATTAATTCCGCCGCATTCTACTACTTGTCACTCACTGTTACAAAATGTTCTGCGCACAACGTATGTGCAATCTGAACATACCTGTGGTTGCTGACAGGATGGTAGGATAAGTTTCGACGAGTTCGTCGCGATGATGAAAGCCGGGACGGATTGGAGGAAAGCGTCGCGTCAGTACTCGAGGGAGAGGTTCAAGACTCTGAGCAACAGCCTGATGAAGGACGGGTCACTCTCTACGGCGCGATAACGAAGACATATATATGTTCAGAATTCAGAAATGATTGGGGGCGATGCGATGCTTGGTTTTTGATGCATACATCACTATGAATTCATGGTGTTCTGTTTCTTCAGTTTCTATGTATATCTGTTATAGGCTATATGACTTCGATAGGATATGTAGGTAAATTTGGTGGCGATTTCATACCATTGTATTTGAACTTGTGTTGTCTCATGGCTGTAATTATGTGTGACACAAATGAATCTAAATACTGCAAATGTTCAATGCAGAATTTATTTGAGGTGAATTCATTGCAGAATCTGTTTGTGTAGTGACTGAAGATTTTGATTTCTCTTGATGTTTTGTTTGGATATGGTTTCAGTTTTATTGTGGAGGCTGATTATGGTTTAGATTTTGTACCATAATCAAGCACTTTGCATTAATCGGTCTAGCCAGACACTTAATCCAACAGATTTCGCAAACAGAAGTAAACAGCACAAAAAATAATGGAAAATCTGGCCTCATGACAGGGTCCAATGCTACAGCCTACAGGCTCCACACGTTACTTCTGAAACTCTTCTGCAAAGTAGCATCAAACACTTCTTTTCTGAAACTGACGTCTCGCTTCACTGCAACACTATCTGCCAGTCTCTCTATTTCTACGGCACAACTCCTGAAATTCCAGTGAGAATTCTAATCTCTATCCTTATCTACAAGATTGATCCACAACTTGTCCTCCATTTTGGCTTGATAAAACAGAAGACGAGGAATCAACATCCATAAATCTAGGAGGAACTCCAGCTCAAGACCCTTGCAACTCTTGCATCAAGTTGAGTTACATGTGGTAGACATATGCATGCGCCGTGCACAGCCGGCCTACCTGTCGCAGATCACGCATATCCTTCCAGGCCTCTCCCTTTCTTATCTCCTGATTAGTGTTTCTATAAACTAGTTATTTAGATATGGAAGGAATACGCCTATATATGTAACTCAACATTAATTAATCTATTCAGCGCGTGATATCTCCAGAACACCACATGCTTTCATAGTATGAGACGTGATCATTCCTACGATCGCACGTTTCCGCAAACCCTACATCTAGCCGTTGGCCTTCATCTTTCGATCAATCTATCCCCTCTCTCTCCTATGGCTGGACAGGTGGCTTAGGCCGAGCGGGCTGCTTTGGCCGCCCATGCGGCTTAGACCGAAGTCGTTGAGGATCATCGGGTTCAGGCCATTGCGGCGACTGCCGTTGATCTTGCGCGCCAGGAGGCGCTCGCCACGATTGCTACCGAACGCCAGCAGGCCCTGGCTGCCGACCACACCCATGACATCGCCAACCAATCGGACTATGCCATCGTCACCCTTCACACCCAAGGACTCAGTACTCAATCGTGGTTTTCGTGATGGTGGTTAGCGACTGATTGTCGGAGACTTATGGTATTTGATCGGTACTCGTGGATGATAGTTTATGCGGTACTCGATGATCAATGGTGCAGCGAATAGTTGGAGATAGCGATCTGGTGATTTAGTCGTAGTGATCGGTACTCAGTAGTCGGTACTCGATGGTTCTATGATCGGTAGCAATACTTGTTATTCCAGAGTGTTTTGAGCGGAGAGATGGTAATTCCCAAGTGCTTATTGTTTTTGAGTACTCGTTGAGCTAGCGGTCGTACCGAGTGGCCTAAGGCTGATTTTTGGATAGCGATGAGACTTGCGGTCATGGATGGCCTGGTTTGGTTCTTGTCTATGGATAGACGAGGGTGTGTTAACGTGTGTGTGCTAATGATGGTTAAGTTGTGAAGAACTTGTGCCGGTGGAAAATGTTCTTTGGTCTTTGATGTGCAGGTTGGTGTGAAGACGGTCATGGTCGGTGACAAGAAGTACCGGGACAAGGATGGGGAAGTCTAAAGTCTAGGCGGTCAAGGATGTCACACAAGGTGATCGGGCTCATGCTAGAGCTCATGGAGATCAAGGGTGGTGATTTGTGGAGAAGCTACAGATAGTGCAGTCTAGGAAGCTTTGACACAAGTGGTGATGATGCGTGGAGAAGATACAGGAGGTGCGGTCCCGGTGGCTTTGACATATGAGGATAATGCGTGGAGAAGATACAAGAGGTGCGGTCCCGGAGGCTTCGGCACGTGATGATGATGCATGATGAAGATACAGGAGGTGCTGTCCTGAAGGTTTCGTCATGTGGTGAGATTGAAAACGTTATGAAAGGAGTCCGTAACAGGAAGGATTAGAGTTTGGTTAAAACCAATGTTCAGAAGTGTTTCGGGTCTCTTGATTTTAGGAAGAGATAGAATTGCGTGTCCGGATTGTTAAGGACACGATTTGATATGTCCGTGTTTGAGATGGACACGATTTAGGACTCTAGCATATAAAAGCAGGTAGAGACAGAGTTTTAGTGGTGACTTGGTGGAGGTTTTTTGTGCTAGAGTTTCTAGGGGTGCTATGAGAATACTTTGTAACTACAATACATTATTTAAAGACAATAGATCAGATCTAATCTAAAAAAAGTTAACCAATATCGATGACGTATTTTCTAAGCATGGTTTTTTTGCGACCACGGCGGTGGTCCATTTTCCAAACGTGCCCTTAAACGTTGAACCCAAAAGGACGCCTGCCATGCATTTAGCCAAACGATACCAACAACTCCTGTTATTGTTCAATTCAACATTTCCCAGAAAGATTGGAATTGACAATTCAGCGCGAGTTTTCTGTCAACCAGAGGTCAGCATGCAGTACCATGGCACGCAAGTGTTGAGTTTTCCCCCCGGAAATCGCTGTATTTGACACAGGATTAGTAAAAGTGATATTTGTCATGTAAAATTTACAAAAATAACACCTTAACTATAGGTCATCGTGCGATATTAACCTTAGACCAATATGTGGCGGAGTGCCGTACGATGACTGTGCGATGGAGAGCGTCATTTTTACAATTACGGCTACAAAAGTATTATTTTTGCTAATCACGTTTCAAAATCTATCATTTTGGCCAAGTTGCCTGCTAATATAGTACGATAGTAATATATAGGAGTAGCATAGTTTCTCACGTCTTAGGCCTCGTTCAGTTTGGCTGAAATAAGTTGGCTTATAGCTTATTTTACACTGTAGCTAACTTATTTTATATTGTAGCTCTTTATTGTATTTTTGGCGTAATGAAATTTAAAAAATTAAAAATAGAAAAAAAATATGTTAGTCCGTTACAGATAATACAAGCGAATACAGGGAAAAAGAAAAAGGCAAAAAAGCCTAAAAAACCAAAAAACTAAAAAAGATGAAATTTAAAAGTAAAACTAGCAGTCAAAAACTAAAGCCAAAATCAGCTAGACCCGAGCAATATGCCTTAAGCTGTAACTTGATTAGCTAAAGTTCATCTTTAATAAGCACGGTCTTATGTTATTCAATTCCTTAGAATCCTAACGATTTTTTTTATAAATTTTACATGAGCTGTCACTGACAACCGGTTTGGGAATTTTGGACGCATCTAGACCCCTAAACACCGAAAATTTCATTTTTGGCCCCCAAACCAAAACAATTCCGGATTTGGACCCCTCCCGACCGCGCGTTCGCGAGATGTTGACACGTGTCCCGGCCGTGCGGTGCGGTACCGCGACGATCGCGATCGTTCACCGGTCATGCGGTACTGCATCGCACGACCGCCGCTCCGCTCCGACCGCGCGATGCTTCGCTCCGAGCGCACGATCTCCAGCTCCGACCGCACGACGCTTCGCCCGACCGCACGACGCCCAGTCTCGACCGCGCGACCGAGTCTCCAGCGCACGCACGATTGATTCTCGAGCGCGCGATTCCCTCTGCCGACCGCGCGTCTAATTGTTCCGCCGAAAGCGCATCACGGGCTGGCCTCTTTTGCATGCAGCTCATACACGCGTCAGTAGTATGTGATATGGCCCCCCAAATTTTGCTGAATGGGTGAGGAGCGTTCGCAATAAAATGGCTTTGGAGCTCGCTTGGTGAGCAGATGCATGCGGTGAAGTCTTCTGGTTCGCAGTGGAAGCAAAGACAGAGCGAGAGAGGGAGTGAAGGGAGGAAAAGAAAGAGTGGAAACTCAGATTTTTGAGTTGCTTTTCTTTGGAGTCAGCAGATTTTGCAAATACGAAAGTTGTAGATCGTCTTTTGAGCTTCAAGAAGAGGTAATTTTTGGCCCCGTGCAAGTATTTTTCTGTGAATATCATTAGCCCATAATTAGGGGAACCGTGTTTCGTTAATGTTCTTATAAGCCAATACGGTGTGTATGTTGTAGGTAAACATGATGCATGATGTATTGTAGTGTAGAAAATGTCGTATTTATTTGTTGAAGTTACGTAGTGTAATGTAGTTATTTTTTATGAACATACGTGCTTACATGTGTAGGTGTTGAAAAAGTAAATATTTATGTTAGAGCATTTGTGGGTGATAGCAACAGTAGATAGATTAGAGACAATTTGTATAATTGGTAGGCTTATACAATTTTTGGTGAAGAAAAGTGAGGAGTGAAAGCCGGAAGAGTTGAGTTGTTTTCGTTTGGAATCAGCGGATTTGGCAAGTACAAAAGTTGTAGATCGTCTCGTGAGCATCAACAAGAGGTAAGTTTTGTGCCCGTGCAACTATAATTTTATGTATGTCATTAGGCTTTAATTAAGGAAACCATCTTGTGTTACTGTTATTTTATGTCAATCTTTTATACGCTATGTATGTATAGCAAATCTTGCACATGTTAGGCATGATGTATTGTAGTGTATATAGTGTTTTCCTTTTTTTGTGAACATACATACTGTAAAGTAGTTTCAGTTAGGTGGAAAATATAAAGTTGTATTGTGTAGACGTTGAGAAAATACATATTTACGTTAGAGCAATTGTAGGTGATAACAATAGTACTAGGATTAGAAGCATATGATTAGTACGTTTAGGGAAGAACTATATACAGTGCGGTAGGTGGTAAAAATAAATTAGAAATAAATTTGGTAGATTAGAATTAAAATATAATAGCAGTCATAGAAAGTTATAGTATAGCTGCATAAAGACTGTATTAAGTTAAAGTTAGTAAAGATTGTAGTGTAAATAATGTGTAGGTGTTGAAAAAGTAAATATTTATGTTGGAGCATTTGTAGGTGGTAAATTTATAGTAGTTAGATTAGAGATAATTTGTATAATTAGTATGTTTAGTGAATGACCGTAGTATGAAGGTCATTTGATGGAAATAAAAATGATATGAATATTTAATTTGATGTATGGTACAATTTGAAAGTAAAATAGTTACAAATAAATCGTAGATTTAGAAATACAAAACATATACTAATCGAAACTGTTAATTAGATGGTACAATTGTTACATGCTGTGTACTAAAATGGTTGATTATGCACTTATGTTAGGTACGCAATGGCTGGCATTCAACAATTGTTCGTGTTTTATGGGAGTGGTCTCGTACGCGATGGGGCGTATGGGGCGGACCTGTCAAATTGCGACCGGACCGTGATCCGGGCACCCGGTCTGAACGTCATGAGCTTGTCTGAGCTACGGAGGTGTGTCCGTTCGGCGTTCGATTGGCACACCGCAAGGAAGAAGTTACGGATCGAGGCAGTCTATGCCTCAATGGTGGGTGGTGGAAGGGAGAGCATATGGCAACTTCTGAAGGTGACCAATGACGCCTCATAGGCGAACTACATGGAGGTCGTGTGCAACCCTGATGCTGCGATATATGCCAGGCCAATGGTGTATGTCGAGTTCGTGGAGAGGACAGAATCATCCGCCATGGTTGGTTCTGATGCCGCTGGTGGAGATGTAGAGCCTGGGTTCATCTCCGGCGGTCATGAAGACGCTTCTGCGGCAGAACATGTGGGCGAGGAAGTGGGTGATGAAGACCTCAGGAGGCGTGCGGAGAATTTCCAGGCCAACAAAGGTGTGGACCAGAGGTGGTGGGCCGCCCGTATTGACTGTCATGAGTATCTTGGGGACCAGGTGGAAGAAGAGGGCAGCGAGGAGGATGAGAAGGTGGAAACATGCAGTTCTGGAGAGGACGAGGATGGCGAAGGTGCAACTGGAGGGGTGGTAAGTCGTGTTGTGACCACGGACAGTGCGTACGTGCCGTCAAGACTGGACGACAACGCCGCGGCAGCCCTAGTTCTGCCACAGGAGCAGTGGCGTAGCCAGGATTTGTAGCTATGGTGGTCCATTGTCTAAAATTTATTTAACCGCTATAAATTTAACATGTCGATACACAAGTATATGAATTACGAAATGCAATTAAGGGAAAAAAGACATACAAACTTCATAAAATAGACGAATATAGCTTTCTTAACATAGAATTGAAATATTACATACCCATAGTAGTTGAAGAACAGTACGTCACTACTTCTTCTTCTTGTCAGGATATAAAGAGAACATCACATTAATTTTATATTAGAACATTAAATACATTCTATATTTATGGACAAAGCTATTTAAAAAATACATTTTATAAAGGAGTAGATCAGAAGAGTTTGCTTGCATGGGTAACTTCCTGAAAGCCGCATTTGGAGCAAACGCAAGCTAAGACAACAAATACCTATCTCGGCAAATTTACGAGACCGTTTACACCGACTTCTGTCCACAGAAGAAAGAAGGTAATATAAATATTTAACTTTCTAAAATAATTTCTCTATTTCTCTCATCCTGAAAATAAGTTATGGGACACAGACATATCACTACCTCACTCTTCTCGCTCCTGTCTCGCACACGCATCTCTTTTTTATTTTCCCCACCACTCGTATCCTCCCACTAAAAGCTTTTTTTAGTCATTACTATTTATTTTAGCTAAAAACCATCAACTGTCGTTCAATATGAACATGTCAAGCTAGTCATCGATTTTATTGTACATCTAGATGCCAAACTAGCCAACGATTTTACTGTACATCTAGATTCCCAAGTTGCGTGTCATTAGCTTGACACATATAGAGCAAATTAAATGATTTAGCGGGAGGTAAAATGTAGCTGTGATCTAACAAGTTTTTGCATTATGATCAAATACATGAAGGCCTCATTATCCGAGCGCAGGGTGGTCCGCGACCCACAGGGACCACCCTGTAGCTCCGCCAGTGCACAGGAGGAGGGGGAGAATGGGGGTTCAGCGAGGGCGCACTCTTTTTGGGGCAGTGCTTCCATAATAAGAGTGCTGTCCAGCAGGCTATTGCTAGACATGCCGTCAACATAAGCCGGACATATCGGGTCCACAAGTTAAAGCCGGATACGTACGTTGTGAAGTGTGTCGACGGGTCCTATCCTGGCAAAGTTTGTGCACAACGGTACAAGGGCGTTGGCATGGAGTTTCGGATAACGGTGCTGCAAGATCACAGTTGCGAGCTTGCGGGGCCAGTACATAGACACCGCAACATGACAGCATCGTATGTTGCGGAGCTGGTCACCCACCTCATCCAGGCGGATGTGTCCATTTCCCCGAAGGTTCTAATGGCAGAAGTAGCGGACATGGCGGGCTTCGAAGTGAGCTACAAGAAGGTATGGCGGGCGAAGCGAAAGGTGCTGCACCGTATGTATGGGACGTACGAGGAGGCGTACGACCTGGTCCCAAGAATGTTGCAGCAAATTGCACAATCAAACCCAGGCACCTTCATAAACAAGCAGGAGAGGGTTCATCCTACGGAGAGCCCGAATTGTTTCATTCTTGACAGAGTGTTTTGGGCCTTCCATCAGGCGATACAAGGTTTCAGGTGGTGTCGTCCAGTGCTAACCATAGATGGAACGTTCATATCCGGCAAGTACAAGGGTACTATTCTCACCGCAGTTGCAGCCGATGCAAATGACCAGTTACTCCCAGTGGTATTTGCAATTGTGGAGAACGAGAATACAGATAGCTGGCTTTGGTTCGTTTGCAATTTGAAGCATGCCGTAGTGCAAGAACGCCCTGAAGTGTGCCTTATTTCGGACCGCAATGCAGGCTTGCTGTCTGCGTTGCGAACGTTGCAGAATGGGACGCAGCCCCCCTTTCAGTGGAATGATGTGAAGAACTGTTGGTGCATGAGGCATATTGCAGCAAACTTCCACAGAAGGTTCCGTAGCAAGGAACACATGGTCAGTTGAGGTGGGCCAGGGACAGACCGAGACGTGCGTACACGGATTTCCACAACAGGTTTGAGATTCTGGGCCAGGGCGATGTAGTCTGGTGGCCATGGACTCCACAGTTCATTTTTGACACGGCCCCCCACGCGTTGTCATCTCAGTGCGGGCAGGATCACACATACTGGTTGACGACCTGCCACTTGGTGTTCTCACACTGCGTCGAGCAATACAACCCACACTGAGTCATGAGGCAGTTCGGACTGTACCAGCATGTCCCCCCATGCCAAGACGCCCTCTTGCACACAGCACCCACCGGTATGTTATTACACCATAAATTTAATTAATGCATTAGTCTGTGCCCCTACTAATTGTGTAATGTCTCAATGAACTTGCTGGCAATCGAGGAGAGGGCGAGCGACAGAAGACTAGAGAGCCACACAGCGACCGTGGACAGACATGTGGTGTGACCAGGCGGATACGATGATTGTGGACGAGACACGGCCGGACGACCCTGCGACGCATAGGACATACTTTGAGTGGTATGCTCCATGCACGCGCACTAGGCTTACTGGGGAGCCGCCACAGCGTCCACTTGAGGTCGTTCACGAGGCCGCTATACAGGTAGGTCCAGACCGTCATCTAGTGGCACGGCATGACCAGGCGGTACGAGATTAGTATGTCATTAAACAGTGCAGCATTACGTTTTAACTGACTGTTTGTTTCACTGCAGTTGGACCGCCTGCATCGTATCGAGGACGAGGCTGCGCAGTCTATACACCGTAGGAAGTCAAATACGGCTGATCGGTGGGTCAGTTCGATGCGCAGCATCTATGATGATGCCAGGGCTGTGATACGGACCTTAAGTTGTGGTCGCCACCGAGATGACGTTGTTGCTACACGCGATGGCGGACGTGGCCAGGGACCACCACCCCCCTCCGCGCCGCCGTCAGCACCACCATCAGCACGTCCATCGTCGTCGCGTCCACGCGCTTCGGACCGGCGGTTGGACAATTGCCAACTGTTTGTTCATCTACTCATTTACCATTTATGTCTAACCACATGTTCGTCTTGTAGCAATTACGACAGGATAGCATGTTGCTATGCGCATCGTCATCACGGAGGGCAACGGAGGAGCGACCGCGCTCTCCAGGCCGACGGGGGCCCACTCCAGAGAGCGACCCTGACTCGCCCCATCAACCAGAGGGGGGATGCCATCGTTCACCCCTAGCGTGTAGTCCAACCTAGAAGACCGGGACATGTGGTTTGGGCAGACCTATCAAGGCTTCACATCGCAGGAGTACATGCACGACTACCCGTCGACATCGTCATTTCAACAGCCACATACCCCGGTATGCACTAACGTACTAAGCTAAACATGTCTATTTCAAAGCCATCTAATCGCACTCGCAAAAAAATGCAGGTTTACTCGGAGCAACAGGGCCATGACGTTCACGGTGGGTCATCCGCTTTTCAGAGTACCCAGGTAAATGCCTTGTGATATTAAGATTCATTACAAACATCGCTGCCCATGTCCTAATTCACCTGTACCATCTCAGCAGCCCATGGACCCCTCGTCGACCGAATGGCTCAGCGCTATTTTCGGGACGCCAACGCAAGAGCCCACGCAGTCGTACGCAGGACCACCTCAGACGCAGGCTTCCCAGTATGACCTTCGAGATGCACCGCACTTGCCTAACCAGTTCACCTTCTCGGAGGATCACATACGGCGACTGACGAGACGACGACGAGATTCATAATGAGTTCATTGTAATGAGGCGTGATCGTCAAACTGGTGATGTTTTTTAAGTGCTTGATGGTTTGATGTTCAAAGATGGTTTCCTGTATAAAAAGGGTTGCTCTTAGTTCTTTGATTTACTAGGGCAACAGAGAGATGACAACACGAGACAACCCACATAATAAGAAGGCATCAGGCAATGACAACACGAAACAACACATACATTGCACGTACATGAAATGTAGCAAGTAGTACAACCATCAACACACCAACGAATACAACAACTAAAATACAACACAACCGTACACCTCGTTGCCTATATGCCAAACGAGCCTCGTGCCACCCAACTGGAGAATTGATGAGGGGGCCGCCTCGGACATGGCTGGCTGTCGTGGTAGTGGCACGCACATATGCAACTAGGGTTCGCGCAGCAACATGTGGGATCATACGAGCTTCCTATGTTCACGACCTCCTCGTTGCCCCTCTCGCGTTGCATCTGTTGGCGGAGGTCATTGTTCTCCTCAGTGAGAGTCTCGATTCGGTCCTCCAACTCCAATATTCTATCCCATAATGTATCCACATAACGGACAATATACCGTTCGTGAGGAGGGTCGATCCAGTGGGAGAAGTCGCATTTCGCCATCTGCGGGAAATAACGGTAAACATGGAGGGTCCATAAGCAATAACAAAAATTGTACTATTAGTAATTTGTACCCCGGAGCGTGGGCAGCGGAAGAAACGTCGCCCGCCATCGAACGGGCCATCCAGGACCTGCACGACCGCGTAATCGTTACGTCTGCATTTCAGTCACGCCGGTTGAGCACGCCGGCTTGGTATCAAGCGGTACTGTGGATCGAAGATCTCCGTCCTTTCGAACGAAAGGTCTTCCTTCGGTGACCCAAATTCGAATGGCCCCTTGGGTTCCGACATGGTATGTGTCGCCATGAAACACAAGGTACTTCTTTGTTCGATTTATAGGGTTCTCTGCGTAGAATGTCATGGGACCCCAACCGTGGTATTTATACCAAACGAGAGAGATTACTGTAGTGACCACAAACGAAAAAGACGACTGCTTTCCGCAGTGAGATGACAAAAGATGCCAGCTTTGCGCAGTGACATGACAAAACGGGGCAACTTTGCTCAGTGACATGACCAAAGAGGCTAGCTTTGCGCAGTGAAAGGACAAAACGTGGCAGCTTTGCTCAGTGACATGACCAAAGATGCCAGCTTTGCGGAGTTAAATCACAAACGAGGCCAGCTATGCGCAGTGACATGACAGCACAGGGTCAGCTTTGCTCAGAGAGATGACAACACGGGGCAGCTTTTTCTGTGTCATGAATTACCACCACCTCCCAAGACACGGTAATTTTTCAAGCTTTATTACTTGGGTTTTCATTTTTCTTACTTGTTTCCATTGCTACAAAAATCGTGATGGACATGTTTTTGCACTTGATCATGTAAGAGGATTTGTTTTTGTTCAAGCTGAGAAGGCCTGTGATGTTACAGTCGAAAATTATGACATGCGTGAAACCCTGCGGTGCCTATTGTCTATTTTCATTCTGCTATCATTTGTTTCTGACCAGGCTTTGACACTGTTTCCATAATCTCATTGATCCTACTGAAATGAGGCGTGATCGTCACACTGGTGATGTTTTTGAAGTGCTTTGCAGTTTGATGTTCAAAGATGGTTTCCTGTATAAAAGGGTTGCTCTTAGTTCTTTGATTTACTAGGGCATACAACCAACAGAGAGATGACAAGTATGCTTATGAAATTATTTGAACTACGATTAAGGCTTCATTCCACTATGACAAGTATGCACGCATGTGGGCACTGTACCTCACAGCATGCATTACACATACATACATTAACTCTTCAGCGGGAGAAGACACGATAACAACAAACACAAGAAAGAAAATAGCTTGCCGACAACATAGCATAAAACATTACCAACATACACGAGGGGAACCTCCAGCACTACAACTTGAGGATAACAATAAACACAAGAAAGAAAATAGCACACAACATTAAATTTATCTTCCACTCCAGTCTGTCGAAACGATGCCGCATCCCGACGGGGTCGCAATCCCCCACGACAACTCTCTCCTGCCGAACAATGTCTATCCTAGTGCCCATTTCATCCTCCCACACCCAGAATCGACAACCACCGGGGGCTTCTTGCGATTAAATGAGAAGAAGATTTTTAAACCCACCACGATTTGAATGAACCCGAAACAATCTTACTCACCGAGTGATAGGGGCACTTGTAGTAGTGCCGCCTAGGATTCGAGGCCGTCTGTGAGGTCTTACGTCTAACAACCGTGTTGCATTTCGGGCAAATCACCGTGGGTGTATGCAAAGAGCTGCTGAGCTGATTCGTTGCCTACTTGGGGGGAGTTAGCACGGACTAGGTGAGTGATTACAATGTAAGGGACTATGTGAGGAATGGCTCCCTTTTATAGGCTGTGGGGGGCAGGCTCAGTCACACAGACCTCGGAATAAGACGACGTCACGCAATGACATGACAAAACGGGGCCAGCTTTGCGCTGAGATGTGACAAAACAGGGCAGGTTTGCACAGAGATGTGACAAAAGAGGGCAGCTTTGCTCATTGACATGACAAAACGGGGCAGCTTTACTCAGTGAGATGACAAAAGATGCCAGCTTTGCGCAGTGCCATAACAAAATCGGGCAGCTTTGCTCAATGACATGACAAAAGAGGCCAGCTTTGCTCAGTGCGATGACAAAACCGGGCAGCTTTGCTCAGTGACATGACAAAAGAGGTTAGCTTTGCTCAGTGCGATGACAAAATAGGGCAGCTTTGCTCATTGACATGACAAAATGAGGCAGTTTTGCTCAGTGAGATGACAAAAGATGCCAACTTTGCGCAGTGCCATGACAAAACCGGGCAGCTTTGCTCAGTGACATGACAAAAGAGGTCAGCTTTGCTCAGTGCGATGACAAAATAGGGTAGCTTTGCTCATTGACATGACAAAACGGGGCAGCTTTGCTCAGTGAGATGACAAAAGATGCCAGCTTTTGCGCAGTGCCATGACAAAACCGAGCAGCTTTGCTCAGTGAAATGACAAAAGTGGTCAGCTTTGCTCAGTGCGATGACAAAAGAGGGCAGCTTTCCTCAGTGACATGACAAAACGGGGCAGCTTTGCTCAGTGAGATGACAAAAGATGCCAACTTTGGGCAGTGACATTACTAAAGAGGGCATATGTGCTCAGTGACATGACAATAAGAGGTCGGCTTTGCTCAGTGAGATGACAAAACAGGGCAGCTTTGCTCAAAGGTATGACAAAACGGGGCCTTTTTGTAGTGATATCATAGCACTCCCATCTTTACTCACTGCTACGACCATGCGGACCAGCTTTACACGTAGGAGTAGAGATAAAACGGACCCTATAAATTGGTGTGTGTTGTAGGGGTGGCCCCCACCTAAACCCAGCAGGCCTGTTAGAAGACTACAAAGACCAGAGTAGAACATGTGTAATGACTCAAATACCCTTAGGGGGATACACAGATGTAAGGGCATGATTGTAAAAGCACTCCCCACATGAATATATATAGCGGGATGAGGGGAGGAAGGCAGGACACTTCCCCACTCTCCACTACCACTTCTCTCTCTGTTTGGTCTGTAACCACAACAGTTGGCGCCGTCCGTGGGGAGGACGAAGACAAGCCTGAAGATCAAAGAAGAAGATGGCACCGAAAAAAGCTTCATCGGTGACGGGCAAGGGAAAGAAGACGGTCGGGTCGGAGCGGCGCGTGAACACTAGGGCCTCGGCGTCGGCTGCCGCGGGCACAAGTGTCGACGTTCGCGCGACGACGACGACCGACCCGCCATCGCGACGACGATCGACCCGCCATCGCGGCGACAACGGTCGACCCGCCCGCTCGCGACGACGATCGACCCGCGCCATCAGCGACGACGACGGCCGACCCGCCACCGCGACGACGATCGACCCCGCCACTGCGACGATGACGACCGACCCCGCCACTGCGACGACGACCGACCCCGCCACCGCGACGACGACGGTCGACCCCGCCACTGCGACGATGACGACCGACCCCGCCACCCTCGCCGACTGGGTACCCGCCACGCGACGATGACGGTCAACCCCGCTGCGGACGATGACGACCGACCCGCCACCCTCGCCGACTGGGTCTCGGAGGCGATAGTCACCATGCCAACTCGCCGCCCGCCCGCCTCACCGCAGTGGAAAGCGCCGCTAGCGGCCCTCAACGCGCCCAGCGAGAACTAGGAGATCTTCGTGGAGCCGTCCGAGATATACAAGAGGCTCGGAGCCGCGGGCCGCGCCGATGTAGCGCCGAGCCCACTCCGAGAGGGCGGGCGATCGTGACGCCCCACATCCGGGCGCGCCCGTTGCGGCGTGTCGATCCGAGTCCCCGCTGGCAGATCGCAGCAGTGAAATGGCCCGAGGATTTCAAGTTCCTAGCGCCATCCGGCCGCTCAAGGGCGATACCGACCCCGCGAGTTCGTGCGCGTGTATGAGACCGCCATCGGCCGCGGTGGAGATGATACCACAAAGGCGAAGGGCTCCTCTCGCGCGCGTGGAGTGGCGCTGTCCTGGTTTTTTACCATCGAACCGAACTCCATCTACGCGTGGGAGCAGCTTCGCGACCGCCTCTACAACAACTTCCAGGGAAACTACGTCGAGCGGGTCGACGCGGATCAACTATTCGCCGTAAAGCAAAAGCCCTCGGAAAAGCTCCGGGACTATTTCAAGCGCTTCGCGAAGATACGCTGCCAAGTCAAGGATGTCAACGAGACCACCGTCGTCAATGCAGCCATACAGGGCCTCCGCCTGGGTCCGATGGCCGAATACAACGCGCGGAAGCCAATCAAAACGGTGGCAAAGCTCTTCGACAAAATGGAGCAGTACGCAAGGGCAGAGGAGGACGCCCGGCGAAGGCGAGGTGACGATTCCGACACTAACCAGGCCGATGGCTCGACAGGAGTCGAGGAAGATCCGTCCAAGGATGGCCCTTCGAAGGGCAAGTGCAAACCGGAGTCGTCCAAGGATGCGACCGACCGCAGCGAAGCCCCGCACAAGGAGCCATCCAACAGGCCCAAGCGCGGACAGAAGTCACGGCGAGGTCGCTTTGTCTTCGACATCGAGGGTGGTTCCGAAGAAAGCGTCCCCGCAGGCCGTGGCAATCGAGGGCACCGGGGCCGGGGTGGCCGCGGCCGCGGCCGAGGCCGCGATGACAGAGGCCAGGGGGACTACGACGACCGGCGGACGCGGGCGTGGTGCGAAATCCATGGCCGAGGCACCCACGACACACGCTCGTGCGTCTCCATTGCGGCACTCCGCCAGAGCGTCGCTCGAGACAGGAACCCGGAGGCGCGTCCGCCTGTGGTGGCCCATGTCCAGCTCCCTCACGGCCCCATGCGATTCGGGGCAAGGTACAGTCCAGAAGGCCCCTGCGGATCGAGCTCACGTGGCGGCAGGCCGGGAGGGCCTCCTGCAGTTGTAGGCTCCGGAGGCAACGCATCACAGGGTCATCAACGTCATCTCCGGAGGCTCCGCGCTGAAGTTCACCTCAGCACGGCAGCAGAAGGCCTATACGCCGAGCTACATCACGTGGCGGTATACCCAGCGCAAGCACCACCGGATTGGGCACAAGACGAGGTCACATTCACACCGATGATGCCCGGGCGTGATTTTCCTCACCAAGACCCCGATCATCCGGTCATCATCGCGGGATACGACGTGAGGCGTGCCCTCGTAGACGGAGGCAGCTCCGCTAATGTGTTGTTTGTGGCGGCCCTCTAGGGCCCTCGGGAGTCCCCCTGCAAGGCTTCGGGGGACAGCCCCTACGGGCGCTTGGACAGATATGTCTTCAAGTTTCGTTTGGCCAAGATGACAATGTGCAGACCGAGGACGCCACCTTCGACGTGGTTGACCTCCCGTACCCGTACAATGTCATACTAGGGCGTCCAATCCTCAACTCCTTCGGCGCGGTGCCACACCACGGCTACCTATGCATGAAGATTCCGGGGCCGCGGGCTATCATCACCATCCGTGGTGACCAAGATATGGCCCGGCGCATTGAGCCAGGTACCAGGCATTCGCGCCACGAAGCTCAACGATTCTCTTGAGAGTCGGCACAAAAGGGAGTCTCGCGACATTGTTCGAAGGCAGCTGGGCGGGCCCCGCAGACAGCCTGACCACTAGAGGCTCCAGCCGCGCCGGGAACAAACGGTTAGTCTATCCCTCTTTTGTAATTGCTCACTCGCGCAAACGGGAGACCAATAAAGTTCACCGTTTGTCGCTTGACAATTGATTGTTAATACATCATGATGCAACGAGGGGCGCGCGGAGGCCTGGCCCACGCGCGCCTTCGCGCCACACCAAAGACGACGTCGCGTGTGCACTCGCCGTAGCTCGTGCAGTCCGAGTATAAATCGAAGTCGCGCGTTCGCGTGTGCACCGCCGTAGCCAAAAGGTGACGGGCTGAGTATAAACCAAAGACGACGCGTTCGCGTATGCACTCGCCGTAGCACGTACGGTCAGTGAGTATAAATCGAAGTCGCACGTTCGCGTGTGCACTCGCCGTAGCCAAAAGGTGACGGAGCTGAGTATAAACCAAAGACGTGCGGGGGGACGCCTTCGCACGCACTCCGCAGAGTATAAATAAGACGTGACGTCGAGGTTCGCCTCCGCACGCGCCAGTCCACGGACTCTAAAAAAGACGTGACGTCGAGGTTCACCTCCGCACGCGCGAGTCCACGGACTAAAATACGGGTGCCCTCCGAGCGCTCTGCGGAGCGGAAGGAGGACATTAGTCGTGCACCCGTTCGAAGGGTAGGGGACGGAGCGCGCGCGCCTCTACTTCGACTTGGGCGCCAGCTCCGCTGCCACCCGTTCGAAGGGTAGGGGACGGAGCGCGCGCGCCTCTACTTCGACTTAGGCGCCACGATTAGCGCCACTCGCCACCACCTTCGAAGGTAGGGCACGGAGCGCGCGCGCTCTCGCCGACTTGGGCGCCACCCGCGCCACCCGCTCGAAGGGTAGGGGATGGAGCGCGCGCGCTCTGCGCCGACTTGGCGCCACTCTGCGCCACCCGCTCGGGTAGGGGCGAAGCACGCGCGCTTTCATGCGCCGACTTAGGCGTCGCTCGCCGCCACCCTTCGAAGGGTAGGGCACGGAGCGCGCGCGCCTCTACTTCGACTTGGGCGCCAGCTCCGCTGCCACCCGTTCGAAGGGTAGGGGATGGAGCGCGCGCGCCTCTACTTCGGCTTAGGCGCCAGCTCCGCTGCCACCCGCTCGAAGGATAAGGGACGGAGCGGGAAGTGCACGCAGGCTGCCCCGTTGCGAGGCGGGGCGCAATATACGCGCACTTCCGCCTCCGCACGCGCTAATCTACGGGCCATGTAAGGACGGATCATCGGGGTCCGCCGCTATGCACGCTATCTAGACGGAGGGGGTCCCTGCGCATGGTAGGGCATATCGGCAAACTCGGGAAGCAAACCTGCACTGTACATCTCGAAATGCCGAAAAAGCTCATGTACATTGGAAAAATCACAAAACTACAAAGGCCCGGCGGCATCCCTGCTACGCTAGGCCATTACTCCGCGGGCTCGTCCTTAACGCGCGCTAAAGTCGGAAGCCCGCCCGTAGAAGGTCGGCCCGCCCAAAAGTTCAATGACTCCTCGGCCCTTCGCCACCGCCGAAGGCGTCGCCGGGTCGCAAGACCAGACGTAAGCAGCCGCCCCGAACAAGGAAGCTGCCCGAGATAAAGGCAGGTGGTCAGTTCGTGAAGCAAGCATGCACTTTGTTCATTCAACAAGGGAGCAAATGTTACAACGCACGCCCACACCTAGCTACTTCCGCGCCACACCTGTGAGCCATCGGCATCTGCGGAGGCCCCAGCGCCACCCTCGTCATGCCGCGGGACCTCGTCCAGAAATCGGCCGAGACTCCCCTCCCCGTGAAGGGACTTCCGGAGCTCCACCTGCGCTCCGGCTATCCCGGCGTAGTCCCAGATCCGCTCGTAGAAGAATTTGAGAGGCTGGCGAACGGCGCGGACTTCACCGGACATCACCCCAGCTCCGCTGGGCATCTCCAGCTGCGGGTCCGCCAGTTCGGCAATATGTCCGCAGCCACGGTGCCGAAGAAGGGCGCACACCAAGCATGATGCCACGTAGGCGCAGTGGTCACCAAAATTCGTCGCAGCTCTGCGCGCCACTTCGATGGCGGCATGGATCCAGCGTAGGGCCCGCAGCAACTCCTCGGTGGGGCGTGGTCGGCACCCGACCACAAGTCCCTCGAGATGGACTTCCAGCATTTGCAGGGCATCCCACGCGATGATCGAGGCCTCGTCAAGCGTCTGGTTGCGCCTCGCTAGAGTCAACGCAAGCTCGCCATTCTCCTTCTCCAATACGGCGACTTGCTGCGAAGGCGCCCGCTCTGCGCGAACTCGCCGCGTCGCCTCGGTGGCGACTTTCGCGCCGACGCGCAACTTCTTCGGCGTGCGCCGCCTCGGCGCGACTCGCCTCAGCCGGCGGTCGGGCATCTGGCGGACCGAGCCCCAGCGGCCTCGTGCAATTGCCCCTCGGCGGCTGCGGCCTATCTTCCAGCGCCGCTGCGCTGGCGTACACCGTTTGCGGGGCTTGCCCGGCACCGAGGTCTCAGAGGGCAAAAGTGATTGAGAGCGCGGCGTGGTCGGGCGTTGTCATATAACAACGACTTACCCGAACTCCGACGCCTCGGCCGCCCGTCGACGGCCTACCCGTAAGTAGGTAGCGCCGCTCCTGGCGGCGGCAGCGCGTCATCCACAATGCTGCGCCATGCCCTCAACGCCCGGCGGGGACGGTTCTGCGAGGATTGGAACGCGCGCAGCGCTTCGCCAGCGGCGCGAACCCTCGCGTTCGGCACAAGCTCCTCCTCGGGATAAGCAACATGCGAGCAAAGCTGCGCGTGAGCATCACAAAGCACAGTAAGAAAGCCCGCCAGGGTCAGCCAAGCCACCATACCTTCAGTGGCGGACGGAGGGCTTTGCGAGCCCGTCCCCCTAGTCGCAGGCGGGGGGGCGGCAACACGGGCCCCCGTGGAAGGCAGGGTCCCGCGAGGAGTAGACGCCTCCGGGCTCGGAGCCAGCGCCGGTCGCTCTGGCGCGGCGAACAAGGCAGCCAGGAGGGCAGAAGGGGCGGGTGCCGCCGGGACTTCGCTGAACGTATCCGAATCCCATAAGCTCCTGATGCCCGCCGCCACGACGAACCCCCTCGTCGTCCGATGCAGCTCAGGCCGCAGGCACGGCCGCTTGACCGGAGCAAGCGGCAGTTCCGCCTCAGCGGATGTTGCCATGGAAATCCCCGCATCCGCGGCGTCCGGGGGCGAAGGTCCCGCTGGGGTCGGCGCTGCGAGGGCACCTCGCATCCGCCGCTATGGGCAAAGGCTCATCCCCACGCACCCTCGCGGGAGGCCTCGAGCATAATAGCGAGCATGGTCGAGGGTCCACCTCCGCACCACCGGCAGCGGTTCTTGCCTCGGCGACGCAGCAGTGATGAGGCTTCCTCCCTCCGCTCGTGGTTGGCTCGGCGCCCAAGACGCCCGCCAAGATCCTGCGCCTCGACGTCGCCTTCCAACCCCGATCGGCGTGCCGCGAATCGATTCGCGTCTGCCGCACCTTCGAGAGCACTACCGACAGTAGTTGCAACTGCCGCATCAGGTGCGGCGGACGCTCCGCCTCGGCTCCTTTTGCGAGACGGCGCCTCCCTCTTCGTTGCGCCATCATCCGGAGCAGCGCGCTCCGGCACGGCAAGGCCTAGGGCCTCGCACATGCGGTTTACCCGCCCCAGCCCCGCCTCGTCGATAGCGGACGCGCGCTGCTCATGCTCCCTCTTGGTGTATGGCCCCAGGAACACGCGTGCGGCTAGCTCCGCATCCTCCAAACAGATCCCTGAGGCCAGATGAGGGGCAACACTAAGGTAATGCATCCAGAGCAAGCAAAAGGGAAAGGCGGTCAAGACTTACGGAGACTAGGGGCGCCGTGCGGCAGATCTGTGGAGAAACATTGTCGTCCCGCGCTTTCGGCGGCAAGGCGCCAATCACGGCAAGCGGGCCACGCCATACATAATGTACTCTTGGTAAGGTCACGCATGTTCAGCGGGCAGCTATTCCCACAAGTATCGGGCCCTTAATCGATCTTCGTCGCCCAAATGTTCGGCCGGCGAGGTCTTGAACGTGATTGGTCGGCCCGTGCATTCGAGGCGCTCCGCTCTCCACGCGGTGATAGAACCACCGCTTCATCGGTTCGACTCCCACTTCCGCGCGTGGAATTTGCGGGAAGAGCTTGCCGCACCGACCAGCAGAATGGCGACGCCCCAAAGCTCGGCGGCGTCCGTCCCGTCCGCCCTTTGGCTGGTACCGTGCCTCGTGCGGTAGGCGAACAACGGCCCGGCCAAGACGCCCAGCGCAAGGCCCAGCCTGTACACCGCGAGCCGGCCACGGCGTTCGAGTTAGTTGCGCTAGCTCCAGCCGAAGGTCCGCGACCACGTCGCCCTGTCGCCGCCGCCGGTTTCACGGCTCAGCGTCAAGGAAGGCGGCGAAGACGATCGCCTCCGACTTCGGGGCGAGGTTTCGCTCTCGTCGGCGCGGCGCGCGCCGACATCGAGCTCGGACAGCTTCCGCGTGTACGGGCACGGATAACCTTCTGATAACGGCGAGGCCCAGCTCGCGGAGAATGTACCTTCTTTCTCGGACGCCACCACACCTTGTTCGCCGCCGGATCACGCTCGCGGATCGGTATTTCACCTCGACCGGTGGCGCACCGCGCGAGAACGCCACAACCACGATCGCCGCCGACCGTGTTCGCCACGAGGCCATCGCTGCAAAAAGTGGCGGCAGCGAAAGGGGAACACGGAAGGCGATGCAAGCAAGAGACGCGTGAGGAGCCGCGGCGACACGATTCGACGCCTATTTCAAGCTACCTCGCCCCAATACCGGCGTCGCGACGCCCGCATACCAGCGCGACCACGCTTGCACGCAGGCCGCCCCGCACGACTCCCAAAAACCAAAGCCGGGCGTCGTGGCGATACGCCTCGGCGACCGCGAGAACCAAGGATACCAATGCAAAGTGGTTGCGGTCATGCAACCCGGCATCTGCGGCGCCCCAATCATGAGCCGCGCGTGCCCCACACGAGACGACACGATGACGCGATGACCCGCCTTTGGCAGCATATGCGTCACGAGCGTCGCGCCTCGACTTCAACAGGCGCCACCTCGCGCCACCCGCTCGAAGGGTAGGGGCGGGCGCGCGCCTCGACCGACTTGGGCGCCACTCGCGCCACCCGCTCGAAGGGTAGGGGCGGAGCGCGCACCTCGACCGACGGCGCCACTCGCGCCACCGTTCGAAGGTAGGGGCGGAGCGCGCGCGCCTCTGCCGACCGGCGCGGCTCGCGCCACCCGCCGAAGGTAGGGGACGGCGCGCGCCGCCTCGACCGACTTGGCGCCAGGCTCGCGCCACCCGTTCGAGTAGGGGCGGGCGTGCGGCGCCTCGACCGACGGGCGCCAGGCTCGCTGCGACCGTTCAAGGGTAGGGGCGGGCGCGCGCGCGCTCTTTCGACTTGGGCGCCACTCGCTACCACCCGCTCGAAGGGTAGGGGCGGAGCGCGTGTCTCGACCGACTTGGCGCCACTCCTCGCCACCCGCTCGAAGGGTAGGGGCGAGCGCGCGCGCGCCTCTGCCGACTTGGCGCCACTCACGCCACCCGCTCGAAGGGTAGGGGACGGAGCGCGCGCGCTCTGCCGACTTGGCGCCACCCGCGCCACCCGCTCGAAGGTAGGGACGGCGCGCGCGCGACTTCGACTTGGGCGCCACTCCACCGCCACCCGCTCGAGGGGTAGGGGACGGGCGTGCGCGCCTCGACCCGACTTGGCGCCCGGCTCGCGCCACCCGTTCCAGGGTAGGGGCGGGCGCGCGCGCCTCTGCCGACTTGGCGCGGCTCGCGCCACCCGCTCGAAGGGTAGGGGACGGAGCGCTGCGCGCGTCGACTTCGGCGCCACTCGCGCCACCCGCTCGAAGGGTAGGGGACGGAGCGCGCGACGCCTCTGCCGACTTGGCGCGGCTCGCGCCACCGCTCGGGGTAGGGGCGGAGCGCGCGCGCTTGACCGACAGGCGCCACTCGCGCCACCCGTTCGAAGGGTAGGGGACGGAGCGTCGCGCGCCGACTTCAACTTGCGCGGCTCGCGCCACCCGCTCGAAGGGTAGGGGCGAGCGCGCGCGCGCTGTTTCGGTGGGCACCACCTCGCGCCATTTCCCACCCATCTCGCCCGACGCCGGTACGATGGCAAACCGCCACGACTTAAGTTTGCCTCGGTCTTCCTTAACGAGCCACCTACAAAGACACCAACGCCTCCCGGCGGTGCGGGCGGCCTCAAGAGCGCCGATCAGATGGCTGTCGGGCGGAACAAGGCAAACCTTGCCGTCGTATGCAAAGGTATGGCACGGCGCCGCAGTCCACTTACGGCAAGCACACAGCACGCTATCGTGACGCAGATATGAAGTCACCACACCAACATACCCTCGTCCGCACAGCCAGAGCATGCGAATGTCTTCATATCTGCCTACGAGAGCAGGTCGGGCCCTGCCATTCTCACTTTATGCCGTGAAGTATTCCCACAAATAGGACATACTTTTGTTCACCGGCGCTCGCTGACATTAGCGCCAGACGGCGCGGTCATCAAACGCAGATGAACAAAAGTTTGTCCTACATGTGAGAAGTTAACCATGAACAGGTGTGGGGTGAGCAGCAAGGGATGCCCAGCGAGCAACCCCCAGCGCCAACCCATTTATACCCAGCCTGACCAGGCGAAGAGTCGCCAGCATGGAGGAGCGTCAACCGGCGGCATGCCAACCGACGGAAGCACAAGCCGGGAATGTCGGGCGGCTCACTACTGTGCGTAAATGCACCGCCGCTTCCCCGCATGCGCGCCGGAATCGCCGATGCTCCACTCGAGAGGCGCGTTACGAGGTGACAGCCCGCCCGGCAAGCCAACCGCCATTAAAAGCGCACCACCATCCGCGCGATCGATCGGCTTCAAGTGGCGTGCCCAACCACACGCCTCGCCGACTTGGCGCCACTCGCGCCACCCGCTCAAGGGCGGGGAACGGAGCGCGCGCCTCGACCGACTTGGGTGCTAGCTCGCGCCACCCGCTCGAGGGTAGGGGACGGAGCGCCAGCAACCACTTCGGCATCAACCATACTTTCAACCGCAGCAAGTTAACATTATGCAAGACCGAAGAAGTTCACAGGCCGCAGGGACGGAGGGGGCCAAGGGACTCGGCAACATGGCTTCGGCCCAGTGAAGCCCTTCACCATGAGAGGCTCTGTTGTAGGGGTGGCCCCACCTAAACCCAGCGAGCTGTTAGAAGACTACAAAGACCAGAGTAGAACATGTGTAATGACTCAAATACCCTTAGGGGATACATGATGTAAGGGCATGATTGTAAAAGCACTCCCACATGAATATATATAGCGGGATGAGGGAGGAAGGCGGGACACTTCCCACTCTCCACTACCACTTCTCTCTGTTTGGTGCAGAACCACAACAGTGCAGCATTCCATTTCCAAATAACATTGCATATCCAAACCCCATACTACACCGCGCTTCCCTCACCCAACCGGGATGGACAAATGCAAGAAGAAACAATGGGACAAGATGGTGAAGGATTGGGAGGAGACCCGTGACATATAGCACGGTCAGCTGCCGCCCACGATGAGAAAATAAGGGCTATACAGGCCCGAGTAGAACAAGCCCATCGTGCTACGATGAAAGGTCCCCCCAAAGAGCGCCCGCGTAGCAACAACCCCATCCCGGACGTCCCCACCGAGCGTTCGCCACAACTACCACCTGAGGGGGACACACCTCCCTTTTGTTGGTGCGGGGACGTGTGCAAGTTTTTCAAGTCTAAGGACCGCATCAGCCTAGGTATGCATTACTGGGGTTGCGCAAACTACTCCAGTGACTACCCCAACCGCCGTTTTGACACCGCAACCTATCGACAGCCGGTAACGACCACATGCACCATTTTCTCCTACCTTTTCTCCTTCACAGCACGCACTAACAATATCTCCCATGTATTTACAGTCTCCGGAGCCCCTGTGTGCCTACCGCAAATGGATCGATCTTGAGATCCACCCTGCGGACCAATGGACCCTCGACTTCGAGGAGTGGAATGTCACACGGGACAAGGAGTTGCTGGAGGACGAGCACCGCAAGCACGAGCACACCCTGCGTATACAGCGCGAGACGCAAGCTCATCTTGAAGCGTGCACGCGTAGGGAGCGGGAGGCTCGCGAGAGGGAGCACGAGAGAAAGACGGAAATTGCGGCTAAGGCAAAAGAGGCCGCGGAGGAGTTCAACGCCGAGCGGGCAAGGAAGGGAAAGTGGCCCCGGTCCACACAATAGGTCGTTTGCGCAGTTGGGTAGGTTAGTAGCATGCAGTTGGGTAGGTTAGTCGCATATCATGCTATTTGTTATGCATGTAATAAAAATGTACGCGGCATGTTACTCCCAGCTGTATTATGAAGTGTATTTCTATTGACATAAGCTTATTATCTCGTCTTTTCATATTGAACAATTCACATAGCAATTCATTTCACAATATTAACATACCGGTTCTCAACCTACACGAATTCTCTGTACCATCAAAATATCACTTACCACTTTATGTATCGACCGTTCTATGGTCAATAGTTTCTAAAAAAAATTACCAAAACTTACAATGAACATAAACTATCATTACAACTTCATCAGATTTATTTACCATTTCACAACTACAAAAACAACAAAACTTACAAACTCACGGGGATTGCAAACCCTATAAACAGACCAAACCCTAAAAGTCACTTACTACTTTATGTATTGACCGTTCTACGCTCAATCGTTCCTAAAAAATTTTTACCAAATTTTTTTATGCATCTACAACTTACATTGAACATAAACTTTTATTACAACTTTATCAGATTTTTTTCCTAGCTTACAACTACAAAATTGACAAAACATACACAAATCACGGACATTGCAAACCCTAAAACCATACCAAACCCTAAAAGTCACTTACTACTTTATATATCGATCGTTCTACACTCAATCGTTCCTAAAAAAAATTTCAAAATTTTTTATGCATCTACAACTTATACTCAACATAAACTTTTTTTACAATTTTATCATATTTTTTTTCGAATTACAACTACAAATATTACAAAACTTATAAACATTACGGTTCCTACACTCATTCCCACGTGTTCAATATCACTTTACTTCCTTTCATCCAATCGTTCATATCACAGTTGCGCTCAAAAAAATTTTCATTAAAATGCTTCCAGTAAAACAACATAACATGATCGAAAACTATTATTGCCAGTTCAACATATTTTTCACGGTTAGCAATGTATGAAAATCACAAATACACTAATCATTACTTTACACAAATTTCGTTCGTACTCTACCAACCGAATTTCTTAATTTTAATAGCTACAAATAAATTACACAAGCACTAACCTGGACTCCACCTAAATTCATATTTTTTTCAAACATCTTTTCATACATACACATAAATTATTTCTATTATAAAAATAACTTTACAAATACATAAATACATATACACATAAATACTCACAGTAAACCCTAACACTTTGAACCCTAGCACAGTTGAATCATGCGCTCGGATAGCAATCGTGCGGTTAAAAACCGAGACGTCTTGTTGGCGGCGTCGTCGCGATCGAAGCGGCGTCGTCGCGGTCGGGCCGAGATCGTGCGCTCGAGCGAAGCATCGCGCGGTCGGGCGGAGCGGGCGTGTCGTGCGATGCAGTACCGCACGGCCGGGAATAGGCGATCGCGATACGTGCATACGCACCGCCCGCCGGGACACGTGTCAACATCTCGCAAACGCGCGGTCGGGAGGGGTCCAAATCCGGAATTTTTTTGGTTTGGGGGCCAAAAATGGAATTTCCGGTGTTTAGAGGTCTAGATGCGTCCAAAATTCCCGGTTTGGCGGAACAGAGTACTAGCAACATGCTGAGTGAAAGGTGTAGTAGCTGCAGATAGTGGTCCAAATGGCTTAAAGATTCTTTTTGGGTTTAACTGTAGGTTTTTAGATGTAATTATACTGTAGTGATTGTTAGTTCTTTCTAAATCAAAAACAAAAAAAGTAAACTGAAAAACAGTGCTATATCTTTTGAGATAATGCAAAGAAATAAGAGGAAAAGACTAAAAAACCAAAAAAATCGAAATTAAAAAGCTGACACGTTCTAAGTGGGCTAAAGCTGTTTGGAGTGGGACCATAGTCAGCAGTCACCCACCTAATACTGTTCAATTATTGATTTCCAAGAAATGACGAGAGAACGAAAATGTTTGGCTGTATGTATCTATACCAAACATGAGAATTAGGTCCTATTTCAAACAGCGATGGCTTTTGCTTTCTAGTTTTTAGAAGCCAAAAGCTATATAAACCACGTTAACTTTTAGCGAACTTTTTTTCCTTTTTTCTTTGTATTATCTGGGGAAAATATAAAAATACTTTAATTTAATTTTTCTTTAATTGAATACCTAAAAAAACTAACACCAACTAGTTGAGCTAAAAACCAAAATTCAAAAAACAACCGCCACGGCTATTTGGAACAGAGCCTAAGTGGGCAGTTGCCTTGCTTGCCTGCTGCTGTTTTCCTCGGGAGAGCAGTCCATACATCTCAATGACTTGATTTGTTTAAGTTAATCCCTTGATCAAGTTCCTTATGAAGTCACTAGGCACATGGACTACGTGTCAATGCGTTCCCACACAGCACCTTCAGCAAACTACCAAAGAAAAAGCTAGGATAAAAGCTTGAGAGAATTCTCGATATATTTTCTCACAGAAAATAAGAAGTCTCACTACACCTTTGTACTCGACCACTAAGGATAGTGCAACTGCCGCTTCTTAACAATGACAAGAGGAATCGAATCTGGGATTTCTAGAACTTCAATCAGGATGACTAATCAAGCACTGAATCTAATCTTTAGTGCTTCAGGTAAAGAAAATGGAGAAACCAAGCAGACTTGTTAACAAAAAAGAGAGTAATTCGTATATGTAGCGGGCTATTGTTTGGGTTTGTCTACATCGTCATAGTCTTGGAATATTTGGATTTCCTTAACATGATGCTGCAAGAGTTTGCAGGCTCTTGTTTATTCAGTTTTTATTCAATGCCTGAGATCAAGCTCCACCGAATATGGGAATTTTTTGTACGGATAATCCATTTTTTATTCGAAATTACATAAATATACCCGCGGGAAAATTTTTTACAAAAATAGGCTCCAGTCGCCTAATGGTTGGGCGACTGGAGGCGTTCGCCCAACCACACGGCGACATTTAATGAATCTACTAACCGTTGGGCGATTAATGCGATGCCCACGGTTGGCGACTTCCATCCATCGCCCAACCGTTAGGCGATCGCATTTCGATCGCTCAACGGTTCGGCGACTTGTAGTGAGATATATACCGCTCGGCGGGCGGCGAGCGCGTCCTGTGTCGCTCGGCGCCGTCGCGAGAGAAGAGAGGAGAGGAGGAGAAGAGGAGGGGAAGAGAAGGAGAGGGAGAGGAGGAGAAGAGAAGGAGAGGGAGAGGAGGAGAAGAGGAGGGGGAGTGCGCGATTTTCAGGTAATTTTTCGTGTTATATTTTTTGTTAGTGTAGAAAATTAGTTTAGAAAATGTAGTGTAGAAAATTAGTTTAGAAAATTAGTTTAGAAAATTAGTTTAGAAAATGTAGTGTAGAGAATTAGTTTAGAGATTTAGTTTAGAAAATTAGTTTAGAAAATGTAGTGTAGAAAATTAGTTTAGAAATATTGTTTAGAAAATTAGTTTAGAAAATGTAGTGTAGAAAATTAGTTTACAAATTTAGTTTAGAAAATTCGTTTAGAAAATGTAGTGTAGAAAATTAGTTTACAAATTTAGTTTAGAAAATGTAGTTTCAAAATTTAGTTTAGAAATTAAATATAGAAATATAATTTAGACATTTAATTTTCAAATTTTGTGTACTAAATGTAGTTTACAAATAAAGTTTAGAAAATTTAGTTTATAAATTTTGTGTACCATTTATTGTACAAATTTAGATGTAGAAAGTATAATGTACAAGTTTAGATGTAGAAATTTAGATGTACCAAGTTTAATGTACAGTCTTAGATGTATAAAATTTAGTGTTGAAATTATTGTACAAATTTAGATGCAGAAAATTGAATGTTGAAAGTATTGTACAAATTTTGCGAGTATGACTCGTCTTTGGGCGTGACTCGGAGTGGCGGTTGTATTGTTGGGCGAGCACGTGGACCGCTCTCATCGCGCTTCCCATCTAGTGCCGCCATCGGGAGCACGGACGAGCCGCCTCGATTGGGAGTGGTCCGGACACGGACACCTCGCGTGGCACGGGACTCGACCCTCGTTGGATCGCCAGTGAGCACTATTCCAGCGTTTAGTGCGACCGTTAGTTCGTTCCGTCTTGACCTTCACTTTGTTTGCAGTGCGGGATGCCGGGCTACTCCCTCTTGCCGGATGGTGCAGGCCACGAGAGGAGGATGGAGGCGCGGCGGGACGAGGGCGGACGAGGCGGGCGGGATCGATCACGACGATTTCCGTTCGACCGTTCCCATCGACGGCTTTGGTGGACCGTTGGCGGCCGAGACGCACACTTTCCACCTCCCATTCGGGAGATGACGCCGACCTTGCGGATGTGTCCTCGCTTCTTGGGCTTCCGATCGCGGAGACGCGCCTTCCTACCGAGGCCCCGCCGATCGGCGCGCCGACCGCTTCGGCGGTTCGAGGTGTCGTTCCACCGCCACGACCACCACGTGTTCGGAGCGCGCAGACCCATGGGCCGACAATCGAGGTGGCTCGAGCGATCGGGTACGTGGTATATAAAATCGATCGTATCTTCGAAGCTCTTTTTTGTGGTATTACGTACTAATAACAACTTTTTTGCATTCAGGTGGAGCGCATGGTTCCGCAGGCAGACGATCAGCAGGTCTCGCGGCACCTGGAGGCGTACGTGCTGTGGCTGTTTGGTTGGGTGCTTTTCACCACCAGCCACGGCAACTCGGTGGATACGCGCCTTATCGCTTATGCGAGGGCGATCGCTGACGGCGAGCCCCACCAGGTCAGCTGGGGATCGGCCGTACTTGCCGCGACGTACCGCGCGCTGTGCGATGCGTGCACGAGGGTCAAGCCGAACTCGATCCTCACGGGTTGTCCCCTGCTACTACAGTTGTGGTCGTTCGGCGCTTAAGCGTCGGACGACTGTGCTAGACGGCGATGGGTCGTGCGGGCCCGAGATGTATCCGGGAGAAGTCGATCGGCGACGATGGGTTCTATGTGGTGCCGTCGCGAGTAAGTTTTATCACGATTAACTATTTCTTTCTTATTGACGATCGTCATTGTAAACAACTTGTCTTTCTTGCGAGTACGTTCGCGCGTGCGGAGTCACGCGGGCGTCACGAGTCTTTGTGGAGCGGCTCGACCGCATCACGGTAACGACGACGTCGCGGCGGGAGCCGTCGATACGGTAGTGCGAGCCCGTGCTCTGGCGGTCTGTCTTCACTTTGCCGGGCGTGGCCGAAGCTTTACGCTCACCCGCCGGAAGCTCGTGTACCTCATCTACGTGGAGGACTACGCACCCCAGCGGGTGATGCGGCAGTTCGGGCTATGGCAGCCGGTTCCTGTACCAGTCGGACCATCGCTTCCGCGGCACGTGCACGGGTGAGTGTACGTTTGTGCTAAATATGTACATACTTACTACTGCGTTCGCAAGTATCTCACATTACGTAATGGTTTTATACGCAGGCACAGCGGGAAGGGAGTGAAAAGAGGCACGGACTGGTCGGTGAGAATGCAGCCCTGGGTCGAGCAGTGGCAGGATGCGCTCGACGACCGCGTGGACGAGGACCGACCGTGACGGCGGCAGGAGTACGCGAGTACCTGCGGCTGGTACCACCGCGACCGTGTCGAGCTCGTATATGTGGTAGACCGCCGCCACACACGTCGCGCTCCGACGGACACGTACCCAGCGCGCCGCGCGACGACGCCACCTCGCGATGCGTTACATGTCATTTCAAAGATTCCCAAATGGTAATGTCGTTTCCATAATCGACCATTTTATGTCTTTGTGTCGGTGGACGTCGGTTCGACCTATACGCCGAGTCCAAGACAAGATCGAGAGGCTCGCGGTGGTGCGCAGTGACCCATGAGGAGGGCCTCGGCTTTGCGCGTCGGGTGCACGAGGGTGTAGGCGTGTCGTTAGCCTACTGTCCTGCACGAGGCTACCGGCGGTCTCCACGCCCCCCGCTACGACTGCTCGTCCACCAGTGCCACCTCCACCTGTGCCACCTCCACCAGCGTGGCACTACTATGGTGCACCTACGTGGACACGTCCTCCACCACCTCACCCGGAGCAGCCAGGGGGTTCAGCCTGGGCAGGGCCTCCTACACCGGTTCACTTCACGCCTCCTACGCAGACCCCTGTCTTCCCCACGCAGGGGGTGTACGCCTCCTCCATGGCGCCAGCTACGGGTACGCATAGGGTCTTATACCGTGTTTATCCGAAGACGACATGCAACGCACTAACGATATTAATATTGCAGGTACTTACCAGCACGGCGTCTCCCCAGGCCAGGAGGATGTGGACCAGTTTTTCGCGCGTCGCCGACGTCGCACGCGAGTTCTTTCTCGCGATGCCCTCCCGGTGCACCGGAGATTACACAGCCAGAGGTGCAGCTGACTCCACCAGCGCAGGGGCGGGATAGACACCCTCCTCCTCGTTTTACCTTTTCGGATCGTCCTAATCCGTTGCACCGGAGGAGGGCCAAGCGAGGCCGTATGGGAGGACGCGGGCGCGGTGACGGGGCACAGCAGGGTGACCAGTGAGGCGTGCTGCAGATGCTATATATGTTATGCATGTAATGAAAATACATGAGCCATGTTACTCACAGTTATATTATGAAGTTTATTTATATTTACATAAGTCTATCATCTCTTTCCGCATATAAACTATCTCACTTAACAGTGTATGTATCGATCGTTCTCTGCTCAATCTTTCAAAAAAAAATTAAAAAACTTTTTACACACCTACAATATACAATGAACATAAACTTTTATTACAACTTCACCGTATTTTTTACCGGTTCAACGTTACAAAATTCACAAATTCTAAAACAATCACGGGGGGCTACCTGAAGTCGCCTAACGGGATGGCGACTGCATGGCAGTCGCCTAACGGTATGGCGACTGCATGCCAGTCGCCATACGGAAGAGCGATTTAATGCAATCGCTCTACTGTGCAGCGAGATATATTGTGTCGCCGTGTGGTTGACGACGCCTCGATCGCCCAACCATTAGGCGACTGGAGCCTATTTTTGTAAAAAATTTTCCCGCGGGTATATTTATGTAATTTCGAATAAAAAATGGATTATCCGTACAAAAAATTCCCGAATATGGTAAGGCCAATATGGTGTTTATGCCATTATGATTGATGCTATCATGTGACCTGGAGACTTCTGAACTTACGCAGCATGTTAGTTTGTGGGGGGAAATGATGTATCCATAGCATCAATTTTGTTGTCCATTTGTTGATGTGACCAGACAAAGTAGCATATAAGCAGTGACGTATTGTGCGGTTATATGGGTAGGGAGTAGGGACGTATGTTGCAATCGCATGAGTTTCTATTTGGTATTTCCGTTCCTAGCAGGTACAAAGCCACACCTTAAATAGGATAGACTTTAATCTGAGATATAAAAAAATATCTAATGTATAGTCTGGATAAATTCAGTTCAGTCTGGGTAATATTTTCATAGTCCAGTCTAGATAACCTAGATCATTCCACCACTGAGCTCAGAATGTAACCAAATCTTCGCTCCGCCACTGGTTCCTAGCACGCACATTTTGAATGTATTATGTACTCCTTATTGCACGAATGGTTATGGTGGAATTTTTTGTACGGATAATCCATTTTTTATTCGAAATTACAGAAATATACCCGCGGGAAAATTTTTTACAAAAATAGGCTCCATCGCCTAATGGTTGGGCGATCGGAGCCTTCATAACCATTGGCGACTTTAATTCAGTCGCTCTACCCTCGGCGCGTCGCATCTAGTCGCCCAACCATTGGGCGACTTTCATGCAGTCGCCCAATGGTTGGGCGACTGCACTCAGGACCCCGTGAATGTTTTAAATTTTGTCAATTTTATAGTTTTAAACTGGTAAAAAATTTGCTGAAGTTGTAATAAAGTTTATGTTCATTGTATATTGTAGGAGTGTAAAAATTTTGGGAAACTTTTTAGGAACAAATGACAATAGAACAATTGGTACATACGATGGTAAGTAATATTTTGATTTAGTGAGAATTTGGAAAGTGCATCAAACCTTCGCCAAAAAAAGTGAAAATTGGTGGAGCTGTTCTCCATACATCCAACAGCCTCTAGAAAAAAATTTGAGCAATTTCGGCTACAGGATCAAAAGTTATAGCAGTTTCCGTCTGTTTCCGACACACCTTCAGTAAAACGGGCATAACTTTTGCATACGGTGTCCGTTTTCGACGTTCTTGTACTCGTTGGAAAGCTAACGACGAGCCCAATCCAATAAAAATGACCGGCTTGTGCCAGTCGCCCTCCAAGACCCCGAAAATCGGCCATCTTTGGACCTAAACCTGCGTCGTAAGTTTTTAGTTTCTGTTTTTGCCCTTTTTCTAGGTCTTCCTTTCGGAATTTGGATTTTGCTTGAACTGAAAAGTTGTAGATCTCGTCGAAACCTTTGAAATGAGTATATATAAGCCATATACAACTTTGCTATTTTATCTTTTCAGACTAGTTGTTTATATTGCATCGGTATATAAAACTTGTGATAAAGAGTATTACAGACGGTTTATATGTAGAACCGTCTGTGATAATCTGACCGCTGGGCCCGTCTATCCTCCTCAACCCAATCCTAGCCCAGAGACACGAATTCTCAATAATATTAAAATATCACTTACCATCGTATGTACCGATCGTTCTACGGTTGTCGTTCTAAAAAAATTTCCCAAAATTTTTTACACACCTATAATATACAATGAACATAAACTTTTATTACAACTCCAGCAGATTTTTTACCAGTTTAAAACTACAAAATTGAAAAAATTTAAAACATTCACAGGGGACTTGAGTGCAGTCACCCAATGGTTGGGCGACTGCATTTAAGTCGCCCAATGGTTGAGCGACTGGATGCAGTCGCCCAACGGTAGAGCGACTAGATTAAAGTCGCCCAATGGTTGGGCGAAAGGCTCCAGTCGCCCAACCATTAGGCGATTGGAGCCTATTTCTGTAAAAAATTTTCCCGCGGGTATATTTCTGTAATTTCGAATAAAAAATGGATTATCCGTACAAAAAATTCGGTTATGGTGCCACCCACTGTTGCTGTTGCTGGAGTAAGGGGGTTTGAAGCTCAAACATTACGACGTTTCAGATATGAGTTCTTTTATTAAATTTTAACCCAGTCTGTCGTACCTAAAACGATTCATGTCTAAATGCTTGATTACATGTTTACGTGCTATAGATTAACCTATCCAAGCTACCACACATCCACAGAATATCGACCTTATTATCACCATAATTTTGGATCTAACGGTTTTAACCTAGATCAACATTTGGACCTTGCCCTTTGTCCCTTTCTAAGCTGCTAACTGGAAAGGTATATACACTTGTTGTGATTACGTGCCAAATAACAGATAGCAGAGCTTCAGGGTGCCCAAAGACTAAGAATTGAGTGTGGGATGAGGAGTAGAATAGATGTGATGTAATGTTAATAGTCTTACAATTTCTCTTCAGAATCTTCCTCCTTCTATTTATAGCCATAAGGGCGGATCTGTACACAAATGCCCCTTGAGGTTTACTACTAGGGTATACACGACTTTTCCTTACTATGTGAAGGAGACTCGTCATTATGAGTTAATGATATGTTTTATTAATAAATGATAATCAAATTGTAAAATTAATATTTTCATCGAGATGAATGAATAGGGTGTGTCCTATGGTGACGAATGATTTAAGAAGGCTTCATATGGTTGATCGACCACAAGTCAAAGAAAAGACATTATGTGATGATGAATAAAGTCTAAAACCCAAACTTAAAGTTAATATGTATGTCATCAAGCTTCAAGAGGATGCACAAGACAAATGTATGACTAGCTAGAGCTTATGATGTGTTTATAGTCTTTAACTGATCTTGGTATTTGGTTGAAATACCAGGTTGCTAGTATAGGATGTCGTACTATTAAGATCGGTCGCAACTAGTAGCTTGAACGTATCGTGTGCTGATAGCTCAATTGCTTGCTCTAGCTCTTTGTGGCATGATGCTAATATTTTTGAAAGTGTTTTGAAAATAGTTATAGCTCATACGTAAGTTCCTTGTAACATGTGACTTGAAAATTTGTGAATGTGTTTTGCAAATTATTGGAGTCCATGTTTCTCTCTCCTTGAGGTATGATGCTAGTGTTTTCAATTGTGCTTTGAAAATAGTTGAAGCTCATACAAAAACCATTGTTATATGCGACTTGAGTTTAAAAAAGTGTTTTGAAATTGATTCAAGTTCATGTTGTTATTTCTTATGTTGTGATTCTAAAAAGGTCTTGTGTTCCATGACCTATTGAGAGTCTCACATTAACCTTGAATGCATGATGTTTCAAAATTGCATTTTTGTTATGCAAATGGCTCAAAAAAATATGCATTGCTTTCTCCTGGTTCTGGAAAACCAGTCTGACCGGTATCTCATATGAGGTTAGACCGGCTGGAGGTTAAACCAGTAGCTAATAAATAGGGGGTCTGCTAGGGCTGGCAAAAAAGCTCATTAAGGCTCGAATTAAAATTGCTTTAATTATAGTAGTTAACGGGTTCAAAATTGAAATGAATTTATTTCTAGTGGAAAAAGGTTAATGAGACTCAGCTCGATAGTAGCTCATCGCTAGCTCGAATTTAAAATAACCACTTAAATGATAAATAAAATGATTTTATATTAAACTATGTCAATTTCAAAAGAAAGCTCGATAATAGCTTGTAAAGCTTGATAGCTAGCCCTAAGTCCGGCCGATGCATGCGGTTGACCGGCCCCAAGATGGAGGTTTGGCCGGTATGCAAATGATAATCTGACCGCAAGGGTAGTCTGATTGGTATTTCAATGTACGTTTGATCGGTTTTCTGGTACAATTGTTTTTGTAACTGTATGTTTTTTCAAAGGCATATTTTCTTGAAACTTCGACTGGCGGTCAAATTGGTACTTTTGTGGTCAAACCAGAACTGGTAATCAGACCGACTACTGTGAGGGCGGTCTGACCGAAAGCTCTCATAATGGCTAGTTTTATAGCTGTTGGAGAGGCCGCAATAGTACTGGCCATGTGTTAGTGGTAGTACTGTGTATGTATATCTCCTTGTGACCAGTTGGGATATGTGGCTAGTTCCATTCTTTCATCCCTTGAGTTGAGTGGAAGTTCTCTCCTCTATTTGTGCATGTATTGCACTTAAGTGAGTTTTGAAGAGGTATAACCTTGTGCATGTGTTGCATTTGGTGGTGGATTTTGTGTTCTTTGAGATGTGATACTTGATTCATTCAAGCGAGGGTCTCCGACTTGTTACTCTTAGAGGTTACCGATTCCTAGATGACTTCGGAGGCGTGGTGGTCCGGTAATCTTCTCAAAGAAGTGTGTGAGAAGGCCCGGCTTGTTGTGAGTGGTGTAGTGTTTGCCATCTCCGCAATAGAGGAAAAACAACCTTAGTAGAATTGATGTGATTAGCTTAATTTGTGGAGCCGGTCCAATTCGTTTGTGTTTACTTCAATGTAGATTAGGGAAAACCGGCAAGTTTCCGAATACCACGGTAAAACATCGTATGTCAAATTATAGTTTGCGTTCTTGAGCTTAATCTTTCCTTACAATCTACTTTTTTAGAAATTGAACTATTTATTTGGCAACCTAGGATTGCTTATTTTGATCTAGAATTAGATTGTTGGCACACTTAGTCGAACTTAAATAATTTAGGTCTCATTTGTGCGAAACCAAATTGCTTATGCTTCCGCATTATTAAACTTAGTTTTAGCTTAAAAGTTTTTAAAACTGCCTATTCACCCCCTCTAATCAGTCTCCTTGATTTTACAATATGCCTTAACTGGCCTGTCTTACAACACCACCAATACTAGCTCATTCTTACTTGCATATATAAAATTTTCTTTTCTTCTTTTTCTTGCGATGATCATACAAACTTTTCAAAGAAAGCCAATTCAAAACTAAACGAATTCTATCAAGGTCTACTAACTACTTGATTTATTTTCAAAGCTAACTTTAAAACCACATGTTATTACCGTAAGACAATAAAATACGGTAACCAACCGAAGAGGAGTAAGCGGGACGCGGCTTCCCTGTGCTCGTGTGCCTGTTTTGATCCGTATTCCCAATGCACGATTCGCTGAGATTTAAGTCTCCGCTCATTTGGGTTTAGACTTATGGTTTTCAGCTTTTTTTTTACTATTCGTAAATGTCATTTTTTTCTGATTTTTTAAATTTTTTTAGCTTTTTTGCCGGTTCTTTTTTTGTATTCGTTAGCATTATACATGCTGGGCTAACCCTTTTTCTATTTTTAAATTTTTTAAATTTAATTATACTAAATAAGCCAGCATCAGTTATGGTATAATTTCAGATATATATACAGTGAAAATTCAGCCATAAGCTAAAAAAAATAAACCCATCTGAGCACACTCTTAACCCCACAGGCTTTGTCCCCGCATAAGAAGATTTCCCATTTCTATTTCAGTCCGTTTCCACGATAGGGAACTTCCAATAGCGATTATGGTATGGTTTATCGAGGGGATGGATAATACTACTATCTATCGGCACATGTGTGAAGCTTCGAAACGAAAAGGCAAACGTTCGGTCCTGTGCAAAAGGGAACATGATTACACATGCATATCCATGTGTCCCCCAGTACTTATATCTCCCTTTGATGCAAGGTTCAGTCATACTAAGTGTAGCCCAATTTAGTCCAAGAACAGAAGGACATCCTCGTATTAATCTGCCATTTGCTTCTAATGCAAACATTCCAGAAGAGAGGACAAAACTAGATGTAGGATTAGATGAATGTAATAGATAAAAATACGAGCATATAGTTTCTAATAGGAGGTGGCTGATCAGGGCCGTCCCGGCCAAAACCGAGGCCCTGTGCAAAGTCTAAAACAGGGCCTCGTAGGCTAGCAAAATAGGACCATAAATAATATATAAACAATAATTTATTACATTAAAATGTAATATGTTATGAATTGTACCTATTCAACCCTTCGTCACATAATGTTTACTTGAATATCATCATTCTTTTGGAGTTCTTCGAAATGAAATCTTCAATGATAGACTCATAGTCAATCTTGTCCAGCATGTTGCCCTCAAGTGCTATTGTAGCCAAATCAGTAAGCCTTTCTTGCGTCATTGTAGAACGCAAATAATTCTTCAATAACTTCAATTTTGAAAAGCTTCGTTCTGCTAATGCAACAGTCACATGAATGGTCAACAAAACTCTATATGCAATAGTTGCATTGGGGAAACAGGTCATGTCGCTTCAAGAACTTTAGAATATCAACGGGCCCATAGCTTCTTTTGGAATAAAATCTTGAAGAAACCTGACTCCACATACAGTTCATTAGCATCAATACCGATTTTCCATCTCTTTTAAGAGCGGCCTCAAGATTATCACAGAAGATCTCAAGCTATTATTATCGAATGACTGCAATATATCGGAAGTAAATAAGAAACCAAAAATTCTCTGGTAACCTTGATCTTTGTTCAAATCTTGTTGTTAGTGAAGAAATAGCTTGATCAACAATAGGTATAAAATAGTTGATTCTAAATGATTCCTCTCTGATCGTGTGGCAACATTTGTGTCATCTGGGTTCTCATCAAATTGCCTCTTTCTTTTAATTTCTCTGCTTTTACGAAATGTTGTACTAATATCCATCTCGAGTGCAATTCTTTTAGCTATTTCCAGTGCATCAATAGGACTTGGGCCGAAAAATAGAGACCAGGCCTATATAGTATTGGGCTGTACACAGGATATTGGGGGCCCCTGGAAATTGGGGGCCCTGTGCGGTCGCACAGGCCGCACTTGCCCAGGGACGGGCCTGGGCTGATGCCATCGCATTGACGACGGTCGCCGGCGAGAGTCATTCCTTCCCTCCTTTCTTTCTGAAGTCCTCCAATGGAAATGTCGTTTCTTTGGAGTGGACACACCATATAAGGTGAGTTCTTTTAAACTAATGACTTATATCTTTATGGATTAAATATTTAAATTCTGATTATTCGTGAGAGGCAGTACGCAGAGAGAAATAGTTGTATACGATTTTGATCAATACAGCTGAACTCAGTACACTTTTTACTATAATTTTCCTATTAACCCATTTAAAAATACACCACTTAAAAAATTAATTACTATAAATAATATAAACATAAACCAAATTTAAACTAAAAAAATTGGTCATGAACCCTAGCCAGTGGTAAGAGGAAACACGCGCACAGCCACAGGGAAGCCCCGTCCGTCTAAGTGACCCTTCGTAATGGCACCGAAAAGCGACTTTTGTCACCACGCTTCAACTGTATTACAATAGACCACTGATTGGATGACCGCAGAAGATCCCATCACAGCATAAATACCTTTTTTCCCAACCCAGTTCTCCGCTTTAGGTCTCGCACATTTTGACTTAAACTTTGATATGTGACTTAACTTTTACTATTCTAAATTTCATCTTTTTATAATTTTTTGTTTTTTAAAGTTTTTTTGCCGGTTCCTTTTATCAGTATTCATTTATATTATCTGTAATGAGCTAATCTGTCTTTTTTATTTTTAAGTTTTTTAAAATTTAGTTACGTCAAATAAGCAACAATCAGCTATAATATAATTTTAACTAGTTACAGTATAATTTCAACCATAAATCAGTTTATTTCAGACTAGACCAACTGAGTGACATCTTATATTCCCTACTTTTTTTCTATGTCTCTTTTTAATTTCAATTTTTTGTTGTTTTCTTCCAGCTTCTTCTGTTCGTGTGGGCCGCGTGGAAACCCACACTCTCCTCCTACATCCCCACCACCTCTATCCACTTCAGAGGAGAATTTTGTTGAGGAACCGACGCTGGAGACCAGTCCGAGCGATTCCTCTGCTTAGAACAAGAACGAATCAATCACAGAATCACAGAATAATAGATTGAACACAGAGAGGTAGAGAGAACTCCTGGTCTTTCTTTATTGCTTTAGATTGCATCGGGTACATAATGAGGGGGTCTAGGTCCCTATTTATAGTCTACGGTGGGGTGCCCAATTAGATCGGGACTCGGATAGAGTCCAGTTTCCTAACACTCCCCTTGGGCACTCACCCAACATGCTCATGCCTCGTCAAAACTCCATAAAACCCAGTGGGAAAAATTTGGAGAAAGAGTACATGATACATGTGATCTTTGCGATGCACGAATTGCCTCGTTAAAAACCTTGGTCGAGAAACTTCATGGAAAACTCGTCAAGGAAAAAGAGTACAATTCACCCAAATTCATTTAGTCTGCAAGACTTTATTTTTGGGTACTTAATCTTCATGATCAAGATTTATTAGCGGGCTTGTGAGAATTCTCCCCAATTCTCGCACTTCTCTAAGTCTCATCATTCCAATTCCACGCACGCACCTTTCAAAGCTAGATGCGGGGTGACTTAGTGAATAAATCTGCGAGATTTTCACATGACTTAGTATGCGATACTTTAATCTCGTCCATCGTTTGCAATTCATGTGCATAGAAGAACTTGGGGTTGATATGCTTTGTGAGATGACTCTTCACATAGCCCGTTTGCACTTGTGCAACGCAAGCGGCATTATCTTCATAGATAATTGTGGGGTTTGCACAATGTTCATCCCATATGATCGCTGGATGTGGTGAACCATTCGGCGGAGCCAAGCGCACTCTCGTGCGGCTTCATCTGATGCTATAATTTACGAGTGGTTCGTCGAAGTAGCTACGGGCTTTGCTTAGACGATTTCCATGAAATTGCGGTTCCACCACACGTAAATACATAGCCTGTTTGTGACTTAGCGGTATGCGGTCCGATGGATACCCAAAGATCTGCATAGCCAATCAAGTTCAAATCTTGATTCTTTACGTAAAACAATCCGAGGTCTTTGCTACCTTGGAGGTATCGGAAAATATCCTTTATGCCCCGCCAATGCCTTTTGGTGGGCTCTGCACTATACCTTGCTAAGAGGTTCACGGCAAATGCAATGTCCGGTCTAGTGCGGTTTGCTAAATACATGAGTGCTCCCACTGCACTCAAGTATGGGAATTCCGGTCCCAGACTTCCTCCCCTCTTCCCTTGGTCGGAAAGGATCTTTTTCTTGCTGTAAAGACCTCACCATCATCGGTACTTCGAGGAAATGCCTTCTCAAAGCCAAACCTTTCAAGCACCTTCAGGTGTAGGTCGTGATGTACCAAGACTCCTTCAGGACATGCTCAAGCTGCAGCCTAAGCAAAACTTGGTCTTGCCCAAATCTTTCATTTCAAATTCGACTCCAAGTAGGAGCTTGCTTCTTTTATGTCTTGGTGTCCCGATGATATTCAGATCATCTACATACAGAGATTATACTGAATCCATTATGGGATCGCCGTATAAATACACAAGGACAGTCTTCATTGTTCGTGTAGCCTTTCTTGCGAGAAAGTCGCTCAGCGATTATACCACATTCTTCCAGATTGTTTCAATCCATACAGGTGACTTTCTCGAGTTTCACATCGTATAGATTTCTATTTGCTCTGTCTTGGTTCGGAGAGGAATTCCTTGAGGACTTTCATGTAAATCTCGAATCTAAGTTACCGTAAGGTATGCAAATCACAACATCCATCAATTTTATTTCTAAATTCAAGTTCACTGCCATTGAGATCAAGTATCTAAAGGTAATTCCACTCATGACTGGGGAGTAGGTTTCTTCATAATCAACTCCAGGACGTTGAGTGAAACCTTGGGCTACCAGCCTTGCTTTGTATCTCACTACTTCATTTCTTTCATTTCTCTTTCGAACAAATACCCACTTGTGCCCAACGGGGTGTATGTGGGGAGGTGTGCGGCATACGGGCCCAAACACCTCTCTTTTATTCAGAGATAGCAATTCAGTTGCTATTGCCTTCTTCCAATCTTCCCAATCTGATCTTTTCTTACATTCAATGAGCGATGCAGCTCGGGATCAAGATCGATGATGGTGGCAATTTTCTTTGCAAAGTAGATATCGATATTAGCCGTTGTCCTATTCAGGACTCTCCGTGTGCACATAATTTATAGCTATTTCTTCATGAGTTGCTTCTTCCGAGCGATTGCTTCGCTAGAGCTTTACCTTGCACATCGCTTCTTTCAATTGCGGTGGCAAGTCCTTTAGTTTTTCGGCTCCGATGTGTGCGCACACATCCATGCCGATGGGGATATTCAGATCCGGTATGCCCTTTTCGAAGGTGTCATACTTGTGTCAGTCTCAACCGCTCCCCTTCTCATTCGGGGACTTCAATGATCGGTGTGATAAATCCCTTTTATCCTTTTTCGCCAAAGCGTCCCGGTTACTAAGGATTCGAGGAACCGGAGTTCTCGTCCTCATTTTTTTACGAGGCCTCGGGGCGAGATTAGGATACCTTACGCTTTCTTTGGTATTTCAACCCTCTCCTGCGGTGCGTGCGAGCACATGCGACTTAGTCACGCTCTTCAAATCACTAAAGTGATCAGCAGTTGATTTGCTAGTTCTTGCAAATCGATTGTCTTCTAGACTTCTCTTGTCTTACGGACTTCTCTATTTGCTTCACTAATGTGCGGGTCATCCGCATGGATTCCGTAGCTTGCCACGTAATTTTCCGACATTCGCATCAAGGGTTGATTTCCTCCCTAATGTTGGGAAATTTTCTGGTGACACTTGCGCTAATTGCATAGGTGAATGGATGTTGTAGGCCAAAAGTCTAAGGTTGATGAGATTCACGCATGGAGGATCGCGTGTCCCCAACATGTAGCCGGAAATTACAATTATGCAAGAGGGTCGGGCAATAAATTTAATTCTTTTAATTGAAGCCTCTGCCAAACCATTCGGATATGGACATGCGATGCAGAGTGCTCAACCGCAATTCCCATCGTCATGCAATAATCATCAAATGCCTTGAAGTAAATTATTGGCGTTGTCCATTCGGATGGACTTGATATGATGATCTGAAACACATTTACGATGCGAATGATCTGCGAGATCAATTTTGCACAGCGTGGTTTCTTGTGGACAACAAACCCACATATGACCACTTCAAGAAGCGTCAATGAGCACCATGAAATACTTAAACGTCCCCGAGGCGGGTTGAATGGGACCGCAAATGTCTCCTGGATGCGTTCGAGAATGCAGGACTTCATCCTTCACTTTCAGAGTGGAGGTCTAGTTATTAGTTTCCGTGGCACATACAGGCACACAAAATCTTCATGATTCGGGAAATTCTTTTCATTCATATTATGCCCATGTGAGTTGTTTATTATGTTTCTCATCATCCTAAGACTTGGGTGGCCTAATCTGTCATGCCGAGACGAAGAGTTGAGCTTCTAAATACCGTCTTTAGGGCGATTGCAGCTGCAGCGCTTTAATGTTGGTATAATATAGCCCAGAAGATTTTGTAATACCCTTTTCTATTCTCTTCAGCCGTAATGAGCGGTATTCCTTACCGTACTCTTCTTGATCTCAACGTGGAAACCATTTGCGCGGATATTCTTAAAATTTAGGAGAGTTCTAGTCGATTCGGATACAATAAGGTTTCTTCAATAACCAAAGTTGTGCCCATTATGGCTCTTCTGAACCAATTATACATGTATCGCTTAGCGCGATTGTCGTAAAGGTCGCTAGTGCTCTTACGGATCAACTGAAATACTTAATCTCTCTTAAGATGGTATGCGTTGTGCATTTGCTAAGCACACTTCCTTTATAGGGCGCTACACGTGTTCTAATATAGGGTATTTTATTAACATGCATGAGAAGGCAATCAACACATAAATAAGATACTCCAATATCAGAACATATCATGCCATCATAAACTGAATAAATGAATGAATTCTTCAAATATCATCCAACCATCACGAGAAGGTAACAATTCTTAAGTACCATCCATGCAAATTATAATATATTCTTTCACACAAAATAAATGACAATTAAAGTCGAAATGCATTCAGTGCACTGGACTTCTTCTGCTATTTTCTCAGGGTGACATTCTCTTTAAGAGAAATCATGACGGTGGTCGCTTCTAGGTCGAGAGGGTCTTTCTTGTCATAATGGTCTCAAACACCATCGTGTGAGACGTTGCTCGAATGCTCCCCTCAACCGATGCAGAGTGGGCTTCATGTGCCCTTTGCCATCCCGTTTTGGCTTGATAGCCTTATTCTCACGTGGAGCATCTGATTTGCCGTTCTGGGCTGCGGTCTTACCCTTCCTTCCCCTTTTCTTTATCAAGGGCTTTCGCGCCTTGTTGCTCCCGGCGTTGGCTTCACGGCCAACGGAGCTCCCAGGTGGCTGAGTGACATAGTTTTTACGGAGAACTTTGTCCTGAGCCTCCGCAACTTGCATCATATCAATCAATTCGGCGTATTCCTCGTAGCCGTCTTAACGATAATTGTATGCAGATTGTATTGCATTGGGGTGGAAGGATTTTCTCAATTTTCTGTATTGGGGTACAAATCCTGTGCAAAGCAGAATTGTATTCCTCGACCGTCTTAAATTCAGCAAACCTCAGTCTGATCCACTCTTGCTCTGCTTGAGAAAGAATGGTGTACTTGAGCTACTCAAGCCGCTTCTCGAGTGCGGTCGAGAGTGCTAGCGTGTTCTTCTCCGCCATATACTCATTCTTGTGAGTTGGGCGAGGTGGAGCTCGAGAAAATGAAGTACCGATCATTCTCCTCGGTGTGGGTTGAGCGTCTTTACGTCAAGCAATCCAATAGGCTGCGCGAGCTTCGGCCCCAAGTACAATCTCGACATCGATGCCCATGTCGATAGATTTGGCCATCTTTGGGCGACTCCTCGAACTCCCGTTCGTGATGCTAGTCATCTAAATGTGTATAAGTCTCTGTGGTAGACATGCACGAATAATTCATCATGGTAAATAAATGGTACAAAAGTTTCTCGAATGTTTGAATTTTCTATGCATTTTCTATAAATTTTCTTGCTAATTCAATGATTAAAAGCAATTTTCAGTAATTACAATTAACCAAAACAGTAAATAAATACTGAAAATACAGAGAATAATAATGGCATAAATAAATAAGCTTCAAATGCTAAAAATAATTCAAAATTTGGATTCCCGAGGCCCTTTTATGCTAAAATATGAAATTTCAGCAAATTCTGCACTTTCTGGGGGTTTATGCGCAAAATTTCAGTTCAGAGAAAAATTCGCACAATTTTCTGATTTACCGAGGGGTTTTCTGCAAAATTCTGGACCCGCTCGTAAATTTAAGGGCTTATTCGCAATTTTCGGAATTACGAGGCCTTCCCTGCAAAATTTCAGGACTTGTATGGAAATTGCAGGACCTTTCGGTAAAATTCAAAACTCGGAGGGGGTTTTTGTAAAATGCCCTGCGCCCACAGGCTCCCCTTCTTTTTCTTTTTCTCGGCCCTTTTGGCTCCCGGCCCACTCGCCTTTCTGGCCCGTTAGGCCCACCCGATCGCTTAAGGGGTGGGGTTTAGGGTTTCCCCCCCACCCCCACTTGCTTGGCGCGGCGGCGCAGGCGCGCGCACGCTGCAGGTCGTGGTGGGTGCGGCACAGCGAGGTCGGGGCGTCGCGCTGCCGAGGCGGCGACGGAGAAGCGGCCTCCGACGGCGGTGGCGCGCGACGGCTACATCCACCGGCGGCGCGCCATTCGGCGCGGCGGCATAAGCGGGAAACCAAGGCGGCGACGCAGCGGCGCCATTCGAGCGCGCGCGGCGGCACGGCGCTGGTGGCACGTGGCGAGCCCGTGCGCGATCGGCCGGCGGGAGATGCCGCCGTCTTTGGCGGAGGCGGCTCAAGAGGGTGACGCGGAGACTGCGACGCTGCGGCAGCGGCACACACGGCGGCGGCGCAAGGCGCTGCGCGTCGCGGCGCATGGACCGGAAGCGCGAGGCGAGCGCGTCGCGTCGCGGTCGGCAGCGTAAGGCGATCCGGCACGGCCGCGGCGGCGATGCTCAAGGCGGCTGCGGGAGGGCGGCGGCGGTGGTTGCCGTATCGCGGCGACAACTCGGCGGCGGCCATCTGCGGCGGCGGCCGGCGGCGGCTTCGGCGGCGGCGGCGACGGCCGGCCATGAGGTTCGAGGCAAGCGCGGCCGCGCGCGGGGAAGGTGGCCGCGCCGTTCGGGCGCGGAGGCGAGGAGACGGCCGCGCGTATTCGTGCGGGAGGCGAGGCGGCGGCCGTCGTGCGTGTCGCGGCGCACCGGCGCCGGAGGCCTTCGGCGGCGCTATGCGAGCGCGCTACGGCTGCGAGTCTTTGCCGAGCGGCGGCAAGCAATGCCGTCGCGGGTGGTGCAAAGCGGATGGCGGCGGGCGGCGACATCGTGATGACACCTCGTGACGGAGGCGCGGCGTCGCGGCCGGCGACCAATAGTTGATCGCGTCGAGCCAATCGCGCTTTGCATGTAGTGGCCATACTGAGGCCAAAACAAATTTCTTCGCGCGTGCGTGCAAAACTAAACAGAGGTCATGCATAATTTCCGTGCGCTTTTCTTATGCAATCTTCAAACGAAAACGATGCATAAAATTAATCTACGATGCAATCAACATCTACCCGTTTTAGTAATCTACCGATCGACATTGTGCCGCGATTTCAGATCGCTCGCGGTAGATTTAGGGCGGATTTGCATCGTTCTACAAGACAATCAACATCTACCCGTTTCTCAATCTACCGATCGGCATTGTCGCGACTTCAAGTCTGCTCGCGGTAGATTAGGCGGATTTGCACCGTAGAATTTCAATCTAGAACGCGAAAAGAAAATCTGATTCAAAAGCGATCTAGAAAATTCAATCGTGCCGATGATTACCTCGTTCACCGGAGCGAAGTCGTCGCGATAACGTGTTGAGGAACCGACGGAGAGACCATCCGGCGATTCCTCCGCTTAGAACAAGAACGAATCAATCACGAATCACGAATAATAGATTGAACACGAGAGGTAGAGAGAACTCCGGTCTTTCTTTATTGCTTTAGATTGCATCGGTACATAATGAGGGGGGTCTAGGTCCCTATTTATAGTCTACGGTGGGGTGCCCAATTAGATCAGGACTCTGGATAGAGTCCAGGTTTCCTAACAAATTTCATCGGTTGCTCGCAGTCTCTCTCACACACAAAGAAGGCCCTGTATTTCACAAAGAAGAGCAGAACAGGAGAGAGAAAGGCAGACTAGTTCGGGGGAGATTAGAGGGGGGTGCCTCCATGGCCGACAAGGAGGGAAGCCTCGACGCCGTCCTCAAGGAGTCCGTCGACTTGGTAACAACAACCTGCTCTTGGGACGGTTCTTGGGAGTGTAGTGTAGTGTAGTGTACGGACAAGGCTGCGTCTGGGTGTTCTCAGTTCTTGGATTAGCCCCCCCGGGGGGTGGGGGTGTTCATGGCTTCTTCTTGATATGTTCATGGCTTGTAGGAATTGTAGTGTAAATTGGCATGTGGAGGTTTGTTGGGTTTCAGCATTGCAGGGTGGCAGTCTGGCAGAATTGATCTGCTAGTTGTTGTGCTTAGTTTCGAGGATTTTGTGGGTCATGCGGAGGAATGGGCGTTTGTTTTGTGGGTTCCTCGTTTCCTAGAAATAATTGGTTTGTTCGAGTTCTGCAGTTCTAGGATCTTGGTTTCATGTGTTCTTGGATTATGTGGGTTTCAGGACTTCCTGCATATGCTATTAGTTCCTAGAGTCGACGGGTTCATGAAGTGCTTGGTGAAATGCGAAGAAGCTGTTAGGTAGTTAATTCTTGTTCGGCTGGCGGGCTACGTAGCAAAAATCGCATGGTTTCTTGATCTTCTTTGTAAATTCTAGAAATCTGGGCCCCTCGAATAATTCCAGAACTCTGTGTGACATTCTTAGGGCATCTCCAATGGGTCTATAGCAGCTATCTATAAGAGAGTCCATGTCATCAACTGTCCTACGTGGAAGATATTAAATGAAGAAAGAGAACGCAGCTCTCTACAGCTCTAGAGATAGTCTATAGCGCCAAACGAGGCAGCCTCCATAAATTCTGTGTGTGCATGTAAGCATCAAATAGCTATTCTTATAGATAGTTCTTTAGAATGCTAACTTTAGTGTGTACTATATAGATGATGTGGAAGTCTTATAGTTAGTTGCTAGCTATAACCATTGGAGATGCCCTTAGAGTACTGAATGATGATTCTTTCTTTATTGTTTTTACTTATTTTCGTGATTCGTGTTCTTGCTGTTCTTTCTGATCATAGTATCCCCTGGCTGAATAGGATATAGTTTTTTGGTCAATTGGTTGCATGGAGTCATGGAGATGTTGATGTCTTGCTTTTATTTTCTTATGTCTTTTTTAGGTCATTCGACTACTGGTTAAATTATGTTCTTATGGTTCTTGTTCTGTTGGACTTTGTCTCTTGGTCCTTGGACTCTGGTTCTTGGTTCCTTGGAATAGTAGTTTGCATACTTGCATGTTGAAACTATAATCATCTTCGCTTTTTTATTTGGTTTCCGTTGTGACAATTTTGTGCGCAGGTTCTTGGTTACTTTGTTTTCCTGGAACTTGTTTAGTTTGTTAAATGCAAGTGTTGCAAAAAAAAATTTCAGGAGAACATCCCAATTGAGGAAGTTTTCGAGAATCTGAGATGCAGCCGCGAGGGTCTCACTTCCGAGCAGGCGAAGCAACGCCTGGAAATCTTTGGTCCGAACAAGCTCGAGGAGAAGGAGGTCAGGTTCATTCAGCCCATTTGGCCACTTCGTGGGAAAGATTTGTCCTTCCTGGTTCTGGGAGAGCAGTAATATTCTCTAGTTCCTTTATGTTACGTGTCTAATTAAGTTGGAATGTTTGATGGCTGCAGGAGAGCAAGTTCCTCAAGTTTTTGGGGTTCATGTGGAATCCACTGTCATGGGTCATGGAGGCTGCAGCTATCATGGCCATTGCATTGGCAAACGGTGGGGTAAGACCTAAGACATACGACAAAAGTTGCCATTTACTCGATTGTTGTATCTTAGTTTAGTGATGAATGAAGTGTACGTCCTGCTTTTTTTAACAATATATTAGATGTGTTATGTCATCATCAGGGGAAGCCACCAGATTGGCAGGACTTTGTTGGTATCATCACACTGCTACTTATCAACTCAACTATCAGTTTCATTGAGGAAAACAATGCCGGCAATGCTGCTGCTGCACTCATGGCCCGTCTTGCACCAAAAGCCAAGGTCCTTATTCTCTTACTTTGTGACATTTCACTGTATTCTCCATGTATTATCCTGGTGGAGTCCATTTGAATTGTGAAACTCATGTTGTATTGGTGGTTAGGTGCTTCGTGATGGCCGTTGGACTGAGGAGGAGGCTGCCATCCTTGTGCCTGGGGACATCATCAGTATTAAACTTGGAGATATCATTCCTGCAGATGCCCGCCTCCTTGACGGAGATCCTTTGAAGATCGATCAGGTTCTTTCTGTCATTCACATTTAAGTCACATTCAGCCTTTGTTTAAGTCATTTAGGTTTCCTCATCTCACAATTTGATCTCTTATTTATAGTCTGCACTGACTGGAGAATCATTGCCAGTCAGCAAAGGTCCTGGTGATGGCATCTACTCCGGTTCAACGGTCAAACAGGGTGAAATCGAGGCTATTGTGATAGCAACCGGTGTGCACACTTTCTTTGGAAAGGCTGCACATCTTGTTGATTCCACCAATCAAGTTGGCCATTTCCAGAAGGCAGGATTGAGAAGACTCACATACATTTATATTTGATGTCGTCATCCATTTGAATCATCACTACATTGTTGCATTCATTATCATGCAGGTCTTGACAGCCATCGGGAACTTTTGTATTTGCTCAATTGCTGTGGGGATGTTTGTTGAGATCATTGTCATGTACCCTACCCAACACAGGGCATACCGCCCTGGGATTGACAACCTTCTGGTGCTTCTCATTGGAGGCATTCCCATAGCAATGCCCACTGTCTTATCTGTGACCATGGCAATTGGGTCTCATCGCTTGTCTCAACAGGTTTGCATCTTTTTGCGGACAGTGTCTGTTGTGGACGCTTTTGTCGGCAAATACTATACACGCCGCAATAAGCAATCCACATCAGCATCCACAATAGAGTCAGGCTGCAAAGCCACATGATTTAGTTATCAAGTTTGTTAAGATTAGAATCCTAGTTTGATAAGGAGAAGAGTTAGAATCCTAGTTTGATAAGGAGAAGAGTTATTGTTTAGGAAGTATGGCCTAAAGGCCTATATATAATGGTGTAAGCCTGATTCATAAGGCATCAAGGAATTTAGTAAAGAAAAGAGGGATTACCTCAGAGCTTCCTCACGGAGGGTGAGCCTCTCTGCCCTAGCATCTAATCTACTACAACAGTGTCAACCATACTATGACCAGACCAGAACTTCTGTACTAGTGTACTATATACTTAATTCCCGAGTTTTATTTCTGCAGGGAGCTATAACAAAGAGAATGACTGCAATTGAAGAGATGGCTGGCATGGATGTTCTTTGTAGTGATAAAACTGGAACTCTGACTTTAAATAAGCTCACTGTGGACAAGAACCTCATTGAGGTTAAACTTGAACAACCATCTTTTGTTATCTCACATCTAACCTTAAAGCACTTATTTACTTTATTTTTTGTCCAGGTTTTTGAAAGAGGAGTGACTCAGGACCAAGTAATTCTGATGGCTGCTAGAGCATCCCGAATGGAAAATCAAGATGCTATTGATACTGCAATAGTTGGGATGCTAGCTGATCCAAAAGAGGTATATTGATTTGTTGCATATGAGAGGGATGCCTATCCTGTTTATTTCATGAAATGAACATCTGGCAACATTTCCCGCAGGCACGTGCTGGTATTCAAGAGGTTCATTTCCTGCCGTTCAATCCTACTGACAAAAGAACTGCATTGACGTACATCGATAGTGATGGAAAAATGTACCGCGTTAGTAAGGGTGCACCAGAGCAGGTATAAAAAAAATGATTGCACATAGCTTTAAAAAGCATTACCCGAATTTGTCATTTGCATCATGGTGTTAGTGATTCCACAAATTGACCTGCAGATTCTCAACCTGGCCCGCAACAAGTCGGAGATAGAACGAAGAGTCCATGCTGTAATTGACAAGTTTGCAGAACGTGGACTTCGATCACTTGCTGTAGCATATCAGGTGAGCAAAGTTCTTAGTATACTCCTTCACAGTGCAGCTGAAGCTTGCAAAACTGGAAAGTTTTCTGAATATGTTTTGAGCTAATGCAAATTATAGAGTACCCAGAGTTAAATTATGGTTAAGTTTCTTGGACAATTGTTGTTCCTGGGCTACTCTTATCACTCAGGCCAGCACAAGGCCACACACAACAGTTTCATATCTTGTTTCTTTTCTCTTTGTGCTCACATTCTGAGCATATGTTGTTTTAATGATGGCTGTTCTCTTCTGTCATGTATATGCATATGTTATTTTGTATTTTAATGGTGCCTGTTCTCTTCTGTCCGGTAGGAAGTGCCAGATGGAAGGAAAGAGAGTCCAGGTGGGCCATGGCACTTTGTTGCTCTCATGCCACTCTTTGATCCTCCAAGGCATGATAGTGCAGAAACAATTCAAAGAGCCCTTAACCTTGGTGTAAATGTGAAGATGATCACAGGTACACTTCCAAATTCCAATTGAATTCTTATTTTTTTTCTCAATTCTGAAACAATCCAATTTCGATTTGGATACCATGCATGTGATGTTATCCTATTTTTTAAAGAGGGGGGAGAAAAAAAATCATTGTCTTGGGGTTATGGTCTTTATGATGGTAAGAGGGTAGTTAGTGTCCATGATGCATTGGAGTAACAGAGTCACGATAATCCTAATCTGCTGCGTGGAGAACAGATAGCATGAGTGTGCAGTACTGCAATCTGTCCAATCAAGAATGCATGGTCCTCATGAATCATAAATGAGGAACTGAATTTTTATCATGAGAAAATGGAACCATCCATTGCTCTTATGTTTTTGTTCAGAATCTTGGGACCATCATCACCATAACATTGCAGATCGGACAATAGCGCTTGGAGTCTTGGACTGCACAGGCTGCTGCCATTTGTTCCACACTGCAGCAGATCCCATTCGGAGTGTGAAGTGACCACTCCCCTTGCAATCTGACTGTAGGCTAGAACATTCAATGGAACATATTAGTGGAGAAAAACACAAGATCTTAGCACTTTGAACAAAATGGAGTCACTGCATTTTTTCGACAGGAGAGTTACTGCAAGTACTGTGGTTGCTTATGTTTCTACTTTGTGTTCATATGAATTTCTTTATACATCGACCCTATACTTTGCATCATGCTCATGTGCATTTATACATTTCCTTTGGGAGAGCATATGCGGTATGCCGGAATTGCATCATTCAAAGTATTTTTTTTTCTCGAACACGCAGGAGAGCTGCGTATCATTATATTTAAAAGGAGAAAAGGGGGTAAGAACCCTTACAACACAACACACACCTCCAACACACCTAGGTTCCTAAAACAAGTGCTCCACAGAAACACATAGACCGACCAGAAACTCTAACCTTGACAAATTATCCTTCAAGAGGCGCTAGGGCAAGGAGGTGAGTAATACCTCGCGCCCCAGCCAAATCCCACAAGTGTAACTCCTCTACAGCTAGCATCAACACACGAGCAACACTCGGAGCCGCACCATCAAAGACACACTTATTGCGGTGATTCCACAAAGTCTAGGCGCCCAAGATCACGAGGGAATTGAGCCCCTTCTGCATAACATCAACAACCTCCTTGGAAATCCTATCCCACCAGCCATCAAAAGACTCCTCATTTTGCTGCGGACAGAGATGCTGCAACCCAACCTTTCGCAGAAGAGAGAACCAGAATTCCCGGGCAAAGACACAGGACAGCAGCAGATGATTAATGCTTTCAGCAGCTTGATCACAATGTGGGCAGTTTGGAGGATGGGGGAGACCACGCCTTGCAAGCCGATCCGCCGTCCAACACCTGTCCCGAGCAATTAACCACATGAAGAAACGACACTTCCCAGGTGCCCACGACTTCCAGATTCTCTCCCAAGGACTGAAGGTGATCATCCCCTGAAGAAGTGCATCGTAAGCCGATTTAGCTGAATAAATACCATCACCAGAGAAGCGCCATGCATGGGCGTCTTCCACCTCCGGCTGTAGTGACACACTTGAGATGGCATCCCAGAGGCCAAGAACCTCAGAAATAACCCCTACCGTTAGTGCCCCTTGAACGTCCAAGAGCCAAGATTGGTCGTTGAGAGCTTCAAGTACTGTCCTTCTATTGGCTCTACGTTTGGGCACTAGCACAACCACTTGGGGTGCAATATCTTCCACTCGCTGACCATCAATCCATCTATCAGCCCAAAAGAGAGTCCTTGCACCATTGCCCACATGAGAGATAATCGCTATAGAGAAGAAAGCCTGAATATTTTTATGAACGTGAATATGAAAAACACCCCAAGGACATGTAGGGTCCACCTTTTGAAGCCACAACACCTCAACCTAAGAGCCCAGCCAAGAGTCTGCAGGTTGGAGATACCAAGCCCTCCTAGCTCTTTAGGGAGGCACACCTTCGGCCAAGCCACTAAGCAATGGCCGCCTTTTGCATCCTTTCTTCCTCGCCACAAGAAACTTCTTCTAATTTTGTCAATTGCCTTGATAGCCCATGGAGGGAGATCGATAGCCATGGCAAGATAAACTATCATGGAAGTGAGCACATGTTGAACCAAAATTCTTCGGCCTTCCTTAGTCAACAAATCCGCCTTCCATCCTGGCAGACGGTCAGCGATTCGATCAATATAAGGCATAATCTGGTTTTTGGATAATTTCTTCAAGGAGAGCGGCACTCCGAGATATTTGCAAGGAAAATCAAGCAGCCCACAAGGAAGGTGTTCCTGTAAAATGTTGAAGTCCAACTTTGTGCACTGAATGGGGAAGGCATTACTTTTTTGCACATTTGTTTTCAACCCAGAAGCTTCACCAAACAAGTTGAGCAAATCAAGAGAGAGATCAATATCACTGGCAGTGGGTCGGAGGAAAATCACCACATCATCCGCATAGATGGAGATTCTATGTTGAATTGCCCAAGAAGATAGGGGCTGCAACAAGCCTGCCTCAGATGCCTTAGAGAAAACATGGCTTAGCACATCCATAACTAGAATGAAGAGCATCGGTGAGAGAGGGTCGCCTTGTCTTAGCCCTCTCCGATGTGAAATAACCTCACCAGGAACCCCATTCAGGAGGACCTGTGTGGATGAAGAGGACAATAAACCACAGAGAATATCTCGCCAAATGAGACTAAAACCCAACTTTTGTAGAACCTCCAACAAAAAGCTCCAAGCCACTGAATCAAAAGCCTTAGAAATATCTAACTTGAGAAGGATGCTAGGCTGCTTTTGTTGATGAAGGAATCTGGCCAAATGCTGCACAAGCATAAAGTTATCCTGGATGAATCTCCCCTTAATAAAAGCGCTTTGGTTATGAGTCACTAGTTCATGCAACCGACCTGCCAATCTGTTGGCAAGAACCTTGGTGAGGAGTTTAGCAAAGCTGTGAACAAGACTAATGGGCCGGAAATCCTTGACATTAGTGGCATCCATCTTTTTTGGCAAGAGACTGATATAGGCAGTGTTAAGCAACTCCAAGTTACGAAATTTACGGCTCCAAACAGCTGAGGTTGCTATCATGATGACATCCTTTATGAGAGGCCAACAAACCTGATAGAAACACCCTGTGAACCCATCTGGACCCGGGGCTTTGTCCGAGGGTAGTCCTGAAACTGTTCTCCAAACTTCCTCTTCAGATAAGGGGGCATCCAAACAAGAGAGGTCAAAAGCTGGAATGTTAAGCTCATCAAGATCAATTGTGAACTCACGGACTGAACTGGAACCAAGCAATCCCTGATAAAAATCAGCAACAGCCCTCTCTTTTTCTTCATGAGTAGTTAGCACCTGATCGCCCTCGACAAGCTTGGCTATGAAGTTTTTCTGCTTCCGATGGCGAGCATGGAGGTGGAAAAACGCTGTATTAGCATCACCCTCTTTAAGCCATGTAATGCGGGAGCGACTCCGTGCAATCGTTCTCTTGAGAGAAGAAAGGGCTAGAGTATGCTTCTTGAGTTGGTTTTTAAGCCAAACTTCAGCATGCATCAACACTCTATCATCTTGTGCTATTTCCAGCTGACGGAGAATTTCCCTGGCCAAGGCAAGTTGAGAGTCAATATGTCCTACCTTTCTTTGGCTCCAACTATGCAATCTAGAACTGGTGGCTTTCAACTTTCTTGCCAAAGTATCGAAGGGACATGAACTGCGTTGAACGGACTGCCAAGCTGCCTTCACTGTATCTTGGAAGCCATCTAACTTCGGCCAGAAGGACTCAAAATGGAACCTCCTCAAGCCGGCCTTAATATCATGCAAGCCAAGGATAAGCGGGCAGTGATCTGAATCCTCAGTGGCGCTGCTCTGCAGCAAGCAATTTGGGTGCAAAACCTCCCAATCCAAGGAACAAAACGCTCTGTCCAGCCGTACCAAAGTAGGGGAGTCTTGCCGATTCGACCAAGTGAATTTGCGACCATGCAGAGGCAGCTCCTTTAAAGCAAGGTCATTGATCAACCTTCGAAATCTCCCCATCATAGCACGGTCCAGATTACTGTTATTCTTGTCCTCCAACATATAAATCAAATTAAAATCTCCAAGCACAACCCAAGGACCTTGGCAGGCCACCCGAACGTCCCTTATCTCCTGAAGGAAGAGGATCTTGTTATCATTTCCTTGCGGACCATAGACGCAAGTAAGCCACCAATCATGGCCTAGGTCGGAAGAAAAAAGGATGGAAACACTATGAGAATCGACTCTTGTGCATCGCGCAGGGCCAAGACCATGGCGCCAAGCCACAAGAATCCCACCGCTTGCTCCTTCCGCTGGCAACTCAATGAAGTTGACAAAATCGGAACCAAGGGAGGAAAGCAACAACTGCCGGGAAACAGCAGCCATCTTAGTCTCTTGTAAGCACACAATATCAGCTCGAATGGAGTCAACAAAAGCCCGAACAGAGCCTTGACGGGCCTTGGAATTTAAACCCCTCACATTCCAGGAGAGAATTTTGGATGGAAACATCAGAAAAAACAGAGATACACCACCTGACAAAAAGAAAACCAACCCTAAAAATCAGGACACTAGGGTCTCCGAATCAGGTGGAGACCAACCGAACAAGGCAGCCAAAGCTTGGATGTGTTCTGCACTGAGAGGTTGTGCAAAAATTTTTGCATATTCAACCAAACTTTGCTGATCAATACCTTCCTCTTCTTCAATAATGTGCAAAGCCCGCAATGCCTGCTTCTTTGTTCTTGTCTGGTCCCGAACAGTTGGCATCTCCACTCCAACGCCGGCCAAGCGACGGCTACGACGCGGAGGAGCAAAAGATGCAATAGCTCTTGACTTCCTCCTTGAGTTGCCCGGAGCTGGCAAAATCTTGCAAGTTTTCTTGGACAGTTTCTCCACAAAAAGCTTAGCCGAGGAACGAGAAGAGTCAGCCCTAGGCCCAGGCAACTGAATGCAGGAAGGAGATGAAATATCCCTCCGACGCCGTCTTGAGTAGACCTTGGACTTGGAGAAGCGCCTCAGATGTCTAGCAAAACGATCAGGTTCAGGCCCCTGAGGGTGACGAAGAGCAGCAGCAGGCGCTAGGTTTTCATCAACTTCTTCTGTTTAGATTTGATGACTGGCACTACAGAAGTTCTATATTATCACATAAAAGCCCCAAACATCACTTTTTTAAAAAACAAACTTATTCAAAAATTAGCCAAACGAAACATGGGGTGGTTCCAGTTTTCAATGTAAGACTAAAGGAAGAATGGATGAATGTTAGATGTATTGCACAACCCAAAGGGGAAATATATAGAGAATACATGAAAACCCTAGTACAATAGGAAATGACACTAATACGCTTAACAAATCCTCAAATGCAAGGTGTGTACAATAGTATTGCATTTGAAAAGGTTGACACTAAAAAAAGGAAAAAATGCAAAGTCTGAATTTTGAAGATGTCGTCATAGCATGTGGCTCTTGAAAAAATTGTGTCGAGTACTAAAATACATCCCATTCGGAATCGTGTAGCAGCCCATAAATCACAAAGTGCGGGAGCTGGGAAAGTAGAGATAAGTGGGAGCAAAGTCAAGCGTGGTAACACGATGTAGAGGATATGGAAAGTGACACAAATAGAGAGAACTGTCAAATCAAACCGAAGAAAGAGATAGAGGTATAGTGGCGCAGATCGAAGTCCAAAACGGCGGCGACACAGAAAAGAAGCGCAACGGCCTTGGAAACTTGGGTGGCGGCTTAGAGAAAAGCGGCAGCATCATGAATACTTCTACGATCTGCAGTGGCTCAAAGAGAAGAGCGACAGTTGCGGCTATGTGAAAGGAACGGGAGGGCCACACTCATCCAAAAGGATGGAACGTGGCTAACAAAGCAATCGCCTGACTGATAAGGATTTTGTGGACTCGTACGGCTTTGACAAACCAAAAGAGATGCCACGGACTTAGATGGACACAACAAAGGAAAGGGAGTCAGGTAGCGGATTCTAGCATCCTCAGCTCCATCACCAGCCCACTCAAAGACTCGATATGACCACTCTCTTTAGCACCTTTCTCTTTTCTTCTTCCTCCCATTTATTTCTTCCTCTTTCTTTCTCCATCGTCGATGGACCACACACGCGGCTCTGGGCGAAGAGGTGAGTGGCGGCGCGAACATCGACGCGGGCAAGGAGGCCGATATGGAGCTCGGGGCCGCCGAGCCCGTTGGCACAACGAGGCCGGCTCTGGCGTGGGCTGGCGGCGCGGCTCGGTGTCGTAAAGGTCTTTGAGGCAAGCGGCTTAGGCGAGGCGCCGAGGTCGGCGTGGCGGCGAGCTGGGCCGGTAGTCGAGCAGCAACATGCAAGCCGGTGGAGGCACGGTGGCCGGATCTGGGCGGGAGGCACCTTGGCCAGTGGCAGCTGCGCAGAGGCGCACGCGGGCTTGGGCGGGCGCAGGTGCGACCACGGGTGTTGGTGCTAGTACGCTAGGCCTAGGTGCCTAGCACGTGTGCAACGACGCGGTGGCGGCGCAGGCGTAGTTGTGCGAGCACGCGCGATGGCGCGCGCGACGGCAGCAGCGAGGTAGCGGTGGCGTCGCGATGGCGGTGGATCTCGGGCATGGCGCGCGAGACGGCCGGATCTGGCGTTAGCGGCGGGCGTGCCACGATGGCGCGCTGCGCGCGCGGCGGCGCGCGTTAGAGGTGGCCGCCCCAGATGCGATAGCAACAGGCGCAAGTGGGCATGAGTTGGCCGGCGGCGGACCCCTAACCTTTCTCTGGTACCATGTAGACTAAAGAAAGAATGAATGAATGTTATATGTATTGCACAGTCCAAAGGGGCAATATATAGAGAATACATGAAAACCCTAGGATAATAGAAAATGACACTAATACCCTTAACATTCAGAAACCCTTCATCATCTAGGGGTGCAAACGGGTCGGGTTAATCCCGACCGATCCGGCACCGAATCCGATTGGTACCGAATCCGGAGAAAAAATATGGGTTAGGATATGGTAACAGCAATATCCGTCCGAATCCGATCGTCTTCAAGTTTGATTTCAGGTTAGTGCTACTATTTGACGTTTCATTTTCTTTTGCAATGGTAAAATAAAATCTTCCACATCAGCTATTAAGTAGTAACATCAAGTTCTTGACAGTACGTCCTCCTACTCCATTTACTGTACTGCATGCATTTCTTACAAACAAGTAGGGGTGCAAACGGGTCGGGTTAATTCCGACCGATCCGGCACCGAATCAGATTGGTACTAAATCCGGAGAAAAAAAAATATGGGTTAGGATATGGTAACAACAATATCCGTCCGAATCCAACCCGTTTGCGCCCCTATCATCATCTCATAAATGTATCCAATTTTTCTTAGAGAACACGCAAAAGCTTTGCACGTCTTCGTATTAAAAAAAATAATGTACACAACCAATTACAATACAACGAGCTTGAACTCGCTACAGCATGTAAATAAGAAAAAAGATCAACAGAATTGGGACTGAAGGTGCTCCCACGCTTACAAAGATGAAAGCAGTAGGCTAGGCTTCCTATGCAGACAACTAGCTAGCTGAAGACAACACCGACGTGCCTGCTTGTTACCAGATGCCAAGCTCCTGCAAAATCGCGCTTGTGACTACAAAAAATGTATCGTCTTACAAGTTTAACATGATTTTATAATACCTTTTTCATGTTTTGTTTATTTTTAGTCAAATCCTGATGCAATTTTTGTTTTTCTCTGTTATTTGTGCTGGAAGTTGTTAGTCGCTGGACTCTTGCTCTTGGTGATAGCAAGATCCTTACTCTCATGGAGAGGATGACACTAGGAGATGGGGCAAGTTTTCTTGTTTATTTCTCACACAATGTCATGCCAACTTTGAGGGTTGGGGATACAAATTTATAGGTGAGAACCAGCCAAGCATATCTTCACGATGCTATCCTAGATGCTGTCCTAAAGCGGTCAATATGCTGTCCTAAAGCGATCTTGTCCTAAAAGCGATCTTGTCCTAAAGCAGATGCTGTCCTAAAGCAAAAGCAGATGCTGTCCTAAAGCGATCAAAAAAACAAAAACTACCACACCCCACAAAGACCACGAGATGAGAGACTTATTCATCATTCTCCCCTAAGTCTTGTGCGTCGTCTTGTGGGAGGGTTGAACCATCCCGATCTTGGAGCAGAGCTCAAGGAACTTGATCCTTCCAAGAGGCTTGGTGGCGAGATCCGCAAGCTGATCCGTGGTGTTGATGTAGCTTGCCTTGATGCTTCCTTCATCCAGCGACCTCGGATGAAATGGTACTTCACCCGGATGTGCTTGCTCCGTTCATGAAAACGGGTTCTTTGCGAGGCTAGAGCGGACTTGTCGTCCCACCTCGAGCTCCACCGCCGATGTCCTGCCGAGAGATCACCAGCGATCGAGCGAGCCGAGTGCTCGAGTCGAGCGGTGGAAGCCGCTATGTACTCGGCCTCACGGTGAGCAGGCCACCACCGCCGCTTGATCGATCGCCGATGAACGAGACACTTGCCGAGGAAGAAGAGAATCCCGCTTGTGCTCTTCTTGTGTCGATGTCGCCGCGTGGTCGCTGTCATTGCATGCGACGGCGTCGTGCCGCGGACACCTCGGGTAATGGAGGCCGTGGTCAAGAGTCCCCGCAACGTAGCGGATGATCCTCTTCACGGCCGCGATGCTCGTCGTCGGCCGTTGCATGAACCGACTAACGTGGCCGACGGAGAATGCCAAGTCCGGCCGTGTGTGGGCGAGGTAGCGAAGGCTCCCACAAGACGCCGGTGCGCGTGGCGCCCGCCTCCCGTCCGTCGTCGCCGCGGCTCGCTCGACCGACCTCTCCTCCATTGGGTGAGAGCCGGGTTGCGATCGGTGAGCCCAAATAGCTCAACGACGCGCTTGGCGTGGCGATGCAGTCGGCGTGATCCCGAATCATCCCGGTGCACCTCGATCCTAAGTAGAAGGAGAGACCCGTGTCACTCATCCGGAAGGTGGCCTTCATCTCTTCCTTGAATGCCGCCACCTCGCATCCTTGGTGCCGATGATCACCAAGTCGTCGACGTAGACACCCACCGCCAGGCGTTGCCGCTTTGCCCGCCGGTGAGATCGCGACCTGCGTGTGCGCTCTGCTGGAACCCCATTTGCTTGAGGTGGAGTCCAGCTTAGCGTTCCACGCCCTCGGTGCGTCGCAAGCCATAGGGCCTTGCGCAGCGGAGCACCTGCCTCCTTGCCGGGATCGCAAATCCGGCGGTGATGCACGTAGACCTCCTCCTTCAAGTCGCCGTTAAGAAATGCCGACTTGACATCCATGTGATGAACACGCCCGACCTTCTGGGCAGCTAGCGCAGGAGGAGTCGCGACGGACTCCATCCGTGCGACGGGTGCGGCGTCATCGGTCGACCCCTCTGCGCCGCGACGCCTCGTGCCACCAAGCGAGCCTTGTGCTTGACGATGGCGCCGGCCATCCCGCTTCGGCGAACACCCACTTAAGGGTGATCGCGCGGTGGCCGGCGGAAGATCCGCCCGGCTCCACGTCCGGTTACGCTCGGCGGCGTCCATCTCTCGCTTCATCGCGACACGCCACGCCGCGTCTCCTCCGCCTCGGCGAAGGAGCGGGGCTCGCCGTCGTCGCATGCCAAGTGCGCACTCGCCTCGCGATCGCGCCGCGCCATCCGAGGGCGGGTAGCTCGCCGAGGATGTTGTCCATGGTACGATAGCGCGAGGCTCGTCGTCGTGGTAGGCGTCGGCGCGTCCTCGTCGTGGGACAATGAGTAGCGAACTCCACCATGCGCGCCTCATCGTGGACCGAAGGCGTTGGGGCGATTCGGTGGTGTGGCGGCGGTGCGGGAGAGTGGTGGCCGGTGGTGAAGGGTGGGGCGTGGCCGTGCGAAGGTGGTGGAGCACTCGCCGAGCCGGTGGCGAGCAAGGTGTCGAGGTGGACGAGCTCGTGAAGACGAGCCGCTAGCTCCCGCTCTCGAAGTGGGCGTAGTCGACAACAAAGTCCACGAGTCGAGGCGAACCGTCGCCCACCGCCTTGTCCCACGTCCGCCTCGCCGCCGAACGAACACGTCACGCGAGATGCGACGCGGCGTGTGTGACAGGTCGAGGATGCGGTAGGCCTCGAGCCTCCGCGTGCCGATGAACACTCCCGAGTGCTCTCGCTGCCGAGCTTGCCGATGTGGCCAAGCTCCTTGGCGAACGTGAGGAGCCAAGACCCGCAAGTGGGAGACCGCCGGCTTGCGCCCATGCCGAGCCTCGTCGGCGTCTGCCGTCGAGCGCCTTGGTAGGCGAGCGGTTGAGGATGTAGACGGCAGCCACCACCGCTCTCCCGTAAGACACCGGCATCCTCTCGCTGCGAGGAGGGCGAGCCATCCCCACAACCGCCGGTTGCGCCGCTCGACGACGCTGTTCTGCTGCGGTGTCATGCGGTAGCGGAGTAGTGGCGCCAATGCCCTCATCGGCAGCGATGACGCGAGTCGGCCGCCGTGGTTCGCCGCCGTTGTGCATGCGCGGCACGCGCGCGCTGCGGCGCGCACTCGCCTCCGCAGATAACTGCGTGCGCTGATGGCGTCCGCGCCTCTCCTTGCCGCCGAGGACCATCACCCACATGTAGCGGAGAGGTCGCCGACGGCGGCAGAAGTAGCGTCGTCCCGGTGTGGCGGTGTCACCGGGCCACACAAGTCCCGTGCACGAGCTCGAGCCTCTCCTTGGCTCGAAACTCGCTCGCTTTGGAAAGGGAGTCGCCTGCGCCAACACGCAGACGTCGCAGAGCTGCTCCACATGGTCAAGGCACGGCAGCCTCGCACCATTTCGTGGCACCGAGCCGCCGTGGCCTTGAAGTGAAGGTGCCCAGCGCTCGTGCCATCGCCACGCCTCGTCGTCCCAACGAGCCGCGAGACGAGGGTTGTGCCACCGCACGTGAAGAGTGTAGAGTCGATTTGCGCCTCGTTACCTTGGCAAGGAGGCGGCGTCGAAGATCCCAAATCCGCAGCACCCGTGCTCGATCTCGACACGCGAGCCGTTCTCATCATCCACCGCCCAAGGCGATGATGGAGTTCCGCAGATCGGGGATGTAGTAGACGCCGTGAGCGGCCGGTGCTCGCCGATCTTTAAGACGACAGCGCCGACGCCTTGATCTCCACGCGCGGGCGTCGCGGGCGAACTTGACGGTGCCTCGAACGCTGAGTCGAGCTCGGAGAAGAACTCCGCCGCCGGTCATGTGGTGGGTGGCGCGGTGTCGAGGCACCACCCGCCGGTCTTGTCATTGCGGGAATCGCCGCCGAGGAGGGCATGTGCTTTTGGCTCGTCAAGGTGGAGAGCCACGCGCCGGCGCCGCCGAGGTAGTTCGATGCTCGCATGAGCAATGAACAGACCGCCGCTCCTCCTCGCTGCGCGCGACGTGGGCTGCGGCGCCGTGGTGGCCGACACTCCTTGGCCCAATGACCAAGCTTGCCGCGATTGTGGCAAGAGTCGTCTCGTCTTGGCTTTTGCTTGCCAAAGATCGCCGCCTGGCGCTTTGCGCGGCTTGCGCGCTTGCCACTCTGCGCGGCGCATCGTCGTGGAAGAAGGCTCCCTTCTTGTCACCTTGGCCGCGCCCACCGCTCCCGAGTGAGGAGGAGCTTCCGCCAATGGTGACGGGTCCCGAGAGGCTCTGTGGCTCATCGATGTCGGCGACCTTGAGGCGACCGCGCCTCCTCGATGGTCATCGTGGAAAGGTCCAGCGAGACCCGATCGAGCGAGCCATCCGCTTGTACTTCTCGGGGCGCGGCGGAAGAGCTTCTCCGCCTCTCTCTCGCCAGAGGTGTCGCCACCGAATCGCACCAACTTCGCAATGAGTGTTGAGACGAGAGCAAAGTCATCAACGCCTTCACCGGCTTGAAGGCGGTGTTCTCCCACTCCGCGCGTAGTGCTGCAGTGTAGACTTGCGCGCGCGCCGCCTGCCGATGCGTCTTTGCAATGATGGCGTCCCAAGCCTCTTTGGCGATCCGCTTGTTGGTAGCGAATCGCATCTCGGGCGGGGCTGCGCGATGAGAGCATCCAGCGCCGCCGATCCCGGTCGTGGTCGACGTCGCCGCACCGGATCGCATCCCACATATGCCGCACTGAGCTTCACCTCATCACCGCAGCCCACTCGACGTAGTTGGTCTTGGTGAGGTAGGCCACCGCCGCCGGGCCGACGTCCCTCGACGACACCGTACTCGTGGTGACCACGGTGCCGAACCGAGGAGAGAGCGCGCTGCTCTGTGAGGCCGCGCCTCCGTCGACCCGTCGCCGCCGCCGTGCATGCCTCCTCCAGAGCGCCACCGCCGTGCGCCTCCTTCGAGCGCCGCGCGCGCGCGTCCGTCTGTCGTCAGGCCGCCGCCGCTGTGGCGTCGCGGCCGCCCATTGCGCCGCGCCGCTTGCGCGCGCTCCTCTCTCCAGCGGTGAGGGTCGCGTCGGCGCTGCTCATCAACAGAGCCGAGCTGCTGCTGCGCCGCGCAGAGCCTTGACCTCTGCTGCCGCCGCGCTGCCGCACCGCCGCCGCTTCCGCTTCAGCTCGCTGCGCTGGCTGCTGCCGCTCCGCTACTGCCAGCCTTGACGCCTTTTCCGCCGCCGCGTCTGCTGCGCCGCTGCTGCTTCGCGCTGCTCTGCGCGACGAGCTCGGCCGTCACGACGCCGCATGCTCGAGGCGGCCGAAGCGCCGAGATCGCCTGCGGACATGGCGCGCTGCGGGGCTGCTTGCGTGGAGAGAGGGCTGCTTCGACGAGCCGCTGCCGTCTCGGAGAGGAGGAGCGGGACAGCCGAGCTGCTGCTGCGCATCGGGTGGGGCTGCTGCGAGGCCGGAGAAGGAGATGAGCAGGAGATGCTCAAGCTACAGGATACTAAGGCTCTGATACCACTTGTTAGTCGCTGGACTCTTGCTCTTGGTGATAGCAAGATCCTTACTCTCATGGAGAGGATGACACTAGGAGATGGGGCAAGTTTTCTTGTTTATTTCTCACACAATGCCATGCCAACCTGAGGGGTTGGGGATACAAATTTATAGGCTGAGAACCAGCCAATCATATGCTGCGATGCTATCCTAGATGCTGTCCTAAAGCGGTCAATATGCTGTCCTAAAGCAGATGCTGTCCTAAAAGCAGATGCTGTCCTAAAGCAGATGCTGTCCTAAAAGCAGATGCTATCCTAAAGCAAAAGCAGATGCTGTCCTAAAAGCAGATGCTGTCCTAAAGCAGTCAAAAAAACAAAAACTACCACAGCCCCACAAAGACCACAGTACAGAGACTTATTCATCAGAAGTATCCCTTGAAAGAATTATGCCGTAAGTAGAGAGTTGGAACACAGAACCTCACTACTGGCTGTATTGGAAATATATTGCATCTTGTTTTTCCATTTTTAGTAATTTTGTTAGTCCATCTGAATGGTGTGAATTTCAAATTAGTTTCTTATCTTCAGGTGATCAGCTAGCGATTGGGAAGGAAACAGGGCGTCGTCTAGGAATGGGTACAAACATGTACCCTTCATCTGCTTTGCTGGGACAGAACAAGGATGAGTCTATTGCTGCTTTACCAGTTGATGATCTAATTGAGAAAGCTGATGGTTTTGCTGGTGTATTCCCAGGTATGTATTGTAATTGATTACAGAAGTAAAACCAAACGGTTGAATGTGGGGTAAAGCAAAATATAACAGTAAAGTTTGTTCTTTGCCCAGAGCACAAATATGAGATTGTAAAACGTCTGCAAGCACGGAAGCACATTTGTGGAATGACTGGCGATGGTGTAAACGATGCTCCAGCCCTAAAGAAAGCTGATATTGGTATAGCAGTTGCTGATGCGACTGATGCGGCCAGGAGTGCTTCTGATATTGTACTCACGGAACCTGGCCTGAGTGTGATCATTAGTGCCGTCCTTACCAGTCGGGCAATTTTCCAGCGGATGAAGAACTACACTGTATGTTAGATGGAAACCTACTGGCAGGGCTTTTCTTTATTTCTTCGGTGCTGGTGTTATTTTGCTAATCCACCCTCATGTTTGCAGATCTATGCAGTCTCAATTACAATACGTATTGTGGTATGTTCTCTTCACTTTAGAATTTGAAGTTTTAGATTGCCCAAGTGCATTGGCTCCACCTTTTGTTACATAGTTGGTGCTTCTCTTATGTGTTTGTGATTATACTGCAGGTCAATTATGAGTATGCATTCAGTAATTCTTTTGCCATTAACATCGATGTTTTCATCTTGATCTGTGAAATTATGTCCATGAATCATACATGTTTAATTACCGATTCATGCATCTGATTCCTCTATATTCCAACAGCTTGGATTTATGCTGCTTGCCCTCATATGGGAGTTTGATTTCCCACCATTTATGGTCCTGATCATAGCAATTCTGAATGATGGTACATCACTTTCTTATTCCCTCCATCCCTTCTGTGCCTCACAATACTGCAGTAAAATGTAAAAAAAAATCATTTTCATTTTCACTTGAACCATTTTCTGGTATTAACAGGTACCATAATGACTATATCAAAGGATCGAGTAAAGCCTTCTCCACTACCTGACAGCTGGAAGCTGGCTGAAATTTTCACAACTGGAATTGTGCTTGGTGGATACTTGGCAATGATGACCGTCATTTTCTTCTGGGCTGCATATAAGACTAACTTTTTCCCTGTAAGCAATACTGCAAATGCCAGAACAAATTTGAATTTTGTTTTGTTGAAGAAAACTACAACACTACCAATTCGTATAAAACATTTTGATAAGAAAATGTCTTATGAAGCTAGTAACTGTAGGACCACTACGTTTTGGATTGATTCTCTTGCATTGACACTGTTTGATGGAATTTCAGAAAATCTTTCATGTTGAAAGCCTTGAGAAGACAGCTCACGATGACTACCAGAAGCTTGCCTCTGCTGTATATCTTCAAGTTAGCACCATCAGTCAAGCTCTTATCTTTGTCACAAGGTCTCGCAGCTGGTCATTCGTTGAACGCCCTGGCTTTCTACTGGTCTTTGCTTTCTTGGTTGCACAGCTGGTATTCTCTCGCCGCCCTCTTGCTCTGCACTACTTGATAATTCCCTTATGGGGATAAGTCCTACTGAGCAAGTTTTTCCCTTCAAATGCAGATAGCTACATTAATCGCTGTATATGCTGATTGGGGATTCACTTCAATCAAAGGCATTGGATGGGGCTGGGCTGGTATTGTGTGGCTCTACAATTTCGTTTTTTACTTCCCACTCGATATCGTCAAGTTCCTCATCCGATATGCTCTGAGCGGGAAAGCATGGGATCTTGTCATTGAGCAAAGAGTAATGCACACTACATATCCCATATCTACTTGACTGAATTCCATGCATTTGTGACTAATGGTCCATTCGGTTTTTTCAGATTGCGTTTACCAGGAAGAAAGACTTTGGTAAGGAGGAGAGGGAACTCAAGTGGGCACATGCACAGAGGACACTCCATGGGCTGCAGCCACCGGATGCCAAGTTGTTCCCCGAGAAGGCCAATGAACTGAATCAGATGGCCGAAGAGGCAAAACGGAGGGCTGAGATTGCAAGGTAGGACCAATTCCTCAGCATGGTTGTCATGGCGTTGCCTAGGCATCGCCTAGGCGACGCCAAGTCGTCCCGGCGGCCGGAGGCGGACGCCGAGGCTGGTCGCCTCGCCTTGTCCCGCTGTTGATGCCGATCTTTGGCCTGCTCCCGTCGCCGGCGTCAATCTCCAGCCTGCTTCTGCCGCCGGCGTCGATCTCCAGCGGTGCGGGGTGGGGAGGCGGCGGGGAGAGCTCGGGCGCGGGGAGGGGAGGCGGCGGGGAGAGCTTGGGCGCGGGGAGGGGAGGATGCGGCGGACGGGGGAGGCAGCGGACTGGTTGGCGGCGGCTAAGGTTAGGAGATCCGGCGCGGGGAGCTGGAGGCGGTGGGGGGAGGAGGCGAGGGGAGAAGGCGCCGGGGAGAGGATGCGGCGAACGGGGGAGGCGGCGGCGGAGAGAGGATGCGGCGGACGGGGGAGGCGGCGGCGGGGAGAGGAGTCGGCATGGGAGAGAGAGGAAGTCGGGAGAGACGGGAGGAGTGAGTCGAGACGAGTTGAGATGGGAGTATTGAGTCGCGACGGGACCACTTTTTAGACAACAGGAGAGCGAGAGATGGATGTGGTATTGTGACCATATACACAACAGGACATGGCGCTCGCCGTGGCGTCGCCTAAGCGTCCAGGCGCCCCTCGCTCGCCGTGGTCGCCGACTTCGCCGTGACAACCATGTTCCTCAGTAGCCACTTGCAAAGAACCCCAATAATAGTGATTTCCATAATCTGTCATGCTTTAGTAGGACCTTCATAGGAGCACTTGTCCTTGTTTCATCAATTCTGTGTTACCTGTGGGTATGCTTTTCAAGATCAGAAGCATCTTCCTTTCCTTGGAACCACAATGTAGTTATGTGATGCCAATTTGCATCTCCTGTATAATGTTTTGTCATAACGATGTAAAGCTAACTATGGGCTTGATGTAACATTGCAGGCTCAGGGAGCTTCACACGCTGAAGGGGCATGTAGAGTCAGTTGTGAAGCTGAAGGGCCTGGACATCGAGACCATTCAGCAATCTTACACAGTGTGATGGGCTCATACATATCATCTGCTTGCCGCAGAGGAACAGCTACTTTTGAGTTTTGATAGCCGGCTTCTCCCCTCTTAGTCAACATAGCTACCATCATCGACAATCCAATATATCTACATCAAAGGGAATTGATATTATCAGCTGTCCCTTTCTCCTGTATCTTGTCGCTTATCCTGAGGTCTCCCATGTGCACTGCCATTCTGTTGTGCTCAATTTTGATACGCGCGTTCTTGTTGCTGCAATCAGTGCGGTGTGTTGCTTCTGCGTTTCAGCAGATTTGTGACGGGTCGCCGGGCAACTGTCGCCTGCCACATTTCCTCGTCAAAACTATATAAGTGGAACAACGAACTTGCATTTTGCTGCTCTATCATAAGGTAGGCCATGAACGCCTCCTCGTCTGGCACTCAGCTTGGGAAATGCATGTTTTAATCAGGCAAGGCATTGGAAAACGGTAGCTCTAAATCACAATCACTCGATGAAGCCAATGCACACATTTGGCAGAAGTAGGGCAGAAACCGAAGAAAATACACCGAAAGGGCAAAGAGAGGAATAAATTGTGGATTTTGTGCTACTCAAGAACACTACCAGTGCCGGTGCATCACGTTCTTCTCTCAGAAAAATGAAAAGGAAATGCATGGTAACATCTCAAATGTGGTCGAAGTTAAGATCTAGTTTGGCTAATCGTTGCACCCAAAAACATCTATGCACTAGGTACGAACCCTGAAAAATGCGTTCTTCCCTCTGAAAATGGAAAGAAAAAGGTGACAGCAAACCTGCAGGCTGCCAGGAGCCCAGCAATGGCGACGGCTGGACGGATTAGTGTGATATTGGAGACTAGCGAACAGATGCGCTGTTGCGTGAGTCCGGCGCTCGATTTTTTTCGCCTGCCTCAGGCTGACGCTGTCTGAGAAAGTAAATTAGATAAGAGCATCGACAAAACAGAAAGGAACCATTGGCAATTAACATTTAGGCTAAGAAAAGGAATTAGTATACTGATCACGAAATGCCACGTTGTTTTCGGGATGGAAGATCATTGTCATGTTTTTGTTTTCCTCTATTCCCTCCACCCCCATCCTGTGACCAGGTAAAGTATGAAAACGAAATGCATTGAAGTCAGGTTTGCTGTGTTCAAATGCTAAATGGCTGAATAAGCAAGGGGAATGTTGAAAAAAATAATATCGAAAATATAAAAAAAACACAAGACATCTGGACATGCAGACTAGCACATCAAAACCAGGCCCTAATCAACTCGGCTTCGGCTTCTGACTTCTGGCTTATTTTTCACTATTCATGAGGTTCGTCTTTTTCTGAACTTTTGGCTTTTTGTTGAGTTTTTTTGCCGATTCTTTTTTTCCCGTATTTGTTTGTATTATATGTAATGGGCTAACATATTTTTTTATATTTTTAAATTTTTTAAATTTAATTATGCTAAATAAGCCTCTGTCACACCATGCTGCTTTTTTTCACCAACTACAAGATGTTTTGACCATAAGCCATGAGCTTTTCAGCCGAACCGATCACCACCCAGAGCAATGAAAAGCTGGCTTTACCAGATATCGGCCCTGTTCTTTTCAGCTTCTAAAAGTTGCTTTTTAGTTTTTCTACAATAACTAGCTTTTAAATTGAGTATTTTTTAAGATAAGGTCTACTAGTTAATTATAGTACATACTTTACTGACTTCATTTATATCGGTAAAAATCGCATGTGAGTTTCTGTTATTTTATAATCTCTCGTACAAACAGCCCAAAAGCCACAAGCCGCAGCCAAAAAGAATGGGCCCATCAAGAGTTCCACATTGTCGAAAGCTTGCACCACTATGCGAGTAATGATGACATGCCAAAGCTGCTTGCCATCCCTCATAATTATCCAGGATTCCCTCGCGTGATCTGCACGGAACGTATTTGGCACAGGATTCCCTCGCGTGATCTGCACGGAACGTATTTGGCACAGTCTTCCAACATCCATTTTTATAAAACTAACAAAATCCCCGACCTCAAAAGATATGACAGATGATACATATCACCTACCACATCTGGGGGCTCGGTAAGAACAGGGGCACACTGTAGGGCGGGCAAGCGCGGCAACACTCAGCGTGGCACCACAGCAGGCAAGCTCGAGGGCGCTGTAGAGCTCCAGCTGCTCAGCAGCTGCCTACCGAGCCGCCCTTGCTCCGTAAGGCACTGCCGAGCAGGCCAGGCTCAACAAGTGGTCGGGGAAGGCAGGCAAGCGAGATGCGAGCGATTGGCGGCGACCGGGCGATGGCGCAGGGGCGCGGTAGATCGGCAGCGCGCGCGAATGCAGCTGCTATCGGGCGCAGAGATTCCGTCTCGTGTGGCCGACTATGACGACGCGATGTGACACGATGTTTGATTCACCCGGGGATTCCGCTATTGTTCGCGCCCGCGTGCGCTCACGTGGGAATATTGTCGCGAACGCTTTCCTGCACGTATAAAATGGGAAGCCTCGGTCTGCCCTTTCAACCAAACCACACTCGATTTCTTTCTTGCCAAGTGAGAAAGCAGCGTGGGAGGGGAAGGAAAGGAAGATTGAAAGGCGAGTTTGTAATATATTTTTTTAGGTGGTTTAGCTATGATTTACGATCTTTCATAGTTAAAAACATTGTGGAGCGTGTGAAGACCTTTAGGAAAATGTATGCTTCATTCGCATGCGAGCAACATGCTTAATATGTCGTAAGCATTTCATTAGTGTAACAGTGATTTGTAATGTGGAATGCATTAGGTAGCCATGTCGTTGGGGTCCGTCTGCAACATATATATGAGGACACCAAACATGAACTATGAGCCATTAGCTGCAACTGTGCTAACGATGTGTTTATCTCAGGGGGCAACGAGCCACATCATCGTTTGTTGGTAGCTTTATCCGCATGTCCTAGCTAAGCTTCAAAACTGATTTATTTAACTTTGTATTCTACAAATATAGCTAAGCTTGTTGTGCTCATTATATCACCGATATCTGCTATCCGTTATAAGAACACTTAGCTGCTATGCTCCTGCTACACACTATTTAAAACAATGACAACAATGCATTCATCAAGTAAAAATACATGCTCAACTACCCAGTGGTACCAGAGATATTCACATACTAGAAATCTTACACCCTGGATGACAACGAAAAGGCCAGGATGCCAGAGAACAAGGGTAAGGCGTCAGTGTTCCCCGATGCCCCGCTGAACGCCAGGTTATTTCTAACTGGGATAAATCTATACAAGTTGTGGAAGTCGAGTACTGGGCGCCAATCACAAGAGTTAAAACCTGCAAAGGAAAGAAGGGAAAGGCACCGATGGACCCAATATGTATGACGAATGACTGCAATCATGACTTCCAAAAGGCGCACATGCATCTTAGCTGCATTTGGGGTTGACGGTTGTGCATATTGTCATTTGTATTGTACGAGTAGTGAGTCAAACATATACGCCTAACCAAACTCTACGCGCTATGTAATTTGCACATTCATTATGAAGTGCTTTGTTGGGCTACATATGGTCCATTATGATAATTATTTGCAATAACGTATTTGTACTATTTAATACAAAGAGTTAGTGATAGTGGCTCATCTGCCCTCCGAACCCCCCTCCACCTTTCTAAAAAATTTCTACGCACACATGGATAAAACAATGTCCGGATAATAGGATTTCTTAATGCGTATCAAAGCACACATTTTTAACTAGTTTGTACAGGTATTCACCTAATTGCAACAAAACTAAATTGATTACATGGCACTGCCGAGCCGATGCTGCAACCGAGTGCCCTGACCTTCGAGCCCCCCTCCCCCCTTTGTCCCAACCACCTGCTGAGCCTAGGCTACTCGGCAGCGCCTTACCGAGTAAGGGCTGCTTGGCAGGTAGCTACCGAGCAGCTGGAGCTCAGTAGTGCCCTTGGGCCCACTTGCTACCCGACCACGCCAGCCTGTTGTAAATAATGCGGGATGAGCATATATTCAGTTTTAATTCCAACTAAATAAAGCATAAATTCAGAACATTTCCAACAGAATATAAATGACATAAATTGCATATAATCATATAATTCCATCATGTCATTCATACAAATGTATATATCTAATGTATATAACCACAATACTGCTGAAAATAACATGACATGCAGTTCTACAAGTAGGGAAGCAATTAGAACTAGCATAAAACACAATAATTGCATAAAAATTGCTCTCACAATAGAGTTGCTCGAGATTTTTAATCTTGGCCTTCTCATGTCAATGTCGAACCTCTACACTAATGATCTGATAACTAGTGATCAAGATTTGAGCTCTAAATTATGTTTTCACTGTCACAAACTTGTATATTCAATGAACAACAACTTAAAATTTTTGGTATAAATGTTCACATGCAATGAATTATCAAACAGTAATCTAACAGTATACCAGAAGAATAGAATGCAGTCTCATAAGACAAACAGGATAAAGAGAAATCTCTTCTGGACCGAACTGCACAAGAACGACTACTACACAGCAAATAATTTCAATTGCTAGTCAACAAATCTGATCAGCCGAAAGAATTAGCTATGGTACAGATAGTGGAAATCAAACTAATAGAGCTCAAGTCTAACCCAGTTAACTAGATCAATTTTAGCATTCAACTAGTTCATCACAAAGCACAAGTTCTAAGCCCACAAGCAAACATAGCATCTCCTAGTACTTGAACTTTAAAACAGAAATTAAAGAACAAGTACAACCACTAATATTTGCAGAAGAATCAAAATACTCATGGTGCAGACGACACTCAAAGCCGTCTAGAAGCGAATCAAGTCGGTGAAGAACAAGAAGAACTGGACAAGGCACACCAGAGGGTGCTGTCCCAGAAAACCTAGCACCCCTCTGTGCTGCTGCAGAAGAAGAGTGTGGTTGATGGAGATACAATGCCCACTCCAACCTCGGGTAGCCGACACATGAGTCGAAGGTCGGGGTTGATGCCGCACAAGACCACAAGAATGCACTCAAACGTAACAGGGAATCGTCATAGCCTTCTTCCTACCTCGGGTCAAACTTTCACCTACAGATTTTCCCTCACACCCCACCAAAAGATAGGGTTCACACGGAAAACCGAAGGCAAAAGCTCCAATCGAAGTTGGCGCATAAGCACCAACACTCCACTCAACCCGAAGAATAGAGAGGAAGAAGACCAAAGAGGAGCAAGTCGAGATCAGAACAGAGATACTGCATGGAGGAAGAAATGGGGCCTTAAGTAGAGGAGGCAGGGTGTTGCGGTGTGGTGATGCGAGCGGCCGGCTCCGAGGAACCAGGGCCAACCCGCGCCTCCGCCTTTCCAGTCGCCGCCTCCCCACTCGCTGCCTGCCGAAGTGCCAAATTTGGGCGGAGCGGACGCAACCGCACCCGCACGGGGAGGATACGCAGTCTCCTCCCCCTTATCTCTTCTCTTGGCCCACTGACAGGTGGGCCCCACCTCCATTTATTTTTTTCTTTTCAATTGGGAAATTACCAAAATGCCCTCGCAGTAACCAACAATCCCCATTAATTTATCAATTGATAAAAGATACTCAAAGTCTTGTTTAATATACAACTGTTCGATGATGGGTACCTTACGAGTTTGAACCCAAAGCCTAGCGATAAGGACTACAACTGTGCACAGACAAAGGAGGACTTTGCCTTGGTGTGAGAATTTTTTCCTAAGTCACATTCTGTACTGGGAGGGTTGCCCTTTCCCTCTCGGGTTTCAAATATCTGTTTTTACAAATTTAGCTTTTTCTTTAAGCTCGGCAGCATGTGGACCAACCGTACCATGATTAACTAATGTTAATTATGTTTAATCAATGATAATCATGCAATATAATACTTAATTAAAGCTAAACATGATTAATTTAATTGCCTACCGATTGGTGGGAGCTCAGCAGTACGTTGCCAAGCCGTGGCTGCTTGATAACTCGGCAACACTTACCGAGCTATTATAGCGTGGCAGACGATATATATCACCTGTTACGACCGTCGAGCTTAAGAAAATAGTTAAATTTGTAAAAATGGATGTCCAAAGACTAAATTTATATAAGAAAATGGTTACAATGCCAGAGGTATCAATACTTCAAGAATCTATGTGAACTTTAGTGAGGGAGGAAATTAGTACTCATCTCTTTGTCCCGCAATATAAGTTCAGCGTGTATACCTAAATAACATATTATTTAAGTAATATTTAATAAAATTAAATCATGGTCGTTCAAGATATGCACTACTCTTTCTATTATAGATAAACATGATGTAATTTTATTAAGTATAATTTAAATAATATATCTTCTAAATATACGTATCGAATTTATACTCGATTGGGAGGAATTAGATGCGAACAAGGGTGAAATTCTGTCACCTTTGGGCGAATCCCCACCACGAGAGGTCGGAATTGACGGCGGCAATTTGCTTCCCCACATTTCTTTCTACCCGGACGGCTCTCCTGCACGTGTGGAAGAAGCGGCTCCCATTACACGTGTCTCTCGAGTCTCTAAAGATGGACCGAAGCAGCGCAAACCAAAATTCCAAGAACCACATAGGCAACTGGAGTTGAGCAAGACCACAACCGATGAGCTATTTCACTCGTTCAAATCGGCAACCACAACACGTTGATCAAGCTTTGCTCCTATAGCATATGTAATTGTTGACATACCGCTGTTAGACTATACACAACAATCAATTAATCACCATCTAGAACTAGTTCGTCAGGCCGGTCTTCTTGATAGCAACATAGGAGATGCACGGTCAGCACCGGTCGCTACCTGGAAAGAACTACTCTTCGCGGTGTTAATACTTGATACACAGCAGCCCTGCCATGAACCTCCCAAAATTATTTGCATTCTGGAAAGGCATGAGCAACAGTTACACTGAGATCCACATACAACCATGCCGGTACCTACATCGAGCATAAAAGACCTGCGATGCAAATTGATTGCAACAAACATGCTCAAGCTTCCAGAAACTAATTTGGTGCCGCATCATTTATTCTTATATAACACACCGAAGGTAAACTTTTATGATGCATATCAGAATTTCAACATACTGGTACACCATACATCAGCACATACATAACCTTCCACAAGCTGGATACTCGATGCTGTATCAGCTAAGGAAAATATGCAGCTTGTAGAGCATTTGCCTTTTCGGATGCCACTGAAGCGTCTGCACCTCTGCCATCCAGTGAGTATGCTTTCTCCTGCAAAAAAAAAGAAAGAAAGAAAGAAAAATCAACTTACTCCATAGTTATGAGTTACTGGAATACACATGGAAACCCATGCAACTCACGAGTGTCTTCTGTCTAATTGTCAGAATGTAACTGGTTGGCTTGAGCTGCATGAAGCCATACACCGTGAAGGCAGCTTCATTCAGCAAAAGGCCTGGTGTTCGTTAATAATATCATATTGTTACTGCTTTGTTTGGTCTATAAAATAACATTAACCATGTGTGAAACCAGGCCAAAATGGGTCGATGAATAAGTAGCCTTTTGAAGCCTTTTTGCATGTCTAGATATTACATGTTTAATAGTGTGCTCAATTGGAAGAATAAGTTAATAAATTGATATAGAATCCTCAAATAGCTCATTAAATTGATGTATTTGGTGTGGATTGGGTATTTTTGTATTTGTATTGGTTGGTGAGTTTAGAACAGTCTTTTCATTGGTTGACGGAAACACATATTCACAATTTCGCGTGTTATGTAGGATTCTGCTTATAATGCAAGGAGGAATAGTCTGTAGTCTACAGAAATGGCGTAGAACTGATGCAAAGCTTTCAGTTTAGCCTAGGACAACAGTGTAACTGTGCAAGTTATCTCAAATTGGCAGATTGTTATTAACAGTGTTTTTTCTCGAAAATGTAGGAAATGTGCGTTTCATTCATTAAGGAGAAAATGATTGTTATTAACAGTGTTATCATCCAAGCAACCATCTATGATCTATAGCACCTAAGATTGTCTTGACTCCAGAGTGTTTCGGCTGATTCTTAGCATTTTTTAACAAATCTTTACCAAGTCAGTTAAGAAACATCGGTGAGAACAAAAGTTAAACTGGAAAAGAAAGCAATGTGGGAGCAATCTTACCAGCAAGCGCCACAAGAAAGGTGCACCCTCTCGTTTCCTAATTTGTTTGCCTAGCACCTCAATTGCTGTAAACCATCCATAATGCATTAGCTCCTTACATAGGGAGCAATAAACAATAGTTCGATTTTCTAAGCAACCAAGACCAAATACCTTTAGAAGTCTCTCCAGCATTTATTAGGACAGTGTACCAAGCTTCGTTGAAGACATCCACTTGTTCATCTGATGCACCAATCATCTAATTGTACCATTTGTTCATGCTTAGTAAAAGTACACAAATTCGTAATTACTTTTTTTAAAGAAATACAAGGTTCCATGATCCTACTTTACAACCAAGTGCATCAAAGTCTGGACCAAGGATGTCAAAGACCTTCTTGTGCTCTCTTTTTCCATATTCATAAACAGCCTCCGCTAGCTGTATCAAAGAAAGAAACAAAAAACAGCAAAATCTATCAACTTTCCAGAAGAAAAATTGTACTATTATCTTTCAACAGCAAAATCTATCAACTTTCCAGAAGAAAAATTGTACTATTATCTTTCAAAGGAAGTGTTACGTTACAAGAGACAAGGATGTGAGAAATATGTAAAGAAAATTACAAAGTAATTTATAGCTACAGGAAAGCAACACATCAGAAAATTAGTGCGCATGTAAAGATACATTGTGCACCAGTGATATTCAGGCAACAGAAATAATCCTTTCATTTTTCAGAAATACTCAAGAAATTTTGTTTGAAGGGCGGGCCTGACGCATTGGTGGAGTCTCTCCATTGTGCGCTGGAGGTCGCGGGTTCGAATCAGTCTCTCTGCAAAGCAGGGGAAATGCTGCCTAAAAAATCCCCTTCCCTAGACCCCACACAGTGTGGGAGCTTCGGTACTGGGTACGCCCTTTCTTTACTCAAGAAATTTTGTTTCATACTGTCAATGCTCTTAGGTAAATACAAAATGCATGTGATGTCTCTCTCATAGTACTTGATCTTGCACAAAGAGTTATCCTACCTTGATTGCCTTTTGCATCACTTGCTGCCTCTTTGTGTCCATTGAACTGACCCTGCCAATTAAATTGATTTGTTGCAACATTAATAACTAGCAGGGGAACAGCCTTATGTTTCCTGCAAAATAAAATCTTCAATATATCTGACCTTGACCTCAGTGATACCAACAAATTCTCTGCTCTTATAATCTCATTCATACTTGATAATGCCCATAATATAAGCAAATCAAGGAGCCATTCCACATGCCATATGGACTGATCAAATTTCAAACTGAAATAGTCAGAAGAGTGAATCTCACACAGCTTTTGTTCAGATCTGTAAAATGCTCTTGGGAATAGGCAGCTTAGTTAAATATGCACTGTTTTATAGAGATTTAAATGTGTTGGGAGTTGAGATAGTACCTCATTCTTAAGTGCATCTAGCAATGCTGTTAGCCTCTCTTTAGCTGGATCTATCTGACCACGTATATACAAACGGAGTAGCAACCCTAGAGCATTCAAATACACCTGAATGCATGAGAAATTATTCAGTGTCTCAAACACCAGTGTCTATGAAAAATGACCATCAACAATACCTCTGCTGCCTCACAGTCACTTCTCTCAAGTTCTTTCATGATGTTTTCATCGTATACCTCCAAAACTTTCTGTATAGGGGATTCACCTTCCAAGTAACAAACAGCGACATGCCACCAGTTGTGGGTCAACCTATAAGAAGGAAGAATTTCTAAGAAACCAAGTACATGCTTTTTGAATTGCGTCAATTGAAAGGCATCGAGTGAAAAACTGCATACATAAATGATGAGCATACTGTCCATGATGTAGAACATGATTCCATGAACTCAGTAGCTTCTCTGAAGCGACATTCCTGCTGGAAAACATGGCACAGCTGCAAGAAGGAATGGAGATGAAGCTTGTATTAAATAACCTTTTGTTGTTGGAATATGCGCAAATCAACTAAGTGAAACTGCTAGGATAAGCTATCTTAATTTAACAGAATTAAGCCACATCATCCACATACATTATGCTGTGACCAGAAGTCATTCTTGTTTATGGCCAAGCCTTTCCGAGCAGCTCTCTCAGCTTCATGCATTCTTCCAAGCTCTAGCAAAGGGAAAGCGAGCATGCCATATATGTAGTTCTGATCTTGGTTCTCTGGCAAAACCTGATCAGCAATGAGTACCATAAATCTAATGAAAAATAATGCTTAGTGCAGTAGTATTTTGGTTCTTTGAACTGTCTGGTTAATAGCTGCATTCTTTTTTTTCTTTTTGGCGACAAAGTTAATAGCTACATTCAGAAGATCCATTTGTGCTACTTGTCACAAGATTTTTTTTCCCAAGAACACAATTTAAGGAATGCTACACTGTGTTATTGCCAAGTTTTATGCACAGAGCTAACATGCTGTTAGCAAACCATGGGCATTCTCCTTTGAGCAATTATTTGATTTGATTTATCACCAGAGTTGTAGAGCAGCACAAGATCACCCGATAAAAAGGATGTCATTTCAACTTCCTTGGGGCTAAATACTAAATTTCTAAGCAGTTTTATACTCTCATGTTACCTGTTCAACAAATTTCAGGGACGTATCCGGCTGTCCCATGTAGAAGCATATGAGCTGCGCCCTCTTCAGAGACATGAGATCCCTGGGGAACTCCTTCAGCAACTGTCACATACATCCACGCTCCAAATTGATTAGTCGCTTGCTATTCGCTCCGCAAATAGCAGAATCCAACAGCACACACTTCGAATTTCCAAATCAACAACTAAAAATCAAGCCATGGCGAACCTCGAAGTGCCGCTCGATCGCCACCTCCTCGTCCTTCTCCTCCCCCACCAGCGCGGAAAGCGCCCGGAACACCGCCCTCTCGTACTCCGTCGCTTTACTCTGCAAGCAAACGAACAAATTACGGCGCAAATACGCTACAAAGTTAAAGGGGGGATTCGGGAACAAAAGGGTGAGGAGGAGATGGAGCGTGCGAGGTTGCCGCGTATGAGGAGGACGCTTACGAGGCTGTCGGCGGCGGCGGCGAGTAAGGCGCTGGCCCTAGCGGGGTGGCGTGGCGCGACGAAGTGCGCGGCAAGCGCGGAGGCGAGGGCGCAGGTGGGGTCGGCTGCGGCGGCGCGGACCACGGCCGGGCCGCGGCCGCGGCCGAACGTCATGGTGCGCTCGTAGTAGGCGTCGAGAGCCGCCGCGCAGTCGGCGGACGCCGTCCGGTACTCCTGCCCCCACATGTCCCTCCTCACCTCCGCCGCCGCCATCTCTCTCGGTCGTGCGATTGCGTCTGGTTGGGTGGGTACTGGCGTCGCGTGGGCGTTTGGAGCTCGGGAGTGGGCAGGGACGCAGGGTCGCGGCGTGCGGACACTCGGCTGGTGGTTGCGGAGGTGCTTGCCACTCGCTACGTTGACACCTGCTGGTTGGCATCTATTAACTTACGCATAGCCACTGACAGATGGGACATCCGCGGCGGTGCCTGTGGGAGGGCCCGCATGCCAGTTACGTGTTCTGCGTAGACGGACGCGCAGCTCGGGTCGTGGCCCCATGGATGAGAGTGAGGGCATGTATTCTATCTCATCTAAACACAACGTCCTCAACAATTTATCCATAAAATTAGTTTCTCTAACTATTTTATATTATTTATATCATATTTCTCTTCTTACAGTTTATTAGTATTTACATTAGTTTATATGTTTAGATTATTTTTAATAAAAAATAACATATTTTCTTTTATATTTTTCTTTTTATATAAAAATTTACTAATGTGGTGTAACTAAAATTTAACTGAAGTGGTGCCTGAGAGATTCCTGCAATGTCGAGACGCCTCCCGGGTGCCGACGCGGCGGCACACACGAGGTGGGGAGAACACGAGGACGAGCTGAGGTGGCGGATTCTGAGGTGTCGGATTAGATTAGAAGTATGTGGTAATCTTATCTGTGGAGTTTGGAGCTTGCTTGCTTTATTTTAGTACAAGGGAAAAAGGAATCGAATTTTTTCCCTTCTGTGGATTCTGCATTCTGCATGTCTAGGTGTACGGCAAGCTGTATCATGCCGCATTACTGCTTGCTCATCTACCACTTAATAACTCTCGAGATCGATCGATTCTGTGAGGCAAAAGGGGCAGTGGTGTCCAGCGATTTTGAGCCGCAGTGTGTCTACACCATCCTCTCTGGGCCCAAGGAGCACACTGGCCGTCCATTCTAACCCGCAGGCGAGAAAAATTGGATACGAATTATTTATATTATTTTATTACTATATTCATATTATACGAATTGTTCATAAAAATATAGATATAAATATGGTATAAACTTTTACCATCCGAAATATTATTTTATCCAAACTATCTGTATTCGTATTTGACAAAACAATATGCATATTTTATTACAATACGACTAATTAGTTGGACAAGTTTTTAATTGAATATGAATTCGTGTTTCTAGGTGAAGTAAATGGATTAGAATGATTAAGCGTGATTGTATGAGGATAAAATATCATTAATATCTTTATATTGTATAAGTTATGAGGATATCCGCATCCGACCGAATTGAGTAGATATTTGGTTTGAATTCGCATTCGTTACAATATTCAATTCGTATTTATATTCGAGAATATTCGGATTTATATTTATATTCGTTTACAAATATGAATACAAATGCGGTTTGGATACTATTCGATCCGATTTCATCTCTACGTCTGCCCTGTTTAAAATACAATAAATCTTAAATAATTTATAGGATAATGTTCGTATGAATCATAAAAAATTTAAAAATCATTAATAAGAAAAAAATTTAGCTATTTTGCAATGTTTAGCTTGACTTATTTATAACTTGTGTTTACACAAGGAAAGATCCTGTTCTTTTGGCCTTTTTGATTTTTTTTTCTTCTCCAAAAATCGAAACAAATGGGATGACTTTTTGAAACGAATTCTCTAAATGGTTTACTGAGCCAGAAGCCGTTTGCGTCGTATGTGTCGGCGTCTCCGTCATCTACTGATGTCTCAAAAAGCGCAAATAAAAGTTATCAATTGTAGCCTAAAAGTATAGGGACAGAATTTAGTTGTCGTTTGCGTCATCTGTGTCGGCGTTTCCGTCGTCCACTAATGTCTCAAAAAGCGCAAATAAAAGTTATCAATTGTAGCCTAAAAGTATAGGGACATAGTTTAGTTTAACTTATTTGCAAGGTTGTTAGTATCGCAACATGGATCACAGTATCATATGATCCTACGATCCTAACAGAGGTAGAAGACGCGGATCACAATATGGATCGAAATCGGGTAGTATCGCAGTTGGATCGCGTTTCAAGTTGTAGAATCAGATAGGATCGCAATGGGATCATGATTCTGATAACAAACTATATTAGTATATAAAATTTGATGTTACCTATTGCTAGTTTAAGTTACACTAGTTTACTTTTCTTTGCTTTGTTGTTTACATGTTGTTCTAAGGTAAAAAAGTATTATCTTTGATATATTGGACTTTTAGATTATTAGTTTGTTAAAATAATTAAATAAGTTTCAAAAATCAACCTTAATTCAATATAACATGTATAAGTGTACTTAAATTATAAAATTAAATTCAAAAAATCTACTTATATACTTGCATATTTAAAAATATAATTCAACTTCTTATAAAATACATACATTTTTAAAAATACGATAGAATTATAATTTTATAATCTGACAAAAAATCCTACCTAAGATTACTATCCTAACAACCTTATTTGTAACGCGTTCTATGCAGAACATTGTCATTAAAAAAAGACAATAAATGACACTACTCAACGTTGCCTACTAGGCTCCTAGAATGTCGTACATCATTATCGTAGTGAAAAGTCAATAACGTTCATTGCCTGATACGCGGCTACTCGACGCCCAGCGTACGTTGCCTTCATCTCGCCCCTCCATTTTCCGATCAGACGGTCCACGCGCTACGCACGCGACGGTTGGTGCCGCTTCAAGGAACCGCATAACTCTCCAGTCTCGAAGTTTGGTCAAAAATAGATCCCTGGAGCACGTAAATACTAAATCTAGTTTTCGGAGCACTTTAATTCCGTTTCTAGCTTCCTTCTGACCGTACGTTTAATTTGACGATAACACGTGGGATCGCACGACTGCACTGTTCATGCGGGTCGTGCGGTCGGCGACCGCACGACTCAGCTGGCGTCCTCACAGCCGAAAGCTTTAAATATGTTTTCACATGTCACAGCAAGTTAGATCACCACAAAAACCAAGTCAAAAACCCTTGGATCAAAAGATGGATCAAAGAGGCCAAAGTCAAGCAAAACTGAGTTTTCACATGAATCTTGCTATCAAAGTTCTTAGATGGGTAGAGATATATTGCCAAGGATTATCTCCATCTCTTACACATCCTTGGCACAACGAGATTACAAGAAGAAAAAGAAGAGAGATCAAAACCAACCAAAAAGTCAAGCACATTAATAAAAAACAAGAGGGACTCAAGAGTTGCACAAATATTGATGTATTGTTTACTTAAAAATGTAGGTTTTACAGCTGCTCCACCTTGGAGGACAGAGAATACCTAAGGTACTCACTCTTAAACTCTAACCCTCACTCTTAAACCCTAACCCTAAATCTAGAGAAGAGAACACAAGAGATGGGTTAAATGGTTAACCTCACATGTCTCCATCACAACCCCCTTTATAGTGGGCAATCAGCCACTGACACTGCTTAATAGATTATATCAACTATTACAATGGGAAATCCGTTAACCCCACACACGGATTTTACTCTCACAAGTTCATTCATGCATATTTTTTAAAGTGTATAAGTGTGCATCCGCTAAATCCTTAACCTTTATCCATCTTGATCAAATCAGAAGTACTGCGCTTAATATGCCGGTACTTCCACAATGCGGAATTACCGTCTCCTAAAATGGTATTTCCGCATCTGAAAACCTCGCCTAGAGCTCTCTGGAAAAACATACCGCTACTCAACCTAGTACTTCCGCCAAATGGTACTTCCGCACTTATACCTACAGTACTTCCGCCAGACGGAACTACCGCACTTATACCTACGGTACTTTCAATTTTCTTGACACTTCCAGAAAAACAGCCCAAATCAAATACAATCTTTACAAAACTATTTCACTACACAAAACTTGCAATGATTCATCACAACAATATTCTAGACCTTCTCACATAGTCTTTCAAAGTAACAATGAAATGTAACACTAAACACTTCACATCGCTCATTAGGCAGAAGGGAACCCATAGGATCAGTTTACACTAGCACCAGCCACCAGCATATATAATAACCCCTGTTTCTAGACGTAATTGAGCGCAGGTCAGAAAGAGCGCTAATCACCGGATCATGCCAAACTATGAGGCCGTACCCTGATTTGTTTTAGCTCGGCGTGATCGATTTAGGTAGAGATTAAGAATCAACTAGTTGGGTTTGTTAATTTAACAAAACAACAAGAGAGTAATGGACCTGGGTGGAGCGGTCGATGTGGACGGGGACGGCGTGCGCAGGGATGGTGTCACCGAAGGCGGCGCTGCGGAAGTGGTTGATGCTGAGCTGCATGCCGGCGACGCGGCGGTAGCTCGATGCCATGTGCGCCCCCATGCTCGCTAGCCCCTCCGCTATCCGTGCTGACACGCTGCCGTGCAACACCTTGAACGGCTACCCCGCCCGCCGCACCCAAAAACGCAACAAGGCTTCAGTACCGAGCTCACGACTCACGAGTAGCACAAGTGTGCGCATTCCGCGGTGGTGTTACGGGCTTGTGGTGGTTGGTTGTGTCGTGGTTGCACGAACCTGGCAGCACGTGGGCGTGACGACGAGGCGACCGATGAGCCGCGCCAGCGAGACCTCATCGATCTCGAAGCCGAGGGCATGGAGCGGCGCGTCCAGCTCGACAGTCTTGGTGCTGGACGCCGGCTGGTTCCGCCGTGGCGAGGCCGTGGCGTTCATGGCTCCGTGCGCGGCCGGTGGTTAGTTGGCTGGGATGTGGAAGGTGTGCATGGCGTGTGTGCAAGTGGAACGGGGGGTCGAAGGTTTGGTTGGGCTCTAGAACTTGGGGGGCCTGACAGACTGCGACAGGCACGATTAGCCATGCTTAACAGTCAAGGTCGTCTATATGACTTTCATACCTTGTCTCAACATCTCTATTTTGTGATATTTAAAGGCTAGAGATAATATCTTTAATAATTCATCTTTAAAATTAATTTCTCTAACTATTTTATATTATTTTTATTATATTTCTCTCTCACACTTCATTCTATTTACATTAGTTTATAGGATTAGGTTATCGCTTGCATAATAGAAAACACATCTTCTTTTCTCCACACCTCTCTCTGCTGAATATAAAAATTTACTGACAATACAGCCACTAATCGGAGAGTGACACATCGAAGCGGGAGGTTTTTCTCTCTTTATTGGGTCGCGATGAGTTGGTCGTTGCGGTCTGAATGATCTTTTTCTATTCGGTTCGTGTTTTGCATGGCTGATGACTGGGGACATGGTCAGTCTGACTTGTTTACATATACGCCATCATCTTCTGTTACTACGTTACTGTTAGTACGCACCATCTGCCGCAATGCCTATTGCCTAGGCACGTGTTCCTTCCTTCCACTAATCCACTTCTACGTATTTTTTTCTCTGGTTTGGAATGCGGGGTTTCAAAAAGTTTCACGGTGATTTTATATAAAATATATATAATTTTCATATGGTCTTTTCTATAAAATTTCAACACTCCAAAAAGCCAAAAAGGGCCCTTTTTAAAATCCTCCAGGATTAATGGTATAGTCTTGTTTTCCAGGACAGACTGTAACGTTGCACACTTGACGCTTGCACTCGGGTTGCATGCGTTAGTAAGCAGGATAAATAGATATTGCTAGCCTAAACATGTACTCTCTGTGTGTGTCGATACGGCCAGCTCCGTGTCTCATGGGCCATATTGGCACGATGTTGACGGACAGTGGTTCCGAGATAGATAAAGGTTGCCCTGGTTGCAAAAGAATAACAAACGGAATGCATGCGTAATTGTTTGGGCCCAGTTATTTTTTGTAGGGATCCTGGTTCGGCCCAGGTCAAAGTGCCAGGACGGCTGACGATGGTCTATTGGGCTGACTACTGACTAGGGCCATTATCAATCAAATCAATTACGATGTTACCCTAATTTCGTGGGCTCCAACTGTCAGCCTACCGCCTGCTTTGCTCCATTTCTCCTGAACCCCTCCTCCCCATCCTTCACGTCGCCAATTTCAGAAGGTGAAAACGGCGAAACGACCCGACCACCACGCGCCCACCTAGATCCGATCCGCCTCCCGTTGTTGCGGCCGTGCCGCCCTAAGTAACCAACCAAGCTGACAACCTCAAAGGTAAAGTCAAAATAGTAGCACTCCAAATTTCAAATCGAGGTAGGCGCGAGCATTTATAGGTTTACTGCGAAGCTAAGTGTGGCCTCAGCGCTATCGATGAAGCGACGAGCTGAGACCTCCATGGTGGCTGGAGGCAACACGGTGAGGATCTATGGCGCGGCAGCACTACAGGCTTCTAGGGGCTACGTTGGCTATCCTATCATGTTTGTGGCATAACTAATTGCATGGAATGGAAGGGCTCACTGAGAGAGAGTAGAGAGAGAGATGGTGGTGGCGAGTCAAAAGGGTGTTTCAGGTTAGCAATGGTGTTATGGTGGCTATAAAGCACAACAAGGCAATTCAAATGGCACATTAGCATGGAAGGGTCAAGGCAAATACTAAGGGTATGATGGCCATGGTCAAAGGTCACCAGAGCTAAAAGGGCAAGGCGGTGAGGTTGTCGACAAAGCTATGCACGGCGGCAACGTCGACAGCTTTGGCTTTCCTAAGGGCCAATGAGCATGAATAGGTGAGCACAAGGTAGAGGGAGATGAGATAAACAAGAATATCATGATGGAATGGCACAGAATTGGATGACAAAGCTTGCAGTCGAACCTGGAGAAAGGGGCATGTCAGCTTAAGGAAAATAGAGAGTAGGATAGGACGAAGATTTTGACGAGTGAGTGGTAACTTAAATAGAGGAGAGAAGAGAGAGAGAGAGAGAGGGCGTGACACCATGGGTTGGCTTCAGGAGCAAGGGAGAGAGCGCGTGAGGGCAAGAGCGAGTAAGCTGGTGATGGGATAAGGTCACAGCGATAGGAGAGGTTGAGGCGATGGGACGTGGTCACGACGCATAAGGCTTGAGGCTACGTGGACTCCTTCAACGCATCTGTTGCATGCGAGGACAAGCAAGGTTGGGGATCGCGAGTGAGAAAGGGAAGAAGAACAATACTAGTGCTGATAGGTGGGACCAAGGCCTGTATGGTAGTTGCGCGCGAGAGACAGAGAGCAACTAGGGCTACAGGGCGAGCTGCTGGGCTAGACCATTGCTAGGAAAAGAAAAGGGGAGGAGAAAGTAGGCCAGCAGGGAGAAATGAAGAAGTGGGCTGGGTCGGTGGAGGGGATTCGACCTGAGGGTGAGGGATGGAAAGAAATAAAGTTTAAACTTTAATTTGGGATTTGATTTGAGTTTGAATTTGTAATTTGAATTCAAAAGGGGATTTGCATACAAATTTTTTTGGGAAAATTATTAGTACCCAATTAACTTTTAGAAATTTTGACATTTTATTTTTGTGCCGAGAAAATTGTTTAAAAATCTTAAAACTCAAGCAAGGCTTTAGGAAAAAATTTAAAACCCATAAAAATTATGCATGTTTTATTTTGATGCAAATTTGGGCTGTTACAGCTAGCCATAAACATTGGACGATAGACTGTAGAGATAACATGAACTCCACAATCTCCAGCAGGCGTTGAGTTTTAACATCGTTAATAAAGATTGCCCTAGTTGCAAAAGAATAACAAACGGAACACATGCGTAAGAGCATCTCCAAGAGATGCTCTTTCTCACCCCTATCTTCAAATATTGGGTATGAAAGCTAAAAACAAGTCTCCAACAGATACTCAAAAACACGTCCAATAATTTTGGTACTCCAAAATTGAGGTGGATCACCATCAAATATACAGTGCCTAGATGGTAATTTTAGGGATCCAAGTTTAGAGGAGTTGCTGAAGGAGGGGAAGATTTAGAGGACAATTTTTTTAGGAAAACTCTCAATATGAGATTTTAGAGGACAAAATATTAAACCCCTCTTGGAGACGCTCTAATTGTCCGGCCCAGTTAGTTTTTGGAGGGATCCTGGTTCGACCCAGGTCGTCGAGGTCGAAGTGCCAGGACGGCTGACGACGGTCTATTGGGCTGACCACTACCTAGGGCCACCATCAATCAAAGCAATTACGATATTACCACCCGATTTCGTGTGGGCCCATCTGTCAACCTGCCGCCTGCTCCATTGCCCCCGAAACCCTCCTCCCCATCCCCCGCCCCGCGCGGCCAATTTCAAAAGGAGAGAAGGGCGAAACGGCCACCCAGATCCGATCCGCCTCCCCCTGCTGCGGCCGCGCCGCCCCAAGTAACCAACCAAACTGACAACCTCGGAGGTAAAGTCGAAACGGCAGCGCCCAACTTTCAAATTTCTAGGGTTTCATCCCCTCTGTTCCAATTTCCAAAGATCCAACCATCGCGCAGCCGATGCGGATCGACGCTGGGCTGGGGTTCCCCCATCCATGTCGACTCTCTAGCTCTTGATCCCTCCATCTCCCATGTCCCGCTCCTTCTTCCCGACCTGCTCCTCCCTCAAAGGTGGCCGCTCGCCTCCGAGAACCCTCGCGTTTGTGCCAAGATTTGGTCGAATCTTTGTTTTTTTTGTGTGCGTGTTTAACATTGTGTCGATTTGTTCTGATTTGAGCAGTGAAAATGGAGGAGATGTGCAAGGAGCTGGACGACCTGAGGTCCGAGGTGGAGGCCCTCACCGCGGAGTGCCGCGCCAAGTCGGACCTCGCCGACGGGCTGAGGCGGGCGGGCGCCGATCAGGCAGCCCGGCTCCGGGAGGCCACGGCGGAGGTCGAGAGGCAGGCGCGGGAGATCGCCGCCAGGGACGAGGAGGTCTCCTCCACGAGGGCTCTGTGCGAGGATCTCAGGGCCAGGTTCGCGGAGAAGGAGCAGGCCTTGAGGCAGCTCTGCGCGGCGCACGAGGGCCTCAAGGGCAGCCTCAGGGAGAGGACCGAGAGCTTGGAGGGCGAGAAGAGGGAGCTCGTCGCGGCGCTGGAGGAGTCCGAGGCGAGGCGGCAGGAGCAGGAGGCGGCCGCGCGGTCGTGCAGCGCGGAGGTTGCACAGCTCAGGAGGCTCTTGTCGGAGAAGGAGAAGAGGTGCTCGGAGGCTGAGCAGAGGGCATTGGCGCCGAGGGAGGTGATGATGAGGGACGAGATGCTGGTGAAGCTGGAGGAGGAGAAGGCCGCCGTCGAGGGCAAGCTCAAGTGGAAGGCCGAGCAGTTTCGGCACCTCGAGGAGGCGCTCAAGAAGGTCCAGGATGAGTTTCGGGCGGCCAAGAGGGAGTGGGGCTCTGATCGATCAACCTTGGTTGATCAGATTGGCACTCTTGAGACCAATTTGGATTCCAAGACAAGAGTTGCTGAGGATTTCCGGTCGAGGCTCGAGATGTGCAGCCAGGCGTTGGCCCACGAGGAAGGCCGCAGGAAGCTGCTTGAAGCAGAGATGTCTGAATTGAGGCACATGTATGGCGATGTGGTCTCGGAGTATGAAGACGCCAGGTCGACTATTGAGTCGTTAACGGTGAAGAGGGATGGGGAGATTTCAACCTTGAGGAGCTCTCTGTCTGAGAAGGTCACCTTGCTCAAGGAAATGGAGTATGGTAAGGCACGGCTTGAGCAAGACAACGAGGAATTGCGGTCTTCGTTGAAGGAGTTCCAGGAGGCTCAGATTGGTGGTGCAGATGCTGTAGTGTCATTGAAGGGTCTGCGGGAGAAGTTCCGTGCCCTGGAGCAGACACATAGAAGCTGCACTGAGAAGCTGAGAGATAAAGAAGCAGAATGGAAAATGCAGATGGGGAAGCTTGGGAATGACCTAGATGGATGCTTGTCACAGTTGGACTCCAAAGATCTGCTTATCAGGCAATTGCAGAATGACTTGCTTAGCAGTTATAGCTCACTGGAGCTGCAAATTGTAGAGAACTGGGAAGCTACAATAGTTCTCGTTGTTGTAGAGTCTAAATTTTATGATTCCTGTTCATGCATTGATACTTTAAAACTGAATATGCAGCAGCTTTGTGAAACACTTGAGCAGAATGTTGCTGCTGCAAGAAAGCAGTTGGAGGAAAAGAACTGTGCCATCGCTCTATGTCAAGCTGAACAGACACACCAATCCGAGGTAATAGCGACATTACATGGAAGAATTGAGCAGCTGGAATATATGGAGCAGGAGCGCGAAAAGTTGCAAAGGCAGCTTGATGCATACAAAGAGATGCTCGACAATGCATCAAGAAATGTTCACTGCTTAAAGGGTGAAGCTTCAGAGAAGGAAAATAGCCTTCAGGAGAAATTGAGGAAAGCATTAGGTGATCTCGATGAAGCACACTGTGCCCTTGCTGAGCAGAAGAGTCAGCTGAGCAATTTCGAAATCAATCTTCATCAGCAAAAGCAAGCAATGGAGCATTTGGAAAAACTGAAACTTGATATGGAGACTGAACTCAAGGGTCATATGGATGACAACCATGTACTGAGGGGAGATCTGGATGCTGCTCTTACTGCCAAAATGGAAGCTGAGGAGTCTCTTAGAGAAGAAAAAGGGAAGCTATTAAATGCTCTCGATGAAGCAAACTGTGCCCTTTCCGACAGGAAGTGTGAGCTGAGCCAATTTGAAATCACTCTTCATCAGCAAAACCAAGCAGTGGAGCATATGGAGAAACTGAGAGTTGATATGGAAACTGAACTCAAGGGCTACATGGATGAAAACTGTGTACTGAAGAGAGATCTGGATGCTGCTCTTACTGCCAAAATGGAAGCTGAGCAGTCTCTTAGAGAAGAAAATGGGAAGCTATTAAATGCTCTCGATGAAGCAAACTGTGCCCTTTCCGAGAGGAAGTGTGAGCTGAGCCAATTTGAAATCACTCTTCATCAGCAAAACCAAGCAGTGGAGCATATGGAGAAACTGAGAGTTGATATGGAAACTGAACTCAAGGGCTACATGGATGAAAACTGTGTACTGAAGAGAGATCTGGATGCTGCTCTTACTGCCAAAATGGAAGCTGAGCAGTCTCTTAAAGAAGAAAATGGGAAGCTATTAAGTGCTCTCGCTGAAGCAAACTGTGCCCTTTCCGAGAGGAAGTGTGAGCTGAGCCAATTTGAAATCACTCTTCATCAGCAAAACCAAGCAGTGGAGCATATGGAGCAACTGAGAGTTGATATGGAAACTGAACTCAAGGGCTACATGGATGAAAACTGTGTACTGAAGAGAGATCTGGATGCTGCTCTTACTGCCAAAATGGAAGCTGAGCAGTCTCTTAGAGAAGAAAATGGGAAGCTATTAAGTGCTCTCGATGAAGCAAATTGTGCCCTTTCCGAGAGGAAGTGTGAGCTGAGCCAATTTGAATCCACTCTTCATCAGCAAAACCAAGCAGTGGAGCATATGGAGAAACTGAGAGTTGATATGGAAACTGAACTCAAGGGCTACATGGATGAAAACTGTGTATTGAAGAGAGATCTGGATGTCGCTCTTATTGCTGAAATGGAAGCTAAGCAGTCTCTTAGAGAAGAAAAGGAGAAGTTATTAGGTGCTCTCGATGAAGCAAACCGTGCTCTTTCTGAGAAGAAGAGTGAGTTGAGCCTATCCAATATAAGTCTTCACCAGCAAAAGCAAGCAGTGGAGCATTTGGAAAAACTGAAAGCTGACATGGAAACTGAGCTCAAGGATTATATGGATGAAAACCATGCACTGAAGAGAGATCTGGATGTTGCTCTTATTTCCAAAGTCGAAGCTGAGGAGTCTCTTAGAGAAGAAAAGGAGAAGTTATCAAGCATAATAGGTGAGAGAGACAGGAATATTGAGGAGCTTCAGCAATACGTCACTGTGCTGGAAGAAGATAATTTGGGTGAAAAACTTGATGTGGCTAGTCTTGTCAAGTCAGAGGTTGAGAAATCCATTCGAGAAGTGAACAACAGATACTCTGAAATTGTCGAAGTCTTCGACAAAAAGCTTTTGGAGCTTGAAACAAGGCTTGGTTTCTTTGAGCAGAAATACACATGCAGAGAGCATGAGATCATGGAAATGTTTGATCAAGAGGAAGCAGATTGGTATACACTAATTGCAGACAAGGAAAATGCTATTGCTGACATTCAACTAATTGTTGAATCTGTTCAGCTTGACATAAAGCATCTTCTTGAGGCTGCTGCAGCAAAGCTCGCAGAAGTTCAGCTTGAGGTTCAGCAACTTTATGGTTTTGCAGAAAATCTGTATTCACTGAATCTCATCCAAGAGCATGATTGTTTTTTCAAGGACATGCTCATTGCAGAATATGAAAGAGAGCTCGAGGCCCTGCAAGTGAAATTAGTGCTAGAGGAAGAGCACTCAGGCAATTTGAAGCATGTTCTTGAGCAACTCAAAGCCAAGACAACTGCAGAGATGTTAGAAAAGGCAAATGAACATCTGGAAGTTGTAACTAAGCTGAAATCTTTGGAGGAAAGAAAAGAAATATTGGAGGAGCATTTGGGAGAGTTGAAGTCTAGAACAAAGGATATGTGTAATGCCATAGTTCAAGAGAGGAAAGAGTTGGTCGATGGGCTGACTGGACTCACTGATAGCATTGGAGCAGCAATTCGTGGAGATGAAGACCTGATGACAAGCATGACAAGTATCATGCAGAAAGTCAATAAAGAGGAACACTTCCGGTCTGGCAGCAAAGAAATACCTAGCTCTGAGAAAATAAATTTGAAAAGTTTTGCGCCCTTGATCAGGAATAAATCTGTACATCTCCCAGATAGAAGATTACCGTTGAAGGAGAACAACTACTAGTCTTGGTAGGTGATGTCAGATTGTGCACTGACATTGTTGTAGTCTTTGTATCCTGTCTCTCAAGAATCACATAGGCTCCATATGCTGCCTGTAGATTCTTGCTGCCATTTGCGTTCTGTTGTTTACACGCATTGGTTAAGTTTATCCAAAGTTTCTTATCATCAATTGCCTTTAAATTAAATTTATTTTTCAGACTACTGAATAGAATGAGCTTATTCCTAAAAACACATTTTGTGATTGATACATTTTGTTCCATTACCGTCAATTGTACTGTTATGTACTGTTGGATAGTTGCATCAATAAACTTCATGGTTTACATCTGCTAGGTATTTCTTATGTTCTATCATAAGCTCTTATTGTGGAACTGCAAATCTCTCACCTGTTTATGACTTTATGTTGATATTACCAAGTTAATTTGTTAGTTGAAAGGTAATGATCAGAAAAGCTCCTTAAGTGTTGAAACAATATCCAAATTATGCGCCATCAGTCAATTGGCATCACAAGAACTTGTCATTGGTAAGCAGCATTCCTTCTCCCGTTCCCTTTTGTCGATAGAGTAACCTGCCGTCAGTTTAGCATGCATCCCTGCCAACAAGACCAGTCTACCAGAGGAAAATTTCCTTTCAGCAATTACTTCTGTTGTTAAATCTTGATGTCTTCATTTTCCTGTCTCTTTGCAAGATGTTTAGGACAACTGACTGCAAGGTAATAATAATCGTTTGACGCTATCTCTATTTGGCTTTGCCGTTGTCACTTGGGTGATATGGACCAACAGGAGTGACATGGTTTTTTTAATCACAAACTAGCCTGTTTGGACAAACTGATATGCAGGCTCATTTTTTTTCTTCTAAGGCACGGGAAACGGCTGGTCCTAGGCGACAAACACTTGGAATTTGATCAGGCGATTGAAGACATCAAGAGGATTGGTTCTGCTGTGTTGTCGGCCTAAGTTGGAAATCTGTGATATTTTCGTTTCTTTGATGTTTAGCTTTTGTTGAACTTTGCTGCTTTTATTCCAGCAGTATGGTTCGAAGTGTATGTTCCAGTATGCTTTCAGGTAAATCTGGAGTTGTAAGCTCCCTGCTGGAATCATGCACAGGTAATTCGTTTTCTTGAATGCAATTTTTTATATTCAGTTGATTGCACATGCCGAAACCACACAGTTGGATCTGCTTGCTTAATTAAATTCTCACACCTGAGTCAACACCCATGGACCGTGCAGCCTTTCAAGCACACAAGTTCTTAATGTAATTGTAAAAGAATTAACAAAATCTGTACTTAACATGGTTTGAATTACTTAATTACAAAAAATCAAAAATTTTGCTCTGGCAGACAAATAAACCACAAATCGTCCAAATTAATCTTGGACGAAGAAATAGATGACCTCTGCATTATCAAATTACACAACTTTACAGCTTTTCTGAAGATTACAAACATGTGAGTGGAAACCATATTTATACCTAGGCGTGATGAGAGCAACATCACCAGAAGCTAAACCCTAACATCACTCGAACTCCCAGAAAGCTCTCCCCTTCTGCATCGCCACCTCGTCGTCTCTACATCTCGCCTTCTCCCTCGCCGCCTCAGTGAAGATCTCTCGGCCTGCCGCCTTCGCCGCAGACACCGCAGGAGCAGGTTCTTGGCTTCCCGGACGTACACCATTGGCGTTCTTGGACATGGAGGGCAGTGGGTACATCGGCCTCGCTGGCTGCGGCACGGGCGTGCAGATGTTGCGGCGGCTGTGGCAGCAGCAGCAGCACTGGTGGCGCCGGTGGTGGAAGAAAGGCTGCAAGCGGCTGCCCCCGGCGAGCTGGTGCGCGCTGTGGACACGCCGCATCGGCGCTGGACCGGCAGCGTGCGGCGGTGCGGGTGCAGGTGGGCGCGGGCGGGGAAAGCCTGCTCGCTCTGCACGCGCCGGATGGTCGGCGCCAAGGGGGGAAGCCCGGCCCCCGCGCCCCGCTGGACGGCGTCGGCGGCGGTGGAGACGAACACCCGGAAGCTCGCGGACGGCCGCGTGGCCCGCAGGCGGTCGTACTCGTCGCGCATGTGGGCGAGCTCGTCGTCGCAGGTGACCGATACGAGCACGTCGTCGAGGCCCTTGTCAACGAGGCGGTACCTGACCGCGGCCACGCCCGCCGCGCCGGCCATCCCCCCCAGCCTCGCCGCCAGCTCGCGGAAGGGGACCTCGCGCGGCACGACGAGGACGCGCATCTCGCCGCCGACGTAGCGGAGGCCGCCGTCGGGGCCGCAGGGCACGAAGCGGCCGCCGTTGCTGCACATCAGCCTCAGGCGCGCGGCGCTGTCACCGCCGCCGCCTCCTAAGACGCCGGACCGCGCTACTGCTGCCGCCATCGATGGATCGAGTCGGAGAGGATCGGAGAGGGGTTTGGCCTGAATGGTATTTGCGGGGGAAAAATTTATGTATTTGCGACTCTTATGACTCGGGTGACAATATATTTATCATTGGGTCTATTATCAATAACTCAGATGGTCTCATATGTAAGTGACAGAATTTCGAAGGCAATCTTAAGAGTGGCAAAAACATGAATTCCCCGTTTGCGGGCGTAGCGACAGACACCGGCCTCGGCGCACAAATATACGTGCGGCGTACGTCGGTGCGCGTACGCGGCGGGGTGAGTCCGAGTGCGACTCCCACCCATGGCCGGTACTCCGTTTTGGTTTGCTTCCGAATTCCGAGCGGATCGGCGCGCCGCGGGCAGGTGACCTGGGCCGGGCCTGAAATTTCTTTGGGCCGACAATTTCGGCCTGTAAGGCTTAAGTTTGAGGTTGATGGCCGAGATTGCACCTGTTAACACTGACATGGCTTGTGGACCAAATTGGATGTTTGCTCATTGGGCCGTGGGCTTCCGATCATTACTCTCTCCAGCAACAAATCGAACTACTTGAACCTGCGCCGATAAAATCATCCTTGTGAATATTTGGATTGCCCCTGTGAAAACGAAGCAGATTTGTCTAAAAAATCGTTTAGATTTAGTTCTACAAGTATATTGCAACAAAAATGTGTAGGCAAGATTGCAGTTTGAAGACTCTACCGATCAATGTGCAAAGCAACATTTGTTTATGATTGCATGGGAGATATTGCAACAAAAATGTGTAGGCAAGATTGCAGTTTGAAGACTGTACCGATCAATGTGCAAAGAAACATTTGTTTATGATTGCATGGGAGAGATTATACACGCAATTTGATTAGTCTAGTATACAAGTAGCAAGTCAAATATTGCGACTCTGTGAGCTACCACTTGCCAACTCCAACCGCTGAATTGTGTCCTTGACTGTGACGCCGAGCCGACCTTTTAAAGCCGGATTCCGGATCGACGCTGAGCTTTACTTCTCTGTCCACAGAGTTTTATCATCCTTTTTTTTTTCTGAAGGATTATTTCTATCCATTGACTCGTGACGTGTTCATCAAGAGAGATTTTTCCGCCTGCCCTCATTATATTAGAGAAGGATGCGGGGGGTACGCACGTCTTTTCTCCCTCGGATGGCAGGCTGTGCAGGCAACGCAGTTGACAGTATTCTTCACTGTGCTTTCAAATCATGCCTTGACTTCTGTGATCCTTGAAAAGCAGGCTCAAAACTTACCAGATATCTCTGCTTTCGCCTTTCGGCTCTTTGACTCGCTTGAGCCAATGCAAGTGCAAGGCACATCTAGACTCCGGTGGTTCCTGATCAAATTATGGGCCTTTTTTTTCCAATTTTTTTTATAGTATTTAACTTTTAAACGAAGTATTTTTTTTAAAATAAAGTCCATTAGTTAATTGTAATACATACTATACCGACTTCATTTATATCGGCAAAAATCGCATGCGACTTTCTGTTACTCCATAATTCCTCGCACGAACAGCTCAAAAGGCATAAATTGCGGCTAAAAAGAACATGCCATATGTATCCTTGTGCGGCTGTGCCAGCCCTCACAAGTAACCCTGGAATTTCTAAAAGAAAAAAATATTTGTTTTGAATGGATCTGGACCTTCCCGATTTAGCATTATCATAAGAGCATTATCATAAGTGACATACCGCAAGTGAATGGTGTTTTTAATTTCGCTCTCGAGTATTCATCAATTTTTCATTCTAACAACTATAAGAAGTTATGAAGATTAAGAACCCAAAATTCTAAAAAAATCTCGGTGCTACAATAATTTCAGCATGTAAGTGGTAAAAATATGACTATTTCAAATATAAAAATCCATGTAACTTTTGATAGATCCAAATGATTTAAAACTTAAACGAAGGCATGATCATTACATTAAGAACTTATCCCAACCAAAAATATTGAAAGAATTTAAGATAATTGAGATTTTTTAGTTCGCGAAACTCTGCTGCACTAAAACCGAGCTAAAACCTAAAATTAAACTAACTCTCAAACTAAAACTCTAAATCACTTGAAATTTGATATGCACCTTCTCTAGAATGTCAGGAATATATTTTAATCAACGATCAATAAAATTATTGCCAAAATTCTGACCTTTTCTGTTTGGAGTAATATTGCACTAAAACTGAGCAAAAACAACGATGAATATAATTTGTTCATAGATGGATGATGACCAATATGGCTCTAGATACATTCCCATATATCACAGTAAACAAGAACACTAAAGAAATTGAAGCAAAATTACCTTGATCAAGAAATCACTCATATAGACCAAAAATGGTATAAACTAGATTTCTTCTTGAATTTGCCAACCGAGTGCCTGGATAGAGAGAGATTGTTTTTCAGAAGTCATCTCCGTATAACACAACAAGATCAAGGGGAGAGAAGAGCAAAAACCAACCCAATTAAGAGCAAATTAATCAATACAAGATGAATCCATGGGAGATGAATAAGGATAGATATATTGCTACTTGAGGATGAATATTTTACAGCCATTTCACCTGGAGAATAAGGGAACACACTACAACACCCAATTTCTCTCAAACCCTAACTCAAGAACTTATAAACTCAATGAGAAGATGGTTGGATACTTAACTACAAGTCTCCGCCACAACCCATTAAAATAGATGGGTAAGCCAACTCCATCTAACCCTTAGTAAATAATATCCACTTGGTACATGTAGAAAAAATCTGTTAACGCCCACACATATTTTAACTCACACACTATACTTATACACGCTTTTCCAAGCACATAAACCCAAATTCACTAGGTTCTTAGTTTTAATCCAACTTGATCTTCTTAGCTTTTCCTTGAATTAAACCACCTTTCCAAGTGCCGTGATTTTGATCCAAAGTAGTTTATGGTATTATGGTCAAACTACCAAAATATCATTTCTTGACATAGTTTTCATCGTTCATTGCAAGCAATTGCTATGTATGCTTGCCATGTGTAGATGCACTACTGGTTTTGCCACGTGTAAATAAGTCTCTCCTGTTCCATTCTACCAATCACACCTCACTTGACCATGCCACATGGTCCAACACGTCGTTCAAATTTCCCTTCAATATTTTTCACCTTTCTTGTGACATGCTTAAGCTCAGCTATCTCACACGACATTCTTGATTGTTCTGGACCTCGACTTCTCCATAAATGTAGCCCAGATCCTCGTAGTTGACCATGGTTGATATTAAGCGACCCTGCACATCCAAATACTAAATATCATTTTCGGACACAAATTCTTTATAACTTAAGCCACGTCTATAACATGCATCATGCAACATATATGCACTGAGTTAGGTTAAACCAAATCAATCTATCACTCAATTTCCCAAAATCGCAAAATTCGGTCAAAACAAAGTCATAAATTTGCAAAATTCAAATATTTACTTATCTAATATGACAATAGTTTATCACAATAAAATCATTAGACTTCTCACATGCTCCTTCACATGCTCATCTTTTTGATCTTGTCAGCATATGATCAAGAAATCAAGTGGGTTGTAGCGTTGTCAAACTCACTATTTTCCCCAACCAACACCAACCATTTGTCCATCCCTCAATTACCAATCGCCATCCTTCATAAATATTTTCAGCAACCCTTGATCGGGTACAACCATGCAGAGTCTTGCGCAGCATATCAAAATAAATTACATAGCCAAATAATTAAGGCTCCGTTTGGCACAACTCAGCTTCACTATTTTTTTTGTTTCAGCTTCACGAGCAGCTTCACCGATGAAGCTAAATCTGTTTTGGAAAACTGTTTGGCAAAACAGCTTCACCAACAGCTTCATGCATGGTTGAGAAAGGGTAATTGTCCAAAATACCCCTGTCTACCTGACTTGTTCTAACATTTGGAGTTGTATGTTTGTATATGGTCATATGAATTAAAAATAATATATTTGAATGAGTATGAATTAAAACATTAAAATAAAAAATAATAATAAATTAAAATCATTAGGAAAAATTAAAATTAAAATAATAAAAATTTTGGTGAACAGGAGAGGCGAACGGGATGGACTAGTGGCAAATGTGTGTAATTTTGGTGAACCAGAGGGGCAGTGGGTTCCTAGGACTGCGGGTCTGAGGGAGAGAGCTGTGAAAAGCTACTTTTTTCAGCTTCACCTCTCCCCATTCTGTTGTGAGAGCACAAAAAAGGAGCTTCACCTGTGAAGCTGTTTGCAAAAAGGGTATTTGGCAAAAAAACAGTTTACAACAGCTTATAAAGCTGTTGGTGAAGCTGTGCCAAACAGGATCTAAGTAGCGCCATGTACACAGTACACGTGTGAATAAGGAGAGACGACGACGGGAAACTTGCCGGAGTGGACAGGAACGACATCGGAGTGGATGGGGAGGAGCTGGAGTGGACATGGATGGCGACGGCGTGTCCTCGGGGCATGGTTGCGGCTGGATATCTGGAAGCCGGCGGTGGAGTATCTGGCAACGGGCGGCCGCCCAGCGGTCGTCACCGATCCTGGAGCTCGCAGCTGCATCCCTAAAGATGCTGCTGAGCTGGCCCGTCGCCGCCGGCAACGAGATGCCGTCAACACTGTTGGGCTACCAGGCACCGAGCCTCCAGTCGGGTTGCGCCTTTGACATGGACGCATTGCAACACTACGGCGCCATCGTCTCATCGGCGTCGAGCTCGACCACACTGACCTCGATGGCCGGCCTAAGCCCCGCCGCGGCCGACGTCGAGCAGTGCAACAACATTGCCAGCGCCAACCTGCCGTGGCTGGAGCCCGGGCCAAACAACACTGTCGACGCCGTCCATGGCTAAGCAATTGGTGATAATACACCAAATCAACTTCCTTTGTTTTTCACACACACACACACATTTTTTTCACACACATACAAGGATCCTTTCCTATTGTTTTCATCCAAAAAAAGGAAAAAAACTAACGAAAGCAGCAACACTTAATCACTACAAAACTATTAGCTCATATGTAACGGAATGACAAGGATCGATACCTACTGGCTGAGCCTGACTACCAAGTAAGATACTACCACAAGTTTTACATTACATTACTAGTTGAGTTTCTCGACGGCGAGTCCAACCACAAGACACGGTACGCCAAGCATGAGAGAGGCGGGCTGGTGGAGAGAGAGGGGAAGAAGGCAATGGGGGAAGAAGGGATGGACATTATGGGCATTTCACATATGAATTTAGGTTAGAAAAAAAATACAAATACACTAGAATACGCAAAGAGTGGTAAATATTGACTATTTTCATAAATTAGATGGCAAATCATGATTTCAATTTTTATCCAATTTTTACGATGGCAAATAACGAAATGACAATCTTTAAGGGTGACAAATAATTGATTTTCCCATACCTACGCAAGCCTTGAGGAGAAAATCTATCCCTGCTTGACAGTGACAAGTGGGATGCCAAGATCTTCTTCACCTGATATGGCTCCGCCAAGTCTCACTCACTGTGGAGGCTTGAGCCATAGCTTGTAAGTTGTAACGCCCCCGTTTCCAGGGGTGCGTACGGACACAGCACCCCGTAACTATTCACGCATGAACAGTTATGGAGTGTCGCGCAAGAGTATACCATTGCATGCTTACAACAAAACTCCGGCATATATTTCACATACGGATTAACATCCATTTTTCGACAGCAGGGCGTGCAAGCCCAAAGTATACTTACATCACAAAAACTCCAGAATCCGCTTGATCGCGGTCAAGACCTAAATCCACGGGTCCTCGTCGAAGAAGTGACCTTCCGGAACTTCCTCAACGGGGAGACAAACACCTTCGTCTTGATCCTCTAAAGAAAGGCAAAAGCAAGCCGTGAGCCAAACAACCGGCTCAGCAAATCCCAAAAGGGACCCTAACTTATTACATGCACGGAACAACAATGGAAGGGAGTATACTTGGTTTATTAGCTTTGGTGGATGCAGTTTTATTTGCAAACATTTTGATAAGACGGACCCAAAACTACTCCTCAAGAACTCAGGGGTTTTTCATAAAGATTCAATTAACCAACTAAACAAGTTAAAGCATGTACAAAACTACTTAGCTTCGCTGTTGGAATCACCCACGTGACACAGCTCCATTAACCGGGAGCACGGCGTATTCGAATACCATTTATTTGACTCTGCAGAGTTTGCTCAGCTTTACCCACACGATTTCTTAACTCCTGCGTCCGGGTTAAGAAAGCCAGGTCATTTCACTGCTCAATTCTTTATATAGGCTCTACCCGGTAGAATCCACTCGGGTCTGGCTCACACATACACACACACACAAACGTCCGCTTCGAGTGAACTCTACCGTTGTTAGGCACCCGCAGCACGGCCTGCCTAACCTTTGTTACCCAAACACCTACTCCACAACACCTGTAGAGTTTCAATCGAGTTGAGCAGCTACTAAACCAGTGTTGACAAGTCAACTCCTGTGGTTGAGCGGTCACCATGTCATTTGCTCAGCGTAAGGGTCTGGTCCTTATATTTTCACCCCAGGGGACCGCAACCCCCTGCTAGGTCCGCGACCTGCAACCTAGGGTAAGAGGCGGGCGAAAACCGTCTTGCGGCGCACCACAGCCCCCCTTACCCTATCCTTCGCATGCCGACAAACTCCGCCCTAGGGCACGGTGTCCCATACCACCCTGCCCTAGAGCCAGGTTTTCCAAATTCTACTGGCCCGCAGCCACAACCTTATTAGTATAAGACTTTGCACGATAATAATAACTTACAATTATCTAAAATAACAAATAATTAATTCTAGGGTTACAAAGGCATGGCTACGAGTTTAACATGGCAATTATCGGTGGTAGGATTAACTATATAACATGTCATTCTAAACATTTTATTTTAATTTGAACTAACATTTCAGAACTAGCTTAATGCAAATAGCATAATAACATAATTAAATAACATGGGTCGCAACATGATCAAAGGATTTGGGACTTGCCGATAATTTGGACGATCTCGGCTAGCTCGAACGTAGAAACTCCTGGGTCCTGAGACTGTACTTGAACCTTCGAGATCTCCGGAACTAGCGCAAACATATAAAACAATTAAATCCAGCTTGAGACTAATCAAGCGAGGAAAAATAAACTATTTAAAAAGGAGTAAATGCATAAATCCTCAAATTGGAATTTTAGGAATTTATCTGGGATGAATCTGGAGGAATGGAGGTCAAAAATGGGTTCCGGATATTATCTGGAGCAAAGTGGTGAAATTTGGGAATTTTTGGGATTTTTTGTGATTTTCTAGGATTTATTTGGATTTTTCTGGAATTTAGAAATTAATAAACTCGAGAAATTCGGTGTGAATAGTGTTGGGCTGGCCTCTGCTGCTGGCGACCAGCCAAAGCTTTCAAATGCGCGGGCGCTACGCGCTGCGCAGCAGCGCGTCTGGAGAGGCGAGGCAGCCGAGGTCGCGCCCACGCCGCGGCGCCCACTCGCCGGATGGCGACGCGTTGCGCTGCGCGGACGGCGGAGATGGCGAGAGAGGAGCGCCGAGATTCGCGCGGGTAGCGATCGGGCGGCAAGCGAAGCAAGGAGGCGGCGGCGATGCGGCGAGATCCAACGGAGGGGAGGCGGTGTGATTATGAAGATCGGACGGCTGCGGTGAAACTTCATCCGATGGTCGACGCTAAATGGCAACAGGATGAACGGGCGGATGCGATGGGGCCATGTCTTCGTCTTCCTCCTCTCGCCGTGCTCGCGCGCCAGAGGGACGGAGAGGGCGGCGCCTCCGCTCTCCGGCGAGGGCAACGGCCTCTGGCAGGTCGGGAAAGGTTCCATCGGATAGAGTGCAGCAAGGGATCTCGTTTTGGGGTTGGTGAGGTGAGAGGGTCATCGGGAGGCGGGAGACCGAAGGGAGGATGGTTCCCGACGGTGGAGGGGATCACCGGAGCCGAAAGAGGTCGAATCGGGGGCGGTTTCACGATAAGGGGGACCAGAGGCTCACATTAGCGGTGGCGGCGTGAGCTGGGGACTTTCGGAGTGAGCTCGCCACGGAGAGCTGCCGAGGTCGGCGGGTCGTCGGCGACAGAGCTCCTCGCCATTCTCTGGCCAAGGGAGTTCACCAAAAGGATTAGCAAACGGTAGAGATGCTCGGGGGTAAAGGAATTGGCAAATGGGGAGGAAGAAGGGGATTGCTTTTCGGGGGCTGCCGGCGCAGGGGGGAGGAATGGCGGCGCTCGGGCGGTGAAATTCCAATTGGTCGCACGGGAGGTGCAGGAGTGGTGGGAGGAGAATGGAAACGGTGGGGAAGGCTTGGGAGCAAAGGAGCGCGAGGGGAGCGGGGTGGGGTTTTATGCCCCGGGCGGAGAGAGGGGATCCGAGGGGAGGAAAGAGTGGGCATGGCTTGCGGGTCAAGGAGGAGGGACGGGAGCGGTTGAGGCGTCTCCCCCGCGCAGAGATGACGCACGCTTCTGCACAACGTGATGGCGACGCGACGGAGCGAGTGAGCTCGGGCGGGTGATGGCGTCGCGCGGAGAGGAGAGAGAGCAGCCACGGCAGCGGGTCGGGCGAAAAGCGGCGACGCGTGGCGCGCGCTCTGCTGGCCGACGACGGGGAAGGGGGCGCGGTCCGAACCCGAGGCGCTGGGAGGTGGTGCGGAGGCGGCGCGAGCGCAGCTCGTGCGCGGGCGCAGCGAGAGGGAGAAGGCGGAGGAGGTCAGGCCCGGGAGAAGCGGAGGGAGGCGCCAAAGAGAGGAGGGAAGCGGGAAGAGATGGGGGCGTCAAGGAGAGAAGGGTGGCGTCCCGGCCAAAAGAAGAAAGCGGGAACCGGGAAAACTTTTCCAAAAGGGAAAGTTTTGAAATTTCACCTAAAATTCAGCAGAAAAACAAACAAAATTTCCGGTTTGAAATTTTGGGGTTTTTCATAGCTCAGTTGGAGGAGGTGAGGGTCTGTTCACCCCTCTGGCCTGGCTTCAATCCTTAGGATCGAACTCAGTGTTTCTCAATTTCGGGTACTGTTTAATGAACAGTATCCTCTAGAGAGTATATAAACGCTTACGTGTTTAGTGAAAGCATATTTCTGTGTTTCGGAGGTTGTTGAGTCTCCATTTATTTTATAGCGTAACACAGAAAATATATACATATATATGTGCGAATGATATGAGTGGATGCATGTGAATTATGTGTGCCTGCTTGTATCCCACAGAAAAAAAGTCTCACTGACCGTGAGAAACTACTCCAGCCACTGGTCATTCAAGCAGTCAGGTCTGAACAGGCCGCGATCCTATGTGCAGTTGTATAAGACGACGATGGCTCCTCCGCCCTCTATTCCCGGTGCAAGTCTTCCACTTGCCATTATTTATACCCAACTTGGTCAACTCTCACATGCCGCCTTCTTCCTCCTCCCCCAAATCCAGGCCCCCACCCAATAAATCCACCTGCTCCTCGCGGCGCAGCTGCTCAGTCATGCCCGCGGGCGAGAGCGAAGAAGAACCAGGCAGCATCCCAAGATGGGGAGGCCAAGCTGTTCGCACCTCCTCCTCCTCCTCTGCTCCTGCTGCCTCTCATGGTCGTCGTGGCTCGTCCCGACCTCCCACGCGCTACCGCTCTGCACCGACTCGAGTGAGCAGCAGCAGCGCCTGAGCTTTTTCTTTCCTCGGGCCCTTCGCTCGCTCTGTCTGCGCCTTACGAGATTCTTGGCGTTGTCGGATTGTTCTGTTGTTCGCAGGGGCGCCGGTGGCGCTGAACGGGACGCTGGGCTTCTGCTCGGCCTACGGCGAGAGTAGCAGCTGCTGCTGCGACGCCGCCGCGGACGCCGCGCTGCAGAGGCAGTTCGAGGCCATGAACGTTTCCGACGCCGCGTGCGCCAGCGTCGTCAAGTCGGTCCTATGCGCGGTACGGACTCTTACGCCCTCCTGTTACATCTCCTATGAGTTAAAAAAAGAGTTTGGAGGTCCGGCTAGTGAAACCGTGTAACATGTGTCGTGTTAATTGTTCGGGTTGCACGCCATGTGCCGAAAGAAGATTCTATCTATAGAAGGAGGACTCTAGATATAGCCAAATAGACAGCATGATTAACTCGGCTTATTTGAACAGCTCTTAGGGTCTGTCACAGTGCCACTCCACCGTTAAGATTATGTGCCTATTTGATATGACTGGTATAACTTTTAATTGATATTTTTGAATTTTAGTTATTTGTGACAGAGATTACAGAGAAAGAGATATTCACTTATGATTTTGGATAGTACAGATGTTGAGTTTTTAATGTGTACTACAATTAACTTGTAGACCTTAAAAAAATATTTTGTTTGAAAGTTAGATACTATAACAAAAGTTAAAAGCCGATTTCAAAAGTCAGTTTCAAACAGGCCTGTACCTAGAGATCTTACCAGACGTCCGAGTACGTTGCATCAGCACCAATCTCAGAACAATCTGTCTTCAACCCGTTCTCTTCTTCATGCTCTCTCCTGACTTGTGCAACACCAACAGTTTAAATATTGGTTTTATCTAATCGTGAGAAATCGACTGAGTAGTGAGATCAAGGAGATCTATTGGTTTGATTAGGCAGCTAGGAGAATGATTACTAGCCGCCGCCAACCCTTGGCACCCTCACATGGCGAGGCGGGGCGGTATTCGTGGGCTCGAAATCAGCAGTGTTTTTTTAAATATTTTTTTAATAAAAACAACATTAGTTTTAAAGTAAATAAAAAAAATAAGTATATTTTTTTAACAAATATTAATATTAAAACAAATAAAGAGGTAAATAATATTCTTTCTTTCCTATGTCTTTCTTTCTTTCTAGTAATCAATCTCCGTTGATTCAATCAAACGAATCCCATGCGTTGCTGTTGGTAAGACGTGGCAACGAGAGGGAGGAATCGAGTCGAGTCAGAGAGCGCCAGGAAGCCTCTTCACCAAGGAGCCGCTGGGCACAGGAGACCTTCTTGTTGCTGCTCCTCGATGCCCTGGCATCGATCAAGGAGCCTCTTCGTCAGGTGAAACAAGATAGGAGTACGTCCGGGGGCCGAGGTGACGCCATGGCGCGCCAAAGGACGTCGAGCTCGAGGTCGCCATCGGCGGCGGCCGAGGCGCCAGCCAGGACGGGTTTATAGGAACGGAAGAGTAGGGAGGGGTTCCATCGGGTGGTCGTGGCGAGAACGGCGACTTGGGTTGAAGATGGGTTGTTCTGATATTGGTGTTCGTGCTACGCGGCATGATCTTACTTAGGGCCTTAGGAGGTGGATTGGGAGGCCCCGCCCCATAGAATTTTCTTCCCCAATGTGCTCGACGATTTGCCTGAACGGATAAGCTGGGAATTTAGGTTGAATTTCTTTGATATTCATGCTAGTGCTGATCCGTCATACCAGTATGTCAAACATTGGCGTTGGAATCTCACGCGATGCGATTTTTCTGTCTCACATAGCTATGGCATTAACTAGAATCACGAAAGAAAAATAGAGTTAATGTAAATCCCGAAAAGTAGAAAATACTACAGAGCCCTGCATGTTGGTCTTTTCTGTAAGTATAAAGTGATAGTTTACCATTAATTTGTTGCACTTAGATATTAGTATTAACAAATTTGTTAGCTTTGTTTTCAGAAATGCAATCCATTTTCGGCTGACTTATTCAACTCGAGCTCAAAGATTCGGATGGTTCCTATCCTGTGCAACTACACCGCTTCAGCGGGTTCTGCTCAATCAAAGGATTCCACTCAGGACTACTGCAAACTAGTTTGGGATACTTGCCAAAATGTGACAATACTGAACTCTCCTTTTCAACCTCCCTTGCAAGGAGGTGCAAGACTTCCTAGCTCATCATCAAAGCTATCTGATGTCTGGCAGTCAGAAAATGACTTCTGTACATCATTTGGTGGTTCATCTGATGACCAGTCAGTGTGCTTCAATGGAAATGCAATTTCATTTAACACTAGTGAACCGTCACCCTCTCCTAAAGGGATATGCCTTGAGAGAATCGGCAATGGATCATACCTGAACATGGCTCCTCACCCTGATGGGTCCAACAGAGTTTTCTTGTCTAGCCAACCTGGAAAGATATGGTTGGCAACTGTCCCAGAACAAGGATCCGGAGGCACTCTACAATTTGATGAGGCGAACCCATTTCTTGATCTAACTGATGAAGTGCATTTTGATTCGGAGTTTGGACTCATGGGTATAGCGTTTCATCCCAAGTTCGCTACCAATGGGCGCTTCTTTGTTTCTTATAACTGTGATAGAACCCAGTCACGTAGCTGTGCTGGTAGGTGTTCATGTAATTCTGATGTTGACTGTGATCCTTCAAATCTCGGTACTGATAATGGTGCCCAGCCATGCAAGTACCAAGTTGCTGTTTCGGAGTATTCTGCAAAAGCCTCCTCATCAAATGTTTCTGCGGTATGCATTTGGATACCCTCTTCTGTGCAAACCTTGATATCAAACTTCTTTGCTTATCCTTATTTTCGATGTTGGTCTTTTCTCTTACCCACATTGATATAATGCAGCGTGTCTCTAAAATGAAAGAAGAATGTCATAGACCTAACATTTGAATAGTACACTCATTATTATTTTGTTTTCTAGGCAACATCTGCTAATCCATCTGAGGTTAGAAGAATTTTTACAATGGGACTGCCGTACACAGCTCACCATGGAGGACAAATACTTTTTGGACCTACGGATGGATATCTCTACCTTATGATGGGGGATGGTGGAAACAAAGGCGACCCTTTTAATTTCTCTCAAAATAAGAAAACACTTTTGGGGAAAATAATGAGGCTTGACATTGACAACGTACAAAGTAAGTTAGAATTAAGGATGTTTGTTTTCGTTGTTGTTCATGTTGGCATTCTATTGACTATTCGTTTACTTTTAATTTGTTAGCTTATATATTATGTTTACATCTCCATGCTTGTTGTTCTAATTGTTTATAAAAGACTATATACTGTTAGAAAGTCTATAGTTGTTTACCTTAAAGTTCTATAATATGACATGATTAAACTTTGCTTTGTTCCTGATTACCATGGCATTTGATTAAGGTCCATCAGTATATTCCTTAACTGTACAATTTATCACTTTTGGGGCAACTGTTAGAAATGTTTGAATTCTGGATGTGTACTTTTCTGTTTAAAGAACAGTGCTATACTGCTATTGTTAGCAATGATGCTAAATGGAACAGCCTACAATCAAATTCAGGAACATTAGAATGACACCATTTCCTAATTTGAGAAGTTGATGTTCGCTATGTCCAGATAGTTGTGATGATTAAATTTTAGCTGACAATGATAATTTGATTTCTGCACTGCTAATTTGACAACAGAATACGATTTACTTACTAATTTGATGTACAGCAATGCTGACTTAAGCTGATAGGTTTCTTTTTTTCCTTGTTCAGAAGGTAATTGACTGTTTTATCTTGCCAGTAGAACTTATTTATTAGATGAACACTAACCTTTTAGATACTATTTAAATGATAGAAAAAGTACCATTTTCATTTACTGTAGCATGATATAAAATTTAGTTTTGAATGTTTTTGCTCCTTAATGTTTCTAACGTTGTTGTTTTTCAGGCCAGAGTCAAATCATCAACCAGAGCTTGTGGGGTAGTTATTCTATCCCAAAGGACAATCCATTTTCTGATGATAGTGATTTACAACCAGAGATTTGGGCCTTGGGTTTAAGGAACCCTTGGAGGTGCAGTTTTGATTCTGAGAGGCCTTCCTACTTCTATTGTGCAGATGTTGGGCAGGTATTGTTTCAAGACTACAGGCAACAAGTTCATATTTAATTTACCTGTTGCTCAATCCTTACTGATTAACGTGAAATGTAGTAAAGGTTGCTTGTGTTCGAAAAAAGTGAGTTCTTAACTATAATATTTGACATGGTCAGGGAAAAATCTTTCGCTTTGGAAAAAAATTCATCAGCCAGCGAAACAACCGAATGGAACGAAATTTTGGAATTTTGTTCACAATTTCGACGAAATTTTCAAACTTCATTTGAATTTTGGCAAAATTTAACCAAATTTGGGAAAAAATTGGACAAATTTTGAATGAAGACAAATTCGGCCAAAATTTGACAGATGTTTTCCCTTTTGTTGGGTAACGAAATAACCGAAATTCCATTCACTTTTGTCCGAAATGTTTAACCATGGACATGGTCATGAATTTTGTATTATTTTCGATTTATATAACATTCGGTATTGGTGGTGCTTTGGCTGTATTTTGTCATGTGTATGGGACATAACTCATTAAACTCTCTTTTATCTTTTTTTAGACTCAGCTCTTCTAATCTCTGTTACTGCGTTGCACTTGTTACTCGCTGGATTCTTGCTGTTGGTGATAGCAAGATCCTCACTCTCATCGAGAGGATGACACTTGGGGATGGGACAATTTTTCTTGTTTATTTCTCACACAATGCCATGCCAACCTGAGGGGTTAGGGATACAAATTTATAGGCTGCTAACCAGCCAAGCATATGCTAAGATGCTAGTCCTAGATGCTAGTCAAAAGCTATCCTAAAGCTAGTCTAAGATGCTAGTCTAAAGCTGTCCTAAAGCTAGTCTAAGATGCTAGTCTAAAGCTGTCCTAAAGCTCAAGATGCTAGTCTAAAGCTGCTGTACAAGAACCATGTGCCCACCCCACAAAGACCACAATCTGAGGACTTATTCATCATTCTCTCCCTAAGTCTTGTGCGTCGTCTTGTGGGAAAGTTGAACTATCCCGATCCTAGAGCGAGCTCGAGGAATTTGACCCTCCCAAGAGGCTTGGTGAGCGAGTCCGCAAGCGATCCGTGGTGTTGATGTAGCTCGCCTTGATGTCGCCTTCATCCAAATGCAGCCTCGGATGAAGTGGTACTTCACCGGATGTGCTTGCTCCGTTCGTGGAAAACGGGGTTCTTTGCCAGAGCCAGAGCGGACTTGCTGTCCACCCTGAGCGCCACCGCTTCAGTGTCTCTGCCGAGGAGATCACTAAGCAGTCGAGCAAGCCAGAGCGCCTGAGTCGAAGCGGTGGAAGCCGCTATGTACTCGGCCTCACAGCTGGACAGGGCCACCACCTGCTGCTTGACTGACTGCCAGCTAACGAGGCACTTGCCGAGGAAGAAGAGAATCCCGCTTGTGCTCTTCTTTGGTGACGATGTCGCTGCGTGGTCGCCGTCGCCGTGCCGATGAAGTGCGCGCGCGGGACACCTCGGGTAGTGCAAGCCGTAGTCGGAGGTGCCCGCAACGTAGCGGAGGATCCTCTTCACGGCTGCCGATGCTCCGTCGTCGGTCATTGCATGAACCGACCGACGTAGCCAACGGCGAACGCCAAATCTGGGCGCGTGTGGGCGAGGTAGCGAAGGCGCCCACAATGCGCCTGTCTCGTCGTCGCGTCCACCTCCTCCGCCGTGCTCTCACGACTCGGCTTCACCTCTCCTCCATAGGAGTGTGGGCTGGGTTGCGATCGGTGAGCCCGCCACTTCGACGGTGCGCTTGGCGTGGCGGTCGGCGAAGGAGATACGGAGCTGTCTGGTGGACCTCGATCCCCAGGTAGAAGGAGAGGAGCCCCAAGTCGCTCATCTGGAAGGCGGTCTTCATCTCCGCCTTGAACGCCTCGACCTCGGCCTCCTTGGAGCCGGTGATCACCAGGTCGTCGACGTAGACGCCCACCAGCAGGGCGTTGCCGCCTTTGCCCCGCCGGTAGACCGCAGCCTCGTGTGCGCTCTGCTGGAACCCCATTTGCTTGAGGGTGGAGTCCAGCTTAGCGTTCCAGGCTCGTGGTGCCTGCCGCAAGCCGTAGAGGGCCTTGCGCAGGCGGAGAACCTTGCCCTCCTTGCCGGGGATGACGAATCCCGGCGGCTGACGGACGTAGGCCTCCTCCTTCAAGTCGCCGTTGAGGAAGGCGGACTTGACGTCCATGTGATGGACGCGCCAATCCTCCTGGGCTGCAAGTGCGAGGAGAAGACGAACCCCCTCCTGCTGCACGAAGCCTCGTGCCACCAAGCGAGCCTTGTGCTTGACGATGGCGCCGGCTTCATCCCGCATCAGCTTGAACACCCACTTAAGGGTGATCGCGCGGTGACCAGCGGAAGATCCGCCGCTCCCACGTCCGGTTCCGCACGACGGCGTCCATCTCTCGCTTCATCGCGACACGCCACGCCGCGTCTCCCTCCGCCTCGGCGAAGGAGGGCTCGCCGCCGTCGCCGCGCCAAGTGCGCTCCGCCTCGAAGTCGTCTTTGCGCGATCCGAGATGGGCAGCTTGCCGAGGATGTTGTCCATGGTACGATAGCGCAGAGGCTCGTCGTCGTGGTAGGCGTCGACGCGGTCCTCGTCGTGAGACAGCGGAGTAGCGAACTCCACCATGCGCTGCTCGTCGTGGACCGAAGCTGTTGGGGCCGATCCCGGTGGTGTGACCGGCCAGTGCGGGAGAGTGGTGAGCCGGTGCGGGAGAGCGTGGAGTGGCGGTGGTGAAGAGTGGGCGTGGCGGTGCGAAGGTGGTGGAGCACTCGCCGAGCCGGTGGCGAGCAAGGTGTCGAGGTGGACGAGCTCGGTGAAGACGAGCTGCTAGCTCCCCCGGCTCTCTCGAAGTGGACATAGTCGACAACAAAGTCCCTGAGAGTCGAAGTCGAACCGTCGTCCACCGCCTTGTCCCACGTCCAGCCTCGCCCTTCGTCGAACACAACGTCCACGCGAGATGCGGGCGCGTGTGGCAGGTCGAGGATGCGGTAGGCCTTCGAGCCTTCCGCGTAGCCGATGAACACTCCCGGAGTGCTCCTGTCGTCGAGCTTACCGATGTGGCCAAGCTCCTTAGCGAACGCGAGGGAGCCGAAGACCCGCAAGTGGGAGACCGCCGGCTTGCGCCCATGCCAAGCCTCGTACGGCGTCCTGCCGTCGAGCGCCTTGGTAGGCGAGCGGTTGAGGATGTAGACGGCCGTCACCACCGCCTCTCCCCAGAAGACAGCCGGCATCCCCCTCTGCTTGAGGAGAGCCCGAGCCATCCCCACAACCGTCTGGTTGCGCCGCTCGATGACGCCGCTTTGCCGCGGGCTGCGGTAGCGGAGTAGTGGCGCCAATGCCCTCATCGGTAGCGATGCGACACGAATTCAGCCGCCGTGAATTCGCCGCCGTTGTCTGTGCGCAAGACGCGCAGCTTGCGGCCGCACTCCGCCTCCGCAGCAGCCTGCGTGCGCCTGATGGCGTCCGCAGCCTCTCCCTTGCTGCCGAGGACCATCACCCACATGTAGCGGGAGAGGTCGCCGACGAGCGGCGGGAAGTAGCGTCGTCCTCCCGTGTGGCGGTGTCACCGGCCACACAAGTCCCGTGCACGAGCTCGAGCCTCTCCTTGGCTCGAAACTTCGCCCGGGAAAGGGAGTTGCCTCGCCCGTCAACACGCAGACGTCACGAATCGCTCCACATGGTCAAGGCACGGCAGGCCTCGCACCATTTCCGTGGCACCGAGCCGCCGGGGCCTCGGGTGAAGGTGCCCAAAGCGCTCATGCCACTGCCACGCCTCGTCGTCCCGACGAGCAGCGAGACAGAGGGGTTGTGCCACCTGCACGTGAAGAATGTAGAGTCGATTTGCGCCTCTGGTTACCTTGGCAAGAAGGCGGCGGCGAAGATCCCAAATCCGCAGCGCCCCGTGCTCGATCTCGACACGCGAGCCGTTCTCATCCAGCTGTCCCAAGCTGATGATGGAGTTCCGCAGATCGGGGATGTAGTAGACGCCGGTGAGCAGCCTGTGCTCACCAGACACGGTGGTGAGGATGACAGAGCCGACACCCTTGATTTCCACGCCGGAGGCGTCCCCAAACTTGACGGAGCCTCGGATGCTAGAGTCAAACTCGGCGAAGAGCTCCCGTCGACCGGTCATGTGATGGGTGGCGCCGGTGTCGAGGCACCACCCGTCGGTCTTGTCGTTGCCGGAACTGTCGCCGAGGAGGGCGTGTGCTTTTGGCTCGTCAAGGTGGAGGAGAGTCGCTGCGGCCGGTGCCGCTGGAGGTAGTTCGATGCTCGCATGAGCAATGAACAGAGCCGACTGCTCCTCCTCCTCCGCCTGCGCGACGTGGGCCTGGCGCGTCGTGGCTGTCGACAATCCTTGGCCCAATAACCAAGCTTGCCGCAGTTGTGGCAAGAGTCGTTTCGTGCCGGCTTTTGCTTGCCAGCGGCGTCGCCCTGGGCGCCTCCACGGTCATCACCCTCGGCACGTCCTCGCGCCCCTGCCTGGGCGTCTTTGCGCGGCTTGCCGCGCTTGCCACGCTTGCGGCCGCCTGTCGTGGAAGAAGGCTCCCCCTTCTTCCTGTCACCTTGGCCGGCAGCCCACTGCTCCCGAGTGAGGAGGAGCTTCCCGCCAATGGTGACGAGTCCCGAGAGGCGCTGTGGCTCATCGCTGTCAACGACCTTGAGGCGACCCAACGCCTCCTCGATCGTCATCATGGAGAGGTCCAGCAGAGACTCGATCGAGCAAGCCATCTGCTTGTACTTCTCGGGGCGCAGCGGAAGAGCTTCTCCACGCTCTCTCTTCGCCGTAGGTGTCGCCACCGAACTGCACCAACTTCGCAGCGAGTGTTGAGACGAGAGCAAAGTCATCAACGTCCTCACCGGCTTGAAGGCGAGTTCTCCCACTCCGTGCGTAGTGCCCGCAATGTAGACTTGCGGCGCGGTCGCCGCCGATGCGTCTTTGCGGCGATGGCGTCCCAAGCCTCTTTGGCGATCCGCTTGTTGGTAAGCGAGAACTGCATCTCGGGCGGGACTGCAGTGATGAGAGCATCCAGCGCCCGTCGATCATGGTCGTAGTCGACGTCGCCGTACCGGACTGCATCCCACATATGCCGCACCTGGAGCTTTACCTCATTACCGCAGCCCACTCGACGTAGTTGGTCTTGGTGAGGGTAGGCCACCGCCGCCGGGGCGACGTCCTCGACGATACCGGTACTCGTGGTGACCACGGTACCGAACCGGGGAGAGAGAGTCGTGTCGCCTGTGAAGGCCGCGCTCTCCGTCGACCCGTACGCGGCCGCCGTGCGCGCCTCCTCCAGAGCGTCACCGCGCGTCGCGCTGTCTGGCTGCCGCCGCGCTGCGTGGCGTCGCGCGCCCATCGCGCCGCTTCGCCCTCGCGCTGCCTCCTCTCCAGCCGCTCAAGATCCGCGTCGACGCCGCCATCGGCGAGAGATGGAGCTGCTTGCCGCCGCTGAACCTTGACCTCCGCTGCCGCCGCGCGCTGCATCTGCCGCCGCCGCTTCCACCTCGCTCGCTGCTGCCGCCGCCGCGGCCGACAGCCTTGGCGCCCTTTCGCGCCGCGGCGTCTCTGCCGCCGCCGCTTCGCGCTGCTCTGCCGCGCGAGCTCGGCCGTCTCGCGACGCCGCGTGCTCGAGGCGATCGAAGGCCGAGATCGCCTGCGGACATGGCGCGCTCTGGGGCTGTTGCGTGGAGAGAGGCTGCCGACGAGCCGCTGCCGTCTCGGAGAGGAGTGAGCGGGGGCAATGGAGGCTGCTGCTGCTCTGGCCGGGGGCTGCGAGGCCGAGAAGGAGATGAGCAGGAGATGCTCAGGCTACAGGATAGTATAGCTCTGATACCACTTGTTACTCGCTGGATTCTTGCTGTTGGTGATAGCAAGATCCTCACTCTCATCGAGAGGATGACACTTGGGGATGGAGCAATTTTTCTTGTTTATTTCTCACACAATGCCATGTCAACCTGAGGGGTTGAGGATACAAATTTATAGGCTGCTAACCAGCCAAGCATATGCTAAGATGCTAGTCCTAGATGTTAGTCTAAAGCTGTCCTAAAGCTAGTCTAAGATGCTAGTCTAAAGCTGTCCTAAAGCTCAAGATGCTAGTCTAAAGATGCTGTACAAGAACCATGTGTCCACCCCACAAAGACCACAGTACAGGGACTTATTCATCAGCACTAAAGTTTGACATGGTAATGTATTTATAATATTTCCACTTTTGATAAGCATTCCCAGTTACCACGCACATGTTTCAGCCTTTTAAAATCAGGCAAGATCTAAGTATTGACAAATAAAGCTTCTTTAAACCTCCTACGGGCATCATATTTTGTGAAGCTTTGCTTTCGTATAATTGCATATAATTCATAGATACGACTAATAATATGTTCCCCCATACGCTGCCATGTTGAAGAGAGTAGGATAATGGCCTTGATTTATTTTCATCAGCTATGTTTTTTTTACAGCAAGTACTGTCCTTCTCTCAATAAGCTTGAAAGCTGAGAAGTATTGCTGGTGCAATACGGACTTTTGAACAAATCATCATTTCCTAGGTTGACCTCTGTCAGGAAATACATTTTGGTCTGGCCTTTTAATTTCTCTGGCATTTTTTTCTGACATGCATAGGATTTGTATGAAGAGGTAGATTTGATCTCCAAGGGTGGAAACTATGGATGGCGTGCATATGAGGGCCCATATATTTATCATCCACAATGGGCGCCTGGAGGGAATACATCGCTTAGCTCCATAAATGCCATCTTCCCTGTCATGGGCTACAACCATTCTGCTGTCAATAAGAACATTGGATCTGCATCAATTACAGGTGGATATGTTTATCGAGGATCTACCGATCCCTGCTTATATGGAAGGTATACAGTTATTTCTTGTTAGTCACTTTCTATTACATTTCATTGTTTTGGAGGAACAACATCTAGAATGGCACAAAATTACATGTTTCCCTTTAGCAGCTCGAGTAAATTTTCCGATATATCTAGTTTCATTAGGTAAAAAGTCTCCTAGTGCACTAGAATTCATGGTTTATAAACCAGTTACACCACCTGCTGTATCGTTATTATACAATCTTGACAAGCCAACAGTATAATTACTACGTATATTTAAAACTTCCGAGGTGCAAGATAATTGTACAGTTCATTATTAAACAAACGTGTTTATCAAATATATTCCCCATTATAGGCATTTGATAATGTAAAAACAATGTACAACACACGGTGTTTTTTATCACAAAAAAATGTGCAAACATGTAAAAGTACTACTTTTGCACTGTGAACATCATTCGTCAATCCCCACTTTGCTAGGGAAGTCACCAAAAATTTTGTTCTAGAGGAACGAGATCTAGAAAGACAAACTTTAGTCCATGTTTTCCTTCAGCATCTCGAGGAAATTCTAGTGCAAGTGTGCTAGCACGCCGGAATTCATGGTTTAGAAACCATGAATGTAAAAAACCTGCGAACATGTAACACTTTTGCCCTCTACAAACATGTAGAAGAACTAGTTTTGTACTCTTTGATCATTATTCATCAATCCACGCTTTGCTAGGGATGTCATATTCCTCTATTACTACTCTTTGTATTTACCATCACTATGAGAGAAAGGATCATCACAGATGGTTTATAACTGTCATCACAGATGGTTATCAAATCGTCTAAATTTATGTGTCTGTGATAATATATGGTTATCACAGATGGCTCAAATCGTTTATGATAAATACAATACAGGCGGTTTTCAAAAAACCGTCTGTGATATATCAGGTATCATAGATGGTTATTAAATATAGTCGTCTGTGATATGCTAATTATCACAGACAGTTAATGCCAAAAATTATCTGTGATATGTCATATATCACAGACGGTTCTCAAACCTAGCCGTCTGTGTTATCTTACATATCACAGATATCACAGACGGCTAATACCAAACACCGTTTGTGATATTCATATAGCACAGATGGTTTATTGTTACAAATCATCTATGATAGCTATTTGAATATCTATATTATTTCTTATTTTTTGGCTAGTCTCATGAAATGCTAGCCATGCTCTCTGAAAACAAGCAAACATATTACATATATAGCATACGATAATCATTACATAAATATCATAAATGAATTAAACAACTAAATGAAGTACATTTTAATGAATTGTTTGATTAAGCACAATTGAATGATTACAATTGTATCAAATGTTTCAACATCTAAACTTCATTGCTTGGGTAGAACTCTTCAACCTTGTTTATGACCTCCACTATCAAGAATTGGGAGAGCTTTCATCAAATTTCGGCGAGTTTGTCAAGATCGAATGTACTTACGTCGAATTCCACGCGCTATCGCTAGGAGTGTTAAGTGTTAAAGTCATTAGCATATATATTTATTAATAATCACAAAATAATTATTGGCAAGTTGGCAAACCTCTGTATCATTCGTCTTAGTGGCTATGATGTCTTCCACATGGCAGCAAACGTAGAATCTATGTTTGTCTTAGTAGCCATGATGTCCTCCATATTGCTCTGAATCACAATCAGAATCCACTGACCCCTACTCATGTATGTTGTTATAGTGATTAATTCTAAGTTCATGTTACATATAAAGTATAAATAAAACTTGTATGGCAACTAGTGAAGCATTTACCCCTGGTTGAATGGTACCATAATTTAGTCCTTATCACTGTAAGCAAGCAATCCTCTCGTTATGTAATCTAGGACGAAGGGTCCGTTATCGATGATGGATTACTTAGAGACCAAGTGTGGGTCAAAAAAATCCACCGGTTCTCGTCGTTGCTGGACTTGTTGAATTATAGATCTATACATAAGTAATGAGTTATGACATTTATTGGTATTATGTGAATGTAGGACTTGATTGTACAGTATACTTACAGTGTCTAGCATCGTAGAAGTGATGCGCCGAGTTCGTCGAGGTTGAATAGTAAGAATAAGCCTTTGAAGGTCATGATGAAGTAGCCTGAGTCGTGAAGGACATGCGCTTATGTGTATCTCATGGTGAATCCACCGTGTCGATTTGGCTTCATGCTGGGCATATGCATGTACCAGGTATGCAAGGTATTGTAAACCAGTTCAACCTAGGTAATTGTGACTTAGAGACCAACGACACTTTGAGCATGAACTTTCATTCCTCAGGAGGTGTATTAATCTTCTTCGATTAGGCCTTAGCACCTCACTTGTGATACATTTTTGGCGTCACCTTCATAGGAGCCGATACGTTGACCTTCTAAAAAGGAGCTTGAGGTGAAGTCATAGAGCGTTTTGTTTGATAAGTATGGTCGTGTGGAGATCATGGCACGAAAAGGTCCACGGTGATGTCCCTCTTGGGCCACTAGACGAATGTATGGACGGTATCCCCTAGTGTCATGATTTCTTTGTTTGGGGGCCTCTCCAATGGGACGACCCTGAAAACGTCATTAATCATGTCCACTTAGACCTTTGCGAATTCGGTCCCTAGCTGGGCACCGTGCACCGTGCACCAACGTCCCTAGTAAGCATACCAACCTCTGCCCAGAGTCAACGGGAATAGAGCCAACAACCCTGAAACCCTGATTCTAAGGATGCACGATGTGGCCTCCTACATAACGATATACGATGAGCTAAGGCGTCCACCAGATTTATCTATGTAGCATTTAAGATATGTACATTACCTGGATGTCATCGATAGGTAAGTGGGCGTTGCTATATTCAGAAAGTGGTGCAGATGCGCAACTACTTCGATGTTGAGGGGAACTAGGTACCATAATAACGGGGGTGGCTTGCAACTGGTTGCGGACTTCTCCCAATTCTTTCCTCAATGCATCTATCTCTCCTCGAAGTGAGCCAGTTATGTCTTCAAGTTTTGCATCAAAGTCCTGTTTCATACTTTCCTCGCGCTCGGCCTTGGAACTCTTACTACTCTTATACGTCTCGGAGTCATTTGGGAATCCGTGCCTCCAATATACGTAAACCCCTAGGCCTCACATGCGACCTGTGTGCTTCTGGTTTCCCAGGGCTGTGGACAGTAGATCCCTCTCCCTGACTACTTGGAAGGAGCCTTCGGAAGATTCGGTAGTCAATATTTACTACAAGAGACAATCATGTTATTTTAGACCCATGAAGTTATGGACCTATTAACATCTAGGTAGTTTAATATATCTTACCAGGTGTTGGGACACTTCCTTGTCTGTGAGGTTTTTGAAAGAGGTAACGCCCGAAGACGTGGTTGATGACCTCGCTCTTAACCAGTTTCGAGCATGCTCGCTTGTGATCCTGGCAAATGGTAGGAGGCCTCTGATCGGATTGCAACCTTATCCTTCATCCTCCATTGCGAGATTTTACTCGCGTACCCAGCGGTGCCAAATTTGTGGGGTGAGTGTTTCGTGCCTAGATAGCTTTGTGCACCACACTTTCTTATTGAAATTCAATCGTCGTCTTCATCCGCATAAAGGCCTCCCATGTTTCTAGTGACATGAATGATACCTCGTGAAGGGTGTACGATCCATGGTCATGTACTGTGTGACAAGTGTGCTCTTGAAGGTCTTCCATGCTTTTCCCATCACGAGGAGTGTATGCCGTTGCATGCGTTCCTAGACTTCTGTTGGGATCTCGAACGAGTTTGAAATTTTCATGCACAACACATTTCTCTCATCTTCTGTCAAACCCTTCCAGTTTGCTACGGTAATAGGGACCCGTTCCCTTCCAATTATCCCGCAGGTAGTCTGAAATATTGCAATTGCTTTCTTCGGTTGCAAAGGGGCCTTATCCGGAGAGACTTCCGTGATGGTCATTCGACCCACTGGCCTTTTAGATACTCCCCTGTCATGCTTAGTTACCTTAGTCTTCTGAGCGTCAGACCCAATTGGCGTCATCGATGACGATGACATCTCTCTTTACAAGAACCACTTATGATATTAGTATCAGTTTAAATTGATTTCATCTTCCCTTAAAGCTTTCATCTTTACATTGATTTCATAAGAATTTCAATAGTGCAAACCTTTTTTTACTTGACATACTGAAGTGTGTAATTTGCTTTATACCCTTTGAAGGTTTATGTGGCTATATTATTGCTAAAAGCTCCCTTTGGAATAGTAACATGCCATTCCAAATAGATCTTATAGTAATAACACAAAATCCTCCTCATCTTGTAGCAATGTAATTCTACCATGTCATTAAAAGCATAAACATAAAGCAGGAGGCATAATGACTGCTGAAATGAGCATAAAGAGCATTCTCAAGAATAGGGAATAAACTAAAATTAGCATAAAGCTCAAATTTTAGTTTAGTGCTATCAGATATAGGGTTACACAAGAATTAATCTTGGCTGTCCTGCTACTATGGTCTATACTCTTCACTAATTGGATATAACAAATGAGATTCAAACCTTGAGCTCTTAAATAAAAAATTACTTATCTACCAAGCTTAAATTCATCAATTAAACTTTTGGCCACCAGGAAGGCAAAACTAATGATCGTAGGACAATACATCAACTTTATATACTCTCAACAATACACTCATAGATTCAACAAGTTTGATAGCAAACCAAATTAGCTAACAAGTGAAGCATATATCATGAAATACTAAAGATCACAAAGCAAATTAGCCAACTATTCCAAAAGTGACAGACTATAAGATTAACAAATCACAGTAATAGTAACAACTTAGAGCTCAAGCTTGAATATCCAATTTCAGTATTAGACCAGTATCATCATCGAGCTAATATCCAAACCCACATATATCATTGCTCCAAATTCTAGATCCAAATCCTAGAACATAGACAAACTACTCATGGCTAACTCGCAAGCACATAGATAAACTGCTAACTCACATACCGATGGGGAGTAATACCAGCAGAGGAAGTCAATGAAGATGTTGTGGTTGGGGAAGAAGAGACTGATCGAGGACACTAGTGGCGAAGACGTCATTGTGGTTGGGGAAGAAGAGGCCGAGGTTACTGAGGTTTGAGAAGACAGAGACACCGGAAGGTTGGATGCGGCGGATTTGCATGAGGCAGCGGCCGAACGTACGTGGGAGGTGGAGATTGGGGAGGAGGTAGCACTTGAGGAGGAGGCAACGAATGGGCGACAGGGGCACACAAGTGACGAGTAAGGGTGCAAACCCTAGTGGGACCCTATTTATAGAAGGAACTATCACAGACGATTCTATTAAAGAATCATCTGTGATGTTAATATCATATATGGTTCCTTTATAGAACCGTTTGTGATATAAACCACATCATAGACGGTTACATAAAAAACTTGAACAACTTGCCTTGTAAGTACGAATGGTTCATCTTTGTATCTTACACATTCGAGGTCCACAGTAGCGACGCCGTACTTGTCGACCTTTACACCCTGTGGAGTTGGGCTCAACGGCGACAAAATAGAGGGATCTTGAAAATTATGTAGTCGAGCTCTCAAATCTCCTTTACAAGCCCGTAGTAGGAGCTTGGGTTAATGGTACTAAAAATCTCATCACGAAATGTATTTGTGCGGACACCTAAGTTTTGGAATGTGCTCTTACTATCCTGATCTATTGCATAAAATGTGTACACATTAATGTCGTATCCTTGCCATGTCACAATTGTAAATTTTAGCCATTTTGCCAACCATTGCAGTGTTTCATTTGGTGACCTCCTAGTGAATCGCACACTCAAACATGCGTTGAACCGATGATTATGTTGTCTCATGATCGGCCTGGATTCTTTTGGTGTACAATGTCCTTGTGCTCTTCAATATACAAGGACACTTCAGTCATGTATTGCAATACCGTGAAATGGGCTTGAGTATACATATCCAGATCGGGAGTTATTGCTTTCCTTCCGATAGTCCCGATACCCTCTAGCCTCCTCTCGTGACGAGATATAGGTACACCTATCAGTTCGACCTAGCTATGTAATCGACGCAGAACTCAATGACCTCTTTGGTTGTATAACCTTCGATGATGCTGCCCTCCGGCTGAGATCGATTGCGTACATAGGACTTTAGAATTCCCATGTACCTCTCTAACGGATACATATGATGTATAAATAAGGAGCCGCATATCTTTCTCTCTTTCACAAGGTGGATAATGAGATGGACCATGATATCAAACAATGATGGAGGAAAATACATCTTAAGATGATATAGAGTCATTACCCCTCGGTCTGCAGAGTATCTAATCCATCGGGATCGATGACCTTCTAAGCAATTGCGTTAAAAAAATAACACAGCCTCATGATTGTCACTCGAACCTTATTCGACAAAATACTTCTAATTATAATAGGAAACAATTGTGTCATTAGCACATGACAATCATGAGAGTTCATGTTAATTAATTTCAAATCTTGCTTGGAAACAAGTTTCTTTCTTGTAGTAGAGTAATTAGACGGAATTTTCACACTATGTAAGCACTAACACAATTTAGTTCTCTTAGACTTTGATAGTGTAACAAGCTAGAGGAAGGTACATTCGGCCTTTATCGGTCTCTATCAGTGCTAACTCGGTCCTGATATTCATAGCAACCAAGTCACGACGTGCATTGACACCATCATTTGTTTTGTCATGAATGTTCTGTAAAAGACCAATCAAACTATCGCATGCATTCTTCTCTACGTACACAGTTTTGCGTGAGTTGTTCAACCACCCACTCTCAGTATAATCTAAGCAGTGTGGATAGGTTTTGGCTCCTTTCATACTCAATCCCGACAAGTTACTATGGGCAGGAAAATTATTGATGGTACAGAACAATATGGCACATAGAGTAAAGTTCTCTCGTTTGTCCGCATCCCATACCTGTACCCGTTCGTTCTATAGTGTCACAAGATCTTCCACCAATGGTGCTAGATACACATCAATATTGTTCCCAGGTTGCTTCAGCACTTGGATAAGTAGTGACATTAAAATATACTTTTGCTTCATACACAGCCAAGGAGGAAGGTTGTACTTGCATACATTCACAGACTAGGTGCTATGTCGGCTGCTCATGTTACCAAAAAATTCATTTCATCTGTACTCAACCCAAACCTTATGTTCCTCGGTTCTACAGCGAAGTCTACAAACATCCTATCGATGTTCCTCCACTGGACAGAATCAACAATGTATCTTATCATTCCATCTTTCTTACGCTCCTCCGAGTGCCAACACAACAATCTTGCATCCTTTTGGTTCGCAAATAAACACTTCAAACGGAGAATTATAGGCAGATACCACATCTTAGTATGAGGTCCTTGTTTCACCTTGATGCCTTCGCTGTCATCGGAGTTATTCTTACGCTTGTATCAGGATGTTTTGCACACTGGACAAACATGTAATTTTGCATAGTCTTTACAGCAGAGAATACAATCATTTGGATATACATGTATTCTTTCTACTTTCATTCCCAATGGAAAAGAACCTTTTTGGCTTGGTAGGTGGTTCTCGGCAACACATTTCCTTTTGAAAGGATGTTCGCTGGGAGACCTAACAATGTCGTGAAACTCTTGTCGGACTAACCATTGCTTACCTTCAATTTTAGCAGTTTAAGAATAGATGACAATCTTATGTATTACGGCTTAACCCGAGAACAAATGTTTCTCTAGGTCCTCCATCAAGCCCTCGAATTTACCAAACTCTCTTTCACTATAGTTTCCTTCTACATTGCGTAGCATCAAATCCGAATTGTCATCATAAGACTTATCCTCATCGAAAGCACAGTCCACAACCGGTATATCGTTGTTTCCCTCGACATCTTCCTGTATAATCTTCTTTTCACCATGACTGGTTCAAAATGTATACCCCTTTTTGAAACCCCTTCGAATCAAGTAAGCTTCGATCTGCGCTGAGTTGGTAGACATCTTCATATTATCGCAATCAATACATGGACAATGCATATATTCCATCCCCTTCTTCAATATATCCTGATCGGCCGCTCTTCTAAAAGCAGACACGCCATTAATGTACTCTTCACTCACACAGTTCTCAACGTACATCCAGCTTCGGTCCATCTACACTACGCATGTAATAAATTAGTGTCAAATTGGATTATTAATACTACTATAGCTAGTCAGCTACATACTATTTATAAAGCAATATATATCAAGCAAAAATTAATATGTTGAAGTAAACTAGGAGTACTAAGCCATTCTTAAATTTCAGTAAACTACCAATTAAGCTAGATCTCAATCTAGTTATTATCTCTCTTTATTATAAGACATATAAATTAGAAACAAATACTAACATCTAATCACCAAGCTAGAACAAATCGATCTACATGCGGCTAGATTTACAATCGGAATGCTTCCCAAAACCAGCCGCCTCCTTCAATGCAGCGCAATGAAGATAGATCTATCAGGACAGGTCTGGCTTGGTATTAATTAATAACGCGGTACACCCCAAACATGTCTAACCATAAACCGTCTGTAATACATAATTATCATAAATGGATCGTGTTAATAGCCGTAACTATCACAGACGGTTTGTATTAATAAACGTCTGTGATGTGTGCAATATCACAGACGGTTCGTGTTAATAACCGTCTATGAAATATCACAGACAGTTATTAATACGAACCGTTTGTGATAGTGGCTCATCACAGACGGTAACCGTCTGTGATAATATCAGAGAACCGTATGTAATAAAACGTTTAATATAGCTTATTTTGTAGTAGTGTATGTAGAAGCTGCATAGTGACTTCGCTTCACAAGTTTTTTCTCCTACGCATTTTTTTCAGGTATATGTACGCCGATCTGTACGCATCGGCGATGTGGACTGGCACAGAGACCCCAAAGAACAGTGGAAACTACACCTCCACTCTGATGCCATTTAACTGCTCCAAGAACTCTCCGATACCCTGCGAATCTGCAGCTGGGGATCCTCTCCCATCACTGGGCTACATTTTCTCCTTTGGAGAGGATAATAGTAAGGACGTCTTCGTTTTGGCGAGCAAAGGTGTCTACCGAGTTGTCCGGCCTAGCCTGTGCGGCTACACCTGTCCCACGGAGAAACCAGCGACTAATAATGGAACAACGCCTTCCGGCTCGCCGTCACCAGCTTCAGCAACACGAATAGGGAAGTCAATAACAGTAGCTTTGGCGTTTGTTGTGTGTGCATTGTACTTTTGAGATATGCAGGCATTCAGCCTTGTTCTTCGGTATAGTTCTATTCACACTTGACGTGGAACGTTGACGAGCTCTATGCTTGTCTAAACTAGCAGGTGACTCATGCATTTACACAGTTAGATTAGTTTTGAAGTTTATAGTATGAAATGATATGACTTAAATGGTTAAAAATATATTTTTGTATCTTAAATGCTATTTAAAATTTTAAGACATCATAAGCATTAAATACAACAATAAAAGTTTGAAGGAAAATACAACTTAAGAAACATAATTGAAGTATAAGTTTTGATGGAAGAAAACCATTGAACATAATAAATTATTGGGGGTTTTTATAAACGTAACCACTCTCCATTATGCATAAATCTGTATACCCCTAATTTTCATCCATTAGTTACTCTTTTTTAAAATGCATGCATGCACATATACTTTTATTTAACCTCAAGCAATGCGTCAATTATATGTGCAACACGCTATCTCCAACAGCAAGCCCAATACGTTGCTCACGCATACAGTAATGTACCATGGGTGACCAACCTTGAACTTATCTTCCATGCCGGTTAGACTAGTTAACTAGTTCAGAGAACACTCTCTCCAGAATATGTGATTTTCTATCTAGTTTTAGTTCCGGTTTTAATTTGCAGTGCCATCTAGTACAAATTCATCCCAAAACATGTTTACACAAGTGTTTGGTGTCTATTTACTCAATGTTGTAAGATTAAGGAGGCCGACCAGAAGGTGGTGAATAGGCGGTCTAGAAAATCTCTTCTAATTGTTATTAACAATTCAAGATCTTTTCTATTTGTCTAAACCAAGTAAACCATGCGGAAGTTTAAATCAATTTGGTTTAGCATAAACAATGCCTATATTAATTAAGTTCACCTAAATTCACCAACAATTTTAGTCTATGTCAAGGTGTGCAATTTTAGATGACAAGCAATCAATTTAATTCTACAAAAGTAAATTGTTTGAAGGTAAATTGTGCACAAGAAAGCAAACCACAATATACACGCTCTCTTTTTACCGTGGTATTCAGAGAGTTGCTGCTCTCCCCTAGTCCACGTCGAGGTAAGCCCAAACTAAATGGATCCGCTCTACGAATTAAGCCTTTCACCTCAAATCCACTAGTGGTAGTTCTTTCCCACTCCGGGTAGGTGAGCTACAACCTTCACACTTTGCTGGGTCTTCTCACAACCTTCTTTGAGAAGATCATCGTGCATGGCGCCTCTAACATCTTTTAAAAGTTGGCAAACTCCAAGAGTAATAAGTCAAGCCCCTCGCTTGACTCTCACCATGTGCAACGAATATACAAGCTGGTCTAATCGCCTGAGATTGGTTGGACTATGTCTACAAGGTTGGCCTAACCCTTGACAAGTTTGAGCAAGTAGAAGACACTGGTCAAAATAGATCTGAGGGCCTTGGTAATGCTGGTTGAAATGTTGATCTGACCACACTGTTCTGACCATGGGAGAAAGTTGGTCTAATTGATCTTGTGGCAAAAACTCCCAAACCTGCAAACGATTGATTAGAGGGAGCAAAGCGACAACTGGGAGCTTACACAGTCTCCACTTGAGAATGCTTTCTTAACTTGTCCCTCTTTTCTTTCTTAGTTTTTCGAAAGCAAAACTGAACCATATGGCCATCTCTACCATAATGAGTGCATTGATACTTGACTTGGTGAAAAGTCATATCTGATGACTTTACCGTACTCATTTTGATAGAGGGATCCTTTGCTATACCAGCAGATTCAAAAACAATTGGTTTCATCACAGAGTTTTCTTCAATCTTTCCTGGTTCAAGAAGCTTTACAAGCTTAGGAGGATTATTCTTGGTATGCTCAATAAAATTAAATCCTAGACTATGATTTTTCACACTTATTTTTGATTTGTCTAGGATCATATTCAAAATTTTCTCGCCAAAAGAAAACCTTTCTAAGGTGTCCTTAAAATGCTCACTCTCTTTAGGCAATGTAGCACAAGATGTACATTTGACTAGTTCATTCACTAGATTCTTAGAAGCACTAGACTTAGCCAATCTATTTTTTTTGTAGCAAACTCATTAAGTTGTCTAATCAATACTTCCATTTCAATGTTAAGTTTAGGACAGTTAGAGCAAGAAAGAGTCTCATAAAAAAGCATTTATTGAATAGACTATTGAGACAAATTAAACCTAGCTTGTAGCAAATTACAATTAAAATAAGCTTTAGAAGAATTAGACTTGAGCTTTTCTATTTCATCATTAGCCAATTTTAATTTTCCATCATAAGAGTCATATGCCAATTTTAATTCATCAAATTTATCAGTTACATCCCTAAGTTGAATCAAATTTGATGCATTAATTGATGTAGCAGTTTCCAACTCAGAATATAAAACTTGACAAGCTTCACAAGAATTATCTTTAGGAATAGATGCTCTAAGTCTAGTAACCTCAGAATTCAAGCTTTTTACTATGAAATTGTTCTCTTTCAATTTATTTTTAGTCTTTTTCAATTCAACATCAAGTTTAACTAGACATTCTTCAAGCTCATTGTATGATGGTCTTACCTCTCAAGATCACTATAGTCATCGTAGTTGCTGTTGCTTTCCAAGAAGCACATGCCCATGAAGTCGTCATTCTTCTGTTTCTTACTTTTAGCATTATCATGGTCGTGGTCAACGTTGGCGCAACTCTCATATTCCACATCACTCAGATCAAGGCATTCGATTGCTGATAGAACTTTCTCAGCCACTTTGCGATAAAAAGATCTACCCTTAGTGTTATTCTTGGATGGTCGATGATAGTTCCCGTTCTCCTTCTCTTTGAGCTTGGGATAGTCCACCTTAATGTGGCCTAGCTCACCACACTCAAAGCACCTAATTGAACCTGTAGTGCCACCTTGCTTCCTCATTCTCATGTTATTGAGTGCTTTGTATGATCGTGAGAAGATTAAGACCAAGTCCACTTCCGGAAGCTGCTCAAACTGATCTTCTGAAAAAGAGGACAAAGCATACATGAAAACACAAGACAAAGTATTCGACGAAGTAGTCTGCATGGGGTTAGTCAGAAGTGCTAAAGATGGAGATTTATTAATCTTAGATGGCAAAGCTTAAATCTCACAAGTTTTCAATCTAGAGTATAGATCATCCATGGTAAGGGTATCTAGATCGACTATTTGTTTAATAGTCGTGATGACCATCAACCACTTTGAACCTAAAGACCTCAAAATTTTAGTTGCATTATCTCCATCAGCTGGTATAACACTAACTCCATGCAAGTTACTTAAAATCTTCTCAAAATGAGCAAAAAAATCATCAATAGATTCATTAGGTTTCATAACATAATCTGTGTACTCTTTTCGATAAAGATTCTTATGTACATTTTTAATCTTAGTCGTTCCTTATGATAATCGCAAAGAGTTTTCCAGATTAAGCAGGCAGAAGCCATATGAGCTACACGATCAAATACTTTGCAAGAAATTCCTTGAAAGAGTAGGTTATGAGATTGAGCATTCAAATCAACATATGTTTTATTCAAAATCGTAACAGTAGCAGGGACCTCATACGGACTAGAAACCTTTTTCTAAACATCACTACCTTGAGCCTCAATATATTCTTGCAAACGGCACTTCCAAAAACCAAAATCAGTACCATCTAGCAAGGGGAATGATTCACATCCTCTCTAATGCCATCACACCTTGATATAATACCACTTGTAGGATTGTATGTCACAATTAGAGGGGGTGAATGATTTTCTGTGCTTCTTGGTACCAGAAATCAAATCTCAAACCACAAGAAAAAATAATCTAACTTATAGACGTGGAATTTGACCGCACAATGCTCAACTGCGTGCACGAGCTCGATGGAGTTTGGACCGCTCGGCGTTCGACCACTCCTAGACCACTCGACTGCTTCGACAGCTCTAATGCTCTGACCACTAGAACACTTCGATCGCTTGCTTCAACCACTCACTTTGACAACCTTTGCACGTAGTCGAAATCTCCCTTCGCTCAAAAGCTCCAGCTACTTGAACGAGAACAAGCTAAGGACAACGTTGTGCTCGTAGATCACGTGATGTGATAGCACAACGATGTGGACATAGAAAAGCGATGCTTAGGACAACTCGTCGTGCTTCAACTGAGACAACGAGACAACGTTGGCAGTGATTTCCTTCCTTAGAATAGATCTAATCTAATCTCTTATATCTAAATCATGTTCTTGGCTATAAAGCGCCCTTACGGCACCACTAAAACCCTAGCACAAAAAACCTCCTCAAAACCATGGCTAAACACTTAGCATCTCCCCTGCTTTTATATGCTAGAGCTTTAAATCATGTTCATCTCAAACATGGACATATCAAACCGTGTCCACAATAACATGGACATGCAATCCTATCTCTACTAAAAATCAAGTGACCCAAAACCCATCCGAACACAGGTTTTAACCAAACTCTACCTCTTCCAAGTTATGGATTCCATCCACAACTCCTAACTCAACACGTGACGAAGCCTTTAGGGCAGCACCTCCTGTATTTTCATCACGCCTCATCAACTCCCATATCGAGGCCTCCGGGAACGCACCTCCTGTAGCTTCTCGACGAATCACCTCCTTTGATCTCTACATGCTCCAGCATGAGCCCAACCACCTCGTGTGACATCCTCAATCGCCTGGATCTTAGATTTCCCCATCCTAGTCTTGGTTCTCCTCGTCACTGACCATGATCGTCTCCACGCCCACCTGCTCATGCAAAGACCAAAGAAAGTTTTCCAGCACAAGTTCTTCACAACTTTACCATCATTAGTTCACACACACAAACCAAGCACACCCTCGTCTATCGATAGACAAGAACCAAATCATCCACGACCACCAATCAAGTCGTACATGATCACACTTTATGTCGCTATCTAGAAAACACCCTTAGACTACTCATCACGACCGCTAGCACGAGCACTCGAAAATAACAAGTACTTGGGAATTACCATCGCTCCACTTAAAACACTCGGGAATACATGCACATTGCTACTGACCATAGAGCCATCGAGTACCGACTACCAAGTACCGATCGCTACCACTAAAGCACCAGATCATTAAGTCCATGACTACCGATCTCCAACCATTCACTGCACCATTGATCACCAAATACTACACAATCTACAGTAACAAAGCACCAACCATAAATTGCTGATCACAATCGCAAAAACCATGACTATGAGTACCAAGTCCTTTCGACTACCGAGTGCTACGACATCTACCCCAGCCAGTCATACTGCTGGCCAAACATAAGTACTCAAGGTACTCGAAGATAGCAAAAATTAAAGCACTCATACCGACCATAAAGTCTATGAGTATAGACCGTGAAACCTACGACAATCGATCACAAAGTCTTTAACTTTCGACCGCAAAGCCTAAGACAACGATAGCAGACTACAAAGTCTATGACTACCGATCATAAAGTCTTCGACTATCGAGTACCAGTAAAGTCTACTGCTATCGACCTATTACTGTAGCTACGACCATAGATAAGGCACTGTAGCTACGAACATCAAAAAGTATTATAGCTACAACCAATTCGCTGGTTGGGATCAAAACTTACCAATTACCTGCATGGTCGTTATGCCATGGTCAAAAAGGTCGTAGTTGAAGGCTACCATGGTTGAAGCTGAACGTGGTTGTAGTCGGACATGGTTGAAGTCTGACATGGTCGAAGTCGATTGTGGTCAAAGTTGGACATGGTCAAAATACCATAGTCGAATACGTGGCCAAAGCCTGATGTGGTCGAAGTCTGCTGATTGAACAAAACAGTTCAGACCACCCAGCACAGAGCTGTTCAGACCAACGATATAAGGCCGTTTGGACCACCGACTACCAAACGTGGTTGAAATATGCAGTGCTCGACTTACCATGGTTGAAGCTTGATGTTGTCAAAATCTGTCTTGAAAGCTCTAGCAACAATAGCGTATCGACCAAATCTTTTACAAACATAATTTCAATACAACCCAAATATTAATTATTCATCACCACTAAACTTAAGACCAAACCACATGGCCTAACAAAAAGAAAGTAAATATCAAATGCAATTCCAATTAAGAGAAGTTCAAGTACAATCCAAATTAAGAATCTATACTAATTATAGACTTGGAGAAAGATATAGCCATTAATCTGGCGGACCCGAATTATAACTACTCAGATTAAAAGAAAGAGCCCATGTCAAATACAATTCAAATTAAGAGAAGTTCAAGTACAATCCAAATAGAGAGAAATTCATAATTAAAAAAATTAGCAATTTGATTTCCATACAACTTTTGAAGTAACATCCATAAATATCTGAAATTCACAGTAATAATTAAACAAAAATTAGCAAATTAAAATAAAGATTTAATGTGAAGGACAATCCAAATTAACTAAAATTCAAAATAAAAATAACAGAAAATTAGCAATTTTATTTCTGTATGAATTTCAAAGTAAGCCTCCAAAAAAACTAAATTCATAAAACCCTCCAAAAAAACTAAATTCATAATGATAATTTAAATAAAATAGAAATCAGTTTTTTAATCAAATTCTAGCATAAAAATAAAAAGAAATCGATGACAAGTACGTTAAAAAAAATGCAGATTTGGAATAAAAAAATCAAAAGATGATCAGACATTTGGTTTGGAAATGAATTTAAAACCTAAATTCCAAAATATTAAAATTTATAAACCTATGCTAATTAACCATTCCAAAAAACCGTCTGTATTAACCAGAAAAATCTAGTCATCTGTCTCATAGACTCAAGTTAGAATAACTCATATTAAAAAGATAGAATCACATGTCAACTACAATCCAAATTGACCAAAATTCGAAAAGCAATAGAAAATTAGCAATTTTAATTCCATATGACATAAAAAATGACGTCCATAAATAACTTAAATTTGGAATAATAATTAAAAAACTTTAGCAAATTAAAACAGAATTCATGTCAATTACAATCCAAATTAACTAAAATTGATGGCAAAAAATTAGAAAATTGAAGGAAAAGGTAAAAAATTAGCAATTTGATTTCCATATGAATTTCAAAGTAAATCTCCCAAAAACTAAAATCAATCTATTGTATATTAAAAGTTGATGACATGAATTTTACAGTTGTAAAAAAAGAAAAATAAGCTAAAAATACTTAGAAAAAACATATGTTCCTTGTTTCAGTGGGCCATTATTATGGTCAGTAAATAATTACCGATGGATGTCTTAGATAAAAATAAAAAAGTCTTATAAGACAAGGCTATCTATTTTATATTATAGATGAACCCAATAAAAAGAATTCTAGATGGCCCACACTAAAAGCCACATACGGGAGGAAAAGAAGGACGTGGACATGAAAAATAAACGAGTAAAATCCATACATGAGGAAAAAAAATAAAAGTGGCACTTGGCTAGAAAAAGGAGAAACAAGAAAAGGCATATTCTACCTGCACGCTCCTAACAATGTGTGTTTTACAACTTTGATTTTTTATAGAATCATCATCAATGTGATGGATTCTAATTAAATTTGAATTATATCAATTGTTTGGTGTTATCTATCATATAATAAAAACTTATGATGGTTGATAACATCAGCTATGAAAAAAGAGAAATATTATAGAAATTCTCCTAAAAATAAAAATATCTAGCATTTAATTTAGTGGGTCTTAATTATGTTTAGCTATTCATAGCTATGGATGTTACCTGATAAATGAGAATAATTGCTAGAAATTCTCACAAAAAGTAAAGCATATAGTTCTTAACTAAGTGGAAGTGCGCATGAAATTGATTAACAAATCATAACAAATGATTTTTCCTTGATTTATGGAAGTGCACATGAAATTAATTTTCACCGTGATATGCATACACGTATAGTTGGAGAACTATTGTATGAAATTAAGATGCTAGATGCTAAAGATAGAATTAAATTCAAGTAATCCACACACATACACAAATTTGCCTACAATATCCGTTATAATTTACATTCTTTTAATTGTGTTAATATGGATACAACTATTGTCTCTATTATTGGAGACGCCGATTAAAAATTATGAAGAATAAATATTTTCTCCTAAAGATATAATCTATATTCTTTGTTTTAACATATACTACTATACATTAATATCACAAATAAAACTAATTCTACAAACATGGAAATTAAATCGATGTGATAACATTCTAAAAATTCTAATATTTAAATTATTTCATATTATTTACAACCATTTTATTTTTCACATGTAGTTTCTTTATTATCTATTGCATGTATACCACTAAACCAATTAAATATAGAGCATGCTCTTTTTTGGCTTATTGCTGTTGGTTATGACTTTTGGTTAAAATTTTTGAATTTTGGGCTGTTCGCGATAGCGATTACGGAGAAAGAGATACTCGCTTGTGATTTTGATTGGTACAGATATTAAGCTTTTAATGTGTACTACATTAACTTGTAGATCTTATTTTGAAAAATACTTCATTTAAAAATTAGATATTATAATAAAAGTTAAAAAAATTATCCATAGAAATCGGAAAGAACGGATCCATATTCTATGAATTATGAATGATGTCTGCGCGTAAGTACGCAGACTGCCGTGCTAGTTGATACGTAACTCCTGACAAAAGAAACAATCATGTACTGACTCAAATCCCGATCTCTCGTTCAGTTAGCAGTGCTAGTACGGCGCTGTTCCTGTCATATTCCCATCCTGCCATGCATGTAATGTAGCTAGGCATGTCCTCCTTGGACTCTGGTCTCTGGCTGCACGAATATTTCATGGCGAGCGAGCTATTTCCCATGCAAGTGAACTACGCTAGCAGATCACTAGCCCCATTTGTCTCTCCGGCCTGGCCAGTCCTCCCCAGCAATAGCATCCTCGGGGTACAAGGCCCAAAATCAACACGAATCCTCAAAGTGCGTGACTCGATAGCAGCGGGCAGCAAAAAGATAAAGCGAAGAGATGCTGCTGCCTCTATCTATGCCCGTGCCTGTGTCTGCGTGTAAAAGAGGCCAATGGCAATGGCAATGCCCAAGAATCGAGGTGGCCTCTGGCGATCCTCTCCTGCTTTCTGCGTGGCAAGAACGCCTCCAAGAACGTTTCTTGCCATCCGTAGCGACCCAATGATCAGCTCGCCAACCTCAGCGTCTGGAATCTCAGGTTCATGATTTGATTGGAGGCTACATGCGTGGATGAATGCGGTGAGACTGGTACCACTGGATCACTCACTCGTTAGGACCCCTGCTCCTTTCAGTCCTTTCGAAGCGCTGCCCAATTATATTAAAGAGATCATTGGGAAGAAGAAAAGCTAAAAATATGTGCCAAGAATCTTTCTTTGTTCAGTAGTTGAGCGTTGTGTGAGCTTTTTACTCTGTGTGAATGAAGTGCTAGCAAGCTAGCTTGGAGCTGGGAGTGCTCCTTTTAATAACACCATTAACCCCTCCAAAAGAAGAAAAGAAAAGAGGAAAACAAAACCTCATCACGAGAGAGGTATCAGAGGATTCAGAGCGCTTTGGCCAAAGCAAAGATGGTGCCATGGCGTGCGCCTGCCCTCCCGCTCTCTCTAGATCTGTAATGCATGCATACTTATAACTATATAACTCCCTCGACCATCATGAGCACCACCACCACCATGGCTGTCCGTCGTCGGCCTCGCCGGTCAATGTCTGCTCTCTTTAGCCCCTTTAATTACCTTCACAGACTGTTTATGTTCCTCGGTCACTCTACACTCCCTTCGCCGGTGCATCTCCCCATCTGGCTCTCCTGAAAAAAAAGTAATGCATGAAGGTATCATGGTCAGGCACACGCACAGAGGAAAAAGAAACTCGGTGAATATAATCGAGGTAAGTTTGCAAATCAGCAGCTTGTTTAATGGGACCCATGCTATACATGCATGATTGGTAGGATCGATGGATATATATCTAGCTAATTAGCTATACACTGCATGATTCTATAGTGGTACTTGGTTGTGCATACTGCAATAATTTGTGAATGTGTCTAGATATCACTCGGATGTTTTCTTTCTAACAATTATCTAAATTTGAGACCATTGGACTATAGATCCAATAACCTCTTTTTTGGAGGAGATTTTTTTTGGAGGAAGGGGAATTTTTTTTTGGAGGGGATGGGGGAGAACTCATGGCCATTGGATCTCTAATTTAATGGTCACAAATTTGGATGATAGTTAGAAAGAAAATATCCGGATGATGTTTATCAACATCCATAATTTGTTGTTTCTGTCATACTACTTTTGCTTGTTTCTGCTGGCAGGGGAGAGAGGTCTCCTCATTTTTCTTTTGGTTTTAGTTGATGAGGTTTCGAATCCGAATCGGTTAAGTGAGCCGTCTTCACTCTAGCCATTCCCCAGGAGGGGTTCCTCGACATGCGCAAATACCCAAGTATATATGCGTACGCCTCTTCTTTCGGAGGGTGACGCACTGGCGCTTGGGTGCTCCGGCCATCAGTGTTTGGATGGTCACTGACGCACTGGGATAGCACGTCAGTGACCGTGGAAACGCTCATGATGAAATAGGTAGACCAGTGCTGCTTTTTTGGTAGGGTCTCAGGTAGACCGTGGAAACTATTTTGCAACCATAATTAAGCTTGTAGAGATTGAATTGTTAAATACTAAGAACACTGTCAGGTATATGAATTATATCAGAGCTTTTTTCGAGAACACAATTATATCAGAGCTTTGAACTTTACTTTGTACAAGCTAGCTCTGATAAGATATTTGGTAGTTGTAAGTTGCAACATGTAAGTCCATGTTTTTTTAGTGCAAGCTCTGGTCAGAGATTTGTACTACAAAAGTAAGAGCAAAACACAAGCAGAAACCATGGAACTATCCGATGAGAGGATGAATACCTATTGTGAATCGGATCAGGCCCATTCGGCACCTTCCTCTTGCTGTCCTTATACGGATCATCCGAGGCAGCCTGCTCTGAAGGCGCCGTCGTTGCAGCGGTAGCAACCGGCGGCGCCGTAGTTTCAGTGGCAGCTTGTGCTGTGACAGCAGGAGAAGGAGCACCCGTGCCATCAATAATCCCAGTCCTAATGCCACTCGCCATCGTCGCCGACAACAGCACGACGCAGATGAGCACGGCAAGCCCACTGATCCGGCATCTACTGCCAGCGCCGCCCATTGAGCCCTAGCTCCCTGCCTGCTTCTGCTGGCTGTTCAGGTGACTGATATCGCTACTTGTTTAGCAAGGAGCAAGTTCACTGCACAGCCTTCTCTTGTAACTTACAAGTGCTATTTCTGCCTAGCCTCCTCCTGATGCTGTAGAGATGAACAGCAGTGGTAGTGTTTGGGCAAACAGATCATGTCTGTGTGTATATGTAGGAAAGAGATGGTGTAGCACTTCAGAGGAGAGGCAAAGATTGGCTAGAAGAGAATGGAGTTCTTTCTTGAGAGGAGAGTGACAAGTGGCCGGTGATGGAAGATGTGAGTATGATCCTATAGCTACCTAGATATGATCCTATATATATCTGTTCTTCTCTCTCTCTCTGTGCAGTATACCTTTGATCCCCTTGATGTTGATATATATAGATAGACGTGGCGAGGCATATGCCTGGCTATGGTTTTTCTTTGTTGGTTCACTCAAAAAGTAAAAATCAGGAACGCCAGGTCTAGTCGTGATCGGCCTATATAAATAGGCGCAGAATTAGTTGTGCACCCGAGAAAGGCAGGGAAGTTCCAAATAGCCTATGCCAGCTCGGAACGCATGCAAGGGCAACTGATCAACATATTATATTCACTTTGGACTATATGGATGTGCAGGGCCCTACTATGTCTGCAGTCTGAACAAACTGATTACCATGCCTAGTTAGCACTACAAAATCTATAGCCAGTACTATCGTATATGGTCGCTTTTATGCGTTCCTCGAGCATGGCTCCAATGATTCCCCTACGTATGGTTATGTTATGCTGACATGTGAGCCTCGCATCAACGAACAGAGGGGAACACTAGTTTAAACACTGCTTTTATGCTTTTTTGTTTTTGTTAAACATCATCCGAATGTTTTCTTCCTAACTATCATTCAGATTTAGGACCATTAGATTAGAGATCCAATGGCTATAAATTCTCCCTACTCTCCCTTGAATTCTACTCCCCTTGAAAAAAATCTCCCCCTTCAAAAATATAGGGCCCTTTGATCTTTAATTTAAATATCATAAATTTGGATGATAATTAGAAAGAAAATATCTGGGTGATATCTAGACACTTCCTCTTTTTTTGTTAGTATTGACGCAAGTGAAATATGCCGTTTTAGCAAGGGAGGTAAGTTCTGTTAGGACTGTTCTCATGTGATGTGAGGTTACCTAGTGGCTAGTGCCATATATAAAGCCATGTCATCATTCCACATGTCACAACAGGTCGGTTGGGAATTCTCTCATCACGCGACGTTAAACAACGTCGCAAGTTGTTCTCCGGGGCTAGAATAGTCGAATTGGTTGGTCAACATAATATTCTGACACTTGGAAGGAAAAAAAACCCCATATATTTCTGAATTTTGATCATCGATCGATCGTTTGCAGTGAACATGGAGGTATCGCTGGATTTCGACACCAAGAACTCCAGATTCATACATTCCACGTCACCGACTCCTGATGAACTGCACTACTTGGATCCTCACATACACACATATACATGAAGAAGTAAATAGGAAGTAGTCGAAGGCGGAGCCAGGATTTAATTACGTTCCAAGCTCAGTGAATGAATGGTCTAGACATCTAGGCTGGGTCATGAAAATATTTCTTAAATTAGACTGAATTTAATCGGAATATACACTAGATATTTTTTTATACTCCAGACTGAAATCTACCCTGTCCGGGGTGTGACTCCGCGCCTAGAAGTAGTGGTGCTTCTTCATCTCCTTTCCCTTTCCTTTGCCCTCAGGATTTCCTCCCTCTGGCTCCGGTCCGGGCTGGGAAAGCGACCGTGTGATGCGCTTGGCGAGCATACGGGGGGACAAAGCCGGATTCTCCCGGCCCTACGCCGCGGCCGCTTTGAGTTTCCAAACCGGACGCATCGCCATCCTTCCCTGCTGCCTCTCCTGAGCCCTGGCTCGATCTCTCGACCAACGACCATGGTTGGCGCACACATTGATGATGATAACAAAAGAAAGAAAGAACTAGCTGCTAAGCCAAAGACGCGTCGCTATCCCCTGGAATCGTATTGCTGGCGACCGATGCAGCGAGATAGCTTTTCCGGCTTTTGAGAGGGCCAGTTGCTACATGTTGCTGTGGATATCAGGCTATCCCTCCCGCTGTTGCATGCGGATGCGGCAGCGACAGGATGGATGGATGAACGTTTTTGGGATCTTTTGACCGGACGGTCCTTTCCCTTGGACCGTGGAGCTAGGTGCTACGTACCATCGGATGGGGGTGGTGGTGTGTGTGGAAAAAATCTATTGTATCCTTGTTGCAAAGCTGATTTGTATAACGATCAAATAGAGTAGTAGCACATGGCAAAAATACTGTAGCAGAACGGTAGCCCGTACAAAAAAATAATATTTCTATTTTTGCTACAGTAATGGACCGTATGGAAAAATATTTTTAAAATACCTGCTACAGTAACTTCGCCACGTATCACCACCCCATTTGCTCGTTATGCAAACCGGCTTGTGCAACGGGGATACAATAGAATTTTTCGTGGTGTGTGCGCTGCAATGAATGGTGGCACTAGGTTCGTGGATGCGCGGGTGATGAATTGGTGATTTATTGTGCCGATTCTGCAATGTCTGGCTTACGCTTACTAATTAGTTAAAAATCTAATCTAAAATCAACCTAATTTATATGAGACAGCTAATTTTTCATCCTAACCCAATCCATCAAAGATTTTTCATAACGCCACCCAACCCAAACCAAACCACTTTCCACTTAAATCCAATCCAACGTGAACCCCATGAGTTCAACCCACTTGCTAGCCTATTTACCAACCTGTCACTTATTTACGGGATAATGTCATAGCCACTGCAATGGAGATGGATGGTTTTTCCTGCCTTTACTGGTTTGCCAACTGGGTTTCGTCTTCTAGGACGTGGTCACTGGGATTTTAGGTTGCCACTGGGTAGGATATGGGTAATTCAAATCTATATTCAATTTTATCTATACCCATCTGAAGTAATATCACCTATATCCAAATGAAAAGAGTATACCCAATGGATTTAGGTAACGCAGTGAGTAAAGGAGAAGGAAAGGGAAGGGTTAAGTCAAAAGGACTTATGAATGAAGTTTTCGTAAAATTTCGGTATTTGAAATTTCAACCTCGCGTTCATACTACAAAAGTTTTACAAAATCGATTGAAATTTGTTACAAATGATTATGTGCGTATGGAGCTACTTTGTGTAAATTAGCAGGCACATATAAATAGGTGACTCCTACATACTATTATAGAAAACTATAACTGAGTATGGTAAGTCTAAATCTATGGATAATCTAAATGCCATTCTATTAGGCCACGTTACAGGTTAAATTCGTTCACAATCCGATCTCACCTAGAAATGTCTAAAGCCATTCCACCCTAATCTAATCATTTTTATGAGTTAATCCAACCTAACTCATTTGCTCTTTTAACCCATTTTCACCTAACTAAAACCAACCTGTTTAAGAACCCACTCTATTTGGCCCGATTGAATCTAACCCATTAGCACCCCCGGGTTGCCTCTATTAGCCTCGATTCTGTGAGTGGGTGGTGACGTCTATGCGGCTACGGCGGCAGCTTTCGCGCAGGTTTTATACGTGAATGGATGCTGATTGGTCAACTGGTTGTGCTGCTCTGCTCCCGAGTGCATGGGATTCCTGAGTTTTCAGTCGTTTAGCAGTACCTTCTTCAGTATTAGGGCAATCAACTCGACTTGCGAGTCCTCTGAATCCTGTCTCGTCAGCGTAAATCAATCACCAGCTCCAGGTACGAGAACAATCTATAACCGCCCTTAAAATGCGAGCGGTTAAATTTGAACTCAATTTATCATCGCCAGAGCAAAATAGGCTCCTCAGCAGTTGGAGTTGAGTGTGTTGGCTCAAACCCTCTTTCATACTGCTATTTGTTTCTCATGGTGCCTTCTAAGACCCTTCCATTTTTCGAGATGTCTGACAGCCTTCGATCGCTATTGTTGTATTGTTTAGGGCAGTTTGCGGTGGTTATGATGTGTAGGGGTGCAAACGGGTCGGATTCGGATGGATATTGTTGTTACCATATCCTAACCCATATTTTTTCTCCGGATTCGGTACCAATCGGATTCGGTGCCGGATCGGTCGGGATTAACCCGTTTGTAAGGAATGCATGCAGTACAGCAAATGGAGTAGGATGACGTACTGTTAAGAACTTGATATTACTACTTAATAGCTGATGTGGAAGATTTTATTTTACCATTGCAAAAGAAAATGAAACGTCAAATAGTAGCACTAACCTGAAATCAAACTTGAAGACGTATCGGATTCGGACGGATATTGCTGTTACCATATCCTAACCCATATTTTTTCTCCGGATTTGGTACCAATCGGATTCGGTGCCGAATCGGTCGGGATTAACCCGACCCGTTTGCACCCCTAGTGATGTGCCAATGCTAGATTAGAAATCTTTATTAATTTTTATAAAATTTTATGATGGTTCAAAAAGGGATGCATTTACTTCTAACTGTTACATCTAAAAGTTTTAAAAATATTTTAAGAGTAGTGCTTCTATAGTTTTCACTCTAACAAGAATGACGCTAATCTTAAACCACATAAAGGGGTAAGTAATCATTATCTACCATTCAATTCTGCTTTAAAAATTGCGCAAATCATTTTGAGAAAATCATAGAAACACCTCACATATTTTAATATGCACCATGATGCCAAACGAAGAGGGCCTACAGCATAAACCACGACCCGTTTGGATGAAGGGCCTAGAACGATATTTCAAACTCTCCTTTCTTTTCAACTTATTAATTATGATTTATAATTTTCTCTAAACAAATAAATGAGATGACTTCTTCGTCGTCTTTTTAAAAAGGTTTATTAGGACAGTATTTTTGAAATGATTTATCCGCATTCAATTTATTCGTACAAACACTTGTGTTAAAGTTATAAGCCATCAACCATAATTGAAAAAGTAACTGGAGCCCAAGACGGATACCGCTGAATTCTCTTCGCAATGGATGGTACTAGACGTTTTGCTGAAAGGCTCGTGATCACGTTAAATAGCCCAAACAAGCCCAATGCGAACCCAATCCTCAACGCGTCTTCACCCTACAGCCCATCGGGTCGCAGTATACTTGAAACAAAACTGAAATTTCAAAAGAAATTTGGAATTTCATTTTGGATTTTATTTCCTTTCATTCTTGGTCTAATTCATCTCAAATCCAAGCCCTCCATGCCCAAGACCCCCTGTTGCATCATGTCCAGTGAACCAATTTTGCATGAGCACTGTTCACCGTATGAAATTATTGCCGCCGCCGATGTTTTGCTGCCGCCCAATCTCTCTCTCAGCTCCCACGCCTTTCTGTGCCTTCTCGTTGCTGCCACCCTATTGCAAGCTGTCAGAAGCTGTACTACCTCACTTCTCCCGCCTCTAGCTCTTTCTCAACCGCCCTGTCGCGCGTCAGCACTACCGATCTTCCCTGCCACCACCTCTGCTCCTTTCTCTCTCTCTCTCTCTCGGCTGACAGTCCCGAATCAAACCACCTTTGACTGCTGCAATATCATGTACATGCCAGTAGGTACATCCCCCTTAGCCACTGCACCGCACCTTCCCGCACCCTCTCGGCTAAGCCACGCGCCGCCGCCATTACCTACCCCTATGTCGAACCGCCTCCTCGCTCTATTTAAAGCCTCGAGCTCCCCTTGATAGGTACATCAGTGCCTGGTGAGCCACCCAACACTCCCAATCAAGCCCTCGCCCAAAGCATCACCGACGACCATCGAAAAATTCCAAGGTGAGCCAAATTTTGAATCTTGTTATTTAGCTCATCATTCTTCGATTGCGTCCGCCAATAGCTACCTCTTGACCCTAGAAACCTCCCTGAACTGTCGCCTTAGCTCCCCGAGCTCTCCTCTTCTCCGCCACTGAAGCCCACCGCTCAGCATGTCATCTCACGGTGGACAGCTCATAAGGGGTCTCCCCAACTCAAACCATCACCACTCAAGCCACCCTGACCACCCCTAGATGGGTAAATGGCCATCAATTGCAAGGATGATTGCCCTGTAGCTCCTATGCTGTCAAAAACTATTCTGAGCCTTTGACCTCGCCGCCGGCGAACGCCGCCTCCCCTGCCACCACTGACCACAAAATTGGAACCTTGACACTCCCGGGAACCCGACCATAGCCTCCAACTCTGTCGCACATCACCCTAGCTCTGCCCATTGCCACCGTGTCTTTGCTCTGTTTTCAGCATAGCGCGTGCGCACGGATGGGGAAGATGAACAGTAACGGGTGAGTATTGTTCATCCGACCCGTTAGCTATTTAACCCGATAGTCAAACTCATTAGTAAATAGTGTCGAACCTGCCACGAACAGCGAATGCCCGCAATGAACAGTAAACCTGACCCATTACTATTCACCCAAACATGAAAATGCATATGTACACCCATTTCAACCGTTTCGAGCCCGCTGATCCATCCCTCAGCTTCGGTTCCCAGTATTAGACACCTATAAACACAAAACCTATTTTATTTAGTTTTGTAGATTTTATTTCTTTATTCCTAGCTCAACTCTTCGAGCATGGAAATGAATTATTTTTCCTTTGCTTTACGATAACACACGACGTTGAAGGTCAACCAATTCAAGAAGGAGAAGCTCAAGATCAAGCACAAGAATCAGAAGAATACAAAATTATAGAATACATTAATCCGCAAGGCAAGTCACATGTCTTTGATCACATTGAACCTACATTCCTTTAATTATTTGTTTATCAGTATTTTCATTATGTTATTTACGCACTGTTATTTCTTGTACAATAAATGTTAAGAATGACATGATATTAGCTAATATCCTACCACCTGAAAAGTCATGTTTGATTTGATGGCCATATTCACCTTGACAAGACTTAGTAATATTAAATATATTAATAATGTAATCATGGTATTTTAGAAACTCAACAAATTTTTCACTACTAAGAGACTTGGCATTTTGCTGATAGAACTTTAAAAGTGGTTATAGGATAAGGAGGTATCACAGGAAGCCATGAGTTGGCCAAGTCCCATAACCTTATCCTAGGGTGGAGGCTTAGACTGGAAATGTCGTAGTGCAGTGGGCACTAAAATATGGGTTTGTGGGTGGAGGTTGCTTTAGAGAAAACTAAGGACTAGACCCTTATGCCAACTAATGAACATAGTAATCGCTCAATCACAAGCGTTGACTTGTCAAACCTGATTTAGTAGCTGCTCAAATCAATTGAATATCTACTGTAAGGATGTGATATACTGTTCTAGAGGAGGGAACAGCAGGCGTAAGAATGTGGTATGGAAACGGTAAAACCATACTTTCACAACGGTAGGCTCCGGCCTGTCAGGCCGCCGTATTCCGTGACAAGGGGTATCTAGTCTATCGGGTAGAGGCTACATAAAGAGATAAGAAGTGAAACAACCTTGTTTTCTCAACTCAGTTATGAGGGTTGTGGAATCTTGTGGGTAAAGCTGGGCAGCTCTGCAGAGTCATAATATGTGGTATTTGAATACGCCGTGCTCCCGGTTAACGAAGCTTTGTTTAATGGATTCCAATAGCAAAGCATAAGTAGATTTGGAAATAAGTTGTAAATGTTGAAGTTTGGTGATCGAGATGTTGAAACCCCAAATTCCTTACAAAGTTCATGATTTGTTATCTTGTATTTAAAAGCAAAATGTTTACAAATAAAATTGTATCCACAAATACTTCAATAAAACCACTATACCCTCATCTTTTAGAAATCTTAGCAAGTAGTTATATAGCGTTTTCCCATGTGACTTGTTGAGTACGGTTGGTTGTACTCATGGTTGCTAAAATCATAAACAGAGAAAGATGCTTGCCAAGGAAATAAAAAAATCTATGAAGATGACGCCGAGAAGCACTACGATACAGACAACGCCTCATGTTAGGATTTCTTCTACACTCAGACATATCTATGGAGTTTATTTTGTATTGTATTATAACTTTGGGTTGCACGCTCCACTATGTAAAACGTGGCTGCTAAGCTTTAATTTTTATAATAAAATTTGGTTTTTATGCTTAAACTTGTGTGGCAATAGTGCACATTCATCTACAATACTTGTACCTGAATAATTCTGGACAGTTGCGAGGGTATCCTAATGGCTTCAGAAATCAAGACGTTACATGCTAATAATGGACCATGTACCAAATTGCGCTTAAACATACACACGTCCGCCTTGTACTCTCTCTCTCTCTCTCTCTCTCTCTGGAAAAAGGAAAAATTCAATAAACGTGCGCTCCCTGTTTCTTCGAATTTCGGGGGCAAGGCAAAATGTGTAAATAGATGAACTCATGAATTAATGAAATATTTGTACATGGTTTAAAAAACAAAGTGAAAATCTTTGTACAGATAAAAATGAACTTGGTCCTTGAACGGCTAGCTCGACGAACTCGGAAGCTAGCGCAAACAAGCTAAATAAGTCCGTGCTTGAAATAATTCAAGTTAGGAAAACAAATAAAATTAAAAAGGAGTAAAATTAAAAAATCTAATAAATGCTAGGTTTAGTTTTTGTCGGCGTCTGATTTAGCAAAACGAAGCTAGGAATGGTTTAAAAGGGCTTGAAATAACCAAAATAACTTTCTGTTGAACGGTATCAGGTTTAGTACTATTTATAGGTGATCAGGTTACAAACAGTAACGGGTGTGATCTCGCGTTTTGGAGGGAATGTGGATCGGGTTTTGTAAACAGTGCATACTACAATGATAGACTCGGCCTGAAAAGACTTTTGGCCCTGGCCCGAAAACTGACCTGGCTCATGACAGCACAGTGCCGTTTCTCCACTTGGCGCTACTGTTCACTGAATAGAGCAGATACGAATGTTAACGTTGTTCAGTGGTTGAGTAGCTTAACCCACGAGTAAAGTATTAAACCATGTTAAGAAGAATCTCCTAGCGTTTCTTGATCGGTGATATTGCGATTGAATTAGTGACCAAAACGACTCAAACCAAACAAATAGAAAAGAAACAAAAGTAATAATAAAGAGGACATGGATATTCTGGTGGTGCTCATTTGGGCTTTTTTTTGTAGCTTATGGCTGAAAAGCACTATAACTGGTTGACAGAGGCCTATTTAGCATAATTAAATTTAAAAAAACTAAAAAAATATAAAAAATGTTAACCCATTACATATAATACAAACAAATACGGGAAAAAAGAACCGGCAAAAAAGCTCAACAAAAAGTTAAAAGTTCAGAAAAAAATGAAATTTATAAATAGTAAAAAAATAAGCCAAAAGTTAAAAACTGAAGCCAAAACGACCACAACCGGAATAAGAGAATCCATTCCCGCAAGAATCGAACTAACGAGATAAAAAAAGATTTGCAGCCGGCGGGCGCTCTTAATTCTGTACGGAGAGATACTGGATTCAGGAGGGGGGAATTTTGAAACTATAAGAAACGATTCTTGATCGTTCCTCCAACAAGAAAAGATTCCTGGTCACTCACGTTGCAACGAACATATCACGAGATCCTAGATCAATTCATAACGACAACGACGACGACCAGATGGCACATGCAAGAATCACCCAAAAAAAGAACAAGAAGCCATAGCCATAACCAAAACCGTAGAGTGCTAGACCGGCGGTGGGATTACCTGCATCGGACCAACGGAGGACGGCGGTGGGATTAACGTGCCGATCGAGGCGGCCGCCGCGAGGAGACGCGAAGCCCCGAGGCGGCACGCGCGGCAGAAGACGGGAACAGGGAGGAGCTGATAGGACTAGAGTGGAGTTCCTCCACTCTTAACGGAGGACGGCGGCGGCCACGCATCGGCAGGGGTGCGGTGCTTTCTTGGCCTTAAAGCTAGGGATAAAAATAGAAATTCAGACAAAAATGAATTTGGATCATCTTGAACCGGATTTTAGTCGGATAATTCTTGGACAAAAACGAATACGGATTTTTTTTGTCAAAAACGAATACAAATACAATAAACCTATTATCCCTCCATCGAATATAAATACGAATTATTCAGATAATAAGAAAGCCAGATATCTAATATTTCAGCCCATTAGTCCAACTAGTTAAGCCACTAAGCCAGCCGACCGGCCTCAATCCATCGCTCTTCAATCTCTACTAGTAAGGTGCCCGTGCGTTGCAACGGAAAACCAAATAAAAATGATGCATACTATCAAATATGATCTCAAACTGAATAATAAACATCAATTTTATCTTACGTCATCATGTATAAAGCAAAATATATGTGTTCATACTCGTAAATAAATCAAGCATCATATTAGTGAAGCATGATAAAACAAGCACCACATACAACAATATGTACAAAAACGATAATAAACAATATTTTTTTCATAATATTCTTAATACATAAATAGCTGTCAGACCGTCTTAGAAAATAACAAACCAATTGATAAATAGGATATCATGCCATAAACATTAACGTGAATTTTAAAATGAAGCTGATGTGCCATTCTTCTGGAAGACGTATCTTCATCTCTAGCTTATCAAGTAAAGATAAAACAAGCACACTCTACAAAATAAAAAACAAATAGTTATACATCTCTAGTTTTGGACTGACCCTGACTAAATCGCACAAGTTCGACCCCTGGACTTGAGCGATCCATTTGTCTTAAAGCTCATCTACAGATGGCATAGGAGGTTCCCTTTGCTAACTATTGTCACATCCTCCGAGGTTTCTTGGTAACTCCTTTCTCTGCCTTATTGGCACAAGAAAGAGCCCAAGATTCAATCCTTTCATTTATAAACCTGCAAATTTTACATCTCAATATGACGACAGTCGAAAAATATTATACAAAGTAGACCAGGTGTAGTATGTTACTACCTTGGATTTGCTAAGTTCATGATAGGTCTCATAGCGCACATGCAAGAAGTTCTCGTGCATACATCGGAAGAAAGAGCATTTGTAGATCCTAAGGTTTCTTGTGATTGAGATCAACTCATCAACAAGGCTTTGTAAGACCTGGAAAAAAGAAAGAAACATATATTGTATATCAGATGAACTTTGATGTTTACACAGACACACAGTCATGGTATCAACAATATCACTAAATGTTCAACTCACCAACAATCTTATGTAGGTGTTAAATTAAGACATGAATTATGAACAATTGTGTGTAATCAAAGTGAACAATGGGAACAAAAAAAAGTAATATGTCATATCTTTACATAAGAAACTACCAATGCTTATCATTCAGTTAGGTATTGTTAAATATGTGTTAACATAACAGCACTTAAATTCTCCCATGCATAGATAATACAGGTACATTTGAAGGGGAAAAACACACAAATCTCATGGTGCACTAAAGAGAAAATGGGGGAGCATTCATGAGTAATCTAAATTCCAAACATAATGGTTCATCAAATTGCCCACGTCATCCTGGATGTTTGGCAAATGGCCACAAAACAACTATAAGAAATAATGAAAACTTCACCATCCACTCAATCTCATTTTACAATCTTACCTTGTATTCAAAGATCGGTGAAAATAAAGCCGGATGCAACTTGTTTTCAGCTATAAGGGTCGATTTGATTCAAGATCACGATGCTCTGTCGAAAGGTTAACAAACCTCTCTTTTCCAATCTTGGCTTGACAGAAATTATAAAGCTCCAAATTATTGCATATAAGATAAGTCGATCCCTAAGAAAGGTAGAGAAGGTTTTAGTGTACAGCACCAAGTGTTACGAAAAGGTACATTATTTATGTACTTTGTGATAAAACAATGCTTTAAAACACGGCTAGCGAGTGATAAGGTTAACGTCTCTTGCCCGAATCGAATCTCTCCAAGGGCACTATTAACTACGTTAATAAGTTCTCCTGACCTTCCTTGTCGGGTGTTACACGGAGTACGGACAAGATGCCTTGTGAACTGTTCAAATGCGCTTCAATCGGAGGCGAATTCACCTTATTCCTCCAATCGACTTTCCATCCTTTTGAGTAGGGTGGGTTTTATTTAATTCAATACTTTTTTGACAAGTGGACGATCGCATCATGATCTGTGGTAGTTGTGCTCTTTCTCCGAAGTCATAGTCCGGTGATATGTAGCCAAATCAAACTATCAAAGTGTGGCAAATGGCAAGTTAATCCAAACTGAAGAGCTTGTCACTGCAATGGCGAAAATCGGTCAATTGGCAGAAATATTAGCGAAGAACATTATTTTAGTAGAATGCAAGGTTAAATAAACATGCACCTTGTGACTGCAATACAATTTTGTGTCAAAACGTACTTTTTTTTTCCAACCTTCACAGAACCACATTTTAAAATTGCTGGCCATATGTGAATCCGCCACCAAACTGACATGCTTAGTGCTTATCTTCCTTGTCTCTAGACTCCATCATACAGTCTAAGATATGATTCAGCTATGATTAATACTCTATAGTCCACACTTTCACTACAAATTCCATACATTGTGGATACTACTGTAAGCAACAGATTATTAACAGATAGCACCAGGTAACAGAGATGGGTGAGTCACTCGTGTGGCTATTTCGAATAGCAGATACAAAGGTTGCATATGTATTATGGGCCTCTCCAAGACCATTATGAGTGCCAATAACAGCCCCAAGCAACTTAGATATTGCCACATCGTCAAGAGGTTCAAAAATGGAAAGTATTTCCTTACAGTGTGTGCTGTCAACAGTACATCCATAACCCAACTCAGTTACAATGTCTGCCATGCTTATTTCTTTCCCAATTTCAGATGTATGACTCAAAATCACCATTCATGCTACCTAAGTACATCTCCAAATGTCTGCATGATACAGAAAATAAAGGGGGGGCATTAGTGAACAAATGGGCATGAGGAAAACCAAAAAAAATACAGATGTTGGCTAGTGAAAGAAATAAGCATGGCAGACATTGTAACAGCATACCACCACGGACAAACAAATTGAACGAACAATTATCACTAAAATTTCTGAGGTCCCAAGAAGTCACGATCATCTAACATGAAAACAACCTACTCAGAGCCTAGTCTAATGTATCAAGCGTAAAGCAACAAATTACAACACCACAGGCACAAACTAACATCACTACTCCACAGACGGGTAGAAAACGAAGCAAACTTTAGCACTCCGATATATAGGCCCGCTAATTACCCGAAACACATAGTCCAATTCAGATGTATCGGAAGTAGCAACCAACAAAAACCCTAATCACGGCGCTAATGACCGGACAATGCATCGATAAAATTACCGACCCGTATCCCATTGGAGAGCGAAGCTGCCAGCAGGAAAGTACTATCTTAGGGTTTGGGTGAACTCACGAGACATGAGGAAGGCGAAGACGAGGAGCAGCACGGCTCGCTTCTTCCCCTCCTCTGCGAGGTCGCGGACCGTATGCGCCCTCGGTGCGCCATCCGTTGTCGCCATCGCCGGCAGCTTCGGCGCACGGCGGCCGGCGGCGTGGCGTGGGAGATGAGGAGTCGACGGTGGTGGGGGAAGAGGCGGCCAAAAGAGAGCAGTAAAACAAGCCACAGCGATCCAAAACGCGATCATGGAGTCGGAGAAGCCCACCCACCTTCTTACGCGGATCCATGCGTGGCGGCTTCGTACGCACCGGAGCGGGGCGGAGGCGGCGGTGGCGTGGGGTGGGGAGGAGGCGGCGGCGCGGGGTGGGAGGAGGAGGCGGCGCGCGCGGGAGGGAGGAGGAGGCGGCGGCGTGAAGCGGGAAAGGAGGCGGAGCGGGGGGAGGAGGAGGCGAGGAGGCGGGGGGTGGGCTGGGTGCGGAGCAGGGGGCGACGCTGGGGGAGGTTGGAGAACGTGGGGTCGAGGGGGAGGCTATGCGCGGAGAACGTGGGGTTTGCGGGCGCGGAGGAGGTTGGGCTGGCCGCGTCAGCAGCAAGGAATGCTTCAGATGCTTTGTAATAAGACTGAATGGTTCAGATGCTTTTAAGAAGTAGAGATGGGTGAGGCCGCACCAACCACCAACTCCTTCTTTTATATAGTAAAGATTAGGGATTTTTAAGGCTCCTCTCCACAGACCACAGTGCCGCCGTCACTAATGATTTCACAATCGAGTCTTCCTCATTCCTCATGAGCAAAGTGAAGTCGACCTCGCCTTGCCGCCGTCCGCCGACCATCTCGCCCACCTCCATCGGCTCCCCTGCGCCATCTCTCGACCTCCGTGGGCGCCCCTGCGCCTTCGCCGGATTTCCATTGTGGCCACCTCGGCATACAATTTAAACAAATAAACTAGTTATATATTTTTCGTTAATTTCTGGCATACAATTTAAGAGGTTTTCATGTTCCGAAAAATATTCGTGACCGTATTTGTTTCGATTCGTATTCGCTCTGTATTTGCATTTCATATTATTCACATCCGTATTCGTATTTAGGGTATTTGTATTCGTATCCGTATCCAGAAAAATATGAAAACAAATATGATAGTGCTATTATCTATCCGTATTCGATCCGTTTTCACTCCTACTGAAAGCCTCTCTTCAATTCGCTTTCTTGTTTCCAATTTAAGTATCCAAGTAGACTGAAGCTGATGTCTGATTTATTGTTTGCATACTTTTTTTGGTATTATCGATGACATTAGGATGAATATTGAGATTACATTTTCCTAATTACACCTTAATATGTACAGTTCTAGTATAAAATATCAATATTTACAAAACCACCGGTTCAATCAGTGAAGCCGTGGTTGGACCGGTAGACCGGGAGACCAGTGCCTTGGCCAATTCAATCTTCGATCCGATTTCAATTACTAAGTGTGTATGACAGACTATAGATTTTTATATTAATTGAAACAAAAAGAAAAAAGTAAATGTTTATTTAGTGATACAAATTAAAATGGTCTAGATCTATTGCTGAATTTGAAAGTACATAATTCTTACCCATACATCTATGTAGAACTGATGTCGGCAATCAAAGAGAGTGAATAATTCCTAAAATATTTTTCCCCGAAGATATTCAAAATCTTCACTCAAATAACTATGATAGTCATCAAGTTTAGATCACACCAACACAGCTATGCAAATCAAACCTATAAATAAGAGCCAACAAAATCAATAGCCTCCTGCATAGGGTCGGTCAGACGGTCGTTGATAGGCTAGCTTGACCCCTGGCTGGTCTGATTGCCGGCCTATGATCGGTCACATCGACAGGTTGGTCTGACCGTAGGTCTGAGGCCGGTTCAAATGGTCCCCTGTTTCTAGACCCGAAAATCTCTTGGGTCAAAAGTTCAAATCTTATAAAACTTGCCTAGTTCTTATCCAAACACATCTAAGTTTTGCATGAAACTTGTTTAAGGCAATAGAAATTTAAACCAATTAAGAATCACAAGATTCTTGGGCTTGAATTCACCAAATTGAACAGAATCGAATCTACATTTAAAAATATCAAAAACCCTAAATCTCAAATTATTTCTTACTTGTGAAGATCTAAAATATGAGGCCTTTCAAATATCTTCTCACATGTTGTAGCAAGGTAATTTAAGCAAGAGATTATGTTACAACTTCCACAAACTCGAAATCACAAATTTAGTTCAAGAACAAGTAGAGCCAAGCAAGAACACAAGAAAGAACATGATTGGGATAAAATTTTGATCTATTTTAGTGGAGAATGAGGTTTATATATTAATGAATGATTACAAGGTGTAGACAAAGCGCCACCCTTTTCTCAAGTTCTCTCTCATAACCACGGAAGGAGATAAGGGGTGGGTTCTTTTGGGTTGTGGTTTATGACTTATAATTTTGACTTCTGACTGTTCACGAGAGACAGTATGTAGCGAAAAATAGTCAAATATGATTTTAGCCGGTACAGCTAGACTCGGTATACTTTTTACTACAATCTACCTATAGACTCCGTCTTAAAAAATGCACCATTTAAAAGCTAGTTACTGTAACACGTACAGGCTAAAACCAAAACTAAGCACTTTCGAAGGGAGCCAAGATGGTAGAAGCAAAAAAACTAAACTCTAGAAACCTTGAGTCTACCACCTCTCTCGTCTCCCCTTTAAATAATCATCACAACCCTAATGGGTCCAACCCATTAAGCATATCGGGGAACCCGTTAACCCCACTAATACGGGTTTTACACACTCACACATACTTCTCAAAATGTTTGCAAAACTCAACCCGCTAACTCTTTAGCGATTGATCTGCCTGTCAGTTTTAACTTTCCTTGACCTAAACAACTTCTCCTTTGTGCCTCTCCACGTTGCGATTTTGATCAAATCACCACCCCAATATTTGGCCAACTACAAAAATACCCTCAACAAAGATTTTGGGCATATTTTCTTGACCACATCTTCATCTTCACCTCAAAATATCTCTTCATGCTTTGACATGTAGCCCGTAGTACCAAATAACAAACTGTCACATCTTCACGCATTTGGACTCCCCCAAAACCATCTTTGCGTGCATCGATCTCATCACTTGGCGCACCATATATACCAACTCGCCTCTTCACGATTCTTGTTTTCTCTATGCTTCCCGCTTGAACCACATAGCCTCACCTGAACATACATGACCGCTTGAACCTTAGGTCCCCCTAGTCTTGGTCCATTGCCGTTGACCGCTACGCCCTCCAAACTATATGCACATCCAAAGATCAAGCAATCATATCGAGAACAAGTTCAATGCACTTGACTTACGTTAGTCAAAACCCTGCAAGATGCAATGCATTATAAACCCTCGTAGCTCTAAAACCATGAATCGACCTCAAACCATCTCAGCTCAACTCACCCTGATCTCTAGCCCCAGCCACCGATTTGACCGCTCTTCCCATGCCGATCGAATTGCTCTGGTCAAACCGCCAACCATTGGCCGGCCAAGCTGGCCAGTCTGACTGGCCACCCATGTGAGCATATTTTCTATGCCAATCACACCAGCCAACACATCCCAGTCTGACCGCAACCATGGCCGATCCGGCCGCACAAGACCAATACCAAAATATGCTCTCTGGAAAAAAGCAGCCACCAACTAGAAATTAGTCATACCACTTCCTCGGCCTGATTGCTCCTAAAGTCCAGTCACACCAGACCCCTGGTCAGATAGCCATTCACCAACTAGTCCGACCCAGGGTTTAAAAACCAGTTTTTTAATTTTTACCGAAGGGGCCCGGTAGGACCGGTTGATCTGATTTTCGAAAAATTTAGATAATTTCCGGATTGAAAATTTTAAATGAAACTCAAACTTCAAATAAAAATCAGCCAAAAATCGGCTGAAAATTGGTTGAAATAATCGTAGGAATTTCAGCTGATATTCTTAGACACGTATATCCATAAAACATCCATGTAAAATCCGGAGAAAAATCATGCAGTAAATTCATAAAACATGCATGTAACTTCTGAACTTCTGAGTAGCAGCCTACTGCTCGGTGCTAACAAAATTAAGTTGAATCCTAACAACGAAAGATCACAAGCATTCCCTGTAATACCAAGTTCAGACAATTGTAAAAGCAATTAACCATGAGCTAGTGGATCTAAGTTTCTAGTACTAAGATTTAGCCTTAAAAGAAATTAACTGACCAATAGCAACTAGCAAGAAGATCATGCTGACAAATATTGACAAGATCTAAAGAATTCTAAACAAGAACAACCAGAGAACTAGTTCGGACTACTAGGAAACAATCAATCAGGGAAGTGAAAGTTTAGCAAGCTCCCATGACCGCCATCCTTGCGTCACCCCGCCGTCCTGGTGTCTCCCAATGCCGCCTCAGCTGCCATGTTGGCCTCTCCCCCGCCGCCATTTCCACGATTGTGCCGCTGGTGCCCTCCATGCGAGGAGCCAAGCAGGAGCTTGAGAGCTTAGGGAGGAGCCAAGGAGGAGCTTGGGATGGGTCGCCAATTGCCAAGACGTCGCCCTCCACCTCAATTTGCTCCTGATTTGGGTGTGAGACAAAGAATGGAGAGCAGAAAGGAGGAAGAGTTAGTGCTCGTGGTTTGTAGCCGCCAGGGAAGGCAGCAATGTGTTTTCACCCTGTGGACTAGAGCAACAAATAGAGGAGGCCAAATGGGCCAGTTGGACCGGATTTCAATTTAAAATGGGCCGAAAATTTTGGGTCCAGTTTGTAATATAACCGGTGGTAGTTGGTGAAACCGGTTTTCACCAAAAATCGGAAATAATCGGCCGGTAATTTCAACACTGGTCCCACCATTTTCTCCTAGCGGTCCAATCGGCTCCACCAATCAGGAACACTGATAGTAAATATGAGTTTTCTGAAACTATTACAAAAATCAAATTCAACTTAACCAAAGTACCAATTATTCATCACAAACATATATTTAGACCTAATACATGGTCTCGCAATCTATTTAGCGAATGCATGTAGAAAGCAGTATTGCATTTATCATAATTCCAAAATCCGCTCTTCGTAGATGTTAAATAGGTGGTAAATTCAGTTTGAAGCTTACCGCGTAGAAATGTGGTATTTTTACATGTGCTTGGAATGCGATATTTTTGTGTGCAATAATTGATTAATTGCTTTCCATTATAAATATTTCGACTCCAATTCAGTATCATGGCTGATGTGTCCAATCGAATTGAGATTAGAGAAAATTGGATTGGTCAGAAAAACATAAACGTCGTGGTTTTAGCTCCAAAATGATTTAGCATCGGGGTTCATGGATCATTAGATGGTTGGAAGGTGCCTTTGAGCCTAGAGGTGCACTTTGCACCTTTTTCAACCAACTTTTAGGCCCTGTTCCTAATACGTATTATCAGTCTGATTCACATGATGAGATCATGAGAAATAAAGGGTGTGCCTTATGGAGTATATTGGTTTGTTTGGAATAAAGGACATCGTCTAGAAAACCAAAAAAACAAAATTGAAGGCATAAGAAAGGCTAGAATTAAAATCACATTAATAAGAAAATAGCTAGCTGAGCAATTGCACGGGCCAATCGGCTAGTTTTAAAGAAAGAAAAGAATACACCAAACTAATTGCATGATCAAGGAAATCTAACTTACAAGAAAAGAAAGGCACTTCCTTTCGTCAGTACTAATTTGTTAAAGAGATCCCTATGACACACCACCAGGTTCATTGCGAGGCCATCGTTCAGAATTAACCTTCATCATAGTCATTGCAAGGGACGGTGTACTGAATCACGACGCGAGCTCCCGACGATAGCCTGCACGAATTCAGAATATGGACCTCAATGCCATGATCGGATCATCGAATGAATTCTATATTTCCAAGGGGAAAGCATCGAGCGCATACCCAGTACTGACAAAAAGTTGAGGTAAAAGAACCACTCGTAGCACTTAACTTTCCTCAATCTTGACGAGCTTCTCCCTGTCCTTTCTGAAAGAGTCTAACCTCGCCGATGCTCCTGAGGCATCAGTGAACCTCTTGCTCCTGTCTCCTGACGCCAAACTGCCGTCTGGTTCGGCCGAGGAGCTCCTCCGGCAGTCTGAGACCGGGGACTTCAGCATCTCGCTCTTAGGGTGCAGGAATGATGACAGTATCGGCGTCCGGGGAAGGCACCTTGAACGCGATGTGTTGACTGTATCTTCATCAGGTTTTGCACAATCTAGGCTCTCGCCGCTCCTGTGCGTTAGTTCATTGACAAGAAAATGTTTCATGAAAAGGAAAGTTCACATGCTAAGCAAGACACTAGGTAAAACAAAAGGAAAAATTACTGCATATCACGTAATTGTTGTACCAATAACCAGCTTTTCTGCTATGTTCTGACTACTTCCAGGTACAATTTTGGATTTTAACATACTGAAAGAAACCATGGTCCAATCAGGATGGGGATCAGGGCATGAACTGCACTGGCTTTTGCTGTAGCAGTTAACGAATTGGTCCCTCTATTAGAATAACAGCTTGTTAGGATAGCAACAAACTGTTCATGATCATGAAGCAACAGGCTCTCTGCTATATTTTCAGTTGAGCAACTGAAGCATCTTGCCAGCCAACCATTTAGCGTGGTCCTATACATCTGACAAGTGGCTCGTGTTGTGGCTATGTAGAGACCAAGCTAGTGGCATGGAATTAAATTGTAGAAGTAATGACAAAAAACGTAACAGAAGGCTATCTGTGCTTCGATTGTTTTTGGGCAAGATATTCAGAAATTCACCCTCTCAACAACAACTCCTGATTAAAACTACCGACCCATGTTCTTCATCTTCTAACCATAATTTGTATAAGTTTTGTAGAAGGCATACTATGTATAGCACTGCTCAAAGCAAAACTAATAATGTGAAATGGGCAACATAAAAGATAGTAATTTATCATTTTGTTTTGGACTTAACTTCCACTCTTTCTCAGTAGGCATATTTACCAATTTTACGATGTTCAGACTTCAGTTTTCTTCAGTAGGTAGATTCCCTGTACTTTGTTATTTTGTTTGCTACATGGATGCCAGCTGCATGCTGGCAACATGACAGGGGACATGCCGTGTTGTTGGCATCAAGCTAACTGCAAACGGTGGGATGATGGAAAAGCAATGGTCCTTGCGTTCATAAATTCTCTGGTACATGGTTCTTTTCCATCTTTTAATTATCTGATTCCAACTTAAACCAACAAGCTATGAATATTACCTGCGACAGCAATGGGCTTAAATGAACAATTAGTGCAACATTTTAGCTTGAAATGTCCAAATTTCATACATTTACATCTTACGACTACTAAGTAGAAATGATTTTGGAAAATACTACATCTGATCAATAAAATCTAACCTATCATGCTAAAAGCACAAGGGCAAAGTGTGTTCTGCAAAATTGCATAGTACGAACTCATGGACTGTTGAGGCTTGCAGTAACATCTCTTATTAAAACAGTGTCTTAAATGAAAGGTCTACTAGCAGGAAAACTTTTGCAAAATCAATAAAATTGAAGTATCCAAATTATAATTAATTAAAACACTATGTAAATATCACACCGAAGCACTGAAGCTTACCTCTCCGCATTGTAGGAAGAAGACCGTTTAAGCACTGAATACCTCTCAGCGGGAACGTCTCTTTGCATCTTAGTCTCAATAAGGCTCCCACTGAAGTATTCCTTATCTTCCAACCGCACCCCCGTTAATCTGGGATTCTCTGACAGGTAATCAAGCTCACCCATCATCATGGTGCGAGAAATTAACGGCGAGGGGAACTTCAGGTTTGGGAACCTTGGCTTGTACGCCTCAACAAGTCCAATATTGTCATGATCTTTCACTGAAAGTGAACCACAGGTGATGAGTTGCATCAGTACATTTGTCGGCCTCAGTTTTGGGCAGGTGGGCACAACAATGTCATCCTCTTCAAGAATCCTAAAGCTATTCATTGCATTGTTGTCCGCTCGTATCAAGGACTCCAAACTCTCGGAGTTGCCACGGGTTGAAGGTACGCTCAACGGAGTAGCACGTTGGGACATGACTTCCCTGGAAATCCCCTGGAGTTCTGCTGACCGGCGAGGATGGCTTTGCCGGTGGTCAGCACTTTTACGAACTACAGAGTCATGATCGGTACTCAAACTCTTTTTATGCATCTCAGGTGCTTTCCGAGCCAATCTTCGGCCAAGGTCATCAGTTTGAGTTGCAGCATCCATAGAACCGGTGGGCTTATAAACTCTGAATTCTGCTGGACTTGCAGAACCAGCCCTCGACAAGAGAGTCCTTTGAGGCTCCGACTCCGGTGACATGTTCTCCAAGGAGTTAACCCTGCATGGCAAGGGGGAGTCATCCTCATCTCGCAAAGGTACCGAAGGTGAACGCCGGGGCTTGGCTTCTCTAACAATCACACTAGGAGGGGAGGAGGAGGAATAGGAAGCCTCTCTAGGCAAAGGAAACCTTGCACCCTCTTTCAGCCTGCTCTGTTGCTTTTGGTTGCCATTAGTACCATGGTAACATTGACCTAAACAGGTAAAAGATAATACTAATCAGCAACTTAGCACCACAGTTTCTAGCCCAAGTGTCAGCCAAAGAAAAGTTTCTAGCCCAAGTTCACAGAGATATATGCCATTCAGAGAGAAACGTTTACCTGAAGAAGATTGGTCCAAAAGCTCGGAGCCCTTGAGCACATACTCGCCGTCGGTGGCCGGGAGGACAAGATCATCCTCTGCAAGGTCGTGCCACACGAATCCGTTCTTGTAGCTCCTGAAACATTACATTTGTCAAGCCGATCAAAATGCAGACTACTCAAAATTGTTCACGAAAAGAGAAATACTAGCATTACCTCTTGCAAGACCAGGAGTACATGGCGGCCATGCCCTTGCCGCGCACCATGTTAAGGTGATTAATCACATCTGCACACCCAAGCAATCACCATTAAACAAAGTATTCGAGTAGACTATACACGGAGAATTGACATTCCTTCTGGTTTTGTTGCTGCAGTTGCAGCACTGCATGCACTGCACCCACTGACCTCTGAGGTAGAGCCCCTCCTGCGAGGTCACCGGCACCTCGACGAAGTGCGGGTGCTCGAGGTGGCGGCTCCGCGTGATGTAGTACAACACCGGCACCTTCCGCGACGGCAGCCTCTGCCGCTCCGGGCTTCGCGGCCGCCTCCCCCGGCTCTCCATTCCCACGGAACTCTCCAATCCTCAATCAAGATCTCCAAACTTTCGTCAGTTCAGCGCGCGCACCTGGACAGCAGCAGTGTCACCAGCGGTAGAAGAAGGGGGAAGGCAAGCAGCCAAAAAAACCGGGACTTTGCTGTTACATTACATCCGATGGCACAAAATTCAATATCAAGGCCAGAATGGCTAAACGGGTGCGTCCAAAATCTGGAAACTTCCGGCGAGTAAAAAACAGAGATGACTACACGCTACAGCAAGCCAAGTGGGGTTACCTCCAAGACAGAAGCTTTCCAGAAAATTACCGGACGTGTGCCTCCAAAACCTGCATTTTTGTGGCCGTTTCAGCAATCAGGTAAGGGTAGAGAGAGAATTGTTAGGCCAAGAACTGCCAGGTCGGTGGTACCTCGAACTAAAATTCAACCCCTTTTACTCACTGAGCCAGGCACATGAGATGACTGAACTGGGGCGGGGCGGGGTGATGGCTGACAAGAAGTGTGGTAGCTCCAGGAACTGCAAAAGCTTTTACCACCCACACTTGCAAGGGAGTGAGGACAAGTCGGGCCAAACGGATACCTACAAACAAAATCCATGCGTTGCGTGAAAGGATGGAATGGATGCATGATGGGGGGGAGAGAGAGAGAGAGAGAGAGAGAGAGAGAGAGAGAGAGCTAGTCAGGGAGGAGAGGAGAACAGAAACAGGGTACCTCCAAGATTGAAACTTTTCGACAGCCAGGGAGGGGGATGGGCGTGAGCGGACAGGGCAGGAGGACAAACAGGTGCCTCCAAGCCCTCGAAAAAGTTTCAGCGAGACGGGAGCAGGGGAGGAGGGGAATCAGGACGCGAGGATGGAGCACGAGAACGGCAATGTCGCACCACCAATCCAAGGCGGAATCTCTCACGCAACCGACTAGAACAGCAGCATTTGGCAGACGACCAAACTACTGAAACCTTGTGAGAAGGAAGGCATTAACTTGGAGCATAAAGAAGCGTCAATGGCGAGAGCATGGATCTGCAAGACCGGAAGGAACCTTTTATCGAGCAGGGAATGGGCAAGTCGAGTAGCTAGGCAGGCAGGCAGCCCAGGGCTGGGATCTTTTCGTAGGGCAAGTGAGCAGACCTGGCCAAACGGCCGCCGACACGGCACAGGATCAGATACGGCAAAGGCCGAGTAAGTCAACACGGCCAACCCGAATTCCGCTAACCTAAATAAATTATCGTACCATGCTATATGATATCTAAACCTGTGCAGTTATTGACCCGAATAGAGATGGCAATGGGTACCTGAAACCTGATACTCGGTGGGCTTTTACTCTATTAGGGTATAGGTCTGAGTCAATTTTCTAACCTATAGGTTTTTTAATAGGCAAAAAGCCCAACCCATCGGGTTTGCCGGGTTCGAGTACATTTCTATAGTACCCAAACCCATAAACCCTTGGGTAATATAAACCCGATCCATAGGAGTTATAAATTCATGCTCCCAGCTAAACCAGCCCAGCCCATAGCCCATTAGCCATTTAGCCCCAAAATCCAATGCTGCAATGCCTTATTACCCATACGGCTAACCCTAGCTAGCACTCGGTCACGGTCACTACTCACTCCTCCCTAGTCCTCACCCCGATTCAACAGTCGCCGCAGCGGCGGCGCATCTCGGTCTTCGGCAGTCTCCACGCTCGCCCTCCCGTCCTGCAGCTCCCGCCACTCTCGCCGCACGCCCTCGCCGTCGCCTCGCCTTCCATTCACCGCGCCCCACGCCGCGACCAACGCGCATCGCAGCAGAGGCTCTTGGCCATGGCGCCGCCTCCGCTCCAACAAAGATGGCGGTGAACTTCTTCCTCCTCTGCATTAACCATTGTTGTAACTCAGATTCGACGACCCACAGGCGACCGTGGTACCAGTAACCCAGTGGGCATGGGTGCAGGCAAAAATGCACTGCAACGGGCATGGGTTTTTTAGCGGGCACGTCCAACTTTCATAGGCACGGGTTTGGGATAGCAAAACCCAACGGATTTGTGCCCCGTTGCCATCTCTAGACCCGAATATGGCTAGCCCCTCTGTGCAGTGCTCGGATTAGCAATTTTACTACTAATTGCTAAATTATAAATATTTTTATTATTAGTTATAAATAATTTTACTATCAGATACAAGTAATTTTACTGTTAAGTTACTTATTTACATTAAAAAAAGTACAGTAATTTTAACATAAATAATTTTACTGTGTCGATGCATAGTGCCAAAGTGCCCGTCTAAATACAGCACAACTGGACCAGCATGCTATCACTGTTTATGACCAATAGCACAGTTAGCCCCGTCCGTTTGGCCTGCAGGAGCGCAAGTGAGTTGCTGTGATGGAGCTGGTTCCTGGCTCCTCCTCCTCCTCCTCCTCAGCTGCAGCTTTTGTGCAGTTTGTGTCAGGGCAAGGCAACGAAAGGAAAAGGAAAGCACGAGCTGGCGCGAGGTCAAACGGCACGGGCAAAGGGGGATAAAGCAGAGCAGTGGAGTGGGACCGTGGGAGCAAGGAATGTACAGTTGGGGTGTAACGGCGGGGAGGGACGGCGAGAAGCTGTAGGTGTGGGTGGCGGGTGAGGGAGCAGGACAGAGAGGGGGCGGGGCACGAGGCGCGCTTTAGGCGGAGCAGGTGGCATTAATTGCGTCGCGCCGGGGAGGCGAAGCGAAGCGGAGCGGAGAGGTGGCGCGGTGATCAGCGGGATCGAGGAGGGGAAGGGAGCGTTAGTACGCTAGCTAGACCGGGTTTGTGTACCACGGTGGTTTGGCCATTGTCCGGCCCAACTCAAATCGGCGTTGTCCCGTATTAGATCCTGCTTAAAAGAATTTATTTTAAGTGTCTTATAGATGAAAAGTACTATAACTGGCTGAAAAAATACTGTAGTTGACAGTGGATTATTTAGCGCAATTAAATTTAAAATTTTTAAAAAGAACAAGCAAAAAAACCAAAAATATAAAAAAAAAGACGAAATTTATAAATAGTATAAAATAAGCCAGAACCCAGAAGCGGGGCCTTAACCCCGTTTGGAAGGTGCGAATTTTACTTTCATTTTTTAGAGCACAGGAATTTATGTGTGTTACTGTGAAAATTATATTATTTCTAATAAATTATGCATTTCATTATTGTGCTAAACAAGATAATAAATTCACAAATCCACGGTCATTTGAGAAAAAGGCTGATTTTAAGTTGGCTTCTTTCCAACGCAAACTAAGGTTTCTCTTGTATACTTGAATGTCCCACGCATTCGTGGCTAGATACTATGATACTTATATTTATATTGAGACATAGAGTTGTACTTATTATATAACTATTATGCTTATGATAGAAATATAATTGTATTCCTATACAATTGTAGTAGCTCTCGTATTATTTTCGATTGATTTGTATTGTTATAATCTAGATCCACTGTAATCGACGGCGTAGATCTTTTTTCCTACGTTTAACATGGCAATTCCTAGCTTTTGAGAACGAATGTGGTAGCATTGTTCCCTACCATTTTAATAATATAATATATTCTGGAGCATTGACAATGGATGTTGTGACTTTCGAATATAGAAGAAAACTCACTATTCATTGATGTTTCTCTATTTTATGGTAAAATAATAATTGCGTAGAGCTATGCTTAAACGCACTTTGTGGGGGAAGACCTTAGTTCCTTTGGTGAACACCAGAATCTAAATTTACGTCCTTCAATTGTACGCTTCTAATTAGACCGGCTTAGGCTCTGTTTGGCATTGCAACAAACTATGGGTCTGTTCTTTTTGGCTACGGTTTGTGACTTTTGGCTGCGGTTTGTGGTTTTTGGGTTGTTTGTACGAGAGATTACAGAGAAACAGAAACTCATGTACGGTTTTTGCCGATATAATGAAGTCAGTAAAGTATGTACTACAATTAACTAGTAGATCCTATCTTAAAAAAATACTCAGTTTAAAAGTTAGTTACTACAGAAAAATCGAAAAGCAACTTTTAGAAGCTAAAAAGAACAGGACCTATGATAATTTTGTTTGATGGAATCACCATCACATGTTTTGGTGCTTGGTTGGCCGCTCTGATTTTAAGAAATTTCCTGTTTTAACCACGTTGCGAAAAGAAGATAGTGTTGGATTCTAAACTACAGGTGATGTCGAGTAGCCAGGTAAGAAAATCCATGTGAGAGGAATACATGGATATGTACTATTGTATGACACAAATTAATAAACTATAATTTTGCTAAACATGGTATTACATTAGTCATGGTTGTTTTCTGATAGCAACTTTGGACGATAGTTGCATCACAGCACAGTGTAACCACAAACTAATAATCATTCGAGGACTCGTTAGCATAGGTGAACACCTCACCCACCTGGGTTTGATTCTAATGATCGATTTCAGTGTAACCGAGCGAGGTTAGGTAGAGTGGTGGACCCATCTTACCGAGTGTGATAGAAGGTTTCGGTGCTTTCATTGTGACATAGAGGACCTTGTACGAAAAGCTTGAACTTTACGGTAGTAGAGGCATAGATTATGGTAAGCCTCGAATGTACCTGGAACGTGGGTTAATGTTAGGATCGTAGGTTAATAATTCTTTGTGGACAAGCCTTACACCTACTTCGGAACGTGGAGTATATGCTTTTCCTAGACCATACCAACGTCCTAGGCACGCATTGCATATTGATGGGTGTTGGTGCAGGAATTATTATCCTTTGCCATGCAATGATGAGGACACCGTGCTAATTGTCATTCTCATCTAATTGCAGAAGCGGGCCCACAGTGGGTTAGCTAAATAAAATAACCTTAAAATTCAAAATTTTAAATTTCTTTTTGGCTTTGTTTGAATTCTTGTTTTCCTTCCTAATTTGGCAATCCACCTTGAGAACACACTTTCCTCTCCTGGTAATTCCACCTTCTCTCTTCCTTGGTGCCATTCGGCCACGTGGCCGCTCGCTCGAGCCGCAAGTTGCGGTTGCGCCTCCTGACATTCACACTGCCATCACCCAGAGTTGCCACCATGGCCCCACCTTCCAGACAACCGCCACCTCCAGTTGACTTCACCTTTCCTCACATGGCACGCGTCGTTGACTCCCGTTCCCTCTCACCGCAAATCTCCGCCTCTCCCGCCCAACACACGTGCTCGCCATACCAGCTGTCGTCATCCCTCATCAACTCCTGCAGAGCCATAGTACTCTACAACTGAACGGTCCTGGGCAATTGCGGGAATTACTAGCGCTTCCAGAAATGAGGACGTTACAGAATAGTATCAGAGCATACTTGCTTGACTGTAGAATGAGATCTAAGTTAAATTAGGAGTGCTATTTTATAGCAAAACCTAGTTGCAAAATCTAAAAATAAGTTCCATAAAATACAAGTACTATTGTTGTCTTTTCTCCCTCTTGCTGCTACCTTACCCGTCTTAGTTTATTTTCAGCTCAAGTTTTGCCATTGCAAAATATTTATATTTATTCTTATCTAACTTCAAAATTATCATTGTTAAGCAGATAGTGCACTTCATCTACTCTAAGCCAGAGGAAATTGAAGGATGAGCATGAAAACCCTGGGAGATGCAGCAATACTTGGGCGCAACAAATTGGCACAAGCCTGTGTTTCACGCTAAAAGAAGTTTGTTGATGACGAGCACTTCCAGTGGAAGGCATATGTGACTTTGACACGAATGTGGCAGCCCAACACATTGTGTATTAGGAGGCATTACACTCAAGGACCCTAGCAGAATATCAAGACCTGCATCGACAAATGTACTTATCGCGGCAGGAGGTGCATACATTGAGGCAGGACCTACACCGGTGTGACATGGTCGAGGCCGGCGAAATGCCAGACTGTGGGGAGTCCCCAGATGTCCCCGCACCCGTCCGGCCTCAACTGCCCTGAAGGCCTTCAGCACATGCTTATCGATATCAATTCCGTGCAGTCCCCTCCTAGGCACCACCAAAGCCTAGAGATGACAACAAGGGAAAGGGGTCTGCGGAAGATGATGACAAGGAGGAAGACCCAAAGGAGCTGATATGCTACACCACCAGCAACCTGCCATCCGATGGGTGGTACTGAACAAGAACTGGAAGTGAAGAGAATTGGACCTTTTGAGCTGTTTAATTAGTGTAGATTACAATAGTGTAGAGTTGTACCATGTGTAATAGAATTTTATGTTCATAATGGAGTTGTAATATAAACCCTAAGTTGGCTTGTATCTAGCTTGTGCAATAAATAAAAGCTATGTTTGCTATCTCCTATTTTGTGTGTTGTTAATATCTGTATCTCACCATCTTCAAAGTTTCATCTCCTTCTTGTTCGCTCTAATATTTACTTTATTTGTTCTACACTTATCTTAAATTTGAGTTCTTGCTTATCTATCTGATATCCTAATCTATAGCGATCAAGATGACAAGAACCAGGTCCCATGGTCAGGGAAGCCAGCGTGCAAATGAAGGCAACCCAGCTGAAAGTCAAGTGACGTTTGCAAGTGTTTCGTCAATGATGGAGCAAAACAGATACCAAACTAAACAAAATCAAGCAAGATTGATGGAGTAGCATTCCAAGTTGCTTGAACAGATAGCGATGAGCACAGCAGCACCGAGCAGTTCAACAGGAGCTGCCACTAGCAGAGAAGGGACACAAGTTACATCCAAATGGGCAGATTTTCAGAAAATGTGACCACTCATCTTTTCTACATCACCTGATCCGCTAGCAACTGATGACTGGATCAGAGACATTGAAAGAAAGTTGAAGACAATAGAATGTGAGGATAGGAGGTCTTGTATGCTTCTCACCAACTCCAAGGACAAGCAACCGCATGGTGGATAAACTTCCAAACCATGCATGAAGATAGAGAAATCACATAGAAAGAGTTTGATGAGTCTTTCCATCAGGCTCATATCCCAACAGGTGTCGTGGAGGCTAAGCACCGGGAATTCTTTTCATTGAAACAAGGAGGAAGAACAATAATGGAATATCTTCATCAGTTTAATCAACTTGCCCATTATGTCCTGGATGACGTCAAGACCGAAGCCAGAAAGATGGAGAGGTTCAAAGAAGGACTGCAAAAATCCTTGAAGTACCATATCTCAGCCATGGACTTTAAGGATTTATCTGTCATGGTGAATGAACTGATTGTATCAGAAGAAGCTAGAAATAAATTAGAGGACTCTCGTAAGAGGAAAGCAGTGTAGAGACCATCATCATCAAATGCAACAAGAGGATGCATATTGGTATCACCACAAAATCAATACCAACGGAACTGACAGATGGTGGTTGCAAGGTCAGGTGAACCATATTTCCATCGAGGATGCAGTTAGAGCAACTGGCATCATTGTTAGTATGTTCCTGATTCACTCAAAGTTGGTTTTATTTGACCATAAAGCAATGCATTCATTTCTTTCCATGGATTTTGTCACAAGACATCAGTTGCCATTTGTTTCTTTGCAAAAAACATTATGCTTTTCAAACACCCAAAAGACAAGTGTTGTGTACATGTTGTATACACAAAATTCAATTTTTATCTCATTATTAATTGAGATTGTTATGAATTACCAAAAAGGAAAAATCATAAAATCTAGTCCCTCCATTATGAGTTAATGGTGAAGTTTTGATAATTGATGATAATTGATTTGTGAACTAACATTTTTCATGAGTTAGATGAATAGATTAAGTTACATAAATGAGGGTGACTTGGGATAACTTCATGTATTGAAGATCGTCAAGTCAAGATGTGAGAAGAAGATGGCTTCATGAGTTAAAGATTATCAAGAAAAAATGCATCATGAGTTGATGCATGTCCAAGAGGAAATGATCATGTGTTGGTTATCAAGTCAAGTGAAGATCCATCATACGTTGATGGAGTTGAAGTAAAGAATACATCATGAGTTGATGCATATCAAGACAAAGACCTAATGCAAAGGTATGACTAGCTAGGGCTAAGGATGTGTTCCTAATCTTTCACCGGTCTTGGTGTATAGTTGGAAGACCGGATTGCTAGTATAGATTACCGTACTATTATGAGGGGTCATGTCTAGTAGCTTGAATCTCATCATGTGTTGATAGCTCAACCTCACCTCTTCTAGCTCTCCTTGGCATAAGGCTTTTATTTACAAATATATTTTGCAAATAGTTAAAGCTCATGTATTGAATCCTTGTAACATGGGGCTATACACCGCGGATATGTTTTGCAAGTGTTTGAAGTCCATGTTTCTTATTTCTTGTAGTATGAGACTTATATTTGCAAATGGTTGAAACTTATATTTAATCATTGTGTCATGATTTTAAAAGTGTGCAAATGTGTTTTACAACTTATTGGAAATTATGTTTGATCCTTGTGTGCATGATACTAAAATTTGCAAATATGTTTTGCAAAATCAGTTGAAGTATCTGCAATTTTCAGGACAGTCAGAACTACCACAATGTATTCTGTGGTACTACCGCTGGACAGAACTACCGATGTTGTAATCATGAATCTAACGCGTGCATTGGTGGTTGGAAGACCTGTGTGGTCGAGAACCAATATGGTTGAGACCAGAGTGGTCGTACTAGTTGATCGAAAACCTGTGTGATCGAAGACTAGAGTGGTCGAGCCAAAGTGGTCAAAGACCAGTGTGGTCAAACTAATGTGATCAAAGACCTATGTGGTCCAGAACCAACGTGGTCGATCAGTGTAGTCCAATCGATGTGATCAAGATTTGTATGATCGAAACCAGTGTGGTCAAACCAGCGTAGTCGGAACCAATGTGGTCGGAGATCTATGTGATCGAGACCAGCGTGGTGAAACTGACATAGTCAGAACAGATATGGTCGGAGATCTGTGTGATCGAGACCAGCGTGGTCAAACTGACATGGTCGAAACCAATATGGTCGAGGTCTGTGTGATTGAGACCAGCGTGGTTGAACTGACGAGGTTGAGACCTGTATAGTTGAAACCAACATGGTTGAAGACCAGTGTGGTCAAAGACTAGCGTAGTCAGAGACCTGTGTGGTCGATCCGGACAACATGGTCGAAGACCAGTGTGGTCGGAGACCTGTGTGGATGAACTGAACAACATGGTTGGACACCTGAGTATTCGAATCATCTGACGTGGTCAAGGACCAGGGTAGTCGACGATTGGAAGTTTTGGCTCTGTGTGAGCGTACGACCAGTGAGCGGTACCACTTCGGTTTGCAGAACGATCGGCTTGTGTAACGGGACATTTTTTCCAGAGAGATTTGAAAATCTCAGCTAGTACCCCAACAATGGTCGCAAGCAAGGTGTGTAAAGGATAAGCAATGCAAGCAAGCAATTGACACATGTTAAGTGCAATGAAACTAAGTTACCGGACATACTGATAAGGATCAAATATGGAGATAACAAGAACGGCGGAATCAAAGATAATTGTCATTTAGCAAGTTATGGTAATGGCACTAGCAATTATTTCCCATATACCCGATTATATATAGTCGAGAACAGTGTGGTGCTTGACTACTCTCGTATAATCGGGTATGTGGGAAGTAATCGTCAGTGCCATTGCCATTGCCATAACTTGCTAAATGATAATTATCTTTGATTCCACTATCCCGATTATCTCTATCTCTGATCCTTATCAGTGTTTTTAGTAACCTAGTTTTATTACACTTAATCTGTGTCAATTGCTTATTTGCATTGCTTGTTCTTTACACACCTTGCTTATTACCATTATTGGGTACTTGCTGATATTTCCAAATCTCACGCTTGCTGTTTCCATTCTCAGGTAAAAGACCAGTGGCATGATAGCAACATGCATGGGTAGGAACACTCGAGTTTTTAGCATCGTGACTTGCCACTATTTATGTTTTCTTATTTACTCTTATTTGGTTAGAAGTGGACCAGTCTCATATTTCAAACATTTATTTCAGTTTCCGATGGTTCTCTAATAAAGTACTGTTCAAGTTTTTATTTCCTTGTGATTTTTATTGTTGCTTTTATTATTTATTCCGTACTTTGCCGATGGCGTTCCATAGTAGTATCTCATATTGGTATGGGAGGTGCTACATAGGGAAAGAGCAAAACAAGGTAGGATTAGTAAGGTATGCAACTACCATTAATCTCTATAATTTGCTATTTAATTCATGTTATTATGCTCGCCTTATATCGCCTATTTCCTTATAAGAAATCATTAATTTATATTTTTATATTTTTATTATATCTATATACACATATCATTATATCAGTGTTTTGGAAAAAAATGATGTGTTGTGGTATCGATATCGATGTATCCGAGCGAACTAGCTCTGAAGTCCAAACACTCATCCTAAAAATCCTGAGTCTGCCACTACTGATCTATTAGATAAAGAATTAGAGATCAAGGTCTACGTGGTACTTTAGCACATATGTAGAACATCGTAGTATTTTAAGTGTGCTATTTGGTCTTGTGTCTTTTTAATCAGATGGTTGTGGATGAAACACTAGCACTGCACTGTTCTCTTTTGCCATTACAGGGGAATGACATAGAATATGCGTCCTTTTGTACGCGCGCAAAACCTACACTTTTCTATTTTACATGTATGTGATTGTTTGTGTCAATTTTAGGAAGACATTTCACATCTTATAGAGGTGTTTATAATCTAATTTGCAGCATATATTTGGGAATTAGGATGCAACTACTTTATAATATATGATTGAATTAAACTTGGGATGTTTAAGTTGAATTAGTCAAATGATGTGATGTGCCAAACAAAAAATGCCTTTTAAACGGAGAGAGCATAAAGTTGCCATCTGTCGAATTACTAGATGCGGAAGCGCAGCGTCACACCACGCTAGCTACCATGTAAATATCAAAGTAAAAGAGTTGCCACAACACAGAGGTCTATATGCTACAAACTGAAAGCAAGGACTCATACATATTTATGGGGAAAAAGAGGGGTTTTTAAAAGAATCAAGTACCTACATGTAAAAAATAAGAACCTACACATAAGTAGATAGGGTAGCGCACTACATTGTGCCAAACAAAAATACATAGTTTGATACGTTCGACCAAATGAGAAATATTAGTCTCTGTAAGTGTCGGCCATGGTCGAAAGTGGGCCATGGTCGAAGGGCCGGCCATGGTCGAAGTGCCGGCTATGGTCGAAAGCGGGCTGTGGTTGAAGGTCCAGCTATGGTTGAAGGGCGCTGTGGTCGAAGTCGACGTCATGGTCAAAGTTGACGTGGGTGATGTCGAAGCCGTGGTCGAGGTCGAGGCTGTGGTCATGGCCAAAGGGCCATGGTCAACATCGATGAGGTGGTCAAATTCGATGTCGTAGTCGAAGGGCCGTGGTTGAAGGACTGGGTCGAAGTCGAAGCTGTGGTCAAAGTGAAAGTCGTAGTCGAAAGGGCCGTGGTCGAGGTAGAGGGCGTGGTCGATGCAGGCCGTGGTCGAGGTTGAGGGTGCAGTTGAAGGGTGCTGTGGTTGATGTCGAGGTTGTGGTTGTGGTTGAAGGACCGTGGTCGACGTCGATGCCGTGGTCGAAGGGTCGTGGTCGAGGGGCCAGCCGTGGTCAAAGAATAAATATCTAGAAAGCAATGTTTACTAATAGGAAATGTGGCATGTTCACAAAGTAATAGAACGAATGTCACCAAATCTAATTGTATCCCATCAGGTTAACTATGAAGTAATTGGGGGTGTTGTTGAGCATGTCGGGTATGATCATAAACCTGACCTTGTTTCCTCTGATGAAGGCGTGTTCGAGTTGTGACACCTTGGCATCCTGCAAGAAGGCAGTAGAAATCAGCAGAGAAATTAAGCACATATTGCGATACGGTCTAAAGAAGGAAGGAAGGGGAACATGCAAATAAAAGTACCTTGGTGGTGAAGATGACGTGGTCGAGCTGGCAATTCCAGTTACCGTCACAGTCAACCATGGAGCCGTGGATACGGATCATGTGCACCATCAGAAACCAAACCAAATCCTGAGAAAAATCACATGCATATTCCAATAAATTATTTACCGAAATGAACTCGAACAGAAACCTAAAAAAATCCTCAAAAATCATTAGTGAACCTGTATAGGTCTTGTGGAGAACCTTCAATAGAAACTGGAAGGCACGTGGAGGATGAATGGGAACGAGCTCAACAGCTCGAAAATCATCCGCAAACCTATATAGGTCTTCTCGAGAACCTTCAACGGAAATCAGAAGGCACGCGGAGGAGGAACGGAGAGGAGTTCGACCGACAAAGGCAGAGCAAAGTTTTGTTAAGAACCTCCAATGGAAACCAGAAGGCACACGAAGGAGGAAGGGGAAGGAGCTCGATCGATAGAGCTGGAGCAAGAGATGCCAGTGAAGAGCGAGAGGAATAGATTTGGGGGAGGGAATGAGACGGCAACCGGTGCGAGGGAATCAGACACACGGATGGAAGGCCAAATCTATGTGACCGGAAGGCACTTGGAGGAGGAAGGGGGAGGAGGTCGATTGATGGAGGCAGAACAAGGTCTTCTCGAGAACCTCCAACAGAAACCGAAAGGCATACAGAGGAGGAAGGGAGAGGAGGTCGACCGGTAGAGGCGGAGCAAGCGACGCCGATGGAGAGCAACAGGAGTAGACCTAGGGGAGGGACTAAGATGGCAACCACTACGAGGGAATCGGGAGAAGAGATAGGGCACGGACCTGGGACACGCGGATGGAAGGGCGGTTCTATTCGATCGGAAAGCACGTGGAGGAGGAAGGGACGCAGCTCAATCGGCAGAGGCAGAGCAAGCAACGCGGGTGGAGAACGGGAGGAGTAGATCTGGGGCAGGCAGTGAGACGATGGGCACTGCGGAGAAGCTAGCTACGGTGTGCCACCAGGAAAGTGATGCGCCACGAGGAAAGCGATGCGAAGATTCGCGAGAACACACGGAGCTGGGCGCTGAGGCAACAGATCTTGCGGTGGGGCGATCAAACGGATAGCAGCGAATGAAAGGCGTCAGAACGATTTCGGCCAATTCGGAGGGCTCGTTTGCAAACCGGATGACGTGGACGGGCTAGGAGGTCGCCAATTCTGGGATTACATTATATTTTAGAAAAGCAAAGATTTTTTTGCAAAAAAAAAACGTGATGTGGCACCGGAGAGGCCGAGAATCCCCTCAGGCTTAATATAAGGAGTATGTAGAGGAGATATGTGACAGAGAGTATGCTCTTAAGAGATTATTGTATAAAGAGAGATTTGAGGGACTTATTCTTTTCAGCTTCTAAAAACTAATTTTTAGCTTTTTTACGATAACTAATTTTTTAACAAAGTGTTTTTTAAGACGGGGTTTACAAATTCATTGTAGTATACATTGTAATAACTTTATTTATATCGATCAAAACCACATACAAATTTATCTTACTCTGTACTTTACACTCACGAACAACCTAAAACTATTTCACAGTCTTAAGCTAAAGTAAAAAAAGAACAAGATTCTATTGAGACTACCGTGCTATGTCTCTATATAAATAGCCAATATATAATTGACCGTGTCTTCATGTACAATTGTATGGAATCACTAGTTGCACCGTGCATGGTCGTGTGGTATCTCTGCAACTACTTTTGCATCTCGTCGACCTATATACGGTCCCCTTAAGGGCATCTCCAATGGGTCTATAGCAGCTATCTACAAGAGAGTCCATATCATCAACTGTCCTACGTGGAAGATATTAAATGAAGAAAGAGAACGCAGCTCTCTACAGCTCTAGAGATAGTCTATAGCACCAAACGAGGCAGGCTCCATAAATTCTGTGTGTGCATGTAAGCATCAAATAGCTATCCTTATAGATAGTTCTTTAGAATGCTAACTTTAGTGTGTACTATATAGATGATGTGGAAGTCTTATAGTTAGTTGCTAGCTATAACCATTGGAGATGCCCTAAAGTGTCTGATACAGAGAATCCAATCATGTTGGAGAGAGAAGGGGGCAGTGGTGCATGCCAGAAGAACACTATAAAAAAAACAGAGAACTCCAGTGAGCTGTGGCCTGTGGGCTCTATTTCCACATTCCCATTTCGTACGGACTCACTAAAAAAATTAAGCACTGTATAACATGGAGCACAAGACAGAATGTGGCAGCCTGTTGGATCGGCAGAAAACGACCTAAGCTTGCAGAGAATTTTATGTTTGCCAGTAGCTCTTCTTTTCTTTCTTTCTTTTTTCCCCATGATCCTACTCTATCACTAGAGTTGGAGGACAGAACAGTAGAAAATGCGAATTGAGGAAAAAAGATGGGACCTGAGAGAGAGAGAGAGAGAGAGAGAGCCTGTGGCACCATGGACCAGCCAGCACAATAAATCGAAGACTGTTTCTCTCTGCCTTTTCCCTTGCCAAAAGTTGGAACCACAGCTATAAACAACTGTTGCATTACGGAAGGCATTTACCAGATATTTGTAATGATGTAGTTCATGGTGCCAAAGCTAGTCAGCTATGCCTAATATATGCCCATTTTGTTTAGTTTAGCTGATCCTGTTTAGAATTTGCTTGTATTCTGACTGGGATTTTGATTGATCACGCATTGGCGCCATTACCCCATTTTTTCCCCCGAATTGATCTTCCCCAATACTGGAACTTCAAATTAATCCCCTCGTTCTAGCTTCAGCTTTTGGTTTTTAGTTTCTAGTTCACTATTTATTAATTTCGTCTTTTTCTTACTTATTAGCTATTTTTGGCTTTTTGCTTTTTCTTTTTTCCGTATTCCTTGATATTATCCATAATAGGCTAATGTATTTTTTATTTTTTAAATTTAATTATACTAAAAAGTTACCAATAATTATAATGTAAAATAAACTAATTACAGTACTAATAAGTAAAAAATAAACCGAAATAAACAGCACCGAAACACGTTGGCCGGGCTGCCACAGAAAAGGGCACTCAACTCAAGTAGCTAGAGTTGTAGAACGGCTCTGGCTCATAGCTTCAAGAAATCTTTATGCGAATTGGACATACGGAATACTCCCCCTAGTAGTATTTTCAGAAGTTGTTTTGTTCTTCATTGTACTCCGTATTGTAAAGATAGTTTGCACTTTGCGCTAGATATCAAATCTATCGGCAAAGTAAGTACCAGGGCATTGTTTGGAACATACAAGTTCTTAGAATTCCTACGAGAATTATCCCACTCCCTGTGAAATTCCAAAGGAATTCTTCATTCTAACATGGCCACATTTACGTCTAGGTTTTCACTATACCTCTCGTCTATACTGCGTACAAAGACGCGGGCGATCAGTAGACCTGCCCCAGCTTCAGGTAAACGTGATGAGCTGATGAGAACGTGAACTTCTTTGACCATACATACTGAAGTAAAGAAGTTCGCAAAAGTAAGCTGGCAAAGAATGCCAGATTAAAGACTACTAGTACTACACTACTTAACTGGGGAGGAGGCAAGTGTAATTACATCAAGTAAAGCAATCAGGACGTGAAGGCAAAGCATCAATATGTGAAAGGAGCAAATGATTTCAGTCGCTAGTACTCTAGTACAAGAGCAAGCAATGCTCTCAGCCTTATTTCTTGTTCTTACGATTCTCAAACCGAGAAGTGTTTTTCCCCTGATGTTTATAACTCTTATCGGATAGAATCATAGAAGCTAGAATATTCTGATCAACAATCTAAACATAACACGTGGATATTGTAGATGCGCTCATCTGGTTAGGTCCCGCTCATTTCGGCTTAAACTTCTGGTTTATTTTGCATTATTCATAAATTTCGTCTTTTTCTATACTTTTGGTTTTTTTTTTTTATCTTTTTTGCCGGTTCTTTTTTCTCATATTTGTTTGCATTATACGTGATAGGCTAATATGTTTTTTTCTATTTTTAATTTTTTTAAGTTTAATTATGCTAAATAAGCATCCGTCAGCTACAATATTTTTTCAACTAGCTATAATACTTTTCAGTCATAAGCCACTCAAAAAAGCTCTTTTTGAGCAGGAAGCACATCCAGGAGCTAGCAGCAAGGCTCAGCAAAGTGCCCAGTTACTAGGGAGTTGGGAACGAGAAGGCTACGCGTCTAACTGAAGTTAACCCAGAGATTAACTTGGGTTACCTGGGAACGAGTAGCCGCAGAGAAACTATGGGTCTGTTTGGTTCATGTACGAGTAGAGCCTAATTCGTATCTGAGAGCCAGGCTATCGTGGGACAGGTTGAGCGTATGCAACGCTATCATGTTTGGTTCACATACGAGTAGAGTCTGACTGAGAAGAGATATTATTTGGTTGTCTGTACGAAGATATGTTGCATGAGATAAAAATAATATAAGATTATGATTATGAAGATATGTTATATGAGATGTTCGTATCTTATTATATCTTAAACTTCTTCAAAACACGTTAATAATACTTGATATTTACTAATATACACTAATAACATCATCAACTAACTAATCACCTGCATCCCGCGAGCCTGGCTCCCCAGAAACGCCCGATTCCCACATTTCTCCAGAGCCTGACTGCGGGGGGAATCTTGCATGAGCAGAGCCAGGCTGAACCCAGCGACCAGGCAACCAAACAAGAAGACCCTGCATCCAACCAGTCTGATTCTACCGGATACAGGCAACCAAATAGGCCCTATACAGCGGCAGCAGAGGAAGGCAGAGACGAAGACACAGACAAGACGCCGCGCAAACCAGACAAGAACGCATGTTAGTAGGGCCAACATGGCTGGCCAGGCCAAACAGTCGGCATGCCCGCCTTTTGTCACAACATGTTGCCGCCCCACTCTAGCTCATTGCATTTCAAATGCAGCTGCTGCAGTACTGGCCTAATTTTGCAGACCTTCCAATCTGAGGTTTAATATCAGCTTGATGCCAAAAACGATCAGTGTTATTCGTGGACTAAAGGGAGCATGCTCATAAGGAGGGGAAAAATAAAGAGAGAAGAAGACGGTGCACGTGATACACATGTGCCGGAGATATGTGATTAGGGGATATTCATATTGGTTTTTTTATGATGGTTTTTAGCTGTGACTAATGAATAGTAGTAGTTGATAGAAGTGATTGATAAAAGCCGCTGATAAATAGTAGTGCGTTATGTAAGAAAAATGATACAACGAAAGACACTACAACATTCGGACCGTCATGCGATTTATGGAATTGTGATATAATCAAATACAAAGTATATTACAACATGTGAAAGCAAAAAATAATGGCTGATGAATAATAGTAGCTGATGAATAGTAGTAACTAATAAAAGTGGTTTATAGAAGTTGGGACGTTCATATTAGCTTTTGCTTCAACAAATAGAAATCAGAATCAGAAGCTAATATGAACAGACCCTATGAAGGTCGAGTACTATGTTACTGATATGTAAGTATAAGTTACCTGTTGATATGATGGATGGATATGTGTTTACCACTGCTTCCAGTGAGTAAAAAAAAGCTCTATACCCTCCTCTGTACATGTGATGCGGTAGAAGGAACTTATCAGGTTCAGTTTCTCCTGAAAACTGTGCTGATTTATCCAAGGGTAGAGCTGAACTAAAGTGAGCTTTCAGAGCTTCGTGTCATCTTGCGTTGCAGCACTGCGGCTTCCCTTGCCCCAGCTTCTCCCAGAGGCACACCATCTGCCCCGGCGACTGGTAGTGCGCAGTGAGGTAGTCGTCGACGCAGCCGAACTGGCAGAACTTGAAGCTGTGGATGTACTCGACGGCCTTCGCGGTGCCGTTGAACTGTCCCACCCACATGCCCATGCTCACATCCTCCATCTTGAACAGCTGCAGCAAAGCAATATTGCAATGCAATCATTTAACCACCCGTGCACACAGCACTGCCATGGTGATGGATACAACTTTTGGCTTTTGATATGGCTATCTTTTCAGCCTAGGCATGATTGGGTTCATACCTTTTCTGTTTTTACGAAAAGGGCACCAAATTTCAGGTGGTTCTTGATTACTTTTGTGGAATGTGATATGCAGGCACTGTAACTGTATAATATCCTCTGCCACTTGATGTGAAATGAACACAAAGAATGGGTAGATGGTAAGTGGAGAGTGCTTACATTCAGTCTGCCCTTGTCCATTTCAGATACAACGAAGTTTGCAATGTCAGAAGAAACAACGTAGCCAGGACCATTGGCGTAGGGTGGGTACGCTTCTCTGGGCCACTCCTGGAATTTGAATGGAGAATATTACAAAAGAATTCAACGGGCACAGGGCAAACTCAATCATGGTGCACCAAACAGTTGTACTAACGACATGCGATTAGCAAACATGATTACATGAGACAATAACATATTCATGTGGACAACAGATATTGCTCTTGTGGTGCTCATGAAGTGACAGTCACCATGTTGAAATGATGTGTTGTCCACATTAAGAACAAGAACAGAGCATTTTTTTGTTAAGTTCAGGAACCGTAGTACTAATAGAGTCACAATAAGCTGTTTATGAAAATGGCAAACTTTTGCAACTGACTCAGTCAACAAAAGTTAGTACTAATAGTTAAATTTCTTCTTTCTAATGAAATTGAATGCAGCTGCCCTGTGCTCTTCACAAACAAGTAATTTGATTTATCCTTCTTATAGATATTCTTTGTCATTATAAATGTCATGGGAGCATTTCACTACTTTTGATCAATAGACATAAAAGTGGAGTAGCAATCAGTTTGTGTATATTGAAGATAACATTTGCTGATGACATTTTCAAAAACAGGAAAACATTTGTGGTGGTTCACCACTTGACCTCATATGAGACAGCCCATTTTCCTTCTCGAAGTGGTCTGTGGTAGTAGTTCATGTTCCCCAAATAGAAGCTTTTACCATCTGGGATTTTCTTGACTTCAGCCATCACCGAATCAAGTCTAACAAAGGTATCATCGTCACACTTCATGACGTAATTCGCAGAAACAACACGAGCCTTCCATGGACAAAGTAAAATAAAAAATGACAGGTGCCATGTATAAGAACTTTCAGAAAGATACTTGAAATACTCATACAATGTGGTTATTTAATATCCATCCTTGTGCTACGTACCGCATACTCGCAAATGGCAACAGTCTTCAGAACAACCAGATCATAGCTATCCACGAAAGGCACAATGACAATGTCCCTGAAGAAATCTGCCTCTTTCTTCAAATCTTCATTCACGTCCTTTCTTCCATTCTGCCCTAAAACATTTTTCAGTCATGTATCTCTTCATATGAACAAGAAAACTAGCAAAATTAAATGGTAAGACTTTGACTTACCAAGGCAACAAAAAAACGAGCCATAGTGCTAGATGAATTTCGTACTGAAGACATCCATGATCTCCTCACAGCCATGCGTTCGGTGAAGTGACTTCCTGCTGAAAGAATGCCTATGAACAGTTCTACAGGTTCTTCAGGAGGAGGGGCTTTCAGTTCGGTCAGCAACTCCATATTTATTTGTACATTGTTAGGATGAGCCGTGGGTAATGAACCTGCAACTATTGATTCAACGTCGATATCACCATTCACTGACAAGATAGCGGCGTCCTCAAGAATAAAGCCCTTGAAAGAACAAGAGTAATGCATTGACACATCAGACAACCTTGCCAAAATTACAGTGGGAAGGAGCTGCTATGCTTCCTAAAAAGACGCACATACATTAAATCAATTGAGACGCTAATCTAATTCCAACCATACCAAAATGTATACAGTTTTCAGTTAGAAAGTATAGAAGAACTCTCTCGGAAACAGAAAACTTGCATCATAGGATGGTTGTGAAAGGAAGAACAACTTACAACACGATAAGGAAAAGATGTGACATGCCTCCCATCAACTTGAACATGATAACCTTCTAAACCGGCGCTTAGTGTTAGAACAAACAATTCTTCCTCCACAAAAGGGTAAGGCCAATCTACCAAATCTCTGCTCCTCTGTCCCGCAACACGGTTAAGCAACCACATCCTCTTCAACTCCTCGAATGTGCCACCAGCGTTCCCAGCCCATTGCTCACATTTCACCGATCCATCAACTGCACCACACACAAGAAATATAAGAAAATCTGGGGATGATCACCAGATTAACTAAAGCACCATGTTAATATTTCTCAGCTTAAACTTTTCAGTGAAAACATTATCATTATCCCTATAACATTTCTAAAGAAGTTACCATCAGATTATCGTATGGATGTCCCATTGGAACCATGCAAATATATTCGAATTGTGGAGAAGTGGGGAAGCATTTTCATAGAAAGAATTGTCTCCTCTAAGTGACTAAGTCCTTTTTCAGTTACCAAAGTACAACCAGGAAATTGGTGCCATGAGCCATGAAATCTTGTTGGTATCCACTGCTGTTCACCTATGTAGTTAGTTAGTCTTGGTTACACTAGTGAGTTCTCAGCGTACAAAACTTGAATTGGGAGGTTCAGCTCCTTTTCATATGATGCAATAGGACTCCAACAAAATACCATGTGTCTACATGGGTCCTCAACACCAATGAGGCAGGGATGCAAGTCTTCTTTTTATCAAAACATAGACTAAATGAAAGAAATCTTATCATTGTCAAGGACGAAATAGGTTTGGCAGTAACAGCAACACGCTCTTAGGCACATTCATCTGTCAAAATATGTGGAGTGAATGATTGATCCAATAGCCATGCATGAACCAAAGGATCTTGTTTCACTCTTGTAAGGCATCCAGAGAAAAATCCCTACATCACTCCTAAGTCCTGAAAGCTTGAAGAACATTCATATTTCTCCTCTCTTGGTATCTTTGGAAATGTTGAAATGGCATGGTGTCCATTAATGCCAAGGGCCAAGGATCAAGATCAGTAGCTTAAGTAGTACAATTATCAAACATGGTGAGTGATGACACCTCTTTTTTGAATAGTTCCTTTCTCTCACGATCCATTAATACGATCAGATTATAAACAATTAACCACACAGGACAAAAGCGACTAATCATTGACACTTGCCAAAGGCCAAAAGCTGGAGGAGCCTTTTGCCCACCAAACGTAGTACGACCAAACCACAATCAGATTAGCACCAACCGCGAAACATGGCACTAAATGCAAGCCACTCGGTTAATTACCATCACATACTACTATGTAGCAGTACTAGTAGTAGCAGCAGCAGCTAGAGCTCCCCATAGATTGGTTGGTAATTACTGCGTTGATCCTCCTGTTCATGTACTACTACTCTACAATATATATCACCGTGGAATCACGAAGTGAATATTGAAGGTGAAAAGTGCTAGTACACCAAGGAAAGGACGAAAGCACGCACCGGTTTCCTCGTCGGGGAGCGACGGCCAGCCCTCGCACCGGAGCGCGGGGCCCCACTGGCCGCGGAAGCGGGTGTTCTGCTCGATCACCGGCCGGCCGCTCCAGTCCCCCCGGAGGCGCGGGTTGAAGTGGAGGATCCTCGACGCCGCGTCCCCGTCCCCTGCGCCCCGCAGCTCCACCACGAACTGCGCGACGGCGTTACCGGCCGCCCGCCGCGGCGAGGCCACCACCGTGACGTGGGACCCCAGCGCCAGCCCACAGGGCAGGCTGAGGACATTGCCCGCGCCGAGGAGCTGCGCGCCGGACCGCACGACGGAGGGCGGGCACCTGGGCGGGGCGGGGCTCCTCGCGGGCGGCACCGCGGAGGCGGAGACGGATAGGACGTCGCGGAGGAGGCGGCCGCCGGAGCGGAACGCTTGGACGGCCGCCGCGTGGAGTGGCGCGGTGGCGTTGAGCGCGCGGAGGTCAAGGCCGGATATGGCCAGCCGGTGGGTTGAGGAGGAGGAGAGCTGCGCGGTGTCGGTGGTGACGGTGACAGCGGTGGGGCCGAGGCGGTCGTGGGAGTGGAGGGAGAAGGTGGCGACGGAGAGGAGGGCAGCGAAGGGGAGGAGCAGCAGCAACGACCGGAGCCCGCCGGCGCGGCGCGGCCGCCGCATGGCTGACCTTCTTGGCTTCGTCGTTTCGTTTGGCTTGCTGCGGGGAGCTAGCGAGCGAGCGGCGAGGAGGGAAAGGTGCGCTAGTTTTGGAATTTTCGGGGGGTTTAAGAGGGGAAGGGAGTGTTTGGTGTTGGTCGCTGCTACTTTTTTTTGCGTGCGCCCTTGGAGAGTTTGTTAATTGCAGGGGTGCGCTTGTTTGCACGAGGTTAGGGATGCCGTACCAGTGTACTGCTAAAGCTGGAATCTTTGGCCGGAAATCGGAATGGTAGTATGTGAGTATGTGACGTACAATTAGTAAAAATGATAATCGTCATATGGAATTTATAAAAATAGTGTCTTTGCTGTGCAATCATCGTGTGAGAGTGACAGACAGCCGACACATACGCAATGCCGCACAATAATAGTACGAATTAGCCAAAACCATACGTCCACCGTGCGGTGGAGGCAGCACCGCACTGCCACTGCAGCAGTACTGTAGCACTGCACATGCACTGTAACAATTATTAGGAAAATCCATTTAAGTATATATTTTAGGAGTTTTTAAATATAGCAAATGAACTCCAAAACTTATAATTTTTTTGTAGAGCTTGCCGACGTAGTGTACTTGTTTGTGTAATTTTTTTATAGTTTTATCCATTCTAAATTTTTCTTAAAAATTTATTTAATATACTATTTGTTGAAAATTTTTAACATAGAAAATGAGGTCCAAATATTATGGATTTTTTGAAGGCTCTTTATATAGTATACTTAATTGTGTAACTTTTTCAAAATTATATATATTTCAAAATAGTCACATTTTTTAAGAATGGTAGTGAACAAACTAAAGTAGGAGCTACTGTGTGAAAAATGATTATTTTAGAATATATAATATTCTAAAAATTACATAATTAAGTCCGGAGCCTTCAAAAAAATTTCATAATGTTGGACCTCATTTGCTATATTAAAAAATTCCTACAAATAGTATATTTAAATAAATTTTGAGGAACATTCAAAGCGGATAAAATCATAGAAAAATTGCACAAGTAAATACACTATGCCAGGAGCTCCACAAAAAAATTATAATTTTTGAAGCTCATTTGCTATATTTAAAAATTCATACAAAAAATATACTTAAATAATTTTTTTTGAAAATTGCTACAGTGCTGCTGCATGGCCACTGTGGGTGCTACAGTGCTCACCGTACAATGGCGTGCAGTTTTGGCTCCTCCGCATGGGCACCATGTGGCATTGCTTATGTGTCGGGCGTCCATCACTCCCACGAAGGGACCGTGCGGTGGAAACGCTATTTTTACAAATTCTGCGCAATGACTGTTATTTTTCCTAATCGCGCGTCAAATACTGCCATTTCGGCCAAAAACTCCTAATACTATGTCTCGATTAGCTTGCACTCCTCTGTATCTGTTTCACTATAATTGTCTACGGTCCAAAAAGTTTTAGTTTTAAAATATTTATTTATTGTGGAAATCAAGAATATAGTTATTGCAATTATACACTCTCTGTTCTTACTTAAATGCTTTAAAAGAGGTTCAATGGTTGTGGTATGTAATTTAATATGGTACGTATAGTTATTTTTTATTAACTTTTTTAGATTTAGTGTTTTTATGGTATGTGCGCATGAAGAGCTGTGGGCATATATTGTGAAACCACAGGAGTAATCGCTAACCAATGTCACGTGAGACTGTGTAATAACTAGGGGTGAAAATGGATCAGATAGTTTCCGACCGATCTGGATGAAAACGAATACAGATTGTGTCAGATCGGATTTTGTTCGGATAATTCTCAGATAGGAAAAAATACGGATTTTTTGTCGGAAACGAATACGAATACAGTAGGCCTGATATCTGGCAAATGCGAATAAGGATTATCCGAATAATACGGATCCAGATTTCCGAGATTTCAGCCCAACATTACCCAGCCCAAGCTAGCCTCTCTCATCTCCCCTGCCACCAGCCCACTAGCAAATATTTATGTTTATTAAAAATAAATTTAGTATTGTTGGTAGATTAAAATTTGTACCGATCAAATTGATGTACTACCGTTTAAATCATTCTGATGCAAATTTAAATTCTTGATTAATTTATTAATCACATGTAAATGGTAGAAATCCATTAAGAATTATTTAGGACTTTAGAAAAAAATTAACTGCCATTTAAAAATTTAAAATTTGTACAATGATATGACTATTGTGGATAAAATATTTATGTTTGTTTAGATTTCATTAATATTTTGACAAGATAAACTATTTATGTATTTTTATTGATTTTAGATGTATAGTTTAAGGGGTTTTCATGTCCCTATAAATATTCGTGACCGTATTCGTTTCGATTTGTATTCGCTCCATATCTGTATTCGATATTATTCGTATTTGTATTTATATCTGAGGTATCCGTATTCGTATCCGCTTTCAAGAAAAAAATATGAAAACAAATATAATAGAAATATTATCCGTCCATATTTGATCTGTCTACATCCCTAGTAATAACCATATAAAGGACTTGTCAGGTATCATTGCGCTGTAAAATGAATCTTTATCAATTCTAGTAGAGTAGAATGTGCTTGTTATGTGTTCCAAAATAATGATGGCATGAGCAGTTGATATATCTCGAAATCAGTAGCAATTTTGACGAGTCACCCATAATTATAGTTTTAAATACACCGTTGTAGTTGCCATCCACTCGTTTTAAACCGGACGGCAAGAGCTCTACCCATTTCAGAGAGGAATAAAGTTCTAAAGTTACAACACATGTCCCGAAAAAGCCTCAAAGGTTTCACTTAGGTTCCATGAGGTTCGAGCAAATATTCGCTTTCCTCCAAAATATGTAGAAATGACAAGATTCCTATAGGACATTTAGTCGTTCATTCGTTCCAAACAAACATACAGAAAAAGTTTCTATCGGATTAAAACCCTATAAAATTCCTTCTATTTTTTGTTTGCTCCGAGTGAACTCGAATTGTCATTCCTGGTGGCCAAATCAAAATATGGGTGATCGGTTCGGCTGAAAAGCTCATGGCTTATGGCTGAAAACATCAGTAATTTGTGAAAAAGCACAGATGGTGACAGAGACTTATTTAGCATAATTAAATTTAAAAAATTTAAAAATATAAAAAATATGTTAGCCCATTACGTATAATACAAACAAATACGAGAAAAAAAGAACCGGCAAAAAAGCTCAACAAAAAGCTAAAAATTCAGAAAAAGACGAAACTTACTAATAGTGCCAAATAAGCCCGCAAGACATACGTTTCCCACGAGAACGAGTCTAAATTGAGAGCCTTGGAAGGGCCCGTATGCAAGATTACACCGCCTCATCCACGTATGATTTGGAGCCTTTCAGGAAGTCCTTGTGCCACCTGGAAATGGAAGCACAACCCATGCAGCGGGCAGACGGCGACGACGAGAAGGGGACGCGTGGGCGCGGTGAACTCAGGGGAGAAGACGGAGGCCGCGACAAACGCCGCCGTCGATTGTACGCCGCGGTGCCTCATGGCTCATCGGACGATCCGCCGCCCGGCCAACACGACCGACGTCGTTATCAAGAGAGTTCTTTTTTTTAAGTAACAGTAGGACCTAGGGGAAATTATTTCGACTCAAAGAAATTATCGGAGAGTAGCAATAAAGCCGGTAACCGGCGGTCACCAGAAATTTTAGAATTTTTTAGTCAAAATTTTTTAATTGAAATTTGAAATTTGAAATTTTTCTAAATTTTTAGGTGAATTTTGATGAATCCAAATTTTTTTTGTGTGATACAAAATTTTACTGGCCCTGCTGATAAAGCCGGTAACCGACAAAATTTTGCTAATACGATTTTCCTTGGTTCTGATGATCCATAAATTGCAGCGTGCCAATATGATAATATCCATTGCAAAACAAATGTTCAGAGACACCTTGACGTCCTTTAAACCCTCCAAAGTTGAAAGCCCGGGTTGCCTGATAGGGCACAGCAAATCCCAAGAACTTTTGAGGGAAAGGACATTGCAAAGTGCAAAAACAAACGATGCAGCGTTTCTTCAACTCCTTGCTGACAAAGGACACAAGTATAATCTTCAAATACTCGATTCTTCCTGCGAAGTAAGTCGTTTGTATTCAGTCGGTCCTTGAAGAGCAACCAAAGGAAAATGGAGAGATACTTTGAGGCATCAAGCGTACAGTGAATTACATTAATATTGATGTATATTTAAGAGCTGATTTTAACTACTTATTTTTTAAATACATCAAAATTAGTGTACGTTACAATAGAGAGGGAAAACACTGAATCACTCATAAAGAAAACTTTGTGTCTTGATTGGCATAAAGTTTTTCAGATCCATTTAAATATCACATGACAAGGTTGAGTACCATAACGATCTTGTAAGTTTTATGAATAGGTCTCTTCGCATTCCAAGCAATCAAGAGAGTCCTTCGAGGTCACGTCGTTTTGCTCGGTCGCCGTCGCTTCACCTGATAGCATCTATCTGCGTCTGGCCCTGGCCGAATCTAGTTATTAGCGGCTATGTTGACAGTTGAGGTGGTCGTGCCTCCGTGGATCGCGACGCAAACTTTCCGTGCCTAGACTCAAAAGCACACACCTGTCCTATCCCAAGGAAGGAAGCAAAGATTGAAATGAAAGTGATTATGTGATGAACATATTTTTGAAATAGATCCGTCATATTTTTTATAATAGCCTAAAAGTTTAATTACAGATAAAAACAGTATCATGCCTTCTAATGATTATTTAAAAAATAATTAGATTGGTTTAAAATATGACCTAGCAGTTAAATTTAGTAACTTTACAAGCATCTAAGCCTAAGACTTAACTTACCTTCAGAAGAATCGAAGAAATTCCCACATGAACACTTGAGTGCGGTCGTGACCCTAACACGAAAATTTGAAGCATCATTTCTTCTTATAGTGACTGTTCTAGTGAAAATAAGTAAGATTGAATACACTATATACTTAACAAGTCTCTATAATATAATGCATTTATAGGGCTATTATCTATATATATAAGGCTTAATCAAATGATGACATTATGTTTCTTTAGTGTGAAGCTAATTTAACAAATATTATATCATAGCTAGTTTCCTAATCTATGCCTTAGTTGTTTTTAACTAAAATCAAAATGCCCTATTTCAATTGACTTTGTGGGAGTAACTCTCCTCACAGTTACTTACCATGTCTAGTCTATGGACATTAATTTATATCCATTTTAGTACCACCATACCAAGTCCATAAGCACCATTAACTAGTAACTATTTTGTGAAAACTACACACTATGATATTTTCACACTTCGTCCATGACCGAGGGCACAATTATTCGAATAGATTATAACACTCTGCAAAGGTATACAACTTTACCCATAAGGTATTTGTTGTGGTTACAGACCAAACAGAGAGAGAGTGTGTGGTAGTGGAGAGTTGAGTAAATGAATGGCTTGGAGCCTTCCTCCCGTGGCCTATGCCACATATATATTCATATGGGGAGTGTTTGTACAGTTATACCCTTACACATGAGTATTCCCCTCGGGGGCTCTTATGTCATTACACATGTCCTGTTTCGGACCTAACAGGCCTATTAGGCTTAGGTGGGGGCCACCCCTACAACAGGAGCCTCTCATGGTGAAGGGCTTCACGGGCCGAAGCCATGCCGCTGAGTCCTTTGGCCCTCTCCGTCCCATCGGCCTGTGATGCTTTGATGACTTGGATAGTTCGCACGTCCACTGTGCTTGTCGAGGGCTGTCTTCGGTCCCGGCTCGCGCGCCTCGAGGCCAAGGCGCTGGAAGTCCGGCCGACGGGCCGAGTCGTGCTTGTGCGAGGCCGTCGCCGCACCGGCGGCGCGCGCCGAGGCCAAGACACCGAGTAGGCCGAGGGCTTCGGCCGGCGGGGTTCGGGCATGCCCTACCTCGCGCTCCGGATATTTATGGGTGAAGCCGACTTGGTGGCTGCCCTTAGCGGCCGAGTCTCGGAAATGCGTCGCGATGTGGCCCCGCCAGCAGAAGATGGTTGCTTGGTCCGGAGTGCGCTTTAATGACACACGAATCGCGCGCCTTTGTCGGGGTAGGTGGCACGGCTGCCCCGCCTGCCCCGCACTGGATGTGGGCACATGGCCGACTGTAATTGGAGCGTCGAGGGGTGCCAGTGTTCCCACGACCACGGCCGTTCGCCTCTTCCCCAGGAAAAGTGGCCACGCGGCGGGAGTGTATGGGTGCATTAGGCGCTGAGCAGCCACCTACCGCCGCCTGCCGCGGTTTCCAGCGGTTGCACTGCCCGATCGTGGGTAGCCGAACCGCTGTCATTCTGTCGCTCGATCTTCTGCCTGTAGGGGAGATGAGGGGCTTTATAATCCGCCCCTGTGGGCATGCAGTCGTTCCCCTTGGCTGCTTGATCGCTTGTGCGTTCCTTGCTATTCCTCTTGCACCCCCTGCTGCTAATCTTGCCTCCGCGCCTGCCCGCCGCCGTGAGAGAGATGGCTGCACGTGACGATCTCCCAGTTAGCACGGGTGCTGCCCTTGACGACCCTACGCGTCGCCTTAGCGAGAACGCCTCGTCTAGCCAGCGCTGCCTGACGCCACCACCGGCGGAGTACCGCCTGGTTCCGCGCGACAGGAAGCAAACTTCCCAGCACTGGGGTGCCGTGAAAAGGTCCAAAGGTCGCTCTCCTGTTTGCTGGGGCAGAACCGCGTCACGGAGAAGACCCTTCGGACCCTTCTGCAGGAGAAGAAGCTGGAGGAGCGTGCCGGGGCTCGCCTACCCGGGCGTGACGGCCGGCCGAACCCGGGAGTCGGGGCGATCATCTTCGTGGCATTCTTCGACGCTGGCTCCGGATCCCGCGACACACCTTGTTCGTGAAGTCTTTGTGGCGTATGGGTTGAGCCGGCGCGACTAACTCCGACCGCGATCGTCGGTTGGCCATCTTCACGTGGGCGATGCGGACGGAGGTACCTGTCGGGCCCCGATCGAACCCGGACCCTCGTGTATTACAGACTAGTCCCGGATCAAAGCTAGTGCACACAACAAAGCAGAATGGAAAACATCACCACCAACGATTTATTACAATAAATAAGAGTCTCGACCACCGGTCTCATTATTACAAGGAGGTTTAAGACCTCGCACAATCAAACACAGTGAAGCAAATAAAACTCGAGGACGACCCATCAATTCGCCACGGGCAATTGATCGGGAAGCGCGACCTAGTCCTCGGGAAGAATCCATCACGACCACAAGCGAAGCGATAGAGTCGTAGTCACCTTCTTGAGCTTCAACTTCCTCTGAGATTTTATTTTTAAGTGTAGCATGTGAGTACATAAAGTACTCATAAGTCTTGGGAAAAATGCATAGATGCAAGGCTTAACAAAGGAAGGCCATAGGGTTCTTTTGCACAAAGCAATATTTAAAATCTCCATTACTACTAATTATTTTGAAGGCATCACTTTAATGAAGTAAATGTTTTAACAGAATTAACTTTCTAGTGAAGGTTCCAACTACCAACACTAGCTAACCAATTACCATTGGTCAAATTTTAAACTTCGGTTCCATCCACCCTCTCGCTCCATCCGCCAGATTCCCTTCCGAGAGTTCCTCCACCCTCGGAATACAAAACTTTGATTTTAAAACAAAACCAGAAATCTACCATGTGAATGCATTCCTTGCCCGCCCTTGACCGTGGGCACGGCTATTCGAATAGTTTTACACTCTGCAGAGGTTGTACAACTTTACCCACAAGAGATAAATTATCTTAACAGTCAACATGCTTCCTTTGGCATGAGACCCAGATAAAATATCACAAAGCCTTTCACCTACTCCAGTATAGCTAGAGACCACCCGCTGAGGTTTCACCGCAGAAGGGTTAAATCCGCCCAATCTGAAGCCCCCTCTTGCGCCATATGAGTACAGTAACCCTGTCCCTCACTATGAGTAACCAGTACGCCCTGGCACTCAATACACCACTGGTGATATCTAAACTACACCTTTATAGGTTAGTTAGCTAGGTCGTACCCATATAGACTTGTGGTTGTACGGTTAATGCTCAGTTTGGACAAACACAAGCGTCGGTCCTTAATTGACTAGGGTGGAACATACACTTAACAAGTTCTCGTGCTTACTGCACCAACCCAAACAGCCATCCACCCTAATCTAAACCAACTTTCACATTTTTATTTTATTTTAAAATCACAGTGACAACTCCAATTGCCACTTCACTTTCAAACACAAGGATTTAATAAATCATAGTTTCCCATTTTCAAGATTTTCCAGAGTTATTAGATAGCATGACTAAGCATTATCCTACCATACTAACATCAACAAGTAATTATAATATTCTCATTAATGAGACAAAGGAAATTCTATGGTGACAAGGGTACATGACAATCAATTCCAATGGAGGCATAACAAGGTTGGATTAACTACTACCTTAAGATTGAATTATCATTTTATGTAAATAGCAATGCATAACATTTAAAATACTTTAAAAACATTTCGAAAGCATAGGCTCAAGATGATCAAAGGAGACTTGCCTTCTTGCAGGGTTTCGGTCTTCTTGCTGCTGTGAAGAGGATCGTCGACAACGTTGGAATCTACGCGAGGAAAGACGAAGCAACAAAACAAATAAATACAAAAGAAAATTCAAATAAAATCCAAAAATTCAACAGAGGCCATAATTGGGTAGATCTTGATTTTAGATGAATTTAGAAATTTGAATGGCTGGATTTGGAGTTAAAATGAGAAAGTTATGATCATTTGAAAATCTCGATTTGAATAAATCGAGAAATTCGGAAATTTCTGACAGGTGGGGCCCACTGGAATATTTAATTTTAAATCTTTATTTTAATCGAGAGATTGACAGGTGGGACCCACTGAACAGTAGACCCTCGGCGGTCGCCGACATGTGGGACCCTCTGCATCGGTGACCCTATCTGCTGGTCAGCGGCAGGTGGGACCATCGGGTCCGGACCCACTTGTCGAGGTCGACGCAGGTGGGGCCCAGGCGGCGATGGCGCGCAGACCGGCGGCGGTCGACGGTGGGGCCCGCTTGTCGATCGCGAAAATTAAACGAAAAACTCAACCCGGAGCCGAGGGCTCGAGGCTCGCGCACCGGGAGATTGAGAGAGCGCGGCTAACGGATAGGCGGGAGGCTTTGCCTACCCATATAGGGCAACCATACCTTTTGAGGTACTGCCGGGGGGAGTCGGGAAGATGGTCGGAGGCGGCGGCGCGGCGACGAGGAGTGGCGGAGGTTCGGCGGCGCGTGAAATGCAACCACAGCGCGAAGGATCCGGTTGGAGGGGTCGGCGAGGCTCGGGGTGAACGAGGCGGCGGCGGCGAGGTGGCGGCGACGACGGCTCGGGAGCTCCGTCGCGGCGGCGCTCCGGTGACGGGAGAAGCGGCCGAGGGTCGGGAGGACCGTCCGGCGTGAGAAGCTTCGGGAGGCGACGACGGGCTCCGGGATGACCGAGGCGGCGAGAAAACTTCGCCGGAGTTGGGCGGAGCTCGAGGGAGGAGTGGCACGGTGATCGGGCTCTAGAGGCTCGGGAGCTGCGGTGGAGTCTTATTGGGATGCGGTGCGGGAGAAAGCGAAGGTCGAGGGGTATTTATAGGGCGGAGGAGAGCGGGCGCGGCAATTGCTCGCCGTTCTTGTGGCCGGAGAAGGAAGGCGCGGGAGGAAAGGAAGGAGGCGCGGAAGGAAGGGAGGCGCGGGATTTGGGGATTCGATCCGGCGGGGCTCGGGGTTTCAAAATCGGGAGAGCCGGGGAAGGCAAGGCCGCTCCGCTCGGATTTGGTCGGCCGAGAAAGGAAAGAGGGGAAAAGAGAAGGAAGGGGCGATTCGCGGGAGACGGATCCGACAGGCGGGCCGGGTGGCAGCGAGGCGGGGCGTCGCCGTGGCGCGGCGAGGCCAGCGGGTCAGCGAGGCGAGAGAGGAGGTGGGGCGGGCGGCTGGATGGTCCGCGCGGGACTCGGCTCATCTGAGCCGTCCACGCGTCGGGCAAGGAGGAGGGGAAGGCGGGGGTCGCTGACGGGCCTGGCCCGCTTGGCGGCGAGAGAGAGAGAGAACGGCCTGGATTGGCGAGCGGCGACGTGGGCGGTCCTGGGCCGTCCACGCGTCGGCCGGAGGAAAAGGGAGGTTTTATTTTTCAGAATTTGATTTCTAATTTCAGAAAAGGCTAGAAAATTATTTAGGCCTCAAGAAAAATATGAAAATACCTCCAAAAATTCCAGAAAAATTCACGAAGCTCCTGGACATATTTTGGACTAAATAAAATTATTTCCAACTACTGTTGATATTTAATTTTCATATTTTGAATTACTTTTAAGCTCTAAAAATAGTTTTAAAATCCGAGAAAAATCGAGAAAGGCAAATAAAAGCCAAGTAAAATCCAATTACCTTAAAATAATTAATTTGAATTTAAATTTTTCAAAAAGCCAAATTTTGGGATGTGACATACCCGCCCCCGCGCCGAGCTGTTCGCCATTCTGCACGACGCGCGGTGCCACCCGAGGAGAGTAGAAGGGGGGCTTACTCAAACTTCGGCGGCGTGGACTTCGTGCTGAGGCCGGAGTGCTCGCACCTGTTTCCCACGTTGGCTATACGGGAAAAGTGGGAGACCGGCTGGACACGGCGGTGGTTCTACTACACCGTGGCGAGCACGGCGACCTCGGAGCCGTGGAGAGCGATATCATTCGATCGTTGTCGAATGTGACGCCTCGGCTTTGGCGGCGAGCAGCGAGCATGGAGACTTCTTTGGGTCGCACTCGGTTCAACATGCGTGACCTCGCGGAGGAGTTCACCATGTGCGGATATCCCGCTTGCTTGCAATCGGAAATATGGCGGTGAGGCCCGATCGGAAGGGCGGCATCCACCGGGGTGTCTTCGCTTCATAGGCCCTCCGCGCCTGTAAGTGTCCTGCGATATGCCAAGTACCACGTGGGTGGTTGCAAACCCCTAGGTATGACCCTCGCTTGTGCTGCGATGCGCGGTTAGAAGATGCGAATCGGCGTAATCTGCGATACTTGGGCGTACACGGCGGAGCACAAGGCCCGCGAGTCGCGACTTTCTTGGCTAGCGGCGGATTAATCGGGTGTGCGAGGCCTTGAAATCCCGTCGAGGCGCCCGATGCTGCGGGATCATCGGCGGTGCGGCGGTGGCGGCGCCATCTTCTCGGGCGGGGTCGGTCGGAGGTTATTGCCCTTAGTTCGCCGGCCGTGCGCCGTCGAGGACGTGAGGATGGGGCGAGGCGGGCGCGGGCTAAGACCGATCGGTTCGGGGTCGCGTAACTCCCAACGCAGGCGTATATGGTGGCGAGCGGCGAGCATGCGCCCGCCGTTCTTGAAGATGGCGCCTCGTCGCCTCCGTGGCAGCTGCCGCGCTGTCGCTGACGGCGGCTTCGCGGCTGCCGAGGTAGCCACGGAGGCTTCACCTACGACTCCGAAGGCAAAACGGCCTCGGGTGCAATCGCCGCCATCTTCTCGGGGCCGATTCAGTGTGGCGGTCCAGATGGCTCGCGGCCCGACGGCTAGCGGGATGCTTCGGCCGGGAGGTTGTCGCGCCTCGAGCGGTGGGCGCTCCTAACCAGTGGAGGCGCGGCGAGGTGACCAGAGGTAGGCGTAGTTCGTTTTCGTCGCGCGACTTCGCGAAACTCTCCCTGATTTGCTCGCTTATTCCGTCGACGCCAGGCAAGACATGGTCTCCCAAACGAGGGCAAGAATCGAGCAATGGGGGGCCCCGCGATGTTGCTTGGCTTTGATTGGCGGGGCACGTGCGCCCCAAGCGCTCCGGAAGGCACTAGGGTGGGGCTCTAGGGCTGGCGTCTCCGACCGTACCTCGGTGGGGCGCTTCCCCTGAAGCGAGGTGGCGAGTATCTTTGGCGCGCGCCTAGATCGACAGCGCCGCACTCTGCGGGGCGACCTCTTGGCGCTCGCGTTGGGGCCTCGAGATGAGGGTAATGGTCTCTGTTCTCATTGCATACCCCTTGCTTATCGATAGGTAACCCTTGCTATCGTCGTGTAGGCGCTGCCGTGCAAAGCCCTTGAAGAGGCTCGCGCTCGCGGCGGAGGGTACCGAGGACCAGTGCGCGTGGCGGGCGACGCCAACGCCACCAGGACAAGGTCATTCAGTCTTGATGGCGGAGCGCGACGAGGCCGCCGCCGCGCGCACGCTGGTGGCTAGAACGCGAAGAACGCGGCAAGAGCCGCACACCTTGCGATGAAGGAGGCCCAACGCACCGCGACGGAGGAGCGGACCGCCTTTCTTCGAAGAAATCTCCACGCCGGGCGGAGAAGGAACACTTGTCGCCTCGTTGCGGAGAAAACACTATCTTGGGATAACGCGTGCTCTTTTGCGTGGAATGCGATGGAGTCCTTGGGCGGGCCTCGGGCTTTGTGTGCACGTGGAGGACGCCACCTATGGCCGCCAAGACTGATGGAGACGCTTGAGCGAATCGAAGAGGGCTCGGCGTTGCCCTTCTGGCGCCAAGGCTTTGGCGCGCACCTGCAGCTATATGAGTCTTTGGGCTTGCCCTCGCCTGCTTGCCGCCGGTGGGTGCGAGCATGTCGATGGTGGCGAACCCTCACTCGACTTGCCTACCGAGCGGGGTGATATCGATGCCGTTCGTGCCACCGAGCCCGCGACCGAAACTTTCATGACCGGTTGGAATTATGTCGGGAGGGCGCGCGGTTGCTGCGGCGGGACGCTGCGAACGAGGGGATGTGCTTGGCTCTCGAAGAGGTCCCTCGCCTTGCGCGACGCGGCGCTCGTCGCGGCGAAGCGGCGCGACTCATAGGAATAGTCGGTGTTGGCGCATTCCATGCCACGCGTGTATCCGCTTACGGAATGTAACTGTCTTGTTGGGGCCAAACAACGATCTTCCCATGCACTTGTTATGTAATATGCTGCGAGCTGGTGGGTCGTGCAAGGCGCGGGTATCATGTCGCCCCCCGTTCTGGTATGAGCAAACGGGCTTGCGAACACTGTGCATCTCGGGCCCCAGACTAGCCGAGGTAGACGCGCGAGCGCTCCGTCCCCTACCCTTCGAAGTGGTGGCAGCGGAGCTGACGCCTAGTCGAGGTAGACGCGCGAGCACTCCGTCCCCTACCCTTCGAAGTGGTGGCAGCGGGGCTGGCGCCTAGTCGAGGTAGACGCGCGAGCACTCTGTCCCCTACCCCGAAGTGGTGGCGGCGAGCCGGCGCCAGGCGAGGAGAGACGCGCAGCGCTCCGCCCCTACCTTCGGGTGGTGGCGGCGGGCGGCGCCTGGTCGAGGTAGACGCGCGCGCGCCCGTCCCCTACCGCCGGTGGTGGCGGCGGGCCGGCGCCTGTTGGCGTGACGCGCGAGCGCTCCGTCCCCTACCCTTTGAAGTGGTGGCAGCGGAGCTAGCGCCTAGTCGAAGTATGCATGGGAACCTCGACCACGCCCGTTGTTTTGTATGTTCCAAGGGGTGCGCGCACCGCGCAAGGGGCGCGCCTGCGCGTGCTTGGGAATATCCAAGCCGCGGTTGCACGCTGTAAAGCGTGCGGAGATAGCGCCCGCGTTGGTAGAGGGTGCGTGGGATCGATATCCACGTCTTGTTTATAGTCCGAAGAGTACGTACTGGGGCAACGCCCATGCGTGCGCGGGGTTCGCGTCTTGTTTATACTCCGTAGAGTACGTACTGGGGCAACGCCCATGTGTGCGCGGGGTTCACGTCTTGTTTATACTCCGTAGAGTGCGCAGGGATAGCATCCGCGTCTTCTTTATACTCCGGAGGAGTGCGTGGGATATACATCCACGTCTTATTTATACTCCGAAGAGTACGCACTGGGGCAACGCCCATGCGTGCGCGGGGTTCGCGTCTTGTTTATACTCCGTAGAGTGCGCAGGGATAGCATCCGCGTCTTCTTTATACTCCGGAGGAGTGCGTGGGATATACATCCATGTCTTATTTATACTCCGAAGAGTACGCACTGGGGCAACGCCCATGCGTGCGCGGGGTTCGCGTCTTGTTTATACTTCGTAGAGTGCGCAGGGAGAGCATCCGCGTCTTCTTTATACTCCGAAGGAGTGCGTGCGGAGGCGGACCTCACGCTACGTCTTATTTAGAGTCCGTAGATTGCGAGCGGAGGCGAACCTCCGCGCGTTGCGGGCGGTGAAATTGCGTGCGGAGGCGGACCTCGACGCTATGTCTTATTTATACTCCGTGAAGTGCGTGCGGAGGCGGACCTCGCGCTATGTCTTATTTAGAGTCCGTAGACTGCGCGCGGAGGCGAACCTCCGTGCGTTGCGGGCAGTGAAATTGCGTGCGGAGGCGGACCTCGACACTACGTCTTATTTATACTCCGTGGAGTGCGTGCGAGGCGGACCTCGCGCTCGTCTTATTTAGAGTCCGTGAGGCTGCGCGAGGCGAACCTCCGCGCGTTGCGGGCGGTGAAATTGCGCGCGGAGGCGAACCTCGACGCTACATCTTATTTATACTCCGTGGAGTGCGTGCGGAGGCGGACCTCACGCTACGTCTTATTTAGAGTTCGTAGACTACGCGCGGGCGTCCTCCGCGCGTCTTTATTCATGCTTATCGTAGTGCATACGAGGTGACCCGCGCATGCGCTTTTAATACGAAGACGGAGAACTTGCATGAGCGATGCACTTTATTAAATTCCCGTTTGCGCGGTGGCGGTTACAAGGGTTAAGGCACTAACCGTTTGCGCTTACGTCTGCCGGCGGGGAAGGCCCTTAGCCTTGTGTGCTTGACTCGAGCGTAATACGCCGTAGCTTGTCCGCATTCCACGTGTGTCCGGACCATGTGCCCTTCAAGGTGGCTAAGCGTCGCTCCCTACGCAAGGCCTCGCGGCGATGTGCGGGCCTTCCCACTTGGACTTGAGCTTGCCTACCGTTTCGCGTGGAGTGCCATCTTGAGGACGAGTCGCGGTCTGGTCGCGTGGGTACAGCGAGCGATTGCGACCGCGCACCATCCGTCGCGCGTAGTTTATGACGTCTTTGTGTTGCGCTGCCTGGTCTCCGTCAAGGAGATCCACAGACAATTGGCCCTCCTCGTTTGGTGCTTGGACGAGGACCCGCCGCGAGCCCGCCTTTATTTCTTCGAGTGTGACCGTCTCGTCGCCGAAGAGGAGCTTTAAGGGCGTGAACCCCGTTGGGCGTGTGACCGTTGTGCGGAGGACGAGAGGATCTTTGTGGAGCTCGCCCGGCCACTTCCCTTTTAGTAACCCGACGAGGCGCTTTTGATTGCGGCGAGAGATGGCGCCGTTGCCCGCTCCACCGCCCGTTGGACTATGGGTGGCGGCAGAGGCGAACCGAAGGTGATGCCCATGTTGCGCGAAATTCTTTAAATGGGGCTGCATCGAATGCGATCCATTGTCGACGGTGATCTCCACAGGCACACCGAATCGGCATATGATGTTTTGCGGAGGAAGCGCTGCAGAGTGCCGAGGTAATCTTGGCGGGCTACCACCTTCGGCCACTGGAAAAGTACTCGGGGCAAGCTGCGGCGCGCAGTCCCTGAGGCCACGGGAAGTGGTCCCACGACGTCGATGCCCCACCTGCGCCGCCACACCGGGGTATGGGGTGGAGGCTTGTCGAGGGCTGTGGATAACCCTTCCATCCATTGGCAACCTTGACAGCGGTGCACGAGGTCCCGGGCATCGCGGCGGTGTTGGCCAATAAAAACCTGTCTGAATGCCTTGCCCACCAGAGACCTTGGTTGGAGGTGCGAGCCGCAGAGACCCGCGTGAATTTCCGCGAGGAGACGTTTGCCTTCTTCGCGCAGGAGGCACCGCAGGAGCGGTGCGCAGACCCCCTTCTTGTAAAGCGCCCCGTCGAGTACCTGGAAGGACCTAGCGCGGTGTTGCAAACATCGGAGCTTGGAGGAGTCATCCGGTTCCGCAATGCCTTGCAAAAAGGCGAGAAGGGGCTCCCGCCAGTCGCCCTATTGGGTGATCTGGTGGACGAGGGTCGCGTCCCGATTATCTTGTGCTATGGCCGCCGCCGGCGGTCTCGTCGCGCCCGCCGGGAATCGGGAGGCTGCGGTGGCGCCTTGGCTAGGACGTCAGCTTGCTCGTTGTCCGCTCGAGGGATGGCCTTCACCGTGACACCCAAAAAGTGCCGTTCCTTCGCTCGTACGGCTGCTAGGTACTTGGCTAGCACCGGGTCCTTGGCTTGACATGACTTGTCCACATGGCCCCGCCACTAGCCGGGAGTCAGTGCAGACGAGGACTCGCCTTGCTCCCATCGCTTTGAGCTTCCCAAGGCCGAAGAGTAGCGCCTCGTATTCGGCCGTATTGTTCGTAGCCGAAAACGCTAGGCGCGCCGAGTAAAAAAGGCGCTGCCCCTCTGGGGTGATGATAACGGCGCCCACCCCTGCGCCCGCAACACCGTACGCTTCGTCGGTATTAAGTGTCCACACCGGGTCTTCGAGTTGGAGGGTGGGTTGAGCTGGGGGGGTCCATTCCGCGAGGAAGTCCCCCAGAACTTGGGACTTGATCACCGTCCGAGAGGCGTATGTTAGGGAGAACGGGCGGCTCTGCGCCCATTTCCCACCCGCCCGTGGACTCCTTGTTGTGGAGCATCTGCGGGGAGCGATGATGGCACCGTTATCGGGTGGGCCAGAAGTAATGTCGGAGTTTCCTTGATGCCATGACCAGCGCGTAAGCAAGCTTCCGAGCTCGGTATATCGCGTCTTGGCGCCTGAAGGGCTTCAGAGGCGAAATACACCGGCGGCTGAAGCGCCCTCTTCGGGGCGAGCGGCGGACCGCCGTTGCCGGCGGCAGAGGTAGAGTAGGAGGAGCCTCAGTGCTGGGCCACGAGTGGGGAGGGTTGCGAGGTGCTTTTGAGGTCGTTGAAGGCCTTTGCGCAGTCGTCGTCCCAATGAAACCCGTCGCACCCGCGGAGGGTCTTGAAAAATGGTAAGCCCCTCTCTGCCGCTCTAGAGAGGAAACGGCTCAAGGCCGCCATGCGTCCTGCTAGCCTCTGGACCTCCCACGTCGTCTTGGGGGGTTCCATGCCCAGGATAGCGTCAACCTTGTCGGGGTTCGCCTGGATGCCTCGCCCGGATACGAGGAAGCCCAGTAGCTTGCCCGCCTGTACGCCGAAGACACATTTGTCCGGATTGAGCTTGATGCCCGCTCTCCGGAGGTTGTCAAAAGTCTCCTGAAGATCCCGGCCGTGTGAGGCGAGCTGCCGGGTTTTTACTACCACGTCGTCCATGTAAGCCTCCACATTTCTCCTAGCCGGGCGGCGGGGCGGTAGCGACGAGGCGGTGAAAGTTGTGCCAGCGTTCTTCAAGCGAAGGGCATCCTTACAAGCGAATGTTCCCACCGTGTAATGAAGTCGGTTTTCTCCTCGTCGTCCTTGGCCATGTAGACTGGTGGTAGCGGAATAGGCATCCAAGAAGCTCATGAGTTCGCACCGGCGGTTGCGTCGACCACCGGTCTATCGTGGTAAAGGGTAATTGTCCTTCGGGCATGCCTTGTTGAGGCGGTGAAATCGATGCACATGCGCCAGCGCCACGCCTTTTACCAACACCGGGTTGGCAAGCCACCGGATGTTGGACCTCGTGGATAACCCCGCTCGAAGGAGCTTCACCACCTTCACCTTGGCCGCTTCGCTGCCGGTTCGCGAACATCTGGCGAGTTTACGCTTGACGGTTTGGCGTCGGGCGGATCGCGAGTTATGCTCGATGAGGCGCGGTCCACTCCTTGGATATCCTCCGGGGACCATGCAAAGACGTCTATGTTGTCTGGAGGACTCGGAGCAAGTCTTGCTCTACTTGCGGAGGAGGTCTTCGCCTATGGATCTGAGCGCCCATACGCGCGGGCGGCACCCTCTTCACTCCGCCCTCGGGTGGGGCTTAGCGTCAACACAGGGCGGATGGCGTTGTGTCCGTCCGGTATTTGTTGAAGGCATGCACCTTGCGGTGCAAACGTCGAGCTTCGGTTTCAATGCTCCGAGCCATATCCTGATCGCTGAAGATGGTGATAATGCCCCGCCGCCCTGGAAGCTTCATGCATATGAATGCGAGGTGTGGGACGGCTTCGAAGGAGTTGATGGCGGGCCGACCCAGTATGGCGTTGTATGGATATGAGACGTCCACGACGTCGAAGATGACTTCTTCGGTCCTGGCGTTGTTGGCCTGGCACAAGGAGACTCGGAGGTAGACTCGACCCGAGCCTTGAGGTTGCCCTCCGAGGCCTTGGAGGGGCTTCAAGCTTTTAATAGACTCAGAGGTATTCCCATACGATCAAGGGCCTCCGCGAACAAAATGTTGGCGGAGCTCCCTCGTCCACGAGAATCGCCTGACGTCGCATCCCGCTATGTCGGCCTGGATGACCAAGGGATCTTGATGGGGGAATTCTACGCCTTGGGCGTCGGCTGACATGAAAGTAATGCTGCAAGGGGATGCCCGCCGAGGTAGTTGTGCCGAGGAAGCGCTTGACGAAGAGCCTCCCTCGATGACATTAATGCCGCGGTACTGGGTCTCTCGGGGATCCAGCGCGGGAGGATGGGCGCGCTGTCGTCTCGCCGCGACCGGTGTATGCCCGCGTGAAATGGCCCCCGTAGCCGTGCACCTCGCACCATCTACCATATTCGAGGATTTCCTGCTCTGCGCGCGGCTTGGCATGGCCGCCTCCTTGGCATCATCCTGCGATGCGTGAGGCTGAGATGGCTCCCCGGGGAGTACCCTGCGTGGCCAGGATGTGGCGGCCTTTTGGGGTCTTCGCTGGTTGCGCCGGGGCTTACGCCTGTCAGCTGGTGAGGTTTGATGCGCCCCGCCATTGATGGGCTTACGAATGTCGCCTGCGGCCACTTGCTTGTGGTCTGTCCTCGGGTTGTCTCTTACGCTACCTCTGTGTGACAAGCCCTCGCTCTCTGGCGTCGAGTCGTTGTCGTGGCGCCTCGCACGTCCTCTTCGGCTCGGCGTGCGCTTCCACTTTGTCGAAGAGCTCGCCTCCGACTTGAGCGGCTTCGCGCGTTGTACTCGGCCAGTGGTCGGCGGAGACCTTGTGTGGCTGCGTTGATGGCGGTCGTTTCATTGGCGTCCACGACACGGCAACGCACTTTGCGGCGCTGAAGTAATCCGAAGCCTTTCGTCGAGTTTTGCTTGATGCGAAGAGCTGGTCCGCATCGACACGCTCGACGTAGTTTCCCTGGAAGTTGCTGCAAAGTTGACCGCGGATCTGCTCCCACGCATGGATGGATTGTGGCGCGATGGAGAAGAACCAGGACAGCACCACGCCTTGTAACGCGAGAGGGAGCCCTCTTGCTTTCGTGGTGTCGTCTCCGCCAGCGGCTTCGATGGCGGCCTCATACACACGCACGAAGCCTCGCGGGTCGGAGTCACCCTCGTAGGGCTCGATGACGTTCGGGAACTTGAAGCCCGCGGGCCAAGCCGCCTGCTGCAGACTCGCGGAGAGCGGGGACTCTGGATCTATTCGCCGCGATGGGACGCGACTAGACGTAGGGGGTTCGGCCGCCACCGCCGGGGAGGGGGGTTGGCTCCGAGCCTCTTGCATGTCCTGCACAGCTCCGCGGAGGTCTGTTAGCTCCTGTTGAAATGCGCTGAGGGCCGCCAGCAGGGCCGACTCTGCCGCGGGTGCAGCCGGGGCCGTCGGTGCGCTTGGCGGCGCTACCGGTACGGCGGTGGTCACGGCCTGCGCTCCCAGGTTGCCCGCCGTGTTGTCGCGGAGGACCCTGGAGCCGGGGGTGGTCGTCGGGGTGGTTCTGGTGGGGTCGGTCGTCGTGTCGGTGGTGGGTTGGTCGTCACGTCGGTGGCGGGGTTGGTCGTACTTGCGGCTGCTAAAGCCGAAGCCCTTGTGCTGGCGCGAGACTTCGCCGCCTCCACCTTCTTCTTCCTCGCCGCCGACGGTAACACTTTCTTCGGTGCCATCCTCCTTCGGATCTGGAGGCTTGCTCTTGTCCTCCCCACGGACGGCGCCAACTGTTGTGGTTACAGACCAAACAGAGAGAGAGTGTGTGTGTGTGGTAGTGGAGAGTTGAGTAAATGAATGGCTTGGAGCCTTCCTCCGTGGCCTATGCCACATATATATTCATATGGGGAGTGTTTGTACAGTTATACCCTTACACATGAGTATTCCCCTCGGGGGCTCTTATGTCATTACACATGTCCTGTTTCGGACCTAACAGGCCTACTGGGCTTAGGTGGGGGCCACCCCTACAACAGTATTATTATCTCATAGTGTTGGCTATTACACGCTTCCATATGTGTACGACTGAGAAATCATAACAAGGTAGTTACAATACTTAGTTCTGATGCTTTTTCCTGCTCTAAAGGTTTAACCCTCAGCACTAAGGAACCTCGTTGTTAGCTCAGCAGTGGATGTAGGGTGGTCGATAGGCTCCGTGGCACCTTGACCTTGGTGCTTCCTCAATCGGTGAGTTGCGACGGTGAAGATTTTGGTGTGACATGTCGGCTATGAGAGAAGTTGAGGTGACAACAGTGAATTCCATCTTGGCTGTTCTAGCGTGCAGTCAAGGATTCAATTAAGGACGATGTCAGAGCATGGTAGGCGAGGGTATGGCTGTGGCTGCACCGGCGACAACAGCCGTGGTTGCGACAAATAGGGAGGAGTCAGGTGGAGGGGGAGAGCAGGGTAAAGGCAGCTTTTGAGAAGGTGCCAGCGACCAGGCGAGGCGGATAGCCAAATAGGGAAAACAAAAAAAATGCCAAAAGCTTCCAAATTGGGAAGTTTTCATATTCAAACTAAACTCAAGAAAAATTCAAAATCAATTTGAAACATTTTGGGTGTTTCAGTTTCTATAACTATGAGCAATAGGGGATATAATCAAAAGTAGGAAATAAAAAGCATAGGAATCAAGCAAGGAGCTAGCGGCTACATGATCCAGAAGCACCCAGGTTGTCGAACAGCTAAAGAAGAGAGGATGCAGCCCTGCAGGCAACGAGACATGAATCCTTCGCATATTTAGCACTATAGCTACTTTTTTTAAAAAAAATAACCTCTGAGCGTCTGTTTTTATAAATTCTAGCTCCTCCCTAAGCTCGACAGCCGCGATAGGCAACATGTCACCTGCCACGCTACCCCAATTCAACAAGAGTGGGTGCCTGCTGAGCTCCCCTAACTCAACAGGAGGGTGTGCTGAGCAAGCAGAGCTCGGTAGGAGCACCTACCAAGTAACCCAAGCTCAGTAGCCATGCACAATATACAAATTTGCTTAACTTAAGCATGATTAACACTAATTAAGCATGATATTGCTTAGCTTAAACATAATTACCACTAATTAAGCATGTGTCTGCTCCTAACGTTGCCAGCTAGCTTGGCACGTCCTGCCGAGGTAGGGGAGCTCGCCAGGAGACACATGCCGCCTATCGTTGCTTCCGTGGTCGTGAAGGAGGCTAAAATTAAAAATTCATACATCGAAATTAGATTTTTAAAAAAAGCTATTGCAGTGTCACGTATGCGATCGACTCACCAGAAGTATGTGGTGCAGCTGGGGAAGGTGGTCATGTCATCGGCCTAAGATGGGTATGAAAGGGAGTCGGGTGTGGCGTGATCAATTCAGGCCCACATTGGGTAGGGATGCCGTTGGGTAGGGTATGGGTAACCCAAATCTATATCCAATTTTATCTATACCCATTTTAAGTGATATTATTCATACCCAATGAAAAAGGGTATACCCAATGAGTTTGGGTAACCCTGTGGGTAAAGGAGAAAAAAAAGGAGTTAAGTCAAAAAGATTTATGAAGGAAGTTTTCATAAAACTTCGGTATTTGAAATTTCAATCTTACGTTCACACCATAAAAGTTTCCCGAAATCAATTGAAATTTATTAAAGATGATTCTGCGTGTAGAGGAGCTACTCTATGCAAATTGGTAGAGCTAGGCGCATACGCGAGTCCCATATGCTTTTATAAGAAGCTTTCATAAAGCTTCAATGTTTAAAATTTCAACCTCACATTCACACCACAAAAGTTTTACAAAATCAACTGAAATTTGTTGGAAATGATTCTGTGTGCATAGAGCTACTCTATGCAAATTGACGGGTACAAATGTATATGTAGCTCCCACATACTTTTATATGAAGTTATAACTAAGTATAGGTAATATAAGCCCATGAATAGCCTAAGTGCACTCTCAACTTTAAGTTTAAATAGGTATAGCTAAAGATAATTAAGTGAGTATTGCCCTCCCTATACCTAAATTTAAATAGATATTTTATTTTTTTATCTATATCCTACCTAATAAGTATAAATATAGATTTAAATAAGAGTAATGGGTACCTAATAGCATCCCTAGCGTTGGGGGACAGACACTCAGCAGGTCACAGGACCGCCCTACAGACCTACAATTCACAACGGTTTAAAACTTTAATTCCACTAGGTGAAAACCATATAATGGCAATAACACAAGAAAGCTAGCAAATTAACTTTGCAAGCTGCATTTCCATCCTACGTATCGCTCCTTCTTTTTTCTTTTGGGCCGCGGCTCAAAAAAAGAAAAAGGGTAACACGTCAGCTCACGGACGCATGAATCTACCGTATATTAAAATTAGGAGACTTCCCGGCCGAGGAGCTGTGCCACATCATTTTTTTTACAAGAAATCCCCTGTGTTTTGCAAAATCAAGTAGAGGTCCTTCGTTCTCGCAAACAGGTTCCTGTTTCTCGCAAAAAAAAATTTCCAGAAAGCACCCTCCACTTCACCGATAGCAAACCATGATTTCCAAAATTATGTATAGATCCTTGTTTAGTTACGTACAGGTCCTTGCATGTCTTTGGTTTTTTGCGAAAAAAAGCCCTTTAATTTTTTTGAAATTATGCATGCGTCCTCGAATTTTGTTTTTAAGAAACGTCTCACGAATTATCGTCTCTTTTACTTCAGTTCACACGATGGCTAGCGCGGCATGACGTCGTGCTTATGTAGCTAGTATTTTTGACAATCCGAGTGTATGAGAAGAATCTACATTTTACACTGGACACTGGTTCAGAAACGGCACACGGGTCTCCATTTATACACAGAATCCGTGTCCCATTTAACAAGACAGCAGACCACATACACGTACAAGCTCAACAAGCACACCATGGCAGAACCTCCTGAGCTCAAAGGCTCTAGACAGCTAGGCATCCTTTTATTATCTAACAACATTGGAACGGAGGTGCTCAAGTTTGCTGCAAGTAAACCGCCCAGCTCGAAGTTCAAGCCTGGAAAGATCAAAAAGCAAGCATTGTCAAATAGCATCTACTGGTGAGGCTCAGAAAGACATAAGTGATGTATATGCACTTCTTTTATATTTGCAGCTTCGGTTATAGGCATAATACAATAAATACATGAGATAAAAACATCGCATTCAACTTTAGTTATCGCATTCAACTTTAGTTCCATCTAGATGCCAAATTGATTGACCCGGTCAAGACTAGTGTATAGCATGACACAGCAGAAAGGAGATACGGTCCAAAAGTCAAAATGAATATACGACGAACAATGACTCATGAGTAATAATATCTGACTTTACAAAGAAGTGAATCCATTTGATCACTCTTGTCATCCTATAAATTCTACCAAATCATGCAGCTACTGCAATCAAAATATTAAAAAGCCCTATAAACAAATTCATTGTCACGCTTGTGCATTCCATGATGTCACATTGGCACTTTACAAACAGAACGGTTCACTATATCCAAAACAAACAAGCACATAATTCAGTACTAGGTATATAATAAAACAGTAGCAGAATAGCATTTCCATGAGATGCAACAGTATACCCAATTGAACTGTGCACCTTATTTTGTTCAAAATCAGACAGAAGAGGGTAAGGAACCAAACATTCATGCAATAATGCCAATGAAACTAGTCTCCATTTTGGGAAAATGTGCAGCCATAACATCACAACATTATAATTACATCAAAGGGTTCTGAAGTTGTATCACAGCCAAGTCTTATTAGCCATTCGGACACATAATTTAGCCTATATAGCTCCTCAAGAGAATTAGCAAATTAGTGACTTCTAATTCCATCTAGTAAATCTTTTTTTCATGCTTCGACCCTCGTAACCAAATCAAGCTATTTGCAATGCTGGATACAACCCAAAAATCAAAGAGCATTACTATATACAGAGGCAAAAAACAATCACTCGATAGCTTTGTTCCACTGGTTGAACTTCTAGTTCAACTTCATCGCATCAGTGGTATGGAAGTAGTGAATTTGTTTTTGGGGGCATGTAACTTGCCAAATTGCTATTGTTCATATCTGCAATGTATATCCATATTTGTATTTCACAGGTAAATACATCCCAATGTCAGCAACATATATCCATATTTGTATTTCTTGTATAGTTTCCAAAAAGATCATGCATTGAAAGTTCTAAAGATATAAATTCACATTGAAAATATGTAGGTCAGTAAGGTCACCATGTAGGAGGTGACGTGTCAAATGGATTTGATTCATGTGGCGGCTTCTGATATGATGCTCCCAGATTGATGACCCAAAATGATTTACTTGATAGTAACATCAGAAAGTACATGTTTGCCTTTTAGAATCATACTAGTGAAGAATTCGTGAGGACGTGTCTAAAGGACAGACAATACCATGGTGTGGAAGATCTAAGATGGAAGTCGGTGAATTTAGTCCACATATGATGAGGTTTTTAATATTTGTGCGCTAGAAAGTCAATTAGAACTTTGCCACAGTGTTTCCCACCATCTCCAGCCTTCATGTCATCTGATCTCTTATTCTTTAAATCCTACCTCAAATTGTGAGCTGTTGAAATTGTGCTACCATTTCTTTGGGTCCCAACCTTTCCATAAGTCAAGCAATGAAGGTGAAACTTCAATTTACTTCTTGTTACAAAAGAGCAAAAGGTGTAATTTTCTCATATTGTTGCTGTTCACATTATATATGGAGATGAAGGGCCTGTTCTTTTTGGCTTTGGCTCATGATTTTTGGGCTGTTCGCGAGAGAAAGTACAAAGTAACAGAAACTTATGTACAGTTTTAGCCGATATAAATGAAGCCGCTACAGTGTGTACTACAATCAATTTGTAGACCCCGCCTTAAACATCCTGTTTGAAAGCTAGTTACTATAAAAAAAAGCCGAAAAACGGTTTTTTAAAGCTGAAAAGAAGAGGTCTGAAAACTGATCATATTTCAGTGCAGAACACTCTCACCAATAATGAGCTAAGGTAAACATGGCTTTCTCCCTCCATCCCACACTAGTTCCTCACATAGGAGTCTAATCAAAGATGCTCGAAGGACAACTCTAATCCTCGGGAAAGGGTGTTCTCTCGCTTTCCACCAGTATTTAACATGGTCAGAGATGTGCTCTGAGGGCAACTCCTGCCCTTAGCACCAACTGCTGGATGCTAAGCTAGGAACCATAGCTAAACAATCACTTTGACTATGTTTTCTCCAATACTTAGCACCACCATGGCTTTGTTCTTTTCAGCTTTTAAAAACTGTTTTTCGATTTTTCTACAGTAACTAGTTTTTAAATGGAGTATCTTTTCAAGATAAGGTCTACTAGTTAATTGTAGTACATACTGTACCGACTTCATTTATATCGGCAAAAATCTCATGTGAGTTTCTGTTACTCTGTAATCTCTCGCACGAACAGCTCAAAAGCCACAAGCCGCAACCAAAAACCATAAGCTTCAGCAAATAAGAATAAGCCCCATATTGGCTCTAGGTTAAAAGAGTGCAAGTTCAGTAAATTTTGAAATCCCCACATGGGAGGTGAATAGGTGATGGTATGGCCCGAGCACTGCAGCAGCACCGTTGAAGCTGGCATCTATAGTGCCCATGAACAGTACACCGTTGTAGTCATGCTTTATCGGATGGAAAGCTAAAACACTTCCAGTGTCTATACTTAACAGCAACACTATTGTTAAGTGTTGTAGTTCCTGAGATACACTCTTATATTTTATTCGATAACATTGGATTCAATTGATCTCCCAAGCGTGACGTGTTCCTTCGTCTTGATGCCAACAATATGGGCAACATATCTGGTGGACATAACCTATTTGGTGACACATGGACATAGCCGATCTAGGCTGTCCAAGACAAAATCGGCGGGCAAGATCCAAACGGGCAATCCCACCTCCCCACTTACGGCCATTTTGCGAACCCCGCACCCTGCCTGAAGATCTTCTCTTGCAAAAACACCCTTCGGCCAAAAATCAATTCACTCGGATCACTCTCCCCACCTGCTCGGGAGTTGGCTTATCTAGGGTTTGCGTGGTGGCGGTGCGGCTTGTGTCCGCCGGACGGGGTCGGCAAGAACAGATGAACAGGATTATTATTCATCCTACACAAGAACAAATGAACATATCCTTCTCTAAGTTCACAAACAAAACCACCTAAGTGACCCCATTCTCCACTTTATCTTGCTGTATTGGGACTTGAATGGGGCAGAGCGCAAGGAGCAGCAGCACTAGAACTGGGAGGGTGGGGCGAAGCAAAGTCCGCGCGACTGGTGACCTCGAGCAGCGCCACCGTCGGTGCCGCGCACGGAAAGGGACCTTGATGCGCGTGCAGCCGACCTTGATGGGAAGAGCGCGAGGAGGACTGGACTACTAAATTGAGGAGGCAAAGGCGATAAGGGACGCCGCTGGGACAGGAGAGCTCGAGGAGCAGAGATGTGAAGGCAAGGCGATGGGAGAGCTCAAGCAGCCATATCCAATTTTGCACTAGTGGCGATCCCCAGCCAGCAGACACGAGTAGCGCCACCACCACACAAACCCTTGAGAAGTCAGCACTCGAGTAGGTGGGGAGAACAATTGAGAGGGGGTCAATTTGGGTAGAGGGTGTTTTTGCGAGAGAAGCTCTTCGGGTGGTTGGCGGGAGGCGGTATGCAAAAAGGTTGTAAGTGGGGTGGGGGTAGGATTGCCTGCTTGGATCTCGCCCGCCGATTTTGTCTTGGATGGCCCAGATTGGCTCTGTCCATATGTTCACCAAATAGGCTATGTGCACCAGATATGTTGCAACAATATGAGGGGCAAGTGCTTAGGTGTATTATTGAAGAATTAATGCAAGCGTTAGCTGCTGGAAGCCAATGCCAACAAGCAAAATAAGAAAGTATATCTTATATGGACCACAATAGCTTCCCGGTAGCAATTTTATTGTTGCCAAATTTACCGTCGAATGTAGATAGTAGTCAGTCATTGAAAATCTTTTAGTCCAACTAATATCTATACAGAACTAATCCAAAATCACGGTTCTTCAACATTTCTGAAATCATGTTATACACCTGAAATGGACACCCCTTCTGAGTAGTATTTTTGTTAATTTGCACGCCTCCTACCTTAATACTGAAAGAGTGGTGCTAAGCATTAGCAGCAACGAGCCAAATGGGGTGCTTAGCTATGGACATCATCTTAGCGCCTATTAGTTTGCTCTAAGTATTTGAGCTGCCATAAGTGTCATCCCTCTACTTGTTGGTACTGATTCCAAGGAACCCAAGCACCAACCTTCACAAATCCGTTGGGAGTTCTCTAATGGTGCATTTGGTTGCTTGAGTAAGTACAACAAAGCTCGATAAGATTAGCCCATTCAGTCAAGACAGGACTATGCAAGCAGGGGTTGTTTTGTGGTGGCATGAAGTGATATGAACTAAGTTGTATGATGTTCGATTCGTTGGATGTGTGATGCAAGTAGGTGAGGTGAAAAGAATGTCAACCCTTCATACACCCTAATAATCATTACTACAACCAAAACAAAAAAGAGAAATTTGATGATTTGCCCCTTCTTTGTTTGCCAACAGCTCATTTGCCCCATAGTTGGTTTAATTGATGATTTGCCCTATCTTTCGCTGACCCATTGATCATCTGTCTTTTTTGACAATTTTGCCCTTATTTTCCTCCTCCCTCCTCTTCTTTCCTTCTTCTTGCTCCACCATGGTGTGATCACCTCCGCCGCCCGATGCTGAGCGACTTCTTTGAAGAAGTCAATAAAAACGCCTGCGTCGTTCTCGCTCCTGTAGAGGTACCCAGAGAGGCCCGCACGAGGATGGTGTCATGTGCAAGGCCGCAGCCATCGTCAGCGACAGTGGGCACACAGAGCATGAAGTCAGCGATGAGACCGCGGAGGTGTTGAGAACTTCGACCACGGCCGCTACGACCACAACCACTTCGACCACAGCCGTGGTCGTAGTAATAGTGGCCGTAGCGGCCGTGGTCGTAACGACTGTGGTCGAAGTGAACATGGCCGTAGCGGCCATAGTCGAAGTCACAGTGGCCGTGGTCGAAATTCCTAACACTTCCGTAGCCTCGTCGCCGACCTCACGTTCCGCATACCCACCGTCGCCAGCGATGGCGGTGGCCTCGCGCACGACATCATCCTCATACGGGCCTCTCTGGATACCTCTACATGAGCGAGGTGGACGCAGGCGTTTTCATTGACTTCTTCGGCGAGCTACTCGTGGAGGTGGACTGGGTTAGCCATGGCCGGAGCAAGAAGAAAGAAGGAAAGAAGAGGAGAGAGGAGGAATATAAGGGCAAAATTATCAAAAAGGATAAATAATCAATAGCTCAACAAAAGATAGGCAAATCATTAATTAAAACCAACTATTGGGCAAATGATATGATTGGCAAATAAACAAGGGACAAATCATCAAATTTCTTAAACAAAAACATACACCACATCATCAAAGATTATGCATCACTGAGCCACGACTCCACCTATCACAACTAGTAGAACCCTCCTAAAGATCCAAAACAACACTAGCCAATGCTACAAACAGTCTATAAATTCTAATGGTCAATCTATCCCAAGGTAAGTTGGTTCTTCCAAGTTCGAAATGCGCATACAAGCACCAAAAGCTTACGGATCCAACAACCAAGTCCAGACCTGATACCTAATTTTCAGCGAGACCACCCAAGATATTTAGCCGATAACTAAAATTTCAAGCAAAAAAACACATTTGAGTGCTTAAGAAACCATACCTCGGCAACGGGGAGTAGCCCAAGCTCCCGGATCACCCCAGCCGCGCCGCGGAGCTGCGCACCGGCGCCGGCTCCGCAGACTTGCACCTCGTCGAAGATCAACGTAGGCAGCTGCTCCGAGACGAACCCGACCTGGAACTCGACGGTGCCCTTGTCGGGGTGCGCGACGATGCCGGAGACGGTGACCCAGAGGAAGAACTTCTTGGCTTGGATGCCGGAGAGGCTGGAGATGGCGCCGTAGGAGAGGCGGCCGCTGATGGTTTTCTCGTAGTAGACGAGGTGGGAGCCGAACCAGACGTAGCAGGTCCCCTCCAGGTGGATCTCGAAGTCGCCGGTGGTCTCGTCGAAGGTGTAGGATGCGACGGAGTCCGGGATGAGGCCCTTCGGTAGGCCGTACTTGGGGAGGAGGTCGTTCGCCGCGCCGTTGGGCGAGGCACCGCCGGCCGCGGTGGCGAGCGGCGCGGCGGCCACGGCGAGGAGGAGGATTAGCGGAGACATGGCCGTTGGGGTTTGGGATTTTCCTGTGCGCTTCTCTTCTTTGCGTGGGAACTCTGGGAAGACTAGCTAGTAGGGGACTAAGGGTAGCTTTTAAATTGGTTTTACATGTCTTGACTTTTGCATATTTCTTTCATGAGGGATAATTTGGAGAGTGATTCGTCCGTTGCGCATACAATACGCCTCTTCTTTTTTTTTCCTATGGACTTGACTACAGACCGCTCATGCGTGCAATATACCAACCAACATATCATATAATTTTTATATATAGCTATGTGCGCTCCTCCAATATATCAGTTTTCACATGTAACTACATGTTGATAGTTGACACATGGCTGCAATTCCCTAGTGACCCACCTTTTTGGGGATACACTCTTCTGTTTGTATATGAATTCTTAAAAAGAGCAAAAGTTAATATGAATTTGAAATCAATTGACTTAAATTTGAAACAGGTTGGGATAGAGCAAAATAAGAGTATTTTTGCAATAAATTTTAAAATAAAATTCAAATCAAATTAGTGCAGAAGTTAAGAAAATCAATATTGTTTATCGACATAAAATCAAAAAAAATATAAACCAATTATTGTAAATTTAGAACCTGTCAATATAAATTTAGGAGCAAATTCATAAAACTTCCTATGCAAATTATGTATGAAAAATTTTAGATTAGTTTAACTTTGGGAGATGAGTCAGCACAAATTCAAAAGCAAGTCGGTATAAATTCGAAAACAAGTTAGGACAAACATAGAAGCAAACTAAGCATAATTTGCAAGAAAAACTATAAATAAAATATAAAATCAAATTTGTGTAACGCAGCATAAATTTGAAAGCAAGTTGGAATAAAAATAGAAAGAAAAATGAGCATAGTTTGCAAGCAAAATTACAAATAAAATATAAAACATATTTATGTAAGTCAACATAAATTTGAAATAATTGACTATAGATTTAAAAGCAAGTTGGAATAAACATAGATGTAATATGATCATAATTAGCAAGAAAACTACAAATAAAACATAAAAATGAAATTTGTGTAAATGTGAAGCAAGTCAGGATAATTTTGTTGAAAAAAGTAAAAAAAATCAAACCCAATTATTATAATGTTGTAGGGGTGGCCCAACCCCGTGGCGGAGCCTTACAACCGGCTCAATATGTAATAGACCCAATAGTATAGGGACATGTGTATAAAAAAAATATATCAATGTATCCTTACCTTTTGTATTATTAAAGGGGTAGGATATGAATTTCTCATCGAATCCCACTCATATATATAAGCCCCTAAAAGAGGTATGGGGCCAGATCCAGTCATTGGCACTCTCTCTCCTATTGTTGGCTCTCTCTCTAGCTAGTCCTCTCATATGCTATTTGATCAGTAGCCACAACATATAAATTTGGAAGAACATCAATATAATTTTGGAACTAAGTATTCTAAATAAAAATTTAGAGCAATATTAAGAATAATTTGAAAGTGAGCTGATAGAAGAATTCAAATTAGATTCCTATGTAATGCAAATGTTGGCCCGTTCAACTATCTCTTTGCCACTACATGTTAGCATCTGGGCCTTCATGCTTGGGTTCTATTTGTCATTAGAACTAGCGTGTATTATCTGTGTGAGTTGGTTGTTCTCTCTAACCATGTGGACATAACAATTTGCTATGTGATAAAAAAAAAGATTCACATGACACCGTGGCTGCGCGAGCGGCTTAGACTGGCTAACTTCAATCCAATTGCTCCTGACAATGTGCGGACGATCACATAGACGCGCGAACGCGCGGAATGAAAGATTTGTGTTTTTCTTTTAAAAAAAGTATAGATAAGATAAGCGAATCTCTCAAAATCATTTTTAGACTATTAAAATATATTGTTGCCACATCATCACCATGCAAAACTACTCAGATATATCAAGTTGAAGTTTCCTCAATTAGTCTTTCTCTCTGCTTTATAACGGATTAGTGATTTACCTGACTGAATTATGCAGCATGCGATGGCCCCCCTGTGGCATTCATTTGCACATTTGGCCCCCTTGCTTTTTTCACGGATTTGCCCTGTCGAGCACGGATGAACCGGCACTCGACAGCTGACGCCTCATGTGGCCCCATAGCGTGGAAGGGGGCCGGGCGCGACGGGGCGCTTTCCATGCCTCCGGACTCGGTGCCGCGGCTGGGTCGGTGGATCAGGACTTGGTGCCACGGCTGCACACGGACTCCAGTTGCTTTGAGCAACGACGATGATCTCGACTACTCCGAGAGCGAGCCCACCAGCGGTGGATGGTCGGGCAGCAACTGGGGTGCCGATGACGAGTTCATCATCGATGGCTCGCTCTTCGAGCCGCCGTCGCTGGGCGTCTTCGCACGGGATGCCGCCCTCGGCTCTGGCTACTCTGCTCCTCCTCCTGCAGCCGTTGTCCACTCATCCAGGCTTCGATGGCCGGTATACGTCCTTCCCCTCTACTCCCTCTATCTCTGCTCTGTGATGGCCTAATGGATTATGGTTGTGGGGAATCTGGGGATGACCGTGAGAGTAGTGGATATGAGATGCCGACGGGAGGGGGGAGGCGAGGTGGAGGCCGAGGTGGCCCGGTTGTTGGCGCCGGCGTGCCCATGCCCGCCGTGCTCTCCGTGCCATATCGGCCTGAGCACGGCACGATTCGCCGTGCCGTACTGTGCGCCCAATGGGTCGGCTTTCTAGAACCGGCCCGGCCTACCGTTCGTGCCGTGCTGGCGCGACTTGCCACATGTCTGGCCGAATGTGCTTAGATCGTGCCGAGCTGACCGTGCCTCGGGCTGGTCAAAAAAGCACGGTCCAACTCCAAGCTCGCCGCAAGCTCATGTGGTTGCCGTCAGCTTGCGGGTGTTGAGGTTAGTCTTAGCTGTCTGAACCCCTGTTCATCATTATATCAAGCAATTTAATGAAGTGAGGGATCGCAACGCAAATTAAGGGAGAAAGCAAGAAACTATTTTACTAGTCTACTCAAGTAAGAGGCAAGCTATATATGTAGGCTAGTAATTACCTCTCATCTTCGAAATCCTTTCTCTGCAGCTGCCTCCGGCAGGCGTCACGACTTCGGGCCTGTTTGGTTGGAAGCTGGAAAAAGCTGACTGGGCCAGGCATGCATTCCAGGCGTTCGATTTTGGATGCCTGGGTCAGGATGTGTTACCTGGCAGGCATTTGCCTGGAAGACCTTCAACCAAACATGCGGCCGGGTTGCGTGGGAAGCGCTTTCCGCGCTCGGGTGGCTGCGCCTTGTGCGGTCTGGAGGCACAGTAAGTGAGTGGGCCCCGCCCTCAGCCGCGCTCTACCATGCCCTTCCGCGCTGAGCGGCTCCCCGCACTCACCCGCCCCCTTCTACGCCACCGGCCGCACGAGGCGCCAGCTGTTGAGCGCCGGTTCATCGACGCTCAACAGGAGGCCAAGGCCCAAAAAAGAGCAAGAGGCCAAATGTACAAATGAATGCCACAGAGGGGCCACGTATGCAAAAAAAAATTCTACTTTAATAAGATCTCTTTTTTTTTCACCAAGACACAAAGTTATGACCATCTTCATCGCACATTTTGGGCATGTTTACAGCTTGGAACACATGAATTTCATTAAAAAAAGTTTAATTTCTACGTAAAGCAGAGATATTTCTGCATTCAATACGAAACCTATCAGAATGGATAGTCAAGATTCACTGCGGATTAACCCTCTAGAAGTTCTATTTAACACCCGATCGTAAGGCACCATGTCGTTATCGTCTCAGTTGGACAAGGGCGACATGGGCGGCGCCTAGTCTGTTCATTGAGAGCATCTCCATCCGGTTCTTTATCCTGCTCTTCATTGTATATTTAGCTAGTATAACTTAAAAAATAGACTCCAACCCATCTTTTATCCCCCTCTTCAATTTTACCCGCTGGCTTTTTCCTTCCGAAGGCTAGCTATCGAAGGCGAGCGGGCGCTCGCCGCTATCGCGATTTCGCGCTTCCTCCCCCCCCGCGCCTCGTATCTTTTTTCCGCGTTTATTTCCCCTCGCCTCGCGCGGCGTCCCTTCGCCCCGCGCGGCTTCCTCCCACCTCCCGCGACTTCCCCTCGCCCCGCGCGGCTTCCCCTCGCCCCGCGCCCTCGAATCTCCTTCCCGCGCGGCTTCCCCTCGCCTCGCGCGCTTCCCGCCCGCGCGCTTCCTCCCACCTCCGTGACTTCCCTCCCCCTCTGCGGCGCGTGCGCGCGCGCGCCGCCCTCCCACTGGTCCACCGCGCAGCCACCGCCCCTCGCCGGCGCGCGCCGCCCTCCCCGCCGCCCCTCCCATCTGGTCCGCGCCACCACCGCCGTCGCCGGCCCTCCCAGCTGGTTCGACGCGCCGCCACCCCTCGCTGGCCCTCCCCGCCGCCCCTCCCACTAGTCCGCCGCCGCCTCCCCCGCGCGCCTCCCGACCTCTTATCCGATTCGTAGAACTGACTGCTGCTGTGTGCGGTGGATTGGTTCCTCTTGGTGTAGGATGCTTGTATTTGCTAAATGTTGGGTATGTTAAACATTTTCAGTGATTGCTTGTGTTGGTTTCTTGCATGGTCAATTATTGGTATCCTTTGCAAATGTTGTGGTTTATTGCATGGTTTACTAATGGTTCGATTAATTCTTGCGTTGATCGAGAAAGACTGCTCTGCCGCTACTACAAACAAGAGGCCTAGGGTTAGTTCTACTTCCACCACTACCAGTACTACTTCAGGATGCTCTAATTTCCCTTGTAAAACTGTTAGCTTGATCTGGAGTTTATGATTGAAAGAGTAGCATAGTAGTTCATGTTCATGAATTAATCAAGCGTAATGGGATTATGGCCTATGGGACAAGCGTAATGGGATTATGTTCTTTGCGGCCTGCAGAGTTCACATATGTGACAACACACACACACACTATGCAGAGTTTATCCCATAATTTTTTTTAACTTTGTACTTGATAAGATTCCTATAGTTCTTTTTAAACTGGTTCCTTGTGATTGATTACAAACTGGTTCTTTGTGATTGATTAAACTGGTTCTTTTTAAACTGGTTCCTGCTGTAAACTATAGATTTTTGTGATTGATTACAAACTGGTGTAGTGCTTTTGAGATTTGTGAACTGGACAATGTTTGCTGGATGTATGGTTATATATGTTCAGAGAACCAATTTGTGAATGGTGTACTGCATTGTTGCTTGGATTGTTGACTTATCTTGTGAAGTGTTGCAGGGTTAATAGGAACTGACATTAATAGGAGCTGATTGTCCAGGGTTAATAGGCGAAACCTCGCTGATTGCGCAGTCGTCGTCGAGGAGCTATGGTATGTATCAGTTTCTTCAGCTCTTGAGCATTGGAACAGTCAATCTTAGTGTTAAAAAATTCAGATTAATTTGTGATTCTTGGTGCAAATAGTTTACTAATGTTGCTGTTTTATGTGTTTGGACAGATTGATCCAAGGCATCGATATGGGCACAATTTACATATCTATTATGATGTCTGGTCCAGGAGTGAGAGTACAGAACCATTCTTTTATTTGTAAATAAACCTGAGCTTATTATACTATTATAGCTTTTCCATTTGTGTCATTTAAAGCCTGGGACTAATAATGTGCCAATTGTTTTACATAATCAACATGTTAGACATTGGGGAGGGCAAAGAAGTAAATCTTGAGAAGTGCCCTCGGAGTAAACTTCAGAGCCAGTGCATCAAGTACCTTGGACCAGTATGTTCGTCAACTCTTAACACATGAGAAAAGCATTATTAAAAAAATATTCAAATTTCAGTATGTTGAATAATCAAAACATCATCTGATCCTTTCTTGTGTCTCCCGTTCTGAATTACAGAAAGAGAGGAAGGACTATGAAGTTGTTGTGGAGAGTGGCAAACTTATGTACGAACAAACTGGAGTTCTTGTGCACACTTTGGATGATTCCAAGTGGATTTTTGTCCTCAGCACCACAAAGGCATTCTATGTTGGCCAGGTAAATAAAATTTTCTCTTCACTAGCTCGGAATTTATAGTGCCACTAATACGCAGATATACGCGATGTATGCTCCAAGATACAATTCTCTGCATTGGTTCTGAAGTTTTTTGTATCAGTTTTTACTATGTGCAGAAGAAGAAAGGATCGTTTCAGCACTCGAGCTTTCTAGTGGTGGAGCCATAACGTCTCTTTGGAAGATTAGTGGTCAAAGACGGAATTCTGAAAGTATGTTCAAATAGAGAAATTCTATTTTCAGACCACCAAAACAATTGGCCCGATTCAACAAAGGAAGGCCCAAAATAATTCAGCCCGCAAATTTAAACCATTTAAAGAGGGAGAATAGCTAGGCCATTGGAATGAATACTCAAATAGAGAGCTGCAAATAATAGCTAGCCTCTTCATCCTAGGAAATAAAGAGGGAGAAATGACTAGTGGGATGGAGTTGCTCTGATGTACCCACTTTATATGTTTCCAAGTAAATCCGAGATGGAAGTATTAAAAGCGACAGCGATCAGGTAGCAGTAGTAGTTGGGCTTGACTGCTAATTCTGTCCTCGAACACTGGCAGGCAGGCAGATGCTTAAACTGCTAGCTAGCACTAACTCTGCAGAGAAGCGGAATAATTCCGAGTTATATATATATATATATATATATATATATATATATATAGGACGCTGAAATGGGACACCTAGGTGCCCAGACACCTAGGCTCCCTGCCGTTAGATTGCTTTTAGATACGTGCTAGAGCAATGGTATGTATGGTATGTAATATATTAGGCATGCTAAATCAATCATGGAAGGAAAGTCTTAATCATGGATGGAAAGTCTTAATCACACTAGCACGCATCTAAAAGCAATCCAAAGGTAGGAGACTAGGTATCCAGGACACCTAGGTGCCCTCATTATTTATACTCTATATATATATATATATATATATATATATATATATATATATATATATATATATATATATATATATATATATATATATATATATATATATATATATATATATATATATATATATATATATATATATATATAGGATGAGTGTTTCATGCACCATGGTGCCTAGGCACCAATATCAATACCGTTGATTTGCTTGAGATTATAACGTTTGATGTGGGTATCTCCATATACCCATAAAAAGTATATTTGAGATGTCAAACTCGAAAAATTTAAATTCAACTTCAGTTTAATTAGTTTGAACTATTTTTATGGTATATACTCACTTGTAGTTGCATTGAACTCAAAAGTAGTTCAAACTAATTTGAACCGAGTTCAAAACTTACTTACCATAAATATATCAAGGGTATAAAACATTTTCATACCCAAACTCAAAAAATTATCAATCATACACGTGTATCGGATGTTGGTGCCTAGGCACCATGGTGCCTTATGTAATTTTCCTATATATATATATATATATATATATATATATATATATATATATATATATATATATATATATATATATATATATATATATATGGGTGTATCGGTGCAAAGATTTTCATAAATTTCTGGTGAATTGAATTGTTTTCTGTGGAATTCGCTTGTTGCCTTCGAGAAGAAGCATTCCGATTGTTTCCGTGGAATTCCCGTGTTGCCACTGAAGAAGTATTTCGACGACTCATGAGTCACGAAAATCACGTAAGAAGCAACGTCATACAGCCTTCAGGCAACCATGACTTCTTCTTTTCAGGTTTTAAATTTTTTTTGTTTTTATTGTAACTAATTTTTAAATAAAATATTTTTTAAGACAAGTTTCATAAATTGATTGTAATACACACTGTAGTGACTTTATTTATATTGGTTAAAATCACACACGAGTTTTTGTTTCTCCGTACTTTCTCTTATAAATAGCTCAAAAACTATAAGCCGAATCCAAAAAGAACCAGATACCTTCGGCATCTGACTTCTAGAAGTTAGAAGCCACTCAGAACACATCGGTTTCTTTGGCCTTTTTGATTTTTTGGCTTTTTTCTTTTAGTATTGCTATACAACATTCGACTGTTTTTTAGGACAAAAACAGTCAGATTGATCTGGAGCGTTAGATCTCCATCCAACGGATCCACTCATATAAGCCCCCCTCCAAAAAAAGGACCCCCTCCAAAAAAAATGATCTAGGGCGTTGAACCTCTATCTAACGGCTCAAAATGTGACTGATTTTGTCCTAAAAATCAGGCACCTGTTGTATAGACACTTCCTTTTTCTTTTATTGCTTTGTATTGTCCTAAAAGATATTACAGTGTTTTTCAATTTTTTTACTAGTCTTTTTATTTTTAATTTATAAAAGCTAATAGTTATTACAGTGCACTAATAGCCAAAAGACAGATCCAGCAGCCATAATTGAGGCTTTGAAGTTACTAGAACGGCACCTATATTTCATTCTTTCTATGAAAGTTGTACAAATCTTAAAGCACTACCCAAACGGGCTATTCAATCCACATACCCCTTGGAGTGCTCCAACATCCGTGCAACTCCTGTCGAAAGGGTCACGGTCCTTGATGAGAAAGGACGCATGCTTGCGGGGCGCCTGCAATTCTAGTGTCGGTCGTGTTAGGAAACTTGGACTCTATCCAAGAGTCCTGATCTAATTGGGCACCCCACCGTAGACTATAAATAGAGAGCCATACCCCCCTCATTATGTACGCATGAAAGAAAAGCAATAAAGAAAGACCGGAGTTCTCTCTACCTCTCTGTGTGTTCAATCTATTCTCTCGTGATTACGTGATTGATTCGTTCTTGTTCTAAACAGAAATCGCTCGGATCGTCGCGGCGACGGTTTCTCAACACGTTATCAGCACGACTTCGCTCCGGTGAACGAGGTAATCATCGAAGCCGATTGAATTTTCTAGATCGCTTTTGAATCTGTATTTTCTTTTCGCGTTCTAGATTGAATTTCTACGGTGCAAATCTGCCCTAATCTACCGCGAGCAGACTTGAAGTCGCCGGCACAATGCCGATCGGTAGATTGTGAAACGGGTAGATGTTGATTGCATTTGTAGAACGATGCAAATCCGCCCCTAATCTACCGCGCGCGATCTGAAATCGCCGGCACAATGTCGATCGGTAGATCCGTGAAAAGGGGTAGATGTTGATTGCATCATAAATTAATTTTATGCATTGTTTTTCTGTTTGGAGATTGCATGAGAAAGATTGCACGGAAATTTTGTTATGCATTTATTTTTTCATGCAAAGCATCACACAGAAAAAAAAAGATCAAGCCATTGCCGGCCTGAAGCCACCGGTCGAAGCCCGCCGCCCGCATGCGACCGGTCCCTCGCCGCCGTCGCGTGTCGCCGTCGGTTCCCCTCACCTCGGCCCGAAGCCATCTCGCCGTCGGCCGCCTTGGCCCTTGTGCGTGCAGCCCCGCATGGATGCCGCCTCGCGCCTCATTTTCCCGCGGGTCGGCCGACCCACCGCCGCCGCATGGAGCCGCCTGCGGCCGGCCCAGCCCCTCCACCGCGCCCGCATGGCACCGTCCGTCGCGCGCCGCGGCCGTCTCCGGCTAGAAGCCGAGGCCGCCGCCGCCGTTTCGCCGCACCCCAGCCGCGCGCCAGCCGCCGAACCGCCTCGGCCGCCACCTCCCGCGCGCGTTGCTCGAGCACGCATCGCCGCCGGCACGGACGAGCGGCCATGGTGCGCAGCCGCACCTCTCGCGCGCTCGCGCGCGCGCGCCTGCCCCGGCACCTCCATCGTGCCCGCCCGGCCGACCAAGGCGGCCACCGCCACGCCGAGTGCGCCGCCGACCGCGTCCCGACCACGGCCGCGCTGCATCCTCACCGCGGCCGCGATCACCGCCCCGCCGCCTCGGTGAAGCCGCCGGCTAGGCCGTCTCGCGCGCCCGCCGGCCAGTCAGCGCGAGCGCGCCCGCCTCCTCGCCTCCGCCGCGCCGCCGGCCCGGCCACCTCGACCAGCGGCTGCCGTCCGTGCCGCATTCACGCCCGCGCCGCCGCCGCGCCGGCCTCCTCCGCGCCACCACGGCGCCGGTCTCCTCGGCTAGCCGCGCGCTCGAGCCTCCTCCTCCCGCCACCGCCTCCCGAACCGCACGGGGCACCTTGACGACCAGCCGCGCCAAAAACAAATGGGGTAGGGGAAACCCTACCCCATCTATTGGTGCCAGACGCATGGGCGGTTGGGCGGGGAAAGGGGCGAGGCGAATGGGCGAGGAGGAGCTCGTGGCAGTGTGGGGAAAAGAAAAAAGGGGGCAGTGGTGGGATTATAAAAAAAGCCCTAATAATTGCATACCACCCCAAATTTTTGCGAGAAAGGTATCGTAATTCGAAAATTACGTATAAACCCTTAAATTTACGGCGGGTCCAGAATTTTGCAGAAAACCCTCTGTAATTGAGAAAATTACGCGAATTTTCTCTCGAACTGAAAATTTGCGTAAAACCCCGGAATTGCGAGAATTTCTTTGAAATTTTATATTTTAGCATAAAAGGGCCTTGGGAATCCGAATTTTGAATTATTTTTAGCATTTGAAGCTTATTTATTTCTGCCATTATTATTCTCTGTATTTTCTGTATTTATTTACTGTTTTGGTTAATTGTAATTGCTGAAAATTGCTTTTAATCACCAAATTAGCAAGAAATTATAGAGAATGCATAAGAAAATTCAAACATTGCGAGAACCGTTTGTACCATTTATTTACTGCAGTGAATTATTCCGTGCATGTCTACCAAAGATGAACTTATAAACATTTAGATGACTAGCATAATGAACCGAAGTTCGAGGAGCCGCCCATGGCTAAAACTATCGGCGTAGGCATCCGATGTCGAGATTGTGCTTGGAGCCGGAAGCTCGCGTGACTATTGGGATTAGTGGACTGAATGACGCCAACCCATGCCTAAAGAGAATGATCGGGCACTTCATTTTCTCGGCACCATACGCCTCACTCTCAAGAATGAGTACATGGCGAGAAGAGCGCTAGCACTCTAGACCGCACTCAAGAAGCGAGTTTGAGAGGCTAAAGTACATCATTCTTCCTCGAGAAGAGTAGGAGTGGATCGGACTAAGGTTTGCCGACTTTAAGGCGGTCGGGAAAACAATTCTGCGTTGCACAGGATTTGTACCCGAAAACAGAAAATTAAGAAAATCTTTCCACCCCAATGCAGTAAATCCGCACGCAACTATCGTCAAGATGGCTATGAGAAATACGCCGAATTGATTGATATGATGCAAGTTGCGGAGGCTCAGGACGAAGTTCTCCGTAAGAACTAAGTCACTCAGCTATCTGGGAGCTCCACTGGCCATGAAGCCAACGCTGGAAGCCACAAGGTGCGAAAGCACTTGATGAAGAAGGGGGAGGAAGGGTAAGACCGCAACCCAGTAAGGCAAATCAGATGCTCCACGTGAGAATAAGGCTAGCAAGCCAAAATGGGATGGCAAAGGGCACATGAAGCCCACTCTGCATCGGTTGAGGGGGAGCATTCTGAGCAGTTGCCTGCGTTGATGGTGTTTGAGACCATTATGACAGCAGCACCCCTCTCGACCTAGAAGCAGCCACCGTCATGATTTCTCTTGAAGAGAATGTCACCCCGAGAAAAAGTAGAAGAAGTCTGGTGCACTGAATGCATTTCGACTTTAATTGTCAGAATTTGCATGGATGGTACTTAAGAATTGTTGTTTTCTCGTGATGGTTGGATGATTTTTGGAATAATTCATTCATTTATTCAGTTTATGATGGCATGATATGTTCTGATATTGGTGTATTTATTTATGTGTTGATTGCCTTCTCATACATGTTAATAAATACCCTATATTAGAACACGTGTAGCGCCCTATGAAGGAAGTGTGCTTTGCTAGCAGCGGCACAACGCATATCATCTTAAGAGAGATTGAGTATTTTTAGTCGATTCGTAAGAGCACTAGCAGCCTTACGACAATCGCGAGAAGCGATGCATGTATAATTGGTTCAGGAAGAGCCACAATGGGCACAACTTTAGTCATTGAAGAAGACTTATTGTACCCAGAATCGGCTAGAACTCTCCTAAGTTTTAAGAATATTTGCGCCAACGGTTTCCACATTGAGACTAAAGAAGAGTACGGTAAGGAATACCTACTCATTACGAAGCGCGAAGAGAATGGCAAAATAATATTAGAAAACTTCCTTCACTAGAAACTGGACTATATTATACCAACATTAAGGCGCCTGCAGCGTACACTGTCCTGAAGACGGTATTTAGAAGCTCTGAACTCTTCTGTCTCTGGCATGACAGATTAGGCCACCTAGGTCTTAGGATGATGAGAAACATAATAAATAACTCGCATGGGCATAATATTAATGAAGAATTTCCCAATCATGAAGATTTTGTGTGCCCTGCATGTGCCACCGGGAAAATAATAACTAGTCCCTCCACTCTGAAAGTGAAGGATGAAGTCCTGCATTCTGGAGCATCCAGGAGACATTTGCGGTCCCCATTCAGCCCATCTCAGGGCCATTCAAGTATTTCATGGTGCTCATTGACGCTTCTTCGAAGTGGTCATATGTGGGTTTGTTGTCCACGGAAAACCACGCCTTTGCAAAATTGATCTCGCAGATCATTCGCATCAGAAATGTGTTTCTTGATCATCACATCAAGTCCATCAGAATGGACAACGCCGGCGAATTTACTTCAAAGGCATTTGATGATTATTGCATGGCGATGGAAATTGCAGTTGAGCACTCGGTACCGCATGTCCATACCCAGAATGGTTTGGCAGAGGTTTTAATTAAGAAATTAAATTTATTGCCCAACCCCTCTTGCATAATTGTAATTTGCTAGCTACATGTAGGGGACCCGCAGTCCTACATGCAGCAAATCTCATCAATCTTAGACCTTCGATCTAAAACATCCATTCACCTATGCAACTAGCGCAAAGGCCACCACCGAAAATTTCCCAACATTAGGGGGAGGAAATCAACCCTTTGATGAAGAATGTCGGGAAATTACGTGGCAAGCCCGGGAATCCATGCAGATGACCCGCGCACTAGAGAAGTCCGAAGACATTAGTAAAGCAAATAGAGAAGTCTAAAAGACAATAGAAGTCCGAAGACAAGAGAAGTCAGAAGACAATAGATTTGCAAGCATTAGCAAATCAACCGCTGATCACTTTAGTGATTTGAAGAGCGTGACTAAGTCGCATGTGCTGAACGCATCGCACCGGAGAGGGTTGAAATACCAAAGAAAATTGAAGGTATCCTAATCTCGTCCGAGGCCTCGGAAAAATAAAAAGAGGACGAGAACTCCGGTTCCTCGAATCCTTAGTAACCGGGGGCGCTTTGGCGAAAAAGGATAAGCGGGATTTATCACACCGATCATTGAAGTCCCCGAATGAGAAGGGGAGCCGTTGAGACTGGCACAAGTATGACACCTTCCAAAAGGGCATACCGGATCTGAATATCCCCATCGGCATGGATGTGTGCGCACACATCGAGCCGAAAAGCTAAAGGACTTGCCACCGCAATTGAAAGAAGCGATCGCAAGGTGAAGCTCCAGCAGAAGAAACTCATGAAGAAATAGCTATAAATTATGTGCACACGGGAGAGTCCCTGAATAGGACCACAGCTAATATCGATATCTACTTCGCAAAGAAAATTGCCACCATCATCGATCTTGATCCCGAGCCTGCATCGCTCGCTGAATGTAAGAAAAGATCAGATTGGGAAGATTGGAAGAAGGCATTAGCAACTGAATTGCTATCTCTGAATAAAAGAGAGGTGTTTGGGCCCGTATGCCGCACGCCTCCCCATGTGCACCCCGTAGGGCACAAGTGGGTATTTGTTCGAAAGAGAAATGAAAGAAATGAAGTAGTGAGATACAAGGCAAGGCTAGTAGCCCAAGGTTTCACTCAACATCCTGAAGTTGATGATGAAGAAACCTACTCCCCAGTCATGAGTGCAATTACCTTTAGATACTTGATCTCAATGGCAGTGAACTTGAATTTGGAGGTGAAATTGATGGATGTTGTGACTGCATACCTTTATGGTAACTTGGATTCGGAGATTTATATGAGAGTCCCTGAAGGAATCCCTCTCCCGAACCAGGACAGAGCAAATAGAAATATGTACAGTGTGAAACTTAGAAAGTCACTGTATAGACTGAAACAATCTGGAAGAATGTGGTATAATCGCTTGAGCGACTTTCTCTGCAAGAAAGGCTACACGAACAATGAAGACTGTCCTTGTGTATTTATACGGCGATCCTGAATGGATTCTCAGATAATCTCTGTGTATGTAGATGATCTGAATATCATCGGGACAGCTAAAGACATAAAAGAAGCAAGCTCCTACTTGGAGTCAGAATTTGAAATGAAAGATTTGGGCAAGACTAAGTTTTGCTTAGGCCTGCAGCTTGAGCATGTCCTTGAAGGAGTCTTGGTACATCAGTTGACCTACACCCAGAAGGTGCTTGAAAGGTTTGACTTCGAGAAGGCATTTCCTCTAAAGTACCGATGATTGGTAGGTCTTTACAGAAGAAAAGATCCTTTCCGACCAAGGGAAGAGGGGGAGGAAGTCCTGGGACCGGAATTCCCATACTTGAGTGCAGTGGGAGCACTCATGTATTTAGCAAACTGCACTAGACCGGATTAGCAAGGTACAGTGCAGAGCCCACCAAAAGGCATTGGCAGGGCATAAAGGACATCATCCGATACCTCCAAGGAAGCAAGGACCTTAGATTGTCTTACAGAAAGAATCAAGATCTGAACTTGATTGACTATGCAGATGCTGGGTACCTGTCTGACCCGCATACCGCTAAGTCGCAAACAGGCTATGTATTTCCATGTGGTGGAACTGCAATTTCCTAGAAATCGTCTAAGCAAAGCCTTGTAGCTACTTCGACGAACCACTCAGAAATTATAGCACTGTATGAAGTCGCATGAGAGTGCGCTTGGTTCCGCTGAGCGGATCACCACATCCAGTAGTCATGTGGAATGAACATTGTGCAAACCCCCACAATTATCCAAGAAGATAATACAGCTTGCGTTGCACAAATGCAGACGGGCTATGTAAGCATATCAACCCCAAGTTCCTCTATGCTCATGAATTGCAAAGATGGACAAAATTGAAGTACTGCACACTAAGTCATGAAGACTTATTCACTAAGTCACTCCCCGCATCTAGCTTTGAAAGGTGCGTGTGAGAGATTAGAATGATGAGACTTAGAGAAGTGCAGATCGGGGAGAATTCTCTCAAGCCCGTTATTAAATCTTGATCATGAAGATTAAGTACCCAAAGGAATAAAGTCCTGAAGATCAAATGAAATTGGGTGAATTGTACTCTTTTTCCCTTGACGAGTTTTCCATGAAGTTTCTCGACCAAGGTTTTTAATGAGGCAATTCGTGCATCGCAGCACCACATGTATCATGTACTCTTTCTCCAAATTTTTCCCACTGGGTTTTTATGGAGTTTTGACGAGGCATGAGCATGTTGGGTGAGTGCCCAAGGGGGAGTGTTAGGAAACCTGGACTCTATCCAGAGTCCTGATCTAATTGGGCACAATCGTGATCGGGTAGGAGGCGCTACGACCGGTGGGGCTCTCTCGTGTCTGCAGTACGACGAAGTCACCACACGGTTTCCTCTCCGTACGTACCTACCTTCCTTCGAGGAAAATTTAACTTTTTACCACCCTTAAAAATACCACCTATTCAAATGCTATCCTCTTCGTTGCAATCAACAATTTACCACTCTTAAGATGTGGTTGACTAATTTTTTGCCACTTTCGACCCCACGAGACGTCAAATCATGCCATGTCAGCGCCTCCCCGCCACGCTAGCCCGCGCTGCGCTTACGCCTCGCCGCCTCCCGCGCCTCCCGCTCGCCGCGCCACGCGCTGCGCCTCGCCTCTGCCGGCGCGCCGCGCGCGCCTCCACTGCTTGCCGTGCCGCACCTCGCCTCGCCTCCGTCGACGCGCCGCGCGCGCCGCGCGCGCGCGGAGGCGAGGCGGCAGCGCGGCGCGCGGAGTCGCGGGCGGCGGCGCGGCGAGGCGAGGCGCGGCGCGGCGAGGAGGGAGTGCGGCGCCGTGCGCCGACGGAGTAGGAGCGCGCGCGGCGTGTGGCGGGAGACGCTGACATGGCATGATTTGCGTCTCGTGGGCTCGAAAGTGGCAAAAAATTAGTAAACCACATCTTAAGAGTGGCAAATTGTTGATTGCAACGAAGAAGATGTCATTTGAATAGGTGACATTCTTAAGGGTGGCAAAAAGTTAAATTTCCCTTCTTTCGAAGGCATCCTAGCTAAACCTTGCATTGTTTAGCTTGATCGTACGTCCCAACAAATAGACTCGAATAAACAAAGCAAGACCAGGTTTCTGGGCCTGTTCTTTTTTGCTGCGGCTTTTGGCTACGACTTGTGACTTTTAGGCTGTTTGTACGAGATATTACAGAGTAACAGAAACTCATGTGCAGTTTTTGCGGATATAAATGAAGTCAGTAAAGTATGTACTACAATTAACTAGTAGACTTTATCTTAAAAAATACTTCATTTAAAAGTTAGTTGTTGTAGAAAAGTCGAAAAGCAGCTTTTAGAAGCTGGAAAGAACAGGGCCAGATACCCATTGCTAATAGATTTCTTTTCCCTTGCCAATTGCCACGCCGATTTGCCGGCCGATGCCCTTCGAGTTGTTTTGAGTCCCAAACTAGTCATGCCAATTACCAGATGTATGGCGATTATCTTTGGACTTAAACGTGATTTGAATCATATGATCGTGTCGCGTCTGACATCTAATAAACTACGGCAATGCCAGCCTCGATCACCGAAACAGAATTGGTTTAGTTCTGCAAGCTTTCTTTCACTCGCCACAGCACTGATTTACCAAACTTACAAATCATGCCAGTGCAGACCTGCGTCATACTCTGTATTATTCAGAAACAATGCTGCCTTGGCTCACCAAGACCTCACATGGAAGGCTCGAATTGTCGAGACTTGTGCAAATACACAAAACGAGTACATCAATTGGTAAGTACTTGTATGAGCATATCTTCGCATTCGATCTGCACATAGCTTGGGTCAACAGTATTACTTATTAAGCAAGATTATACTTATGTTCAGCAATATTTAACCTCTTGGTCTAAGATTGCTACCCTCATTGCTGACGCAGTTAAGCTACCCACTACAAAATAAACAGAACAGGAAACGTACTCCCAATTTACAAATAAAAAAACCAAAAAAAAACCCTTCGCCTTTGAGACAATATCAACCAGCCTCATGCCTAAGGGTGAAAAATGGATACAAATTATCCATATTATTCGGGTACTGTATGCAATGGGATGTGAATATGATATAGATTTTCCTATCCTATTAACAACTTCTATCCTATTTATATTTGAATTCGCATAAAAAATATAGATGCGAATATGGTATAGAGTTTTACCATCCGAAATATCATTTTATTTCGACGAATCAATATGCATATTTTATTACAATACAACTAATTAGTTGAACAAGTTTTTTAATTGAGTGTGAATTCATATTTCTTTAGATGAAGTAAATGAATTAGAATGATTAAGCGTGATTGTATGAGGATAAAATATCATTAATGTATTTATACTATATAAGTTATGAGAATATCTGGATCTAACTGAATTGAGTAGATATTCTATTCGAATTCGTATCCGAAATTTATCCGGCCCGTATTCATATTCAATGTTTGTTCGATTTGTATTCGAATTCGAGAAAAAATATGGTTGCGAACATAGTTTGAGTACTATTCAATCCATATTTGATCTGTTTTCATCTTTACTCATGCCCTCAAGCACCATCTCCGATTTTATTTGATGTAAGCAAATTATAGCTTATTATAAATTGGATTATATGAACAAATTATCATTTCATTGTTCATAACCTTTTGGAATCCCTTTAGTTACCTGGCAGTCATGATTTACATTTCACCAATATTTATTATTAATCTAGAGAAATCACAACTTTTCATTCTTTTTCCTTATTTATATCCCATCATCATAGCCTAAGGACTCTCAAAGCTTTTGAACCGCAGATTTACCAACTCAACATCATGTAAACTGTACATGATAATGTGTTTCAGCAGTTTTTCCCCCCGATGCGGGGTGCCACAACTTCTTTTTTGACATACGAGGTGAAGTTGATACGGTGCCTCCAGATTCATATTCTACACTATTGCAGAGGCATCGGCTTAGGCGGTCGACGGCGTCGACACGTGTAAGGAGATCGCTGGATCGCCGTTAGCATTTGATTGGGGGGGGGGGGCAATTGCAGGCGACAATGTGCCAAGATGAAAATATCAGGTTCGGTTCTTGTCGGATCGAACAACGGCGAGCGCCATTCCCTTCTTGGAGGCATTGCCTTAGACCACCTGATCCAACCCCTCCTCATCTTTCCGCATATATGTAGTCCTTTGGTAGTGGTAGCCTGCTCACCGTTGAGGAATGTTTAGCCACGGTCGTTTGTCTTGTCAAGTTCTCAGAGTCGTGACCCTTGTACCCGGTCTTCCCTTGGCATGTAATTCGGCCTTTAGGTCGCCGCTGTACTGTTTTTTCTTTTTAATAAATAAAACACAATTGTCATGCGTTTTCGAGAAAAAAAACACTATTGCTTTATAAATGAAGCAGCTCATATTCAACGCGAATCCTCCTCGAGTTCCAAGTGCGGCTAAACCTACTCTTTCACACTATTGCTTTATAAATGAAGCAGCTCATATTCATCACGAATCCTCCTCAATTTCCAAGTGCGCCTAAACCTAATCTTTCACAGGGAAATTAGTGATATTTACCAAATCTAGAATCATGAGTAGCGACAGCAGAGGCAATTGGAGCTCATGCAATGTATACAGATTTACACGTATCGCTGCCTCTGTTAATGTTAATTGTACGCAATTTTGCATGCTCAGGTGATGGTGTTTCCACAGCAGCGGTGAGAGTCCACTGTGGTTCCTGGCCAGAAACCTCAGGGGACCTTGGCCAGATTTGGATACCTCTCAGAATACAAACAACGGTTAGCTGCTTCTTGTAAGCTCCAAGTTCAGGCACCATGTGTCATCAGTGGCTGATATTGTTTGTAATCTATCCCATTCAACCTAACACAGCATAAGATCTGCTCAGGCAATTCTTCAGCTTTATTTCCCTGCATAGTAAGAAGCAAGCACAATAATTTATCTGTCTTGAATAGCAAAGGAAAACAAGAAGTGGTCACTGTTATATTTGGCATACCTGAATGGTAAGCCCAACATCTAGCGTGCATATTTTTAGCCTGTCCAAAAATGTTTCAAAACCTTTCCTTGAGATGTAGCTAAATCTATGCATATCAATGTCAATCTCAAAGTAGTTGTCACCCTGCACAGAAACATAATATGTTTGAACATTCCTTTGGTGGATGTAATCTAAGTTAAAAGTGTAGGATCAAAACATGGTATTTTTTAGAACATCGCATTTGTTTCACAGATAGTGCCACACCAGCCTAAAGATGTGGATGCATACTACAGTACTACAATAATTTCTAAAGAGAAAGCACAACTAACCAGGTAAAACTCATGCTGAGGTCTAGAAAGCACAGGCTTCTCGTTGTATGCATGCATTAGCTTCCTCTCGGCTGCACTTAAAGGAAGGTCGTCCAGATTAGCCACTCGTCCGAGTATCTTTAGCCGTTCTCGAAATGGTATAGCTGTTTCCATTGGAAACGCCTTTATCTTTTCGACATCATCATCAACCAACCTCTGTTTCGGAAGTCAAGGAAAAAAATTACCTTGTTGTTACAATAATTAGTAGAGGAAAAGAACTGAATGAATGTCCATTGAAAGTGCCAATAGTGACAATTGACAGATCAGCAACCACAATCATGTAGAAAAATAGTGTTGATTGATGAATATATTTTTTAAAATATTATTAATAAAAAGATTAATACAATTCCTAAATATACTTCATTTTCCTGAAACGACATTTTGACCCTAGTATCCTGAACTGTACGTCAGTAATGCATGAAAATGTTCAGTATGCACCTTTCTACCTTGGTCAACTATAAAGTTCAATATGCCTAAGAAGTTGACCCTAGGACCCTGAACTTACAAGAAAGGGGCTTTGGGCTACAAGCCACCGTAAAGTTTGTGGCTCTTGGACCCTGAAAATGCCTTTCTGTTGTCACTGAGCCAGTATTCTCAGGTTTAAATGTACAGCAAAATATTCAGACCTACCTACAAAACCTACTAAATTACATTGAGCCTTGCAATATGGTATTGTCTGCTGTAGTTTTATGTTGCCTGAATGAATTCAATATGTATATACCGATTGCACATTTAATTTCTTTTTTATCCATTTCATATAGCGAGAGAAGCTGGTCACAGTAAAATTGTTTGGAAATTGGAACTTTCACCGCATACAGAAAATGGAAAGGAAATGCTCATTCTCAACATAGTGATATATTCTCCCAACAAGGTATATCTATAGCATCAGCACTACCATTATCGTTACATATCAAAAAAATATGAAAACCAGACAACACAAAAAATATTAAGTGAAAGAGAAATGAGAGCCACCAAATCTTACTCTAATATTCTCTATGAACAAGGGTGCAAGTTCTTTTGAGTAACCTTCAGAAAGCCTAAAATACAAAACAAAGCTCATCCCTTCCCCATCGGTTTCATTCTGAAATAATGAAGCAGGATATAATGGAACCTGAGAAAAACACATAAATATTGTCAAACCATTGAATAAAGAGTAACAAGAGCATAGAATGTTTGCATGTGAAAAAAAACTGTGGTTAAGTTGAAAATCAAATCCATCTTATCTTAATTAAAACAATATTGAAAATTTCCGGAACTGGCATCCTGCTGCAAGGTCATTCAGGCAAATTATTCTCCCTACATACACAGTTGATCAATGGTTCCACCCTAATCCTTCATAGTAGTGTTCTACTGTTCTTATCTAGTATTTGTAGTGAACACATAGGTGTTAGCTAGTACACATCTAGGTCTGAATAAGCAATTGATTATGAATAACTCTAGGACATTTTTTTCACAAATTATAATGATAGAGATACAGAATATATAGCATGTTGCAGTTAGTCAAAATACCATAACTTCTATCATTTGGAACAATACTATTTGATTATGTAAAATTGCACAGCTTATAGCAGCACGATGACTGCTAAAATCGCACAGACATCTCAAAGCATGTTGACAGACAGTTACATCTTCACAATCTTCTAACTAAGCAAACGAGAGTTTTCACGTGTAATGATTATACAAATTGAGCATCAATGAGCTAGAAAAGAATGATATAAAAACTTTCACCCTGAATCAGTGTATCAACAATGCTTTTTTATATAAAAAAAAGGCTAAAAGGATAAATTTTGATAAATGCATACGTATTTGGAACAATTATGACTCACCTGTACATTGACCACCAAAAGAGGTGGGAGTTTGCTGGAGATTTGGGTATCAGGAAGTTGAACAAATCGAGATATATGATTGAGTTTTTGTGGCGACAAGTATACATCAACTCCAAGTGGATAGTATGCCGCATAATTTGGAGCGAGCTCTTTCTTCTTATCCCTGAAAAAGTGCATTTGAAACTAAGAACACTTGCTTTCCAAAAGCATCCAGCATATTCAAAGAAATGTGCATGATGGAAATGTGCATGATGCTAGTATGTTTGAAACAAATACAAAGAACGATCTTTACCTAAAATAGTTTGATCCACGGACTCGGAATGTACCAGGATCAATATGAGACCAGCTATTCAGCATTTTCTTTTCCATCAAACATAATTGCACTTGAGAACCTGCTATAGGCCTTTCAAGGAAATCCTTTGTAGACACTGAACAAAAAAGTACAGATGCTGCTTTAATAGTTTTTCATATGCCAGATATTCAGGTTTGCCATATTTCGTGTATAAAGCAAAAAAAAAAAACTTCCAACAATCGAGGTGCACTAACATGTGAATGTTACCAGTTGAAATAACAATTTGATGTCTAGATCCATCATGTTTCTTAAATTCACCTCATGTTGCTAAAAAAATTACTGTGCATACAACGAACTGACACTAGCAGCATTGCATATGAAGATACTAGTAAACAAGGATAAGCAAGTAAACATCGCATCAGATGGACAAAGGACGCAAAATAAGCATCAAAGGTAAAGTGACACAAAATGATTTGCGCTCAAAAAGCAACAGCTGAAACCAATACTACAATCAAAGTCAAGTTGAATTTATTTGACGCAAATAATAACAAACGTTCATCCTCATAGAAAGCGATCTTTAACTACAAAAAAAATACTCCTATTCTCCTCAAATGAAAGATGATCAATTTGAAAAATGAAATTTGTACTGTACACACATTGAAATAAGTGTCACTAGTTGGAGGCTTCACTTCCTGTACTAGTTTTTGTGCTTTTCTCTTTTATCTTTCTTAATAATTTGTCCTATTTATGCCCATAAATTCACTAAAAAAAATTATGAAAGAGACAGCGCAAGTACATAAACATGACTCCTCTCACCTGGCAATAAATATGGGGAAGGTTGATCGCAAAATATTTTAATTTATCGAACACAGTAATATGGAAGATTGGCGCACGTAAGAACAAAGCAGGTATAAACTGTAATTCTGAATTTGATAAAAGCAACGATAACCCAACGGTCAATGAAGATCTTACGAAGTGTCGAAGATGGATGAGCTTCCCCAGACTTCCTCTTGAATGAGAGCTTCAACGAAGGCATCTTCATGGAATGAGTCGGGCTTGTGGAAAGAGCCCTCTTCTTCTCGTTTACGCCAACAGCAGAGGCGATACAAGGTAAACAGTTATTTGGCAGGAGACCACAATCATCCAGTATCCTTCCTCCACCATGCGCACTATCCTCGGCAGAAACACTGGCCACATCCTCGTGGCTCACAGAGGACCTCACACCATTATCCAAATTCCCCTTTGACTGCTCACTGGACCTTGGCTTTCTATGGTGGTGCTCGCCTGAATGCGCAGCTCCATTGAAGCTCCCACCGTTGGCATCTCTCATACTCAAAGCCGCTTCGTTCTCAAAGCCATTCAATGAAAAAGCATCTGCAGAGTACACAAGAGCCCAAAAGTTTAACGGACTTGAAATCAACCCATGGGAGGGGACCTAGCCTACTGCAATGCGACATCACATGTTACCATCTTGCACGCTGTGGAAATCGTCCTCGCCATCGGACTCGCTAATCGCGAGCGAGTCGTACCACGCCTCCTCAATGCTCCCAGACGCTGCAGCAATGAAGTTCCCGAATTTACGTCAGGTCAATTTGGACTAGCGAGCAGTACAATGCCACGAACCCTCATTCATTGGCGCAACAAAATGGCACGTACTACCCAAGATACTAATTGCAGCGCCCACTGATCCCACTCTATAGAACAAGGTAAACTTCGATACAGCAATTAAAAAAAAATCATCAGCTGTTGCTAGATGCGCACGATCCCAAGGTGCAGTAATTTAATCGCCACGAACACACAATCTCGCACCACCCATGGTCCCCCAGGATCAAATCCATTCCCCCCCAAACAAGCACAGGCAAAAGGAATAGGGAGAAAGCAGCCCACCCACCTTGGAACGCGGGGTTGCTGTAGGTCCGGTGATCGCCGGCGGCCGCCGCCGACGGCGAGGCGGGCACCTCGGCCTCCTGGATGGTCTCCATCGACGCGGCGCGCGAGGGCGCCTTCCTCCGCCCCTTCCCCCGCCGTCGCCGTTGCCGGGAGCCGCCGGCCCGGCCGACTTCGCCGGAGCGCGGCGTGTGGGGCTTGCCCACGCACGCGCTGGGCCGCGACACGCACGTGCCCATGCGGCCTCCCGGCCCCCGCGACCGCGAGGTGGGTCTCCTCGTCCGGGCTGGCGGGCGAGATCGGCGGCGGCGTGAAGGAGGCGGTAGGCGGAGGCGGAGGCGGCGGCGTGAAGGAGGTGGGAGACGGAGGCGGCGGCGATGGGACGGAGCGCAAACTTTGTGGTGGAGGAGGTGGAGGCTGCGGTGCGGCGCCTGCGTGTGCGTGCGCTTCCTTGCCTTCCCACACGAGTGGGGGTGGTAGGCGAGGCGCCGCTCCTAGACGCGGTCTTTGGTGAGCGTTCGTTTTTGTTCGTGCCGCTGTGGTTGGGTGGGGCCCGCGCTTTCTGGTGGGAGCCTGTGACCTGACCTGCGTCGGTGAGAGTTGATTTTTCAGGTAGCATGTGCGTCATCTACCTTGTAACTTCATCGACATATCAGTCATGTTCTTGTTTTTTTTTTTCAAAATTTAAAATAAATAAGACAGTTTTTTAGTGAATTACTTAAACATCTTTCTAAGTTTAAACCGTATGTGTCATTTATATTTATGTATCTATCGTTCGCTACATTTTGAAAAAGGTAACCTAAAAAACATAAGTGCTTGTTGTACTAGCGGTTCTCTTTTCTTTTTTTCAAGGGTACCTGAGGTTAGCAGCAGTATTACTTAGTTGAGGCTTTAATTATTTAGGTCTTTGTTAGAACACAGGAATTATTACGGTTAGTGTAGAAACTAAAGTATTATTTTTAATTTATGCGTCCAAGTTGGGCCTTAGTTTCGCAAGCCAACAAATACCCTTTCCTACCACCTTCTTCTGGGGAAACTTTTCGACGTGATTTTTCCTAAAAGAAGCTGAAAGACACCTAAACACCAAACCTAGCATAACTTTTTCACAGGGGTTTCAATCGAAGGTGCTCTAGGTTTGTTGGGCATCCTTAAAATAAGTCGCTCTCTTTTGGTGTAGCCCTTCTACGGCATAGTTTGCTATTCTTACGATATGTGTGTGTTTGATGTGCGCTATACAAGATCCGATCACAGAAGACAAAATTTGTATATGAATTGGTTTACCAAACAAAAAGTATACGCGCTCAATGAGATCTGTTTATCCGAGATACTAGGGCCGTAACATGTGTTGCAAACCATGATTAGGGGAAAATTATAATTATTTTGCAAGACCTAGAAAACGAAAGCAACGTGTATGTAATTTCATGTGTTTGAGTGTTTGACCATTGGCCATGTTCAATGGACTTAGGCCATGTTCACTTTGGCTTCTATAAACTGTTTGTCTATAATAAATAAATTTTCTATAATATCTAATTTTTAAACAAAACGTCTTTTCAAAATAGAATTTACTAGTTGTAGTATACACTGTAGTGACGTTATTTATATCGCCAAAATCGCACATAAATGTCTCTCCATAAGATATTACTATTTATACGCAAGTCATCAGCAAAAACCAATATAAAAAATATCATTGTAGCAATTGTTACTTTTTTTTGGAATTCAATTAAAAAATTAAAAAAGAACTATTATATCTCTACGAATAAAAAAATATGTTAAAAAGTCGATCCATTCTAAACTCAAAAAGTCAGAAGACATGCTGTCTAGGACGGAACCGGATGGAAAGTTCCATCTCACGGACAAGCTCACGAACAGTCGGAACTGCACGTGCATCTTGGGGTCTCGCGGTCCTATCATCCTACCGTGCATTGATGCCGCCAAATAGTTGGTAAAGCCACACTAGGCCTAAAATATTTATTTTCCTTTTCAAAATTCTAAATATTTTTGGATAAATTTTGTCTTTATTTTACTTTTTTGGTTCACGTGCCATGCAGACACTCGCGGCCAAACAACCTATTAAGCGAAGCAAAAGAATAGGATTATCCAGATATTTTAACTGAAATCTTGTTTGAAACACGAAATTTTTACAATGATTCTGGGGAAAGCAAGTCCACGTTCTAGAACGATCCTAAACATTTAGTCTTGTCGCATTTTTAATCTCAACGGAATTATTAAAAACAAGAGTGCGATATTTAGTGATGGAAAATGGATAGGTAGCAGCTGCGAAAGTAACGGGGCAACGTTTAAATGCTACGAAGTGATCGATGCGTCGCACTAATTAATGGCATGCTTAGTTCATATACTAAGATTGTCAAGGTTTGTCATAAATTTTTTGTTAAACTCGTCTAAGATTAGATCATCAAAGTTAAAAACCACACTTGCTAGCAATTAAGATTTTTGCCATACTTTTTTAATCATTGATGTATGGGTAGAGATGGCAACAGGTAAATACCCATCGGGTATTGCCATTCCATACCCATACCCGCTAGGTGTAAATTTATTCGTCGGGTTACCCGTATCCGCACGCGGGTAGAAAAATTTACCCATACCCGTACCCGCGCGGGTATTACTACCTGATGGGTAACCCGTACCCGCAAGTATACCCGGTTCAACACATAAGAATATCATCAATTTAGACATTCATTAATCATACATGCCAAGCACAGAAGCGTCTAATGATCAAAATTAGTACATCACATAAACATACTTGACATGACCATATCAACATATGACAAACAAATAAACAATCAACAACAAGTAGATAATAAAATTAACATTTGAGTGGGATGTCTAGTTGTCTAATGCGGGTATTCATTACTCATGGGTAGGCGGTATGGGTAGTATATACCCACACCCGCACCCGCCTACCCGGCGGGTAGAGGATTTTGCCCAATAACGTACCCATGGGTACATAAAATTTTCCATACCCGTCTCTTTATCGGGTAGTCAGCAGAAAAAAAATCTTATCATAAGTATAACTACAAACTAAAGGAATGTCTAACTTAGTCAAACTTAACTAATTTGGACTGTAACAAAATATGGCAAAATTTGACTAAGGCACGTTTGACCGAGACTTCGGTTTCAGTTTTTTAGGCTCCAAAGCCGTTTTCTCGACCAAACACGTATGCTTTGAAGCCGGGCTACATAAGCCAGGAGAAACCAAGCCTAAAATAAATTACGAATTTAAAGCTAGAATCTCCTAGCTTCTGTTAAAGACTTGGCTTCTCTTTTTTCAGCTTCGAAGCCTAACTTTTGGTGGTGATCAGTTGGGCTTTTTTTTGGTGGCTTATGGCTGAAAGCATCAGTGTTGGTGAAAAAAACATCAGAATGTGATGAGCTTATTTAGCATAATTAAATTTTAAAAAAAAATCAAAAAATATAAAAAAATATGTTAGCCTATTACGTATAATACAAATAAATACGGGAAAAAAGAACCGGCAAAAAAGCCAAAAAATTTAGAAAAAGACGAAATTTGTGAATAATGAAAAATAAGCCAGAAGCTTAAGCCGAATTGATCAAGGCCTGAGAGAAGCTAAAAAAATCTTAACTTCAAATTTATAGTTTATTTTAGACTCAGTTTTAAACTTGTAGTTTATTTTTGAACTCTAAAACCCGCATATTTGACTAGAAAACCTGTTTGGAAGCTCAAAACCGAAGCCGAATCCTGGCCGCCTAAATGTTGCCTCGGTTTCAAGGATGCTCCTTTTCGTACACTTTTCGGTGCATGTGGACGAGGTCCACGGCGCCGTCGCCAGACGTGAGCCCTGTGCGCGGAAGAGTCCGGTGGCACTCCCACGGACGTCACCATTTCGCATGGGGAATATTAAAAAATAAATAATTTTCCTTACGCCTCGAATTATTAAATAATTTATCTTTGTTTGTTTTCTTTTTTTTTCCAGAGTTCCAGACCTGATGCGGTTGCTATTTCCGAGCAGCCTATTTTTTTGTAAAAAAAAAATACTGAGCAGCCTATTTTGAACTGCTCTTGTCAAAATAGTTGCCCGGCAGATGAAACCAATCAAGACTTTTCACATCATGTTGTCAGTTCACATGGCCATCCAAACGGGTACGACCAATTCTGAACTGCTCTTGTCAAAATAATAAGCATCATTTTCCTGTGGATTTAAACAGCTGTGACTAGATAAAGTTATCTTATAGGTCCATTACTTAACATGATAAGAATGCTACGACATCATCTATGGTTTACATGGAAGCTAATGAACTTGTTGGATCTATTATACCCAAAAAATAATTCCACATTTTAATAGCGACTACGCGATTTGACTCTTGCTTTGTTTTGTTTCGACAGTGCGTCAAAACGTCAAACCTTGCCTCGTCTATCCTCATGTCCTCTCGGCCGCTGTTATAGTCAGTCTTACCTATTCAACTTCTTTGTAGTACTAAAAACGGTAGACTTAGATTAAAAGATAATAAATTAAGGCCCTGTTTGGATGGACTAAGACTAGTGATTAGATAGGACTAGTGATTAGCTGACTAGTGATTAGCCCAATCCTATTTGGATCCACTAGCTAATAAGTAGTACTATCTCGATACAAAGAATGTTATACCCCTGACTTGTTGTCTGTTTCTGACGCTGGTGGTTCCCGTGCTGGTGTTTCTAGTATCCAGAGCTTGCATAGGTTTCTTTCTGGCCCAGTTTCACTCATCGAGCGGAGCATAGATTGGTTAGCTTGTAATATGACGAGCATCGAACAGACAATGTTACTCTATATTGAGTTCAACGGAGATAGGTATTTATTGAGTTTTCTTATGCAGTGCTTGCTTGAAATGATCAGTTCGTGTAAAAAATTGTTTCGTCCTCCATGGTACATGCACAGTGGCAAATTCTGGTCGTTCCAGTTTATAGATATAGACTAGATATTATGTATGTTTTTTTCAGTTATGGCTTATGACTGGCAAATGAAATTGTTCATACAAATTAAATTGTTCAAACACACGGAGGTAGCTACTGTTCTCTTCTAGCTATCAAAACATTAGCAATATTGTCACGGAAATCGTTCATACTTTGGTCCTCATCTCCCAAATGAGTGTTCGCTTGCCTCTGTTGAGGTGATGATAACTCCGGAAATGGCACGTAGTTTTCATCAAGATCACACATGTTGAAGTCTGGATCTACTATTTTGCTCTCTCGAATAAAGTTGTGAAGAGCCATACAAGCAAGTATTATTTTGCTTTGCTTTACCATTGGATAGCTTGGTAAGTCCAATAAAATCCTCCACTTCATCTTTAAAACTCCAAAATAACGCTCGATGACATTTCGAAGTGATGAATGAGTAAAATTGAATACCTCCTTTTTCCCAGTTGGTCTTGGCCCTTGTCGATATTCAGGTAAATGATATTTGGTGCCTTTGTACGGCGCAAGATAACCCGGTCGATTAGGATATCCCGAGTCAACCAGATAGAATTTCCCTATACAATGATACAAATGCATTTAGTACAAAATGTAGAATAGGCATCTAAAAATATGGAGACAAGTACGATATGATAGCAACAAAGGTCTTTACCTGGTGGTGGATGTGGAAACTTGTCACCATATTTGCGTATGGCATCATTAAACACATATCATGTATCGATCCTGGCCATCCCGCGACAACAAAGGTGAAACTCATATTGTACAGCTATCGTAAGTTTGTCCTCTCTGAAGAATGGACAGGCTGTTGCAAATTGATGGCTGCAAGGTATACAGCTCATGACAAGATCCTATACATTTTTCAGTACTTGGAACACATAAGCCAACACTGTATCAAAGAATTCAAGATTGAAGTCCTTACAAGAATACTTTGCTCTGATGCTTGCAAGTGCCACTGGGCCACTATTTGTAAATGGAAAGATATCTTCTACCAAGAAACTAATACTTGCACAAGCAATACGTCAATGAGCTATAAAAATTTGTAGATGCATATGAAACAAGTACTATACAAACTATGTAATAGCAGCCACTCAGCATCAACTATGAAATGAAAAAATGAAAACAGAGCAGGTATGGAAAATTCCTTACAGTAGGGTCATCCTGAAAAGTTTCATCTTCGTCTTCAAGACCATCATTTGCATCATCCAAGACTTGCATTGCCTTGATCCCAAAATCAGCGGCGGGAATCGAGGCATGCTGCTATTCCCACCAGCATCAGTGTTTGGAGGAGCCCGAGTACTAGGACCAGCAGAGGCGGTGGTCCGTCGAGGCCAATTACCGGCGAGAGCAAAATTCGTGACTCGAGGAGCATGAGTTGCAGAGGCGGATTGAGAAGCTTGTGCAGTTGAAGCTCCACGTGCGCCTCCACGGCCACCTCTACCTCCACGACCACCTCCAGATGTGCGAGGAGCGCGGAACGGCGCCGCGGCGTTGGCACCTCTGCCTGAACCAGTGTGTGCAGACGAGATGCGACGTGAGTTGCTCGATGGATGACTGCCAGTACCAATATCCATAGTGACTGGATTCAGTTGCTCAGCCTGCATAACGTCTTGGAAGGTGGCCATACTTGGCAAATCTTCTGCGTCAATGTTGAGGTCGAGGTTGGCCACGTCGTGGCTGTCGTGCCGACGAGCCTCGCCGTGCCCAATCAGCGAACTGCCCACTTGCGACGAAGCGAAGAACTCCATGCCGAAGCCCGCCCCTGGATCCACTGAATCGGACTGAGATGAGAAGTCCAAGCCCGCCCCTGGATCCATCGCTCGGGGAAGCTCGTCGGTGCCGGCGACCGGAGGCAGGTCGTCCTCACCTCCTCGGTGGGCGCGGCCGCCAGGAGGAACTCCGGCGGCGGGCGCGGCCGTCGGCAGGTCGTCCTCGGTGGACTGCAGGTCACGCGGCGGCGCGTCGCGACTCCAAGGAAGGGCGACGCCGTGGGGGATGCACCGGGGCAGCAGGCACGAGCACCGAGCGGTAGCGGCGGGGGAGATGAAGCGGCGGCTGCGGGAGGGAGGGGAAACGCCCGTGCGCGTGGAGGGTTGGGGGAGGCGCGCGTGTCTAGAAGAGGACCGAAGCGGCGGCTGCGGGAGGGAGGGGAATCGCCCGTGCGCTTGGAGGATTGGGGGAGGCGCGCGCGTCTGGAAGAGGACCGAAGCGGCGGCTGCGGGAGGGAGGGGAATCGCCCGTGCGCGTGGAGGTTTGGGGGTATCGGTGACTTTTTCACAATCGGATGGAACTTTAGCCATCGTTAGCTGGGTTTGATGGACTAGTTGGCTAACAACTAGTTGAGGCTTTGCCTAAACTTTAGCCCACCCATTAGCCCTCCTGTTTGGATCCTCAAGGGCTAAAGTTTAGCAACTAGTTGTTAGCCCAAGGGATCCAAACAGGCCCTAAGACTATATTCATATTGACTTTTGCTTACAAAAGATAAAATTCAATACAAACACTCAGCAGCTCGAAACGACTTCATCATTTCTCTCGCTCCCGGGATAAGACAGAGGGTCACTGGTGTATCACACACTCCACTCCTCTCGCTCCCGTTATGCACATGCATCACTCCCTCATTTTTTCTATAGCTCGCCACATTTTTCTAAAAGTTACTTCTTTCAGTCATTACTTATTTATTTTTAACTAAAAATTATAAGCTACAGCATAAAACAATAAGCAAAAACCAATACAAACTCGCACTAACATAGTGTCTGTTTGGCCAAAGCTAGAGCCGGTGGGCCGAACGTTCCGAACTCCACCAATTTTTAAAGCCGTAGTGAGAGACTGGATGTGCATTTGTACAGCAAAGTTGGAACAACCTTTAGATATTTTCTAGTTTAAAACATATTATGTATAAATTAGCGATCAAATTTTGTAAACCGTGCTAATGTCGACAACATATATTTATCGAGAGAGAGGGTGTGTTGTTTTTGTGACTCAAATTATAACTCAGTAGCGGCAGACTGCAGTGGTCACGTGAGATTATAAGGCCTATGTTAGAAATAATTTTGACTTAGAGTTTAAGATGTGGTAGAGTCTGCCTCTGTGTGTAACTTAAGTTAAAATTATGTCCAACTTGAAATCGAATATATATATATATATATATATATATATATATATATATATATATATATATATATATATATATATATATATATATATATATATATATATATATATATATACACTAGTAGAAAATTGTTAGCCTATATATTGAGAAGACTTGTAACCAGTTTTGTAAGAAAAGTAAGGAAAAAGAGGAGCAAGTAAGAGAATAGAAAAATTCAGAAATTCTCCTGTATTCTCTCAGTTTATTTGTGATGTGTGCGTTTTCTCATGGATCAAAATTTTAACAAGTGGTATCAGAGTACAGGCGAGAACCGAGTCGCCGGAAAAATCATTTCGACAATTTTGTTTCAGCGTGTCTCGCGCGGCGCTCCTGAGGTGCACGCTGCTCGTCTTCACGCAACTCTCCCGAGAAAAAGACATGCATGACACGTCCTTCTGTTTTCTCGGTAGGCGCACGAGACAGAGCAGCAGCACAGGAACCGAGAAGCATCCCTGTGGCTTGCGCAGGAGAGAAGAAGAAGAAAGTGTTTCTTGCTGAAGCTTTAGCGATGATGAATCAACAGTACTCTGATGATGAGTTGAATCAGGAACGTTGAGAAGATGTGTCGCCGTCCAAACTCAAGTAAGGTAAAAAGAAATCGGAACGTTGAGGAGATATGTCACCGTTCTGTATCAAGTATAAATTTAGTAAGTTATAGTTGAGACTGATTGACTCAATGTTTTAGATTCTAAAATATTCAGAAAAGGTTTATCAATATCACAAAACCAAAAGAATCATCATAATATCCTCAAAAGAAAGGTACAAAGAGAAGACTCGTCCTTCAATTATCTTCGTGTTTGTGTTTATGTGGAGTGCAATTCTTTTGAGTATTCAACAAAGCTCCCTAAGCTGACAATTCTACAGTAGTGCCGCTTTGTTTGAAGGGGGTTGATTGGAGCCTCCATGAAAGATATTCGCAGAATCTGTAAGCTGCGCAGAATAGTAGTACTTTGTTGGGTACGTACGTACGTAAAGGAACGGGAGAGCGTGGGAAAAAGGAAGTTCGTTAGGTCAACATTAAATAAGTCAATTTTAGATAAAATTAAATTTAATAAAATTAAAATTTACTTTAGCTCGACTCTTTACCTTAATTCTTAAAATACTTTTAAATTATCAATAAAATGATATTAATTCAAAAGAAAACTTAATAAAACGAGGACTTGACATGATGTTCACCCAAGTCTATTGGATCCGAATCCTCCGGCTTTGGGAAGGCGTGACTTTGCCTTATAGGCGTTGGATCAGAAAACGAAGGCTGACATTGTCTGTATACTGTAGCAAGAAATTGTAGCAATATTTTAAAGAAAAACACTACAGCTTGAGTATTGTAATAGTGGTACTGTAGCATACTATCTGGGTTGTTCGTTATGATCCGACGGCTGAGCACAATTCAAAGTCACGGTTTCTATTCTTCACTAGCTACCTCAATCCGGGCCAATCGTTAAAGATGGCTACGTGTTGCATGGCATTTCCCCCCCTTTTTTTCAGTCCGAGTGACCGACAATTTCGAGGAGGGATCGATATGTGACAATGTCAAACTGCGTGTGATTGGTTGAGTGCGTGCATGATTCATATTGCTTCTTCTAGAAGAGAGTATTGGATGTTGCTCGAGTCAGATGTTTAGAGTAATATTGCTTACTTCATCACTAATTACTGATAAGTGAAAATTTGATTAGAGAGAGAGAGAGTTGTGGATTCAGTCTGTACATAAATAATACCCTTTTCAGCAATTTTGCCCGTAACAAATACAATTCGTCTGGAATCTGAATAAAAAGAAGAATGAGAGCATGCATTTCCTGCTGAGAAATAGTAGTTCAACCACCAATTTTGTTTCGACTTATACATCTAGCATCCGGTTCTCGTGACCGACACTAGATATTCACACGCAACATTGGTTATGTGCGAGAATATTTTCACGCTATATTCTCTCTCTATATATACTTGACTGTATCGGTACCAACGGCGCAAATATTATAAGAAACGACCTCCATGCACCGAAAAGCAATAGATTATAAATTTCTGGATGTCAAAAGAGCACCAGTCTGGTTGTTAAGCAAATCGATACGAACCAAGTAAAATTCGGAGTTCGTTTGACAGATATGATTTTTGAAGGAAATTCGTAGGTTATATTGATTTTTCTTATGAAGACCCTCTGACTATAGGAATGGTTATGAAAGAAAATTCTCTTTCGATGAGTCGTTCTCTTTTCCTCCATTTTGGCATGTGTGGAAGGCATGACTTTCAACGTTTGTATGTGTTGAGGAACTGTCGCTGGCGATCAGTCCGATCGATTCCTCTGCTTAGAACAAGAACGAATCAATCACAGAATCACAGAACAATAGATTGAACACAGAGAGGTAGAGAGAATCTTTATTGCTTTCAATTGCTTCAGGTGTACATAATGAGGGGGTATAGCTCCCTATTTATAGCCTACGGTGGGGTGCCTATATTGGACCAGGACTCTTAGTCCTAGGCCCAGTTTCTCAACACTCCCCCTTGGGCACTCACCCGACATACTCATACCTCGTTAAAACTCCATAAAAACCCAGTGGGAAAAATTTGGAGAAAGAGTACATGATATATGTAATGCTGCGATGCACGAATTACCTCATTAAAAACCTTGGTCGAGAAACTTCATGGAAAACTCGTTAAGGGAAAAAGAGTACAATTCACCCAATTTCATTTGGTCTTCAGGACTTTATTCTTTAGGTACTTGATTTTCATGATCAAGATTTGTTAGCGGGCTTGTGAGAATTCTCCCCCTGAATTATGCACTTCTCTAAGTCTCATCATTCCAATTCCACGCACGCACCTTTCAAAGCTAGGTACGGAGAGTGACTTAGTGAACAAATCTGCGAGATTTTCACATGACTTGGTATGCAGTACTTTAATCTCGTTCATCTTTTGCAATTCATGTGCATAGAAGAACTTGTGGTTGATATGCTTTATGAGATGACTCTTCACATAGCCCGTTTGTACTTGTGCGATGCAAGCTGCATTATCTTCATAGATAATTGTGGGGGTTTGTACAATGTTCATTCCACATGACTGCTGAATGTGGTGAACCATTCGTCGGAGCCAAGCGCACTCTCGTGCAGCTTCATACAGAGTTATAATTTCTGAGTGGTTCGTCAAAGTAGCTACAAGGCTTTTCTTAGACGATTTTCATGAAATTGCAGTTCCACCACACAGAAATAAATAGCCTGTTTGTGACTTTACGGTATGCGGGTCCGACAGGTACCCAGCATCTGCATAGCCAATCAAGTTCAGATCTTGATTCTTTCTGTAAAACAATCAAAGGCCCTTGCTTCCTTGGAGGTATCAGAAGATGTCTTTTATGCCCTGCCAATGCCTTTTGGTGGGCTCTGCATTGTACCTTGCCAACAGGTTCACGGCAAATGCAATGTCCGGTCTAGTGCAGTTTGCTAAGTATATGAGTGCTCCCACTGCACTCAAGTATGGGAATTTCGGTCCCAGGACTTCCTCCCCCTCTTCCCTAGGCCGGAAAGAATCTTTTTCTTGCTGTAAAGACCTCCCGATCATCGGTACTTTCGAGAGAAATACCTTCTCAAAGCCAAACCTTTCAAGCACCTTCTGAGTGTAGGCCGACTGATGTACCAAGATTCCTTCAGGGACATGCTCAAGCTGCAGGCCTAAGCAAAACTTGGTCTTGCCCAAATCTTTCATTTCAAATTCTGACTCCAAGTAGGAGCTTGCTTCTTTTATGTCTTCGGCTGTCCCGATGATGTTCAGATCATCTACATTTACAGAGATTATATAGAATCCATTCTGGGATCGCTGTATAAATGCACAAGGACGGTGTAGCCTTTCTTGCAGAGAAAGTCACTTAAGCGATTATACCACATTCTTTCAGATTATTTCAGTCCATACAGTGACTTTCTGAGTTTCACACTGTACAGATTTCTATTTGCTCTGTCTTGGTTCGGGAGAGGGATTCCTTCAGGGACTCTCATATAAATCCCCGAATCCAAGTTACCGTAAAGGTATGCAGTCACAACATCCATCAATTTCATTTCTAAGTTCAAGTTTACTGCCATTGAGATCAAATATCTAAAGGTGATTCCACTCATAACTGGTGAGTAGGTTTCTTCATAATCAACTCCAAGATGTTGAGTGAAACCTTGTGCTACCAGCCTTGCTACTTTGTTTCTTTCATTTCTCTTTCGAACAAATACCCACTTGTGCCCACCGGGGTGTATGTGGGGAGGTGTGCGGCATACGGGCCCAAACACCTCTCTTTTATTCAAAGATAGCAATTCAGTTGCTATTGCCTTCTTCCAATCCTCCCAATCTGATCTTTTCTTACATTAAGCGAGCGATGCAGGCTCGGGATCAAGATCAATGATTGTGGTAATTTTCCTTGCGAAGTAGATATCGATATTGGCTGTTGTCCTATTCAGGGACTCTCCCGTGTTCACATAATTTATAGCTATTTCAGGGGCGGAGCCAGGAATTGGATATGGGGGGCAAATGGACAACAAGTAGAGTAGAACCAATGAATCATGCTGGATCATAGGCCTTAATATCAGACTATCAAAGTAATATGTTTCGCAAATTACAATACAAAGAAAATTACATCTCTATTAACTTAAACTTAGCTCTACGACTACCAGCAAGATCATAGGCCTTAATAATATCATCATTACTAATCTTTGCGGCCAATTCCTTTTCAATATAAATTACCAAACAATCTCGTAGAAATCCATCTCCCATTGTACTTCGAAGTCGTGTCTTCGCAAGTTTCATAACTGAAAAACATCTCTCGGTGGTTGCAGTTGAAACCGGAAGAGTTAAGACTAATCTTAACAACCTGTCCACCATAGGATAAGATGAATCTTTACGAGTCTTAACTAGTCCACTTGTTAGATCAGCAACTGATGGTAATACACTTAGGTCTGGATGGTTGCATACATCAAGTTGAAAATGTGGCAATTGGCACTCCAATTGAGCTCTTTCTTGACTTGAGAAATCAGCAGGATAATATTTTTCCACCAGAGTGCATAAATTTGCTATGTCGAAGGTGTCCAACCTTGGATCCAAAGAGGCACAAAGGGACAAAAGCTCTGTCGCTTGAGAACTGAATCGATCTTCTAGCTCAATCAATTGTTGATCAATTGCAACATTAAACACATCTACTTTGTAATGGTGAAAGACTGTGGTGTTATCATTCTTGTTTCGAGATTTAGTCACATCAACGTACCTGCAAATTGGAAGAAATGATGTAACATTCATACTGAAAATCTGAAATAATGTGGGCAAAAGAACATACTTCTTACTCAGATCTGGGATATCAATCTCGTGCTTCTCGCAAAACAATTTGACCTCCTCAAGAAGAGATTCCCAGCCATTATTTCGCAACTCACCAAGCAACACTTTTGTTGTAGAAACAGAATCCATCGCATTTAAGAAATTAATGCTTTTCTTTTGGAGTGTTTGGCACAACACATCAGTGATCTTCATAATCTTTTCCATCAGGTGCAGAATAAACACAAAATCAAATGTGACAATGATTCGTAAGGCACCACTAGCATCTCCCCGAGAATACTTCGAAACTGAACGATCATTAGCAATGCTGCGTAGGACTGAAACTGTCGCACCAAACATCTTCTTTAAGCTCTGGATTGACTTGTAATGGGAACTCCATCTTGTGTCCCCTGGCCTCTGTAGAGAGGACATCTGATTTGCCCCTCGCCCTATGTCAAGCTCTCCCAATTCAATTTCACGAGCAATTTCCTCCGCTTGATTCGCTAGCAACTCATCATTGCGCTTAGGAGAAGCATTAACAACATTTATGATGAAATTTGCATCCTGAAAAAAAGTTGTGTACCTTATGTACCTCCCTCGATGCTGCTACAAGGGCCAATTGAAGCTGATGAGCCATGCAATGAATATAATATGCATAAGGACACTCATTGAGAATTAGAGCTTTCAATCCATTCCACTCCCCTCGCATGTTACTAGCCCCATCATAACTTTGACCTCTTATATCTTGTATACTCAAGTCATTGCCTGCGAGGACATCACAAATTGACTCTTTAAGTGTCAAAGCAGCAGTATCATGAACATAGATTAGGTCAAGGAAACACTCCTGTATGAGTCCTTCCTTGCTAACAAATCGGAGGACTATCGCCATTTGCTCTTTTTTAGACTCATCTCGAGCTTCATCAACCATTATGCAAAACTTGCTACTACCAATTTCTTCTCTAATTGATTTCTGTACTTTTCGAGAAACTACGCTTAGAATTTCCTTTTGGACATCAGGTGAAGTGTACTTTGCATTTTTTGGAGCATTTTCTAACACAACCTCTTTAACCTCCTTGTTATACGAAGCCAAAAGCTTGAGCATTTCAAGAAAATTACCCCTGTTTAAGGAACCAGGAGATTCATCATGGCCTCTAAAGGGACAACCTTGGAATGTCAACCACCTAAATATAGAAATAAAACAAGTTCAGATTAGATAGTGCATCACATATAACTCTAGTTGCAAAAACAAAAAAGATTGTGAGAAGTCCTTATTATTACCTAATGCAATCAATCGTAGTCGCAAGCCTTAGTCTTCCTGCTGCAACCATTATCTCTTTTTGTTTAACCATCACAGTGTCAATTTGAGCCATTGTGTTCTTAAGATTATTAAAACGCCGAACTGAATAATTGTGAGCTGAGTTGGCATCCCCCATGTGTTTTAGAAGAGAACATTCATTTCCATCATTAACTTTCTTCCAGTTCTGAAACCCCTTGACTGTGAATGCATCTGATCCAGATCTTCCAATTGGCTTCTTGGAAAAAATAAAACATGGTAGACAATAAGCACGATTTGTGTGAGGTGAATATTCTAGCCAAGTAAATTGCTTGAACCAACTGCTTTGAAATCGGCGACGATGAGATAATTCACTGAGTGGGTACTCTGCTAACATAGGTTGATATGGGCCCTCTGAAAAATAAAATCTTTGAGCTTCATCTTGTTGATCAACTGGCAATTCTAAGATTTGAACACGTTTACCAGGGTCTCTCTCAAATCTAGTAGCTACAATTGGTTGATGCTCGGCAGCCTCGGCTTCTAATGGTGCAGCAACAACACTATTCTGATTATTAGGATTTTCCACATCTTGTTCATTAGGAGTTTCCCCTTCCACGTTAGGAGTTTCCACTTCCACGTTAGCACTTGAACCAACAGGCTTTAAAAAACTATGAATTGTCTTTCTCTTCTTCATATCATCTAAAATTATATGGGACAAATAACAAATTCATTTGGTATTTTGGTAATGGAAATATCAAATATGGAATGCCTAAAGGCTAAAGCTGAATGCCTCACCGTATACTATAGTCTATAGAGATCATTGATCAGATTACCTGGTTGACGGGGACGGGCAGACGGCGGCCTGCGGACGGCGTCGACGGAGGAGCGGAGTATGGGTATTGTTTGCCGTTTGGCGTTTGCGCGGGCGGACGGCGGACGGCCGGACGCGGACGGATGGCTCCCGGTTGGCGTCGACGCGTCGCTTCACCTTCTTCTGAATTCTGAAATATGAAGCGGCGCCGTCCGGATAGTAATTGGCAATTACTAATTGCCTAATTGGGCTGCCATTGCCGCCGCATCGATGGGGCCATGGGGTTTGGTGATCGCCGGATCGTTGAGGGTGCTAGGCCCCGCCCTCTCTCGCCATGCGGCTATTTCTTCATGAGTTGCTTCTTCTGGAGCGATTGCTTCTGCTGGAGCTTTACCTTGCGCATCGCTTTCTTCAATTGCGTTGGCAAGTCCCTTTAGTTTTTTTCGGCTCCGATGTGTGCGCACACATCCATGCCGATAGGGATATTCAGATCCGGTATGCCCTTTTCTGAAGGTGTCATACTTGTGCCAGGTCTCAACTGGCTCCCCTTCTCATTCTGGGGGACTTCAATGATCGGCTGTGATAAGCCCTTCTTATCCTTTTTCGCCAAGCGTCCCCGGTTACTTAGGATTCGAGGAACCGGAGTTCTCGTCCTCTTTTTATTTTTCTGAGGCCTCTGGACGAGATTAGGGATACCTTCTGCTTTATTTGGTATTTCAACCCTCTCCAGTGCAGTGCGTGCAAGCACATGCGACTTAGTCACGCTCTTCAAATCATTAAAGTGATCAGGCAGTTAATTTGCTAGTTCTTGCAAATAGATTATCTTCTGGACTTCTCTTGTGCGCGGGTCATCTGCATGGATTCCCGTGGCTTGCCATGTAATTTCTCGACATTCTTCATCAAGGGGTTGATTTCCTCCCCCTAATGTTGGGAAATTTCCGGTGTTGACCCTTGCGCTAGTTGGATGTTGTAGGCCGAAGGTCTAAAGTTGATGAGATTCGCTGCATGTTGGACTGCATGTTCCCAACATGTAGCTGGCAAGTTACAACTATGCAAAAGGGGTTGGGTAATAATATTAATTCTCTTGATTAAAGCTTCTGCCAAACCATTCTGGGTATGGACATGCGGTACCGAGTACTCAACTGCAATTCCCATCGCCATGCAATAATCATCAAATGCCTTTGATCTAAATTCTCCGGCGTTGTCCATTCTGATGGACTTGATGTGATGATCAGGGAACACATTTCTGATGCGAATGATCTGCGAGATCAATTTTTCAAAGGCATAGTTTCTTGTGGACAACAAACCCACATACGACCACTTCGATGAAGCGTCAATGAGTACCATGAAGTACTTAAATGGCCCTGAGATGGGCTGAATGGGACCGCAAATGTCTCCCTGGATGCGTTCCAGGAATGCAGGGACTTCATTCTTCACTTTCAGAGTGGAGGGTCTAGTTATTAGTTTCCCGGTGGCACATGCGGGGCACACAAAATCTTCATTATTCGGAAAATTCTTCACATTAATATTATGCTCATTCGAGTTATTTATTATGTTTCTCATCATCCTAAGACTTGAGTGGCCTAATCTGTCATGCCAGAGACAGAAGAGTTCAGAGCTTTCTAAATACTGTATTCGGGGATAATGCAGGCTGCGGGTGCCTTAATGTTGGTATAATATAGCCCAGTTTCAAGTGAAGAAAGTTTTTCTAATATCCTTTTCCATTCTCTTTGCGCTTCGTAATGAGCAGATATTCCTTACCATACCCTTCTTCAGTCTCAACGTGGAAACCATTGGCGCGAATATTCTTAAAACTTAAGAGAGTTCTAGTCGATTCTGGGTACAATAAGGCTTCTTCAATGATCAAAGTTGTGCCCATTGTGGCTCTTCCTGAACCAATTATACATGCATCGCTTCTGGCGATTGTCGTAAGGCTGCCAGTGCTCTTACGAATCGACTGAAAATACTTAGTCTCTCTTAAGATGATATATGTTGTACCGCTGCTAGCTAAGCACACTTCCTTCATAGAGCGCTACACGCGTTCTAATATAGCGTATTTTATTAATATGTACTAGAAGACATTCAACACATAAATAAAATACTCCAATATCAGAACATATTATGCCATCATAAGCTGAATAAATGAATGAATTCTTCAAATATCATCCAACCATCACGAGAAAATAAATGCTAAAGCACCATCCATGCAAATTCTAATTTTTCCTTCCCACACAAATAAATGACATTTAAAGTCTAAATGCATTCTGTGCATCAGACTTCTTCTGCTATGTTCTCGGGGTTGACATTCTCTTCAAGAGAAATCATGGCATCGGCTGCTTCTAGGTCGAAAAGGGGTTGCTGATATCATGATGGTTTCAACCTTCACCAGTACAGGCAGCTACTCCGAACACTCCCCCTCAACCGATGCAAAGTGGGCTTCATGGTGCCCTTTGTCATCCCGCTTTGGCTTGCTAGCCTTATTCTCTCGTGGAGCGTCTGATTCGCCTTTCTAGGCTACGGCCTTACCCGTCCTTCTCCTTTTCTTTATCAAGGGCTTTCGCACCTTGTTGCTCCCAGCGTTGGCTTCACGGCCAATGGAGCTCCCAGATGGCTGACTGACTTAGTTCTTGTGGAGAACTTCGTCCTAAGCTTTCGCAACTTGCATCATATCAATTGTTAGACCATGTGGCTAGGTTTAGGATATTTTGGTGATGAATAATTGACAATGGTTAATTTGTTATGATGAATAATTGGTGATTTTGTTTAGCGGTGTTATGCGAGTTGTGTTGCGTGTGTATGGACTGATGTTGGTCAAGTTGAGATGAACTTGTGCCGGAAGAATGTTCTTTGGTCTTTGCATGTGCAGGTTGAGTATGGAGGCGATCATAGTCGGTGACGAGGTGGACCGGAACTAGGATGGGGAGATCTGAGGTTCAGACGGTCAAGGAGGTCACGAGATGATCGGGCTCATGCTTGGGGCGCATGGAGATCAAAGGTGGATGATACGTGGAGAAGCTACGGGAGGTGCGGTCCTGAAGACTTCGACACGTGACGTGTTAGAAAAGTCGTGAGTGTGAAAAACCCATGTTAAGAAGGGTTTCGGGTCCCTTGAAAATTAGTGGGCCAAAAGTCTAGTTGGAGTTGGATTAGGATTCTAAGTCCTAATTGGAGTTGGATTAGGATTCTAAGTCCTAGTTGGAGTTGGATTAGGATTCTAAGTTCTAGTTGGAGTTGGATTAGGATTATAAGTCCTAGTTGAAGTTGGATTAGGATTCTAAGGCCTAGTCGGAGTTGGATTAGGATTTTAAGGCCTAGTTGGAGTTGGGCTATGTGTGTATATATATGCATGCGGGCATGGCAAGAGTTGTACCGGGAGCGACGTGGAGAAAAAGAAGGCGTTGTTTTGGAGGCGCGGTGCGGCGGCGAGAGGAAATAGAAGGATCTGGTGGTGTGAGCAAAACCAACGGGATGAACAGTGTTAAATCGTTTTTGAATAAAGTTTGTGAGTTTTTATTTCGCATCTATTATCCTTTTTCTTGGTTTTCTGATTCCTATAAATTCTCCATGCATTGATCTATGTCGAGATATTTTGTTGCTTACATACTTGAATTATTTTTAATTAAAAATTGATTAGAAGATTAAGAAAAAAACGAGCACGTTTAGATCGATTGGAAGTTCGCTGCTACAGTAAATTGCTATAGTACGCTACAGTGTTTTTGCTACAGTGCCAGCTACAGTACGCTACAGCGATTGCTACGGTAAATTCAGAAAAAAATATATTTTTTTAGTTTTTTTATTATTTCTGGTTTTTGCATATTAAAAGGTAGAAAATAAAAAAAGGTTTCCGCTGTGCGTTGCAATCATTCACCCCCCTCTGATTGCTATCAACGATCCTACAAGTGGTATCAGAGCAGGTTAATTTTTCTAATTGATCTTAACCGGTGATTAGAAAACATGTCAACGGATAGGTATTCCACAAAACCTTGTGTTTTCGATGGTGTTGATTTTCAGTATTGGAAAGCGAAGATGGAGGCATACATTCAAGCTCAAGGCTTTGCAATATGGGAGAAGGTATACAAGCCTTATCAAGTGCGAGAATGATCTTTGTGTCGTGGCGAATCTAGCAGAAGTGGAGGCAAATAGCAAGGCAAGAAACCTGATAATTCAAGGACTAGGAAGGAGTGATTTTGATCGTGTTGCGCATCTTAAATCCGCATATAAGGTATGGAAAGCACTATGTGATTATCATGAGGGTTCATCTACTATTAAAGAGGTACGTCAAGATATGTACAAAAAGGATTACATGCGTTTTGAGATGAAACCTGGTGAATCAATAGATGATTGTTTTGCCCACTTTAATAAAATTCTTAGTAACCTACGTACTGTTAATGTTACTTATACTGATGCTGAAAATGCACGTCAATTACTTGGAGCATTAGATATGTCTATATGGGAGATGAAGGTTACATCCATTAGAGAATCTATTGTCATGAGTACGCTTACATTAGATGTCCTTCATTCTAAATTGAAAACTCATGAATTAGATGTTTTTGCTAGAAAAAATAATGGTAATAAATCAATTGCTTTAGTTTTACAATCTAGCAAGTCTCATGGTGATAATTCTTCTACTAGCTATGCTTTGTCTTCTTTGTCTTCACTAACCGATGAACAGCTAGAGCAACTTCCAGAAGATGATTTGGCACTCCTCTCTACACGCTTCACAAGAGCTTGGCAGAATGTGAGATCAAGAAAGAGAGGAAATTTTGGTCCTCAAAGGTGCTATGAGTGTGGTGATCTCAATCACATTCGTCTCAAATGTCCAAAGTTTCTAGCAAGATTTGCAAAGGAAGAGAATGAGAAGGAAGAAGAGATAGAGAAAGAAAAAAGGAAGAATAAAAAGAAGGGCTATATGAATCGCAAGGTGGTGCATCGTGTTCTTGCCGCTCTTGGGCAAATTAATTTGAGTGATGTGGACACGGACAGCGAAGATGATACTCCCAAAGGCAAGAAAGATTTAACTGGGTTGTGTCTAATGGCAAGTAGCAAAAGCTCCACCGACAATGATGATCTTGACAGCGACAACTACAATGAGGTAGAACCTTCTTATGATGATTTAGCTAAAGCTGTTGCTAAACTTGGTACTTTGCTAGAAAAGAAAGATAAAAAGATTAAGAAATACGATACTTTCATTGAATCTCTAAATTCTGAAATTGTAAGACTTAGAGTTTTAATTCCTGATGATGAATCTTGTGAGTCTTGTCAAATTTTACATTCTGAGTTAGAAAATGCTAGGTCACTGAATGCTTTAAACATGGATCAACTTAGAGATGTAACTGCTAAATTTGATGAATTAAGATTAGCACATGACTCTTGTGATGAAAAATTGAAATGTGCTAATGATGAAATTGGAAAGCTCAAGTTTAGCTGTTCTTCATGTTTAGAATCAAATATTTCAAATGTTCATTCTAAAGCTTGTTCTAAATGTGAATTATTAGAAGCTAGACTTAACTCATCTCAGGAAACAATTCAACAGATACTTTATCATGAGATATCTTGTTGTTCAAATTGTCCTAAGCTTAACATTGAAATAGAAACTTTGACTAGACAACTTAGTGATTTTGCTGAAAAAGAAAGATTGGCTCAGTCTAGTGCTTCTAAAAATTTTGTGAATTAATCTAATAAATGCACAACTTGTCCTACTCTAGCTAAAGAGAATGAGTACCTGAAAGACACTTTAGAGAGATTTTCTTTTGGTAAGAAAAATTTAAATATGATTCTTGACAAGTCAAACACAAGTGTGAAAAATCGTGGTTTAAGATTTAATTTTGTTGAGCATGGCAAGAATAATCCTCCTAAAGTTATTAAGTTTCTTGAACCTGAAAAAATTGAAGTGAAACATGAATCAAATCAAACGCTGTTTAAATCTGCTGGTTTGGTGCAAAGTTCATCAAATAATAATGTAGGTGCTAGCTCATCATCTCAAAAGAATCCTGGTTATGTTAAATTTCATTGCACCTACTGTGGAAGAGATGGACACTTAAATGAATTTTGTTTTAGACGTGTCAAGAAAGAGAGAAAGGAAAGATTGAATGCTTTGAGACAAAAACATGCAATGTCTTTTGTTCCTAGAACTAATGTGAAAGCTATGTTTTTTGAGAACTTTCATGATGGCTTTAAATCTGCTTCACATGCTAGATTGAGATTTAATTCAAATGATTCACGTTCTTTTCGGCATTCTAATCATCCACATGCACGTGATTTTGGTTCTAGCTTTGTTGCTCTGTTAGTCGTATGTCACGATCTCGGATTCCTAAATCTTATTTTACTAACCCCAATACTGTGAGACCGATGTTTCCTGTAATGTAAGAATAGCTGATAGAGATGGAGAACATGAGCTAGATTGAGTTCCGGTCTTTTACATCATTACTTGATTGGAACAATTGGTGGTTCTTCACTCTCTTTTGATGGTTTGCAAGAGATTTCACTTTTTTGAAAGACCATGTGGAAAAGGTGATGCTGTCTTGTATCTTGTTAAATTCTCAAGTTGCTAATTTGCACATGAAATCGTTTGATATTTCTCGTTTTCCTCAATTGCGAAGTGAGTTGGGAGTATTACATCTTATGGGATTATTCTGAGGGGGAGCTTGTTGTTTAAAAATTTCAAAAGCTTTGTTTATTATCCTTGTCAAATAACTTATCAAATCTGATGTGACCACGCCACCAACACGTACGACCATAGCGGCCAATATCAAGAATGAACTAAAGGTGAATTCGTTTCTTCAACTTCAACACATTTTAAATGAGAATATGATGCTACCTAATGATGAAAATATATATATTTGTAGCACCACATCACTTTGGAACCAATTGAAGCAAGTGTTCAAGTTGGACAGGTTTTGGAATCCAATTCGGCCTCCAGATCAATTCGGATTCAGCCTGACAGGCCAATTTCAAACGGCCATAACTTTTGATCCAGAAGGCTTCTCAGGGCCCGTGAGTACTCGTTGGAAAGCTCTTGGAGTCTACTTTCAGATGGATCTGGTCCTACCTCCAAACTCCATCTGAGCAGATCAGAAACTGCGAAACAAGTCACGTCACTTTTCCAGTCCGAGTCAAAGTGGGCCGAGGGCCTTGTAACTTGGGCTATTTGGGCTGGTACTGTTCACGTGAACAGTAGCATGGGTGTGTGAACAGTAACCGTGAATAGTACCATATCCCTTGTCATTAGATAAGTGCGGCTTTCCCCTCCCCTATTTAAGGAGGCTGCACCCATTTAGTTTTCCTTGGGGTTTTGCTTAGATTAATCTGTCTTTGAACAGTTTCGCCGTTCATCGGTTTGTGAGACCCCAACTTGTGAACTTAATATTTATTCGCAATTTCAGATCTGTTAGTTTTGATTTGCTAAATTGAATTTGTGTCCGTCATAGCATTGTCTAGTTGCTGGTCATATCTTTGTTCCATTAAAAATCCAAACAAAAGAAAAATTCCCCACCCCAAACCCTAATTTCCAATTTCGGCTGATTTTTCCTTCCTCTGCAGCCGCCACCAAAAACGTCATAACTTTTGATTCCGAGATTATTTTTGAGTGGCACCACCGCCATTAGATTCAAACATCCCTTATCCATTTATCTGTAAAATTTCACGTCATTCCAGCAAGGCAGTTAAGAGATATCTGCGGTGGAAGTTGACCTAAAATTCCAGATTGAATCTGCAACAGTCGGCACTTGTGAATTTTGTGCGATTTTTTCGGTCGGTTTCCAGAACTTGGCCCCAAAACAAAAGTTGTAGAAAAAGCCGTCAGGAAATGGAGAAAAAAAATCATTGAAAAAAAGGCAACTGACAAATAGTTACGGTCAAAATACCGACGTTCTGTCTAGTGGACAGAAATCTTCAGTTTTCAGTTTTGGGTTAATCCTTGTGTTCTTCAATTCCAGATTGCATTGGAATGAATTATCTTCTATTTACCACTCCTACACATTGCCATACACTTGTTTTTAGCCTTCTTTCATCCTTGGTTGATCAGCAACATAGGCTAAGTGCTAGATACGAACTATAATTCAATTGTATGCAATTCTGAAATTAACTGATTGTTCTCCATTGCTACCATATTGTGCCTTCCAAGATACACCTACTCTTGATCAGAACAGGTTCCCTCTTGCAATCGTACCCACGCTCGACACGGTGTCACGAACCAGCCACCGGTTGTACCACCTGCTGCATTGGTAAGAACACTTGTAAGAGTGTGGTAAGACGCTTGAGAATGTGTGATTCCACCTTCCACCACCTAGTAGTTGATAGGGATAATACCTTTGTGTTGTCTTTGTTTTCTACTAACCACGACAGGTGAGTCGTCTGAAAATCAAGAGTGTGTTTTAAAGGGAGAGCTCATGGCGCTCTTCGATGAACAACGCACTACCATTATTGAGGACTTGACGGAAGTTTCAAGCTACGACAGATACATTGCAGCGCGCCATCAATGAGAGTATTGCACACCTTGAAAGAATGCTGAATCGCCACCAAACAATGGACGCGAGTATGATCACGGCGGACCACGATCGTGAGGAGGAGATGATAATGAGAGACAAAACCGCGACGCCGATGCTTCATTTGCTGCCCAAGATGCACGCCCACGACACCGCCTACATCAAAACCGTCACGGTATGGGAGGTAATAATTTTCAGCACCACAATGATCGTTCTAATCATGACCCATTTGCTAAAGTCAAGTTTACCATTCCATCTTTTTTGGTCTTTATGATGCTGACATATATCTTGATTGGGAGATGACGGTGAGAGCGAAGTTTAATTCTCACTTGGTTCTGAGCAACATAGAGTTAGACAAGCTACTAGTGAGTTTAAGGACTTTGCTATTATCCGGTGGAATGATATGGGTACGATGCGCTACAACCTGATACATGGAAGCGGTTAAAAGAAGCTATGCGTGCTAGATTTGTTCCTCCCGCTTTTAAACATGAAATGCATAAGAAATTGCAGTGCTTAGACCAAGGTAATAAATCATGAGGAATATTATCAAGAACTACAAATAGGCATGTTGCGTTGTAATGTTGTAGAAGATGAGGAGGATAAGATTTGTCGTTTTATGGGGATTACGTGAAATTCAGGACATTGTTTATTATAAAGATTTTACTATCACAACCGCTTATTCCAGCTTGCTTGTTTGGCGAAAAGAATTGCGGGGTAGGCAACAAAGGTCGAGGAACAACTTTGGAGGTACGTCTACATCGAGATCAACGCTGGGCAAGCCAAGATAGCCCCACCTCCTATTTGTCGAGCTGCTGCCTCTCGTGAGTAGGGCGCATTCAGCAGCACCGCCGCCACCATCACGCGCACCGAGACGAGCAAATCTACTAGTGTGCAAACACTAGCACGAGCTCTTCATTGGTTGCTTCCACGGGCGTCACGACGGGCATTGTGTGCCACCGTTGTAAAGGGATGGGCCACGTCATGAGAGATTGCACAAGTCGGCGGGCGTATATTGCGGCGAGAAGATGGTGGTTATGTAAGTGCTAGTGATGTTGAGGATGAATATGCTCTTGTAGCTAACCTTGCGGGTAATGGTGATGATCATGAGAACAAATCTGTGTTTGTGCCCTTTTTCGTGACTAACAACATGCGGTAGTTGAGAACCATGCCAAGAGGAGCATGAGCTGATGGAATCGTTGACCCCATTGGTTGAGAATGAAGATAAGGAGATGGATGCACTTACATCATCTAAGGAGAGCCAAAAGGTAAAGAATATGGTGCTATCATCGCTCACGGTTACTGATTTGGTGCTACAACAAGACATAGAGCAACCTTGTGAGTATATACCTGCTGTAGTGCAATCTTTTGATATTCTTTGTGTTGACTTAAATAAACCATGTGCTGATCTAAATTCTCATAATTTTGCACATGTTAAATTAATAACACATAAAGAAGTTTTGACTAGAATTTCTCCTGCTAATTCATTGTGTTACATCATGTTGGATCTACCTATGAAATTGTCACATGCTATGGAGAAAGTTTCGAACTTGCATGTTCGAAATTCTTATTTAGTACCTACACCCTGGATATAAGTTTAATTTGATTGGAGATTATGGTGTGGAAAATCAATTTCTTGTATATCGAATATGCATAACTTGTGATCACATGGATGAATTGAAATTTGCTGTTTGGGACAACAATTCTTGTATGCTGAATCATGTTGAATGTGAGAGGGAAGTAAACACTTACATTTGCAAAATAAGTTGCAATAATTACTGTGTGAGAAATTTTGAATTGCTCATTAACATATATGATTACTCTTGGGTTAATAATACAATGAGCTTTTATGATCATTGCTGTTTTATAACATTAATTGTGCAACAACGAAGAACTGTTAAAACGGATGACATATACATATACCATGCATACACGTTGGCTTCTTTGTTACCATATTTTCAGCTTATCAAAAGCCAAGAATGGCTTTGTTTGCAAGAAGGGGAGGATGATAAGAACATAAACCCTATGGATACAACCATATTTGTTCTACTTGTTGTTACAATTACAAGAGCTCCTACGCATCACTTAAATTATGAGGTGAGCTCGTTTCAAAGAGATTTTACTTTATTTGATAAAGAACTTATGATATTACATAATGAGAGTTTGTTACGTTTGTTATCATACACCAAGATTTATGATCAAGATCATGCAATATGTGACACTACACATATGTTAAAACTGAGGACAGTTTTCCATCAAGAAGGGGAGGATGATGTGACCACGCCACCAACACGTACGACCATAGCGGCCAATATCAAGAATGAACTAAAGGTGAATTCGTTTCTTCAACTTCAACACATTTTAAATGAGAATATGATGCTACCTAATGATGAATATATATATATTTGTAGCACCACATCACTTTGAAACCAATTGAAACAAGGGTTCAAGTTGGACAGGTTTTGGAATCCAATTCGGCCTCCAGATCAATTCGGATTCAGCCTGACAGGCCAATTTCAAACGGCCATAACTATTGATCCAGAAGGCTTCTCAGGGCCCGTGAGTACTCGTTGGAAAGCTCTTGGAGTCTACTTTCAGATGGATCTGGTCCCACCTCCAAACTCCATCTGAGCAGATCAGAAACTGCAAAACAAGTCACATCACTTTTCCAGTCCGAGTCAAAGTGGGCCGAGGGCCTTGTAACTTGGGCTATTTGGGCCGGTACTGTTCACATGAACAGTAGCACGGGTGCGTGAACAGTAACTATGAATAGTACCATATCCCTTGTCATTAGATAAGTGCGGCTTTCCCCTCCCCTATTTAAGGAGGCTGCACCCCTTTAGTTTTCCTGGGGGTTTTGCTTAGATTAATCTGTCTTTGAACAGTTTTGCCGTTCATCGGTTTGTGAGACCCCAACTTGTGAACTTAATATTTATTCACAATTTCAGATTGCATCTTCTACTCTCTTGCTTGTGTTCTCGATTCGCTTGCAGGAGATAGCCTTCTTGGCGAGGTCAATCGTGTTCGGCACGGTTGATAACCAACGGAGCAGTGGTGTAGTGATTGCGAGGGGTTCGATCTGTTTTGGTCGGAGCCTTTGGATCATCAACGTCGAGATCTCCACAATCGACTTATCAGTACCTCTCGGAAGATCGAGCCATCGTCACATCAAAATCCAAGTCATTGAAATCAATTGAGTAGTAGAGCTCTCTTTGTCATATCTATGCATATGTTGTGTAGTTTTGATCAGAACTGTTTATAATTAAATTGCTACAATTGAATTAAAAGTATGACATGGCGGAATACTTTGACTAGATTAATTATAGGTATTACTTTGCGATGTCCATCAAAAAGGATTAGCTTGATTGTGAGTCTTATTTTAATTCTTGGTTATGAGGCTCGCTTGTTTCATGTTCCAATTCTTATGATCACTCAATTTGGCATGTTATTAAAAAAAGTATATAAAGAAAAAATTGAAAAGATGTATGCTTCAAGCATGCCATGGTGAACAAAAAAAGGCACAAAAGTGCGCAAAACGAAAAGAAGTATACTTCAAGCATGCCACCATACAAAAAAGAAGAAAAGTATGTCATTATGAAAAGAAGTATGCTACAAGCATGCCACATGAGTGTGGAGCAATAAGTTGTTACATGAGACTGCTAGTCTGTCTAGAGTTAAAATTTGTTTCACTTTTAGGTTTTGACTTTTTGTTGTGATATCTCATTGTGCTCTCTATAATTGGTTTGATTATTGTTGAGATGTCTGTCATTGATATAAATTGCTTAATCATATTGAAAACTTGTTTTGACATTGCTATATGATATATGATTTTATATGATCTAGATAGCTCTATTCAAAAATATGACTTGGTTGTGTTTTTAAACCAATGCAACGTGGCTTGGATAATCTTCAAAGCTTCTAGATTTTTATTATCATTGCTCTTTCTTAGATTTATTCCTTATTTGAACTTTCTTGATGATTACATTGCCAAAGGGGGAGAGTTTTGGTGTGCTTTGCGAGAAATTAAAGAGAATTTGGTGAGAATAAAATTACCTCTATTGTGTTGAGGGGGAGAGATTTGAGACTTATGGTTTAGAATGTTTTTGTGGCTTCAGTTCTTCACTTATATCTATTTGAAGCTAATTCATCATACAATTCTGTGGTGTTGTCAATGTATTCATCAAGGGGGAGATTGTTAGACCATGTGGCTAGGTTTAGGATATTTTGGTGATGAATAATTGACAATGGTTAATTTGTTATGATGAATAATTGGTGATTTTGTTTAGCGGTGTTATGCGAGTTGTGTTGCGTGTGTATGGACTGATGTTGGTCAAGTTGAGATGAACTTGTGCCGGAAGAATGTTCTTTGGTCTTTGCATGTGCAGGTTGAGTATGGAGGCGATTATAGTCGGTGACGAGGTGGACCGGAACTGGGATGGGGAGATCTGAGGTTCAGACGGTCAAGGAGGTCACGAGATGATCGGGCTCATGCTTGGGGCGCATGGAGATCAAAGGTGGATGATACGTAGAGAAGCTACGGGAGGTGCGGTCCTGAAGGCTTCGACACGTGACGTGTTAGAAAAGTCGTGAGTGTGAAAAACCCGTGTTAAGAAGGGTTTCGGGTCCCTTGAAAATTAGTGGGCCAAAAGTCTAGTTGGAGTTGGATTAGAATTCTAAGTCCTAATTGGAGTTGGATTAGGATTCTAAGTCCTAGTTGGAGTTGGATTAGGATTCTAAGTTCTAGTTGGAGTTGGATTAGGATTATAAGTCCTAGTTGAAGTTGGATTAGGATTCTAAGGCCTAGTCGGAGTTGGGTTAGGATTTTAAGGCCTAGTTGGAGTTGGGCTATGTGTGTATATATATGCATGCGGCGGCATGGCAAGAGTTGTACCGGGGAGCGACGTGGAGAAAAAGAAGGCGTTGTTTTGGAGGCGCGGTACGAAGCGACGAGAGGAAATAGAAGGATGCGGCGGCTGTGAGCAAAACCAACGGGATGAACAGTGTTCGTCGTTTTTGAATAAAGTTTGTGAATTTTTTATTTCGCATCTATTATCCTTTTTCTTGGTTTTCTAATTCCTATAAATTCTCCATGCATTGATCTATGTCGAGATATTTTTGTTGCTTACATACTTGAATTATTTTTAATTAAAAAATTGATTAGAAGATTAAGAAAAAAAAAATGAGCACGTTTAGATCGATCGGAAGTTCGCTGCTACAGTAAATTGCTATAGTACGCTACAGTGGTTTTGCTACAGTGCCAGCTACAGTAATTTGCTACAGTACGCTACAGTGATTGCTACGATAAATTCAGAAAAAAATATTTTTTTTAGTTTTTTGTTATTTCTGGTTTTTGCATATTAAAAGGTAGAAAATAAAAAAAGGTTTCCGCTGTGCGTTGCAATCATTCACCCCCCTCTGATTGCTATCAACGATCCTACAAGTGGTATCAGAGCAGGTTAATTTTTCTAATTGATCTTAACCGGTGATTAGAAAACATGTCGACGTATATGTATTCCACAAAACCTTGTGTTTTCGATGGTGTTGATTTTCAGTATTGGAAAGCGAAGATGGAGGCATACATTCAAGCTCAAGGCTTTGCAATATGGGAGAAGGTATACAAGCCTTATCAAGTGCCCGAGAATGATGTTGTGTCAGCAGCGAATCTAGCAGAAGTGGAGGCAAATAGCAAGGCAAGAAACCTGATAATTCAAGGACTAGGAAGGAGTGATTTTGATCGTGTTGTGCATCTTAAATCCGCATATAAGGTATGGAAATCACTATGTGATTATCATGAGCGTTCATCTACTATTAAAGAGGTACATCAAGATATGTACAAAAAGGATTACATGCGTAAATCGGAGGACCTATCAGTAATTTTTGGAACTACCGAGGCCTTTCTGCAAAAATTCGGGACTCATATGCAGTTTTTAGGGTCTCTCGGTAATTTCCACGATTTCCGAGGTCTTTTTCGCAAAATGCCGGCGCCACCCCGCCGGCTGGGCCTCTTTTCCCTACGGCCCATTTTGGCCCGGTGGCCCAGTTGGCCTGCCCGGCACCTTCACCCACGGGAGGTAGGGTTTCCCCTACCTCCTTCTCACATTGGCGGAGGCGGCATTGCAAGGCACGCGCGTGATTCGGGGGGATGCCATTGCTGGTCGGGAGGAGATAGGGCGCGTGCGGCAAGGCCGGTGGCAGGCCGAGAGGCGGCTGCTGGCCGGGAGGTGCCGGCGGACCCCGGATCGGGCGAGTGCGTGAGCTCCGGTCGGTGAGACGGCGCAAGCAAGGCAGCGGGCCTAGCGGCGATCGGTTGCGCGTCGCGCGCAGCGAGCGACGGTTGGCGCGTTCGAGCGCGAAGACGAAAGAGGCGGCCGCGCGCGTTGAGCGCGAAGACGAAGAGGCGGCCGATGGTGGCAGTTCGGCACCGTGCGAGTGGGCTGCTTCGAGCGGCGGCGGCCGTGCCTGGGGGTGCGTGCTCGGGTGGGGTTGCCGGTGCTGGGGTCGGCGACACCTGCGTGAGTTACGAGGCGGTGCAGCGCATGCGGGCGCGTGTGCGGTTGTGGCACAACCGAAACCGGCGGCGGCAACCTCCCGTGCAGGCGGCAGCCCATGCGGGTTCCTCGTGGTGGCGCCTCAAGCTCTCCGGCCGGCGGCGTGTATGCAAGCACGGCGGCAACCGACGCTTCGGGCGTGGTGCGCGGCGGTGACCGGCCGGGCCGAGCGGCCGTGCAGCGCGTGCAGGCGCGCAGCGGCTCGCGGGTGGCGATCGAGCGTCGGCCGACTTCGGGAAGCGCGCATGCGGGCGCGGGCATCGGCCGGTGGCCCACGGCAACTTCATGCCGGCGGTGGACCAGCGGCGGCTTCAGGCCGTCGCCCTGGTTTTGTGTTGTTTTTTTCATGCATCAGCCATGCAAAACAACGAACAGAAACTGAAGGATGCAATTTTTTTCGTTTCATTTCTAATCTACAGTGCAATGAACATTACCCCTTTTCGCAATATACCGTTCAACATTGTGCCGGCGACTTCAGGTCTGCTCGCGGGAGATTAAGGCGGATTTGCACTGTATTTTTCTTTTCTAATCTACGGTGCAGTCAATATCTACCCTTTTTCGCAAGTTACCGATCGACATTGTGCCGGCGACTTCAAGTCTGCTCGCGGTAGATTAGGGCGGATTTGCACCGTAGAGATTCAATCTAGAACGTAAAAGAAAAATGCGAATTCAAAAGCGATTTAGAAAATTCAATCTGTGCTTCGATGATTACCTTCCTTCACCAGAGCGAAGTCGTGCTGATAACGTGTTGAGGAACCGTCGCTGGCGACCAGTCCGATCGATTCCTCTGCTTAGAACAAGAACGAATCAATCACAGAATCACAGAACAATAGATTGAACACAGAGATGTAGAGAGAACTCCAGGTCTTTCTTTATTGCTTTCAATTGCTTCAGGTGTACATAATGAGGGGTATATGTCCCTATTTATAGCCTACGGTGGTGTGCCCATATTGGACCAGAACTCTTAGTCCTGGGCCCAGTTTCTCAACAGTATGGATTCAACAGGGAACTATTCAATTCACGTAGAAACAACGAAAAACCGTCTAATTCTGTAGGACTAGTAGACAATAGAGAGGATAAACGATGTTTTAAAAAATTTTCCCTAAATATTTACTTATTATTTACTTCGATAGCTATAAAGGTATGAATATTAGAATAGGAATCCTACTTGAAAACCCAGAGACTCACAAAATAGAACACAATCAGTAGTGAAAATAACGTAGTCGGAATTCTGACAACGTGCTTGAAAACCTGCACGTGGTCGAAAATCGACTACCAATTGGAAATTCAACATGGTCAAAAATTGACTAGTGGTCAATGGTTAGAGAGGAGTCGACAACCAACATGGTCATAAACGAATAGATGGTCTAAAATCGACATGGTCGATGACCTGAGAGAGATTGCAAGTTCGAGTGTTCGAAGGAAGTTGAAATTCGACCGGCATGGTCGACCACCATTGAGTGGTCAAAAATCAGAGTGGTCGAAACCTTACGTGATTGAAACAAGTCAAGATACGACCCGGAAGGTCGATGACCAGTGAGCGATCGAAACCGAAGTGGTCGAAACTCGTTGAAGCACTGCCAGTAAGGTTGATGACCAGTGAGTGATCAAAATAGACATGGTCGAAACTTGTGAGTGGTAGAAAGCTTTTGAGTGGTCAAAAACTTCTGAGTGGTCGAAAATTCAGAGAGACCAAAGAGCAGTCTGAATTTCAGCATAGTTTCACAACGAAAAATTGATGGAACTTTTGATCCGTAGATCTAAATGATATGAAACTTTGTAGGGATCTTCTCTATGGTATTGTGAACCTATTCTACTAATCAATCATGAAAATCAAGGCCAAAGTTGAAAACTTTTTCATTTTGCTAGAAGGTTCCACCAAAACCGAGTCAAAATCAAAATCGGTAAATACAACTTGCTCATAGGTGGATGATAACCAAATGGGCTAGATATATTCCCACATATCACAGCAAGTTAGAACACCAAAGAAATCAACTCAAATACCTTTGGATCAAGAAATCACACTTTTGAGGCCAAATTAAGAGCAAATCAATCAAATCAAGATGGATCCATAGAAATACGCAAAGATTGATGTATTACTTACTTGAGAAGGTTGATTTTACAGCCACTCCACCTTAAAAGATAAAGAGCACACCAAGTTCTCCACTCTCAAACCCTAACCCTAAATAAGAAACCACACATGAGAGAAGGTTGGATGGTTAACCCTACATGTCTCCATCCTAACCCCTTTTATAGTTAGGCAATCAGCCACCTACACCCTTTAATGGATCCTATCCACTATAATAATGGGGAAAACCCGTTAACCCCACACACATGAGTTTTACTCATACAAGTTCACTTATGCACGCTTTTCAAAACGTATAAGTGTGTCACTAAATCCTTAGCCTTGATCTACCTTAATCAAATCAGCTCCACCATGACTTAAACCACTCTCCAACGTATTGCCCATGCAGCGCGGTTTTGATCTAAGGTGGTTTCCGGTATTTTGGTCAAACTACCAAAATACTCTCCATTGACCCGGTCTTTACCAACCTTTGTAAGCAATCGCCATGCTTGCTACGTGTAGGTACACCACTAGCTTGCCACGCGCTGTCAAGTCTCTCCCATCCCGGTTCCACCGAACCACAGCTCACTTGGTCCGTGCAAGCTACATGGCGCCATCCCGCTATTCAAACTCGCCTTCAATACCTTCCGTCTTTCTTGTGCCATACTTGAGTTCACCATCAAGCTGGAAACCAATCTGACCTGCCTACCAATGGCGGTTTGATTGGCTTGGCATCAGCGCTCTGACTGACCTAAGTTTTACCCGTGGCTATGAAGTGATCAGACCAGCCATATTCCTTTTGAAAAGTAGACACCAAACACTTATATAAATATGTATGGGGATGTCTTTGCACCAGGTTTCACTCAAATTAAAGTTATGAGCATAAACTAAATAAAGATTAACCAAAATTCTAGAGAGGGTGTTTTTTTGGTGCTCTTAAGTGGTCAGATTGGTTGTTGGTTGGTGGTTTGACCGAAGCGGTCTAAACGACTTGGGCCAGTGGTCAAATAGCTCCCTTGTTATCGGGGTTTGACTAGGGTTGATTGGTGCGGTTTGACCGGGCGTTGGTTAGTGATCAAGCTGGATGTTTGCTGAGATATATGTGCTGAGTTTTGTCTCGATTGTGTTGTTACTCTAGGAGGTTTTCGGAGTTCATGCAAGTGTTAGTCATGGCAGAATTCCATGCATTGCATTAATCATGGCCAGAAGTGTCATGTGGTGTTTACTAATGAGAAACAAGTGCATATCGCTTGTACTTAGGACGATTGCTTATTCTTTGATGTGTATGGCACTTGGTGATTGTTGACGGTCAATGAGAAGATTGAGGCTTGGGGGAGCCCAGGGTCATAAAGGGTTGTGTAAGTTCAGGTGAGGCTACATCTCAAGCGGAGAAGCATGAAAGAAAGATAAGAATCGTGATGAGGCAAGTACATGCATGTGATGACTAATTGGACTTAGCCCGTTTCAAGTGAAGATTTTTTGGAAGGACGCCAGAGGCATATAGGCTTAGCGGCAAGTCATTGGGCATCGGCAAGTCATTGGACTTCATATTGGAGTTTGATGCGAGGAGAAGCATCATGAAGACTGGTGGATGGTAATTACGTAAATTATCCAATACTGGGTAGAGAGGTGATTTGCAAAACCGCGACGATGGCCTAAGGTGGATTTGGTGACGTCTTGATGGATGGAGCGCCTTATCAAGCTATTTGAGCCACGTGGAAGTTGCGCTTTGAAAAGCATGCAGGTGTGTGAGTGTAAAACCTATTTTGTATGTGGGTTATCGGGTTTTCCAATTGTAATTGGTTGTATCTATTAAGTGTGGGCTGGTTGTTAAGGTTAGGTGTGAGGTGAGAAGCCTCCACTATATAAGCCCCTGTGTGTATTGATAGAAAATATCTCTTGTACTAGATGAGAAGGAGTTGGGGTTAGGTTTCTTTATGTTGGAAGCTTTGTGTGTGTGCTCTTGTGAGAGTTCCATCTTCGAAGGTGTGGAGTGTCTATAATCATTTATCCCTTCGTGGTAATAGAAGATCAATATTGTTTATCTTGTTCCCATGGTATCTTGTTTGATTTCCTTTCCTTCTTGTGGTGTTTTGAGGAGTTCCTGGGTTCTTCCCTATTTCGTACTATGATCTAACTTGCTATGATATGTGAAAATTCATATAAAGTCATCTAGATTATCAAGGACTCACAAACAAGTGCAGATCAAAATTTTCTTCTTTTGTCTGGCTTTAGTACAATCATCCTCGTTTTAGGTACAGGCTGAAACTTTGGCTATCATCTTCACGATCATTATTAGAATAAGTTTATGATATTCTAGGAAATGATTGTACCAAGTTTTATCTTATTTGAATTAGGGGTTTAAAAATTAGTTTTTTTATCGTGAGTGGTGCTGTTTATTTACGAGAGCCTTTTTTTAAAGGGAAAGTAAACTTTTCTTGGCAAGTCTCTGAAGAAGCCAAAAGTTTCTCCCTTCAGGACAGATTTGTTTGGACCCCTTTGGAAATGTTTATTTCTTTGAAAACGTTTTTGTCTCCTCAGCATTGCATGCATGCAGCGCGGTGTGTGTGGGGCTGCAATAATTTGGTCGGCCAGCTCATGTTTGTGGATCGCCCATGCCATGTCGTATGATTTTGGTTGGATTTTGTTGGACATCGTTCGATCGGCACTATGTACAGAAGTAATTCACATGCTAGTAATTCTCACCTAGAGAAAAACTCTCATCGGTTTAAAACATAAGAATTTTTTTATATCTATATAAGAATTTTCTTATGCTAACTCTAAAACCTGAAGCCATTTGGAACGAACATTTGCGAAGGACCGCCGCCTGAGGGCCTATTTGGCGTGGCTGCGGCTTATGGCTTTTGACTGAAATTTTTGAATTTTAGCTGTTTACGACAGAGATTACGGAGAAAAAGATACTCGCTTGTGATTTTGGTTAATACAGATGTTAGGCTTTTAACGTGTACTATAATTAACTTATAGATCCCATCTTGAAAAAATATCTCATGTGAAAGTTAGATCCTTTAACAAAAGCTAAAAGTCGTTAACTTCGGTCGAAAAGAACAGGCTCTGAGGTGTGTTATCGGCTGACATGCTATAGCCGATCCAGCCCATGGGCTAACAAACCGGGCGGGCCGAAACAACTTCCCCTGCGTACAACCGTACACAAGTAAAATATAGCGCCGAGCCCGACGGGCTCCAACCGGTACCCACGGACGCGGGGCGAACTCCTCGAACGAAGGCCAGGAATTCCACCGAAAAGGCCCAGCCGCAGCCGCGGCACCGAAATCCAACACACGGCCGCCGCCGGCCGCCCGGAAGCGGAAGTGCGAAACCCCACCGCACACGGCATGGCAGTCACGAAGGAAGGAGGAGGAAGATGGCGGCGATGTCGATGTACCGTGGCGACCTCCACCGCGGTGGGGTCGAGGCCGAGCGCCGCTGGCCATCGCCCCGCCCCACCCTCTCCGCGGCTCGGTTCCGCCGCCGCCTCCGCAGCCGCTCCCACGCCGTCGCCCGCCTCGCCCAGGCCGGTTCACCGAGCTCGTCCCCCACCTCCCGTCTGGCTGCTGATGGCGCCGCGGAGCCCGCGGGGCAGGCGGAGGAGGCGGGCGAAGAGGAGGAGCAGCAGCAGGGCAGGACGAGGAGGAGGAGGAGGAGGAAGAGGATGAGCAGGAGGAGGGGGCGGTGGAGGATGTGGATATGGACGGTGCCGGAGAGGTAGTAGTCGGAGGTGATGATGCTGATGGTAATGGTGATGCTGAAGGAGGTCAAGGTGAAAGTGAAGGCTTTTGACCCTAATCCGGAGGTGAGGGCTGTTAAAATTCTTGGTTCCTAGTAGCTTGTTGTTTACTCTAGGTCGAATTGTAACTGTAATTGTGCTAACAATTGCAGTAATTTGGGGAATGGGGACTCATGTAGGTTCTGAGATTGCACGCTTCAGGGAAATGTGTTACTTTTTTTTTCTTGTTCGAGTAGGCCTTGTATAATCAATAAATGAGAAATGATGAATTTGGGGGAGATTTAGGTCATTGAAATTTGGAGGATGTGCTTTATGAGGATAAGGAGTCGTCGAGTCCTGCTTGTAGATTCTTCAAATCGGGCACTCTTTGGTTCTTTCTAGGATCTACATGTTTGGTGCGGTGTTGGAATAGGATGAAATTTCTCGGTTGGACTGTTCGATTTTTTGCTTGGAATAAAGAATGAAGCTTATCAGATTTACTCAACAACTAAGCTTCTTAGCTGCACTAAGCAACAGTCGGCTCTTTTGTTAGAATACAAGAAGTTCTTGGTTGCTGCTGAACGCCAACTTCGTTGAATAGTTTTGCATGGAGATTTTGTCGGGTGCCTTGTGAAGGCGTGAGTGGAATTGAGTAACCATACATGCTGTTTGCATATGGTGACTGCCTAAGTTTGCAAGCTCCGTGCTTTGTGTTTGTTATGCTGCGAGCACCATCTTTTTACTTTTTTTTGGTCATTGAGACCTGTGTGGTTTTACATCTATTCTAGGCGAGTTATCTTCATGGAATTGAAGAAAGGAAGAGAGAGTTGAAGAGAGAGTTGATGGATCAGCTCTGGAGTAAGTCTCAATGTATGTATACACAAATGTATTGGTGTGTCTTCTCTCTTTCCTTCTAAGAACTTATCCTTTGTAGTCAATGTACTAAATGAGATTATTTTGGCTGTTTGAACAGGTTTTAAATGCCGAAGAAGAAATCAGAATGCGTAGCATGCAGGCTTCGTACCATGCCTCAGCCGTCCGAAAATGCAGCTGATGGAAGTTCTGTTTCTAGACAGGCACCCAGAATGACCGTTGATGTCAATTTCGGTGAGGTTGCTGGGGAGTGAGATGCTGGTTCCAACCAGGACACTCCTGGACGGCCCTTGCATCATGTTCACAGTATCTCTCCTTCAACAGCCTCTTTTGCTAGGTCTCCGTTTGGTTCTCTCCAACACAATTCTGTAAGTAATTTTTCGAATATAATTGTTGCTGCCATTGAACCGAGTATTATTGTTCTTTATGAGCTAAACACAATATCTGATCTTACAGGGTCACACCCAAGAAGTCCAGCGACTTTCTCTACAGCAAGTCCATCTCGCTTTGCAGCTATCGGGCATCAAGGGCATCCTCGGGGCCATCCCTCGGTATCATTGCAAGGAAGTAACTTTGTAGCCTCGTCACCTTCCCCAGCTGGCTCTTCCTCTGTATTCAGGGATTATCGCCTGCCCAATTCAACATATTCCCCAACTTAGCATCAGGTTCAGCAGAAGATTACATACAAGACGGCATTGTGAATAGTTCAATGTTGTTTGTGCTCCTCTCCTGGCTGTTACTTTATTGACAATATTGTTGGAATCTGGAGAACAACTCTGGGGATAAGGTTATGTTGGGGCATCATTTTGTAGTGCAGGCAGCGCATATGAATGGAAATTGTGTTTTCCATGCGCTGACTTGGGTCAAAATGTATCGTTACCCAAATTGTGTAAAACTAGGATATTTATTGTTCTACGAGGCCCTTCAGGCAATGTAAAATAGGTTCAAGCTGTTCTCGCAGTTTGTTTAAGTACTACTGGGTGCATCCAGAATTACAGATGGTTTGCCACAGCAACGGATGAGGTGAAAATATATTTTCTATTTAGCTTCTGATAGCCAAGATGTTCTCCTGAGGATTTCAGGACTGATGGTGTATCTTTCATCCTTTCATTCTTGTCGTGATGGGACTCGCTTATTGCAGAGCAGTATGGTCTCTGCTATGGGTATAGGAAGAGGAAACTTATGGAATTTAAAAATTCCTACCAAATGATGGTACTGAAACTACTTCGAAAGTGTTGTGTTGAAGCGTGGAGTACGCTCCAATATTTTGGATCAAAATAACCAATACATATCCGTAAGGTCACGTGGCTCTCAAACATGAATAAATGTACAGTTCGTACAACAGGATGAGTACTATATAGTTGTAGACAGAGATCTCATGTCAACAGATGCGGGTCTACCAGTTCGTTGTTCGCAATCACACAGTCCCTCACACAGTCCCTTCAGGGCGTGGAATGCTGGAAGCTACAGAAAAGTGGAAGTAGTATAAATCAGTTCAAGTGATCAGAAATTGACTGAATCATTAAAAGGTACACATCATCAGAAAAATTTATGTACAGCTTATAGTTGCAGATAAACAATGATAATGTGCTTTAGCATATGCTACAATCAGCAAGTTACACTTAAGCATCAAGAAGGATATAAAAAGGCAACCAACAAGCACACTTGGCAAGATTTCTATTTTGTGTTTTAGAGGTTTCAATTCCAATGGCAAGGCCTCATGCCATCATCACTACTGTGCATCTGATGTGCTCAATACCAGCATTTAGGTGATGGACAGAAACCGGTCACCAGCAACAAGGCAAGCTTGTCTAAATTATGACCCATTCTGACCAAGTTTTGGATAAATTATTATATCCACTATTTGTTTGTCCAGAAGTGGTGGAGATGCCCAGATCATACATTGGTTATTTGGCGGTAACAGTGTTAGAAGGCCTGTTTACTTACTAGAACACTAGCAAGCCTCTGTATACGAGTATCATCACAAGAAAGGCCCAGAAGGAAAATAGAATTTGTAAACAGAGAAGTCTGCCGATCGATGTTGAATATTGAGCAAATGAGCAAACAAGTATAATGAGATGGGCATCCAAGAGGAAATCAGGCAAACAGAATCTAGCAAGTCTGCAAGGCTCGCTGTGGTTTGAAACAGAGGAAACACAACACATGCCTCCCTGAGACCCTGATAATTTTTTTTTAATCAAATTGAACTTGTTCCCTCATAGCAATAGATTGATTGTGACATAGATACCCCTAAACTATGTGCACTTGACAGATGACGATTCACCAAAATCAAAATGTAAGAACAAGAATGATTCAAGTGTCTGCGTGAATGCAATAAAAGATACAATAACAACAAAGCCTTTTGTCCCAAACAAGTTTGGGCAATAAAAGATACAACAATGGAAATTAAAACTCTGTGTTACCTCATGCGATGCTGTCATTAAATTATAGACCATCCCCATCTCCTAAAATTGGGCAAAGAAGTTCTGCAAGGTGCATAACAATATTTAGAAACAAGCATCTAAGTACAGTAACCTACAACATAGGAACTCTGATACCATGAAAAAACCATTTTCCCAATTACAACTGTGATGTACAACCAACCCCATTGATCGTACATGTGATGAAACAATCATATTATAATATATCTACAAGCCATGTGCAATCTCTTTGAAAGAAAATTAGTGCTGACAAGTCAAATTCATGAAATAATATGTTAAAGGTGTAGCTATTTTCACATTACTTGGATAGTTTTATCCTAATATAAAATGATCTATCTGATCAAACAGAAGTACATACATTGTCGACCAACACCAAATTAACTTTGGCCAAAGAGGGAAAAGGAATGGCAATCTTCCTTAAATTACTAGTATTAGCCAGTGGCACCATTGAGCGTACATTGTTCAAGACTGGCACAAACCAATACCCTTTGCCCTTTTCCTTTACCCTCTTCTTCATGTCCAAGTCACCTTGAAATATTTTATGAACATACTATATTCTATCATACTACTAGATACAACTAAAAACCAACTTAAATTTCAGTAATACATATTCATAATTCAACAGCCTAAATAGACCCACATAAAATCCAGTAGCATATATTAATCAACCAATAAAATAAACAGCAGAGGCAAGCCCCTCAAACAATAGATTGAAAGGATAACTCATTAAATGTAAACTGCAACATATGTTACCACAAGAAATAATAACTTTCATAAGCATACAAATCCACAAGTAGTACCAATAACACGAGACTAAAAAATTCACATTCCAGTACACTTTTCATTGCAAAAACAAGTTCTTGGAGTGCATTGTCTTGTGGTAGCAAGCCATAATCTTGTAACGAAGCTCTGCATTGGGCCCTTTAAGATCCTATGTTTATTATCACTACCTAGTACTCGATAGATCAGGCTTCAAGAATTTCATCTTCCCATTTACCAAATCTTCAAGTTATTCACTTATACAACTCATAAACACTAACCACAACAAAAAAAAAAGTTTCTGTATTGCAAAAAACTGGCCAAAGAGCAAGACTGCCATATGAATGGCTATTGGTTTATGGTGCTTCGTTGACATCTTAAGCAGTAAGCACCCTTGCTTCCTGGTTCTGTACTACAGTATTTTTCTTTTCAAGTCAATTTGTAAGATATCATTCAATATTTTTTCAATATAAGATATAACTGTTTATGACCACTCTAAAGAACTTCCACATGATGCAATCATACACGCTATTGTACAAAGCAAACACGCCTTATCTTCCATTTTCCATGTCAAATTTTACCACGGGAAGCAACTCTCAGCTTGTTTTTTTCCCTTCAGTACTACGCAATACCTCCGAAGTCTACAAGAAGTCAAAACCATGTCTAGAAAGAACACGAGTCGCCCACGAAACTAACACCACGAAACACCATAGATTCTTGGTATAATTCCACTAGTAATCGCGAAATTGACGCATGATAGCACAGCCCAAGAAACTAAACCCACTAGTTACTTGTCGACAACTCAATTCCTAATCCGGGACTAAATTTACCAACAAAACCAGTGTCCAATAAACCGAAATCAAGAACCGACTGAACACAAACGGCTCAAGAAAGCACCAGGGGAGAACCCATCAGACCTGGAACCATGTCACGGCGGCGGCGAGCGCAGACGAGAGGCGGCACCTCTTGGAGGACTCGCACGTGTGGAGGGACTGGAAGTCGCTGGCGGGGAGCTTGCGGGTGATCCAGCCGATATCGAGGTAGACGAAGCGCGGGGGCGGGGGCAGGTCGACCTTGATGCGGATGACGTTGAACCAGACGAGGAAGCGGCGGACCTGGATGCCCGATAGGTCGGAGAGGGAGCCGTAGCGGAGGACGCCGGTGACGCGGGGCTCGAAGTAGGTGAGGTACTCGAAGTGGACGTAGCAGGGCCCCGCGAGGTCGACGGTGAGGCTGCCGTTGTCGGCGAGGGAGAAGGCGGTGACGGTGGAGGGGAAGACGCCCGCGGGGAGGCCGTAGAGGGGGAGGAGTTCGTAGAGGGACGGCGGCGGGGGAGATGGGGTTGGGGGTTCCGCCGCCGCGGCGCCGACGGCGACGAGGAGGAAGAGGAGGAGAGGGAGAGGCAGCATTGGGACCGGGAGAGGGAAACAAGCGGTGCCGAACTGAATCAACTGACGTCCGATGGGTTTGTTTGTGTGTGTGTGCGCGTGTTTTTTTTTTTTTTTGAGGTTTGGCCTTCGGTCAGCTTTGTTTGGCTAATCACTCACAAGTTATGTAAAATGTGGAGCTGGGAAATTGCTTGAAGTAACAAAATACAAGATCGAATCAACTAGATGGATATACCGTGACATTTAATTAGCCCTCTACGGCCATGTTTTTTTTTTCTGAGTTTTGGCTTTTGGTTTTTCGTCTTATTTAAAAGTTGAGATAAATAGTGAGGCTTTTTAAAACAGATTTTTCAGATAAATTTTTAAATTCAAAACTATATAAATCCACTACATCGATATCTTTATCGTCCACAGCTATTTTAAAAAACATATACAAAAATATCAGCTACATAAAAAAACCAAACTTTTTGTGCGGATAATCCTTTTTTATTCGAAATTACAGAAATATACCCGCGGAATTTTTTTTTACAAAAATAGGCTCCAGTCGCCCCATGGTTGGGCGACTGGAGCCTGTCGCCCAACCAGAGGCCGACACAATACCTGTTGCCGCACCATGGAGCGACTGCATCTAGTCGCCCTGCCATTCGGGGACTTTCATGCAGTCGCCCTCCCGTTGGGCGACTTTCATGCAGTCACCCCCCCTTGGGCGACTGCATGAACCCCCCGTGATGGTTTTAAATTTTGTGAATTTTGTAGTTTTAAACTGGTAAAAAATGTGGTAGAGTTGTAATAAAAGTTTATGTTCATTGTATGTTGTAGGTGCATAAAAAATTTTAGAAACTTTTTTTTACGAAAGATTGAACATTGAACGATCAATACATACATTGTTAAGTGACATACGCTGAGAATTCCTGTGCGGAGAACGGGTATGTTAATATTTGTTAGATGACTTGCTATATGAATGATTAAATGCGAAAAGAAGAGATAATAGGCTTGTTTGAATTTAAATAAACTTCATAATATAGTTGTGAGTAACATGCCGCGTATTTTTTCATTACATTCGTAGCATATAGCATCGACATCACCCATCACTCGACACCCTGAGGTGCCCCGTCATCGCGCCTACGTCCTCCCATATGGCCCCGCTTGGCCGTCCTCCGGTGTAACGGGTTACGACGCTCCGAGAAAGTAAAACGTGCAGGAGGGTTTCGCACTCGCCCCTACGCTGGTGGAGTCAGCTGCACCTCTGGCTGTGTGCCCTCCGGTGCACTGGGGAGGGCACTGCCGGAGAGAACCTCCGGTGCTGCGTTGGAAGATGGCCCGGGTCAGTCCGCAAAAAACTAGTCTACATCATCGGGGCCCGGGGAGACGCCATGTGCGTGGTGATGGTAAGGACCTACAATAGTAATATCGTTAGTTCGTTGCATGTCACCTTGGGATAAAAACGAGATCAGACGATGCGTACCCGCAGTTGGCGCTATCGAGGTAGGATGAGGGGCGTATAGCTCAGAGTACGCCCCCTGCATGTGGAAGCCGGGGATGTGCGGAGGAGACGTGAAGAGCTGCTGAGGTGGTGTAGGAGGCCGTGCCCAGGCAGAACCCCCTGGCTGCTCTGGGTGAGGTGGTGTAGGACGTGTCCACGTACTACCTCCGGAGTAGTGCCACGCTGGTCGGGGTGGCACTGGTGGACGGCATGTCGGAGCGCTGGGCGTGGGAGTAGAGACCGCCGGTAGCCTCGTGCAGGACAGCAGGCTAACGATATGTCTACACCCGACCTCCATCCGACGCGCAAAACTGATGGTCTCCTCATGGGTCCACTCCGCACCTGTGGTGACCTTCTGCAGTACTGCGGCGGAATCGGTCCACAACGCAGAACCGACGTCAGCCTGGACAAAAAGACATAAAAGGGTCCATCATCGAAACTATATCGCCATTTGGAAATCTTTGAAATTATATGTAACGTACCGCGATGTGAGCGTCGCGCGCGCGCGCCGCACGCGTGTCGTGAGCGGCGACGTGTGTGGCAGGCGGGTCTACGACATACACCAGCCTGGTACGTGTCCGCGCCTGGTACCAGATCAGGTACTCCGCGTAGTCTGCGCTGTCGTATGGGCGCTCCTCCTCCACGTGGTCGCCGAGCGCACCCTCCCACCGCGCAATCCGTGGCATCTTCCTCGACCACCGTGCTTTTTTAACTCCTTCGTTGTGCCAAGAAACACGATAATGTAAGTACTTGCGAACACAGTAGTAAGTACGTACATATTTATCAGAAGCGATCACTCACGCGTGCACGGCCTGCGGAAGTGGTGGTTCGACTGGTACAGGAAGCGCCTGCGGTAGCCCGAACTACCGCATGACTCGCTGGGGTGCGTAGTCCTTCACGTAGATATCGTACACGAGCTTCCGACAGGTGAGCCAGAAAGCCCGGTCACGCCAAAGAAAGTGCGATGACCGTCAGAGCACGGGCTCGCACCGCCAGATCTGCGTAAGGCTCCTAGCGCACGTCGTCGGCTGTGAGGCGGTTGAACTGCTCCACAAAGGGCATGTACGCCCGCGTGACCTGCACATGCGCAAACTGTACCTGCAAGAAAGACAAGTTATTTAGTATGACGATTGTCAATAAGAAAAAAATAGTTGACTGTGATAATACTTACTCGTTGTCAGACCCCAGATTTTACCATCCGGAATCTACTGTGATTTTACTGCACTATTCCCTAGATCAGTAGATAGTGCTCACAGTTACAGCAATGAATATCAAAATACATATCATGCAGAAGCGTAAATATGGTAATAGACTTACTCATGGGCCGATTAGGCCAAAATCAATAAATTGCAGCAGGCAGCCAACTGGAGGTGCGCGACCTAGCCCTTGACATCTTCATCTTCTCTGCCAGCTTGTCCAATCTTGTTGCTGAGACGAGATGATTCGATTCCTGATGCTGAATTTTGTCGCAAAAACGAGTGTGAGCACTCCAACCCCGTGCTTCGCGAGCCAATACATAGAATGCAAATAAATAGTATGCATGGCTTATCAAAGAAAGGCTCGGGTTATTTTATTTGCAAAAAATTGCATTTGAAATACATTAAATAGAAATATCCTGAGACTTAGTAGTTTGAACCAAATCATAATGTGTGAAAAGAATGCAATATCATTAATAGTGATACAGATTTTTCGTTCACCATATATGGCATCTGCACCATATGCTTATTTTTCAGCATTATAAACGCTGAACTTATCACTGGGACGACACCCAGGACAATTCCAAACCAGGGCAGTCCTTCGCCCTTCACATTTCCATTCCCACCCACAAAGTTTTTGAAATAGAACTATATCTAGTTAAGTTCCCATGTCCGCCCTTGACCGTGGGCACGGCTATTCGAATAGTTTTGACTCTGCAGAGTGTGTACACTTTCACCACAAGAGACAATCAACTCGTTGCCCCACACGATTCCTTAGTCATGTGGTTGAGCAGACCATCATAGTGACTTTTCAAAGTATCTAGTCCCTTTTCTCATTCACCTTATGGGAAACTGCCCACTTGCGGTGGGTCCCATCTATGCGCGGGATGTTCCCCCCACAGTTACCAACGCAGCCGGGCTTCTCAACTCCCCGCAACGCTTAGAACATCTGGGAAAAACTTCACCCTACACTGGTGTCCCTTCAGGCCCCCTTGCCATAGCATATCCTCTTCTATCCACTACCGGTGAGATGAGTCCGGAGATTTCGATAAATTTACTTAGCCAAGTTGTACTTTACAGACTTGCGGTTGTACTGTTTTACACAGGAGGTCATGACAAGATTCAGTCCTTAGTGGTATCTAGGCGGTTCTACCACAAACCACACTCTCGTGCACCACTGCACCATACTCCCCATTCATCCGCCCCAGTTAAATAAGCAATTTGAGGTTTTTGGAAATATAAAATAACCATATCCAACATACACCAGTCATTACCACCATGACTGCCCAACCAATTCTTCTCAGGATTAAAAGTGATGCTTGGGGCAATTTCTTGTCCCAGGTTCCTAAACAATGCTAAGCATGGCATATAATTAAGGACTTATTTTCAAAAGCTAACCATTATAAAGTTTTCCACTAGGCGACAAGGCTCACATATGCAATATACCAAAGAGGGGTGTAATACTTAGTCAAGTTGAACGATGGGCATATAGCTAAACTTTTAAATCAACATATTTTGCACATAATAACAGCATGCAATTTGATAATTTAAACGAAAGTAATTTGCATAAAATGTAGGTTCAACATGATCAAAGTATTGACTCGCCTGGCACGGTTTACCGCGGTCTTGAGTTCACATAATGCTTCCTCTTGAGTTTCTAGCCTTTATCTTCACTTTGCTCTCGATCTCGCTTAATCCATTGATTCTTCGGGACTCCAGTTTCTATCTACGCGATAAGCGACTGAATCCAAATAAAAACAAATAACTCAAGAGATCCCAATAAATCCAATCACTTTAAATACCCGATTTACTCCAAATTATGCATTTATTATGGTTGGAGAATGGAAGGATGATTTAAATTGAGGTGTTGTAAACACAGTGGTAGCTGGGTTTGAGCAGGAGGACGAATTGTTTGAATGCTTTACCATGAGGGAAAATTTTAGAAATACGAGGGATCAAAAGTGAGATGTACCTACAGGATTTATCTGCTTTTGGGAAAGGAAGGTGGCCATACATGGCCGATTGGGGAAAAGCGAGGCTTGACCTTTTTATTAATAATTTCTTTTATCCTTTTTGTATTTATCAAGGAAGTTCCATGAGTTAGGTTAGACCTATGAATCGGTGTATGGGTCTAGTTAAGTATCATTTTGTCGAGCGTTAGTATTCCGGGCATATAGCACTTTGTGATACGACAATTTATGCACCTTAAGTTATCCTTATGCTAAGTTTGATTTGAGTTAGCATCTAATCATACGGGTCCCGTCTTGCTATTTATACATTTATGCTCAATATTATTAGGTATTAAATCAAGTGCTAAGATTTAATTACTAGCACCATTATCATTCTGTTCATACTTTTGTTATTATTAAGCTTAGCATTATTTTTAGTTTAAGTCTATTTTAGTTATTCACATAATATGTAATCAGATATTTAAATAGTAAGCGGACTTATTTTAACTCCTAATTAAATTTTCTACATTCCTAAATTATCCAAAATTTTCACTAAAATTCATATGAGCTCTAAAATTCATGATTTTGGTTCCATTGGACAAATCTTGAATTTAGATGAATTTAGAAATTTGTTTCACTTAATTTGTAGTTAAAACAAATAAGTTATGCCCATTTGAAAATCTCAGTTCTGTGAAATGCCAGAAAATGAAAAATTCTGACACGTGGGTCCCACTGGTTGTTTTTAATTCATTTGTAATATTTTATCTTCATGTACAGTGCCTATGACAGGTGGGTCCTATTAGCATTTTTAATTCATTCCCTTTATTTTATCATTATTGGTGCTGTCTCTTTGACAGGTGGGCCCAAAGGGGTTATTATAATGTTCATGAGTCATTGCCCACATGTCAGTGAGAAGTATATGCTAATCATCTGGTATTAGTACTTAAATCCACCATTAATTGTAATTATCCACCATTACTACTAATCGCATGAGTCTCCGACAGATAGGTCCCTACTGTCAGTGGGCCGCTCAAGGTGGCCGCCGCTGACAGGTGGGGCCCACTTGTCAGCGCGGAATAAAAGGCAGAAAGCTCAACCCAGCGCTGCGGAGCCGGAAACTCGAACGCGCGCGGCCGGAGAGCGGGGGGGGGGGGAAGAGTGAGCGCGCTAGCCAAGTGTTCCTCAGGGTGTTGCTTACCCTATAAGGATGAAATATCCTTTTGGAGTATGTCGTGGAGGGGGCCGGGCAGAGGAAGCCGAGGGCGGCGGTGAGGCGGTGGCGTCGGCGGCGAGCGTCGGTCGGAAGTGCTCGGGTGAAGGAAAAAACGCGACCCTGGTGCATTGAGGATGCTGGTGGTGGGGTCAGCGGGGGCCGAGGGGGTACGGTGGTGGCCGGCGACGAGCGGTGGCGGCGGTTCGGGGAAGCTCCTTGGTGCCAGAGGGGTAGGGCCTTCGGGAGGCGCGGAGGAGACCCGAAGTGTGTCGGCGATGCTCCGAGGGCGGTGTGGGCGGCGGCGATTGGGTTCTAATGGAAGGAATCGACGGGGAGGCCGATGGCCGGGGTTGGGGAAGATGGTGGGCGCGGCGGCGATGTAAGGGCTTTTAGCTCAATTGCTTTCGGGAACTTAGTGTTTGGGTTGTGGAGATCTCAATGAAGGCGTCGGCGCTTCTTATAGAGGGGCGGAGGAGCGGCACCGGCGGGCGGCCAGACGGTCTTGTCGGCGGCGATGGCGGCGCGCGGCAGCTGGAATTGCGCGGCGTGACTACACAGCGAGCTTTGCGCCGCGCACTTGAGGAGGCTCGTCAGGCAACGGGGCAGAAGTGAAGCTGGTGCATGCGCACCACGGGGAGGAAAGGCGCTGAGCGGGGCAGAGCACGCGCAGCGCTCAGGGGAGGAAGAAGAAAGAGGAGGGGAGAAGGAGTTGGCGCGGGGCGGGTCCAGCAGCAGAGAGAGGAGGTACGGGCGGGTGCTCGGGCCCGCGGGGCCAGAGAGAGGAGGCGGCACTTGGGCCACGCAGCATCAGGGGAGGCGCGACCGGGGCGCGGGTCCGCCTGGCAGGAGGAGAGGGCGCGGGTGGAGGCGAGCTGGCGCGCGGGAAGGAAGTCGGGCGGCCGCTGCTCGGCCTGTTTCCTTTCTTTTTGTGTATATATATATAGTATTTCATTCATTGTTATTTTGCTGGCTTATTTCATTTTGTATATTTTATTTCTAAGCTCTCACTTGCACAATTTGTATATGCATATTTATGTTTGTATTTTATCCATTTACTCTTGTTGCTATTTATGCTATTATCTCTTAAAAGATATTTTATAACCTAATTCAAGTTTTTCCCTCTTTATACTGGATCATCTTTTCATATTCGTATTTAAAATTTTAAGTTTCTATCATTTGCATATATCCTTTATGGTCTTACTAGGATTAGTTTTGTTTTCATAACTCTCTTCAATTTTTTTTGTTTGAAACCTCAACAAAAATTTAGGAAACACCAATGAAGACTCAAATTTCAAAAGAATATATTGTAAAATAATTCAAAAGCTTCACATTTTCAAATTTCAAATTTTTGGGATGTTACACTCGTCGACGGCACCAGAGAGAACCCATCGTCGGCCGGTCGACGTCTCCCCCCGGATACATCTCGGCCCCGTACGGACCCATGTCGTCTAGCACAGGTCGTCCGAGGCTGAAGCGCTTGAACGACCACAACTGCAGCAGCAGGGGACCATCCGCGATCGCCCTCGCATAAGCGATAAGGCGTGCATCCACGGAGTTGCCGTGGCTGGTGGTGAAGAGCACCCAACCGAACAGCCACGGCACATACGCCTCCAAGTGGCGCGAGACCTGGTAATCGTCTGCCTGTGGATCCATGCGCTCCACTTGAATGCAAACAAATTGTTATTAGTATGTAATAGCACAAATAAGAGCTTCGAACACACGATCGATTGTAAATACCACGTACCCGGTATTGTGCGAGCCACCTCAGCGTCGTCCCATGGGTCTGATCCTTGTCGAAGATGTGGTGGTCATCGGCCGGTGGAACGACCCCGTGGAATCTGCCGAGTAAGTCAGCGCGCCACTCGGCCGGGGCCTCCGGTAGGAAGACAGCGCATCCCGCGATCGGAAGGCCAAGGAGTAAGGACACATCCTGCAGGATCGGCGTCATCTCCCCGAATGGGAGGTGAAAAGTGTGCGTCTCGGGCCGCCAATGGTCCGCCAAAGCCGTCAGTAGGGAACGGTCGAACGGGAAGCGTCGTGATCGCTCCACGCCCGCCTCGTCCCCTCCTACGGGCAAGGCGGCTCCATCCTTCTCCGTGGCCTGCACCATCCGGGCAAGAGGGAGTAGCCCGGCATCCCGCAGCCTGCAAACAAAGTGAAGGTCAGCACGGTACGTTCTTATGTCAGCACTAAAAAGCTGGCGTAGTACAAACCTAGCGGTCCAACGGGGGGTCAAATCCCCAAGCCACGCGAGGTGTGCGTGTCCCACCACTCCCACCAGCGCTTGTCCGTGCTCCCGGTGGCGGCACACGATGGGAAGCGCGCAACGGGGTCCACGTGCTCGTCCAACGATGGTACCGCCACGATGAGTCACGTCCATCACGAGTCATACCTGCAAAATTTGTACAGTAAATTTTCTACATGTAAATATGTACACTAAATTTTCTACAATAATTTCGACACTAAATTTTCTATAATAATACATAAAAAATACTATACAAAAATTTCTATATCTAAATTTTCTAAACTAAAATTTCTACATCTAAATTTTCTAAACTAAATTTTCTACATCTAAATTTTCTAAACTAAATTTTGTACAATAATACATAAAAATAGTATACAAAATTGTGACACTAAAATTTCTATATCTAAATTTCTAAACTAAATTTTGTAAACTAAATTCCTAAACTAAATTTTCTAAACTAAATTTTCTAAACTAAATTTCTAAACTAAATTTTCTACACTAAATTTTCTAAACTAAATTTTCTAAACTAAATTTCTAAACTAAAATTTCTAAACTAAAATTTCTAAACTAAATTTCTAAACTAAATTTTGTGCACTAAATTTTCTAAACTAAATTTCTAAACTAAATTTTCTAAACTAAATTTCTAAACCAAGTTTTCCAAACTAAATTTATAAACTAAATTTCTAACAATAACAAAAAAATACCTGGAAATCGCGCTTTCCCTCTCCTCTTCTCCTCCTCTCCCTCTCCTCTTCTTCTCCTCTTCTCCCCCTTCTTCCTCTCCTCCTCTCCTCTCTTTTCCCTTCCCTTCCCTTCTCTTCTCTTCTCTCGCGCTCACTCGGTGTCTCGCGCTCGCTCGGTATGACAACAGTGCCCAGCGGCGGCCGAGCACGGCGCGCTTTTAACCCCCGCACAGTCGCCACACAGTTGGGCGACAAGATTGCAGTCGCCCAATGGTGGGGCGACTGGATTCCAATCGCTCCACTGTTGGGCGACTGCATTTAATCGCTCCAACCATGGGGCGACTGGAGCCTATTTTTGTAAAAAAAATTTCCGCGAGTATATTTCTGTAATTTCGAATAAAAAAGGATTATCCGTACAAAAATTCTAAAAAAACCATCCCACAGCTTGCTTCGAGCTTACGTTGAGGAGTTTTGTACCTAACATGACACTGCCACTGCATTTGGATGCTAAATAAACAGAGTAGACGAGTCTGGTTAGGAGTGACGAGAGGCATCCCTTCACGTATGTTTTGGAAGAAACTAGATGCGGAAGCGTGACGCCACACCACGCTAAAATGGATTAAAAAAATAGATAATTCAGAAAAGAGCTTTTCTGGAAAAAAAACTAAGGCTTAATTCAATAAAAGAGGGCTTTTACGAAAAAATCAAGGGCTGATATGTAATTTCAGAAAAACTGTGGGGCTTTATTCTATGAAGAATGGCTGTTCTAAAAAAATTGAGGATCTATATATGTAGGACCGAAATGGCGACAGAGGGGGGTGAATGTCGCTCGCTTAAAATCGCCCCCGAGAAAACGAACACTGATTTTTCAAAAGATGCAAAACAACGCAGCTCACAGAAAACTTAAAAATAATTCTGCTGAAATTTGGAACGCATGTGGCACCAAAAAATTCAGCAAAAATCAGAGATCATCCAGTAAAAATTTCAACTGAAAATATCGCTGTTTGATCCGCAAGCAAAATGAAGGAAAAACAGAAAAAGAAGAAAAGAAATGAGACACCAATGGAAGAGCTCACGCTGAAACAAAAAGCAATGCCAAAAACTGGAGAGAGAAAAAGATGATTAAGAATTAATTACTTCATGCTGGAAGCACCAAAAAGGGAATCTGGCCGAAAAGCAAGCACTATCAACAGCAGAGAAATAAAAAAACAGCCAAACTGATTTCAGAGCATCAGAGACTTTCAACCGCGGACTAATTGCTAGACAAGGCTGCAGTCATATACTCGGATTGATAAGAACTGCAGACGAGCAAGCAAAGAGCCGAAACAAACAATTTTCACTCCAAATCGAGTACAGCCTTTGCTCCCAGAAAATACTTTGCTTCACGTGAACTGCTTCTGCTACCGAAAAGAAAGCAGGGAAGAGATGCAGAAGGGGGAACCTTCACAGAAAACTGAAACTACGAAATACAGAGGAGAGCATAAATCAGAGAATTAGAAAAGAGAGGACAAGATCTCCTCAGACTAGAACCTTAAGAAAAAGGACCATATAGCCCTAGGACTAGAGAATAGCAAAAGAATAACTGAAAGGCAAGAACAACAGAAAAATGACAAAAACCTGAAACTTTGCAAGAACTTGACCAAAACTCAAATTACTCCCCAATCATTGATCCTTTGGCTATGAAATTTTGCAGATAGGTTAGCAATATCCATGGGATAATCCAGATCAAATTTCATGCCATCTCGTTGAGGGAAACAAAATCTTGCTCAAACCCTAGAAATGGAGTTCATGAACAGAGGAGGCCAACAAAGTAAATTTGAGATTAAACCAAGTTAGCTCTTAGGGGAACCTGACCAAATGGTCTAAAGACAACCTCCCATCATCAAGTAACCCATTTTACACCTCCATAGCAAGAACCAACTAGAAACTCAAAAATCCAAGAAATAAGAACAGAGGCTACGAACTGAAGAACTCAAACTCCAGAATTTCATTCATTGATTCACAGGGAATACAGATACGTCCCGATACGCATGGACATTAGAACCATGGATGATTACAAGGTGGATCAACTCTCCCTCTCCCTCTCCATCTCTCTCAATCCTCAACCATGAATGCTTGGAGAGGGAGACAACACTCTGTTCTATCACACACTCAAGAACACGTCGTAGAGGACAACAGAGGGAGCACACTCTGCCTCTCCAACCACTAAAGACTAAAGGAAAACCACCTCCTAAAGCCTCTTTTGACTAGAGCTAACCCTAATTCCCTCCAAAATGCTCAAGTGGTCATGCAGCCCCTCAATCCTATTTATAGCCTACGGCTAACGGGTCTCCGCCTCGTTACGCCCGCTATTTCCAACGGAGCCCGCTCCCGCTTGTGCAGTCTTGCGAAATTCCCGATTCGCCCCTCTGCACCTTCTGGGAAGCTTCCGCGCTCCTTGTCTCGCACGCCTCGCAACCACCTCGAGTCCACGTCGTCTTGACACATCCCGACCGCTCGACCTCGGCGCCACTGCGCTAGTCCGGTCCACCGTGTCTCGCCACGACTCCACTCGACGTCCTGCAGCCATACAGACAAGAAAACACGTCAAATAGCACCGCTCGATACATGAAAACATAATCAACATCATACTTACCATGACGAAGTCCAAACCTGTCAAATCAAAGAATCAGCGTCCTAATCCCATATGACCCACCCAAACCAAACTCGACTGACCTAAACCCTTGTCAATTACTCATCACTCTCATGGAGTCACGACCACATGGTCTCTCAATCTCCCCCTTGATGAGTATATTGACAAACTCAGAAAAAGCATTAAGAAGAGTTTGATTTGAGGAATCCAACATGGTCCAAAGAAAGGAATGAAGCTAATGACCATGTCGACAGAAGGAACACTAGAGCAACAACTGAAAGAGCAAATTAATCTCCAAAGCTCTAAACTGTTCCCAACAGACTTTTTCTTCTCTATTCTCCCCCTTTTGGCAATAAACACATCAAGATGCAATAGAGAGAATATGACATGTCAATGGATGAATATGGCTAAAGTTTGTTTATTTAAGCATTTAGAGCCATGAGAATTATCAATATTGACCATAATGTAATACACCAAGCCATAACTCAATAAAACGCTATCTAGATCATGACACCATAAATATAAACCAGCTAGAGCACATAGATGACAATCTGAAATGTAATGCATTGAGTGAGCAAGTCAAGTCATCAATGAGCAAAGTCTAGCTAGAGATATCCAAGGATGATGCAGGCCATGTCAATAAGCTAAGCGGAAACAAGAAGCTAGTGTTGAGTCAATTAGAGTGCTACAAGCTCAAGAGTTTATCATTTGGTTAAGCACTTTTCATCTTTAGGTGATTAAGCAAATCTTGCACATTTGACATATTTTCTTTTAAAGCTTATAGCTGTTTCCAACCAAAAATTTTATCATGTGCTAGATCTCAAGCCTTATGCGACCACTCCAAGCGAGAAGCTTAAGAAGATAGTCCAGGTCATCCAAAACTCCCCCTGAGTTCATGCCTAGTGCAATGGCAAGCCGTCCCATGAGAAAGAATTGGTGAAATCAGTTTTTTCGCACATAAAAAGAGATCATTTTTCTTTTTAACAGATTGTGCTAACTCATGATGTATCAAGATGCTAAAATAGCTCAATCTAAGATTCAACCTAGATTCAAGACTCAACTCAGCTTATTTGACATGGCATGAATCATAAAGGGATAGCTCAAGCAAGACTAATCTCGAGTGCTAACATGACAAGTTTTAATTTAAGTTGATCAATTTTAATTAACCTATCATGGCAGAAAGCTAGTCTACACATATGAAGTCATGATAAATCTAGCAAGCTAAGCACAAGTCATGGCAAGGTGTAAAGTATTGTAAACATGTCATAACAGGATAATAATCAAGGCTCAATGTAGTTATCTACAATGCAGAATGCTGAAATGATAGAAGATCCAGCTCCCCCTCAATATGAGATGCAACTTTTAGTTCAAGTTGAGTTAAGTCAATATTAAGCTCCAGAAGCTCCCAAATGAACTCCCCCTGAACCAAAGCCATAAATCGAGAAGCTGGGATAGAAAACAAAAGAAACAGCAAATCCTTAAAGCATAGATAAGATATAGAGACAACTATGGTTCGCATGCACTCTCATCTACCCCATATGACTCCGTGACTATTAGTCGACCAGTAAACCACACACTAAAGAGCAAACACGCACTGCCTACCCGAGGGTGGCCCGACCTCGCTAGAACCTATGAGAAGTGAGTGAGCTCAATCTAGTGAGATAAGAAGCAAGAAAATAAGAAGCATCCTGGAAGCACAAGATAAGAGTAAGAGGTCTAAGCAACTAGACAAGAGAAGCACTCTAATCTTTGCTAGGAGGACTAATCCCAATGCACCCAAAATGCAATGCAACAACAAGGAGTAAGAGCATAATTAATATAGTAAAGCAAGAAAGCCCAAAGCTCCCCTCACTACAGTCCATAAGGACAAACCACCCCAAGCTCTCCCAGAGTGAAAACCTCGAACTATCCAATGGCTTGGTGAAGATGTCACCAACTGGTGGTCACTCTCCACAACCGGAGCACTATATCGCCTTCTCTACATGGTCTCTAAGGAAATGGAAGCGAATGTCAATGTGCTTGGTCCGGAGTGCTTTGCACTGGGTTCTTAGCAATGTTAATCGCAGAAGTGTTATCACAAAAGTGGAACACCGCCGATAACTAACCCAAAGTCTCGCAGGTCAAGACCATCCAAAGCACTGGCCGCAAAGAATCGGCGGCAGCTACGCACTCGCCTCTGCGGTGGATCAGGTAACACCGGATTGCTTCCTTGAAGACCAGAAACAAGAGAAGTGCCAATAAATTGGCAGTGCGAAGTGCTCTTCCTATCTATCCTACACCAATAAGTCCGCATCCGAGAAAGCTCTCAAGGAAAGACAGATGATGAAGAGTACCGATACCATAGTCAATGGTAGCTCGCAGTACCGAAGATGCGCTTCACCACTGGCGTGAGAAACGCGAGGAGAAGCTCGAACGAGCGCATGCACACACGTAAAAATGTATGTCCGGTCTCGAGGCGTTGAGGTACAAGAGGAGCCAATCATGCTGCGATACTCCTTCGATCAACTGCTCGCCATCCTCATCTGGTCAAGATAGGTCAGAGAAGCCATGGGAGTCGACACAGCTTACCATCACTCATGTCGGTTGCCTCAGAGGTCACGAGTGTACTTGCCTTGATGCAAGAAAGTACCCTCCGAGTCCGCTTGATTTGGAAGCCAAGAAAGAATGTCAACTCACCCATCATGCTCATCTCAAACTCGGTGCTCATGACATCCGAGAACCGTGAAACCAGAGCATGGGAAGAGCCGCCAAAGATGATGTCATCGACATAGATTTGGACGAGCGGAAGGTCATTGCCATGACGGCGATGAACAAGGTCTTGTCTACTTTACCCATGTCAAACCCATGACTCAACAAGTAGGACTTAAGCCTCTCATACCAAGCTCAGGGCCTGCTTAAGTCCATACAACGCTTTGGAAAGCTTGAAAACATGGTGTGGGTATTTGGGGTTCTCGAAACTGGAGGTCGTCGACGTAAACTTCTTCCTCAATGACTCCATTAAGAAAGGCACTCTTGACGTCCATCTGTAGAGCTTGAAACCCTTAGAAGCTGCAAAGGCAAGCGTGATTCTAATGGCCTCAAGTCGAGCTACAGGGCAAAGGTCTCCTCAAGTCTAGACCTCAACCCGGGAAAACCCCGAGCTACCAGTCTAGCCTTGTTTCAATAACCACTCCATCCTCGCTCTCGCTTGTTCTTGAACACCCACTTAGTCCCAATAATATTGTGACTCGCGGGGGCTCGACAAGCGACCAAACCTTGTTCCTCTCAAAATTTTCTAGCTCCTCATGCATGGCATTAACCCAAGACTCATCTGAAAGAGCATGAGAAACATCTTTGGGCTCAAAGGAGGCAATGAAAGCGAATGGAGACAAAATTGAGATAAGCGATTTTGAGCGGGTAACACGCTCGAACAGTCTCCAATCATCCGCTCGTAAGGATGCCTTTTCCGGATATGTCGGGAGGTCCAGATGAGATGAAGAAGTGGCCTCTACCTCGTGAGTCGACGAGGTAGGAACAGAGCCACTAGCTCCAGAGGAAACAGAAGGCATAGGTCGATCACCGGAGGTGCGGTGGAAGACGGCACCTCAAGGGGTGGATAAGGGACCGGATCGGGTAGACAACCTCATCTCCATCGCCCTCGCCATCTACGAAGATGGTCTCGGATCGCTCTAAAGAACTCGAGATATCGTGCCTAGTCCCCTGATCGCCTCGTCAAAGGTCACCTCACGTGTCTCTACCAATTTGTTAGACTCGCAGCCTGCACCCTATAAGCCCGCTGAAGAAGACGAGTAACCTAGAAAGATCCCATCACAAGAACGTGACTCGAACTTATCTAGGTTCCTGACTTGAATAAAGCACTTGCAACCAAACACACGAAAATGAGAGACGCTGGCTTTCGCCCGTATCTCAACTCATAAGAAGTGCGGTGCAAGTGTGCCCAAGAAAACTCGATTTGAGACATGGCACGCGGTGGCTATAGCCTCGGCCAAAACTTCCGCGGTAGAGTACTCATCAAGCATCGTCCCGCCATCTCGACCAAGGTACGGTTCTTCCTCTCCACAACGCCATTTTGTTGTGGGACGTGCGGAGAAGAGAATCGGTGCTCTACACTGCCTCACCACGAAACTCTCAAAGTAGGAATTCTTGAACTCCGTGCCATTGTCATCGCGATCGCTCGTAAGGCACCGGGAGCTCAACAGAAAGCCTCATCAAAAGACCTCGGAAATGTGAAAATGTCTCATCCTTCGAGGCTAAGAAAACACCCAAGAATACCTCGAGAAGTCATCGACCACGACAAGAACATACCACTTCCCTCCCGCCGATCGCACTCGAGCTGGTCCAACAAAGGTCCATATGGAGCAATTGTCGGTGCATCGGTCATAGTAACTGTGACCGGAGGGTGAGAAGCGGCAACCATCTTGCCATGCCGGCATGGAGCGCAAACAAGATCTTTGACCATCTTGAGTTTCGGCAGACCACGAATGAGATCGTGGCCGCTAACTCGGGTCAAATGGTCAAATCCAATATGACCAAGTCTCCTATGCCAGAAAGAGAGGTCGCGGGACTCAGAAGCAACTAAACACCTGAGAGGATCACCAGAAGACTCAGAAAAATTAGCACGAAAGATCCTCCCAAAACGAGAAATCCCGCAAACCAGACTACCCGAAGAATCAAGAATTTTACAATTATTTTTCTTGAAGCTCACCTCGAAACCGTCATCGGTAAGCTGAGAAACGGAAAGCAAATTGTACTGCAGCTTACTAACCAAGGCTACATCTTTCAAAATGAAAGAGTCATTACATGCGCATCGCACCTTTGGCGATGACGCGCCTGCATGAAGCATCTCGAAGGTGATCGTCTCATCACCGGAGCACGCAAGGAAGAAAACCAACGGAGTCTCCGTCATGTGTCGTGAACACCCGAGTCTACAAGCCAAACCTTTCCTTCCTCGCCCGCGAACTGAGTCAAACAGAGTAAAGTCTCGATCGGGGTAAATCAAGAGTGATTTTGGCACCCAATACCGAACAACACGCCGAGCGATGAAGTAGTCAAGCACGATCGACCTCTATCTACCCTACGCTCTCTGCCACTCACGCAGAAGGTCCGTGAGCGGACTGAAGCCGCTGCGGGTCCGATCGCTACGGAGAGTGAGTCGAACACCGCAACACGCTGAACACGCCGCGGTAATCGCCTCGACGGGAAACGAGATGTACCCTCGGGACGGCGAAGTCATGAGCGTAAGCATGAGGACGAAAACGAAGACTCGAAAAACCAAGTCCTCGATGCTGCCCAAACCCATCAACAGCAATAAACCTAGACTCGTGGCTGGTCCTAGGTGCACTCGTGATCTGGGCCGACCACGAATACGCCTAGAGACTCAACACGGTCTCTACGCGCGATCTTGGCGCGCTGAAGCATCGATCAACCGTGTGTCCATCCTTCGACAGAAGGTGCGGTGATACTTCATCCTCGAGAGGTAGAAGTAGCACGGTCGAGCTTCGCCTCCGAGAGGCGGCGCAAAGCAGTGCAATCACCTTGCCGTCGAAATCCTGGACATAGCCCGCCGACTTAAATTGGACTTTCTCGGTCCCGGCTCGGTCTCGATCGCACTGGTGCTATGGGTCCGAGCACAGCAGTGGATGCTTCCTCATATCCTCATAATAGTCATATCCTAGACCCCGATTAAATCTGCAAATCTTGGACTGGTCTAGAATAAGATTAAGCTTCTTCTTGCCGCCTACAAATCTCTCGAGAGTGTTCATAAGGTACCGACACTCCCGAAAGAGAGAGGTGCAAGAAGAGCAGGGGAAGAGGGAACAGCAGGAGGTAAGGGAGCGTAAGAAGAACCAACAAGAGAGGAAAGAATGGCTTGTGCACACACACCGACTGAGGGACAGTCCTACTACTAGCAAAGTTGGTTCGCGTCTCTAGGCGTCTCACCCTTACCCCCCGGGCTTCTCCCCACACCATTAATCACATCACAACCAGATTGTGGCTTCTCTAGTAAGTCCTTAGTTAGCTTCACACATTTGTCATTCAAAGCAACGAGTTCAAGTTTTAGTTTATCACAACTAATGCATGGTGAGCTAACAGATCCTTAGTCGATCATCGAGCCATTTTCTTGTTGTTGTCAATCGTTCTTGAAATGTTTTGAGACGACTTCAAGTTCAGCAGCTAACTTGGGACAGTTCAAACATGAATCAATAGGCTCAAGTAAAGAAGCATGCAACTCAAGAATTTTGTGATCTGCCTGCTTTAGGTTCATCTTTAAATTATTGCAATTTTCACAAGAATCGGGCAGATCAAGGAGCATGGCATAAGGTCCTCTAGCAGCAATGTCCTTAACCTCACATGAGGTGGGAGAAGTAGTCTCATTAGTAGTAAGTAGGGTAACAGCCATCCTACTCAACTCTAACTCAGCAAGCAGACTAATATTCTCCACCTTAAGCACATCAAGCTCAGAAGACAAACTATCATGAGAGGTCCTTAGTTTCTCCATGTCTCCAAGCAAAGCAGGACATGTATCACAATCGTCACGGGAGGGAGCAGATCTAAGTGAAGTAATCTCCCGTGATAGACTATCTACTTCCTTCTCTAACTCGGTACACCTAGACCTAGCTCTAGCATGAAATCCACCTAGCTTAAGAAAAGCATCATTTAGCTGGTCATAAGAAGGGAGTACCTCATCCGAGTCTGAGTACGACTCGGCCGTCGCGATCTCGCCCTCGAGGGCCATGAAGCACATGCCGAGAAGTCGTCGCCGCCATCCTTGGGCTCTTGGTCACCCGTCCCGTCGTCGTCGCTCCATCCTCCACCTCGCCGAGGTCGAGGTCGCCGAAGCGTGAGGACGCGGTGGAAGAGCTTCTTGGCCTTCCCGGTTGCGGAACTTCTTCTTTCCCGCGCCCGAGCCGAGTCTTCTTGTTGCGTTCTTGTCGGTGTAGTCGTTTTGCCCGACCGCCGTAGTCGTTCTTACCCTTCTCCGCCTTGGGACGGTTCGCTCGAATGTGGTTGGGGCCACCACACTGGCGATGACTGTCCGCTTCTCTTCTGTCCCTCCTCCTCTTGTAAGCATGGGAGAACTTCCGAGCTAGGAGGGCCACTGCTCATCCTCTAGCCGCTCTAACCGATCATCGCTACGCCACATAGAGCAGCTAGGAGAACCCACAAAGCGAATCGGCGGAAAAACGTGGTTTGATCGATCGGTGACCAAAGCCATCGATCGTGACTTCGACCGACGAGAGACAACGCCAATCTCGTGAGTCTTGAGGCGCGAGTACAGCGCGCCAAGAGTCGTGGTCGAGAGGTCTGCGTGTCTTGGATGGTGGTCACCTTCATCTCCCACACGCGCAGATCGAGTGCCGCGAGCATCCGACGAGCGTTGTCCGAGTCGGGTATGTGAGACCGACCGCCGAGGTTGCTCAAAATTTTGTGAAATCGCGAAAAGCACTCGCCCGTAGACTCACCAAAGAAGCATCTCGAATTTGTTGTATTCGCGCTGAACCGTCCTGCCGAACCGCCTTGATCTCGGGTGGTGCCTCATGGTATGCGCCGAGGGTCACCTGGATGTCGAGGCGACGACGTGAGATATACGGCCAAACTCGCTCGACTCAACCCCGGATGATGATGTTCCTTGCCTTTGCATTCGCCAACATCACCATGTTCCGGCATTGATGTTCTCATCGGCAGAACAATGAATCGCATTTGACCTTCCGCCGGATGGCATACCGGGCCTCGGATGTATGTCTCCATTCGGCTCTTCCGAAGGGTGTAATCGATGCCATCGAACACGCGCTTGGTCGAGTACTTGTCCGTCGCCATGGCTCGAGACCGCTTAAGATCTATTGATTAGAGCTAACCGCTCGATACCAATTGTAGGACCGAAATGGCGACAGAGGGGGTGAATGTCGCCGCTTAAAATCGCCCAGAAAACGAACACCGATTTTTCAAAAGATGCAAAACAACGCAGCTCACGTAAAACTTAAAAATAATTCTGCTGAAATTTGGAACGCATGTGGCACCAAAAATTCAGCAAAATCAGAGATCATCCAAGAAAATTTCAATCAAAATATCGCTGTTTGATCCGCAAGCAAAATGAAGGAAAAACAGAAAAAGAAGAAAAGAAATGAGACACCAATGGAAGAGCTCACGCTGAAACAAAAAGCAATGCCAAAAACTGGAGAGAGAAAAAGATGATTAAGAATTAATTACTTCATGCTGGAAGCACCAAAAAGGGAATCTGGCCGAAAAGCAAGCACTATCAACAGCAGAGAAATAAAAAAACAGCCAAACTGATTTCAGAGCATCAGAGACTTTCAACCGCGGACTAATTGCTAGACAAGGCTGCAGTCATATACTCGGATTGATAAGAACTGCATGACGCAAGCAAAGAGCCGAAACAAACAATTTTCACTCCAAATCGAGTACAGCCTTTGCTCCCAGAAAATACTTTGCTTCACGTGAACTGCTTCTGCTACCGAAAAGAAAGCAGGGAAGAGATGCAGAAGGGGGAACCTTCACAGAAAACTGAAACTACGAAATACAGAGGAGAGCATAAATCAGAGAATTAGAAAAGAGAGGACAAGATCTCCTCAGACTAGAACCTTAAGAAAAAGGACCATATAGCCCTAGGACTAGAGAATAGCAAAAGAATAACTGAAAGGCAAGAACAACAGAAAAATGACAAAAACCTGAAACTTTGCAAGAACTTGACCAAAACTCAAATTACTCCCCAATCATTGATCCTTTGGCTATGAAATTTTGCAGATAGGTTAGCAATATCCATGGGATAATCCAGATCAAATTTCATGCCATCTCGTTGAGGGAAACAAAATCTTGCTCAAACCCTAGAAATGGAGTTCATGAACAGAGGAGGCCAACAAAGTAAATTTGAGATTAAACCAAGTTAGCTCTTAGGGGAACCTGACCAAATGGTCTAAAGACAACCTCCCATCATCAAGTAACCCTTTTTACACCTCCATAGCAAGAACCAACTAGAAACTCAAAAATCCAAGAAATAAGAACAGAGGCTACGAACTGAAGAACTCAAACTGCAATTTCATTCATTGATTCACAGGAATACAGATACGTCCCGATACGCATGGACATTAGAACCATGGATGATTACAAGGTGGATCAACTCTCCTCTCCTCTCCATCTCTCTCAATCCTCAACCATGAATGCTTGGAGAGGGAGACAACACTGCTCTATCATCACACTCAAGAACACGTCGTGAGGACAACAGAGGAGCACACTCGCCTCTCCAACCACTAAAGACTAAAGGAAAACCACCTCCTAAAGCCTCTTTTGACTAGAGCTAACCCTAATTCCCTCCAAAATGCTCAAGTGGTCATGCAGCCCTCAATCCTATTTATAGCCTACGGCTGGGGTCTCCGCCTCGTTACGCCCGCTATTTCCAACGGAGCCGCTCCGCTTGTGCGATCTTGCGAAATTCCCGATTCGCCTCTCGCACCTTCTCGGAAGCTTCGCGCTCCTTGTCTCGCACGCCTCGCAACCACCTCGAGTCCACGCCGTCTTCGACACATCCCGACCGCTTCGACCTCGCCGCCACTGCGCCTAGTCCGGTCCACCGTGTCTCGCCACGACTCCACTCGACGCCCCGCAGACCATACGGACAAGAAAACACGCCAAATAGCACCGCCGATACATGAAAACATAATCAACATCATACTTACCATGACGAAGTCCAAACTCACAAATCAAAGAATCAGCGTCCTAATCCCATATGACCCACCCAAACCAAACTCGACTGACCTAAACCCTTGTCAATTACTCATCACTCTCATGGAGTCACGACCACATGGTCTCTCAATCTCCCCCTTGATGAGTATATTGACAAACTCGAAAAAGCATTAAGAAGAGTTTGATTTGAGGAATCCAACATGGTCCAAAGAAAGGAATGAAGCTAATGACCATGTCGCATGTAAGGAACACTAGAGCAACAACCGAAAGAGCAAATTAATCTCCAAAGCTCTAAACTGCTCCCAATGACTTTTTCTTCTCTATTCTCCCCCTTTTGGCAATAAACACATCAAGATGCAATAGAGAGAATATGACATGTCAATGGATGAATATGGCTAAAGTTTGTTTATTTAAGCATTTAGAGCCATGAGAATTATCAATATTGACCATAATGTAATACACCAAGCCATAACTCAATAAAACGCTATCTAGATCATGACACCATAAATATAAACCAGCTAGAGCACATAGATGACAATCTGAAATGTAATGCATTGAGTGAGCAAGTCAAGTCATCAATGAGCAAAGTCTAGCTAGAGATATCCAAGGATGATGCAGGCCATGTCAATAAGCTAAGCGGAAACAAGAAGCTAGTGTTGAGTCAATTAGAGTGCTACAAGCTCAAGAGTTTATCATTTGGTTAAGCACTTTTCATCTTTAGGTGATTAAGCAAATCTTGCACATTTGACATATTTTCTTTTAAAGCTTATAGCTGTTTCCAACCAAAAATTTTATCATGTGCTAGATCTCAAGCCTTATGCGACCACTCAAGCGAGAAGCTTAAGAAGATAGTCCAGTCATCCAAAACTCCCCGAGTTCATGCCTAGTGCAATGGCAAGCCGTCCCATGAGAAAGAATTGGTGAAATCAGTTTTTCGCACATAAAAGAGATCATTTTTCTTTTTAACAGATTGTGCTAACTCATGATGTATCAAGATGCTAAAATAGCTCAATCTAAGATTCAACCTAGATTCAAGACTCAACTCAGCTTATTTGACATGGCATGAATCATAAAGGGATAGCTCAAGCAAGACTAATCTCGAGTGCTAACATGACAAGTTTTAATTTAAGTTGATCAATTTTAATTAACCTATCATGGCAGAAAGCTAGTCTACACATATGAAGTCATGATAAATCTAGCAAGCTAAGCACAAGTCATGGCAAGGTGTAAAGTATTGTAAACATGTCATAACAGGATAATAATCAAGGCTCAATGTAGTTATCTACAATGCAGAATGCTGAAATGATAGAAGATCCAGCTCCCCCTCAATATGAGATGCAACTTTTAGTTCAAGTTGAGTTAAGTCAATATTAAGCTCCAGAAGCTCCCAAATGAACTCCCCCTGAACCAAAGCCATAAATCGAGAAGTCGGGAGAAAACAAAGAAACAGCAATCCTTAAAGCATAGATAAGATATAGAGACAACTATGGTTCAGACAGACTCTCATCTACCCCATATGACTCCAGGACTATTAGCTGACCGTAAACCACACACTAAAGAGCAAACACGTACCCTGTCTACCCGAGGGTGGCCCGACCCTCGCTAGAACCTATGAGAAGTGAGTGAGCTCAATCTAGTGAGATAAGAAGCAGCAAATAAGAAGCATCCTGGAAGCACAAGATAAGAGTAAGAGGTCTAAGCAACTAGACAAGAGAAGCACTCTAATCTTTGCTAGGAGGACTAATCCCAATGCACCCAAAATGCAATGCAACAACAAGGAGTAAGAGCATAATTAATATAGTAAAGCAGTAAAGCCCAAAGCTCCCCCTCACTACAGTCCATAAGGACAAACCACCCCAAGCTCTCCCCGCAGAGCTGAAAACCTCGAACTATCCAATGGCTTGGTGAAGATGTCAGCCAACTGGTGGTCACTCTCCACAAACTGAGCACTATATCGCCCTTCTCTACATGGTCTCTAAGGAAATGGAAGCGAATGTCAATGTGCTTGGTCCGGGAGTGCTGCACTGGGTTCTTAGCAATGTTAATCGCAGAAGTGTTATCACAAAAGAGTGGAACACAGTCGATAACTAACCCAAAGTCTCGCAGGGTCAAGACCATCCAGCACTGCCGCGAAGAATCGGCGGCAGCTACGTTACTCGCCTCTGCGGTGGATGTAACACCGGATTGCTTCCTTGAAGACCAGAAACAAGAGAAGTGCCAATAAATTGGCAGTGCGGAAGTGCTCTTCCTATCTATCCTACAACCAATAAGTGCGCATCCGAAAGCTCTCAAGGAAAGACAGATGATGAAGAGTACCGGATACCATAGTCAATGGTAGCTCGCAGTACCGAAGATGCGCTTCACCGCTTTGGCGGTGAGAAACGCGAGAGAAGCTCGAACGCGCGCATGCACACACGTAAAAATGTATGTCCGGTCTCGAGGCGATGAGGTACAAGAGGAGCCAATCATGCTGCGATACTCTTCCGATCAATCGGCTCGCCATCCTCATACAGGTCAAGATAGGTCAGAGAAGCCATGGGAGTCGACACAGCTTACCATCACTCATGTCGGTTGTCTCAGAGGTCACGAGTGTACTTGCCTTGATGCAAGAAAGTACCCTCCCGAGTCTGCTTGATTTGGAAGCCAAGAAAGAATGTCAACTCACCCATCATGCTCATCTCAAACTCGGTGCTCATGACATCCGAGAACTGTGAAACCAGAGCATGGGAAGAGCCGCCAAAGATGATGTCATCGACATAGATTTGGACGAGCAGAAGGTCATTGCCATGACGGCGGATGAACAAGGTCTTGTCTACTTTACCCATGTCAAACCCATGACTCAACAAGTAGGACTTAAGCCTCTCATACCAAGCTCTGGGGGCCTGCTTAAGTCCATACAACGCTTTGGAAAGCTTGAAAACATGGTGTGGGTATTTGGGGTTCTCGAAACCTGGAGGCTGTCTGACGTAAACTTCTTCCTCAATGACTCCATTAAGAAAGGCACTCTTGACGTCCATCTGGTAGAGCTTGAAACCCTTAGAAGCCGCAAAGGCAAGCGGGATTCTAATGGCCTCAAGTCGAGCTACGAGGGCAAAGGTCTCCTCGAAGTCTAGACCCTCAACCTGGGAAAACCCCTGAGCTACCAGTCTAGCCTTGTTTCGAATAACCACTCCATCCTCGCTCTGCTTGTTCTTGAACACCCACTTAGTCCCAATAATATTGTGACCTCGCGGGGGCTCGACAAGCGACCAAACCTTGTTCCTCTCAAAATTTTCTAGCTCCTCATGCATGGCATTAACCCAAGACTCATCGGAAAGAGCATGAGAAACATCTTTGGGCTCAAAGGAGGCAATGAGAGCGAGAATGGAGACAGACTGAGATAAGCGATTTTGAGCGGGTAACACGCTCGAACAGGTCTCCAATCATCTGCTCAGAAGGATGCCTTTTCTGGATATGTCGGGGAGGTCCAGGATGAGATGAAGAAGTGGCCTCTACCTCGTGAGCTGACGAGGTAGGAACAGAGCCACTAGCTCCAGAGGAAACAGAAGGCATAGGCTGATCACCTGGAGGTGCGGTGGAAGACGGCACCTCAAGGGGTGGATAAGGGACTGGATCGGGTAGACAACCCTCATCTCCATCGTCCTCGTCATCTACGAAGATGGTCTCGGACGCTCTAAAGAACTCGAGATATCGTGCCTAGTCCCGGATGGCCTCGTCAAAGGTCACCTCACAGGTCTCTACCAATTTGTTAGACTCGCAGTTCCAGACCCTATAAGCCCGCGAAGAAGACGAGTAACCTAGAAAGATCCCATCACAAGAACGTGACTCGAACTTATCTAGGTTCCCGGACTTCAGAATAAAGCACTTGCAACCAAACACACGAAAATGAGAGACGCTGGGCTTTCGCCGTATCTCAACTCATAAGAAGTGCGGTGCAAGTGTGCCCAAGAAAACTCGATTTGAGACATGGCACGCGGTGGCTATAGCCTCACCCAAAACTTCCGCGGTGTAGAGTACTCATCAAGCATCGTCCGGCCATCTCGACCAAGGTACGGTTCTTCCTCTCCACAACGCCATTTTGTTGTGGGACGTGCGGAGAAGAGAACGGTGCTCTACACTGCCTCACCACAGAAACTCTCAAAGTAGGAATTCTTGAACTCCGTGCCATTGTCATCGCGGATCGCTCGTAAGGCACCGGGGAGCTCAACAGAAGCCTCTTGAAAAGACCTCGAAATGTGAAAATGTCTCATCCTTCGAGGCTAAGAAAAACACCCAAGAATACCTCGAGAAGTCATCGACCACGACAAGAACATACCACTTCCCTCCTGCAGACTGCACTCGAGCTGGTCCAACAGTGTCCATATGGAGCAATGTCCGGTGCATCGGTCATAGTAATTGTGACCGGAGGGTGAGAAGCGGCAACCATCTTGCCATGCCGGCATGGAGCGCAAACAAGATCTTTGACCATCTTGAGTTTCGGCAGACCACGAATGAGATCGTGGCCGCTAACTCGGGTCAAATGGTCAAATCCAATATGACCAAGTCTCCTATGCCAGAAAGAGAGGTCGCGGGACTCGAAGCAACTAAACACCGAGAGGATCACCGAAGACTCGAAAAAATTAGCACGAAAGATCCTCCCAAAGCGAAATCCCAAAACGGACTACCCAAGAATCAAGAATTTTACAATTATTTTTCTTGAAGCTCACCTCAAACCGTCATCGGTAAGTCGAGAAACGGAAAGCAAATTGTACCGCAGCTTACTAACCAAGGCTACATCTTTCAAAATGAAAGAGTCATTAATGCGCCTGTACCTTTGGCGATGACGCGCCAGATGAAGCATCTCCAAGGTGATCGTCTCATCACCGGAGCACGGGCAAGGAAGAAAACCAACGGAGTCTCCGGTCATGTGTCGTGAACACCGAGTCTACAAGCCAAACCTTTCCCTTCCTCGCCCGCGAACTGAGTCAAACAGAGTAAAGTCTCGATCTTGGGGTAAATCAAGAGTGATTTTGGCACCCAATATCGAACAACACGCCGAGCGGATGAAGTAGTCAAGCACGGCCGACCTCTATCTACCCTACGCTCTCTGTCACTCACGGCAGAAGGTCTGTGTGAGCGGACTGGCTAGCCGCTGCGGGTCCGATCGCTACGGAGAGTGAGTCGGAACACCGCAACACGCTGAACACGCCGCGGTAATCGCTCTCGACGGAAACGAGATGTACCCTCGGGGCGGCGGAAGTCATGAGCGAAGCGAAGCATGAGGACGAAAAACGAAGACTCGGAAAAACCAAGTCCTCGATGCTGCCCAAACCCATCAACAGCAGTAAACCTAGACTCGTCTTTGGTCCTAGGTGCACTCGGGATCCGGGCCGACCACGAATACGCCTAGAGACTCAACACGGTCTCTACGCGCGATCTTGGCGCGCTGAAGCATCGATCAACGTGTGTCCATCCTTCGACGGAAGGTGCGGTGATACTTCATCCTCGAGAGGTAGAAGTAGCACGGTCGAGCTTCGCCGCGAGAGGCCGGCAGCAGTGCAATCACCTTGCTGTCGAAATCCTCGACATAGCCCGCCGACTTAAATTGGACTTTCTCGGTCCGGGCTCGGTCTCGATCGCACTGGTGCTATGGGTCCGAGCACGCGGTGGATGCTTCCTCATATCCTCATAATAGTCATATCCTAGACCACGATTAAATCTGCAAATCTTGGGTGGTCTAGAATAAGATTAAGCTTCTTCTTGCCGCCTACAAATCTCTCGAGAGTGTTCATAAGGTACCGACACTCCCGAAAGAGAGAGGTGCAAGAAGAGCAGGGGAAGAGGGAACAGCAGGAGGTAAGGGAGCGGAAGAAGAACCAACAAGAGGAAAGAATGGCTTGTGCACACACACCACTACGAGGACAGTCCTACTACTAGCGAGTTGGTTCGCGTCTCTAGGCGTCTCACCTTACCCCCGGGCTTCTCCCCACACCATTAATCACATCACAACCAGATTGTGGCTTCTCTAGTAAGTCCTTAGTTAGCTTCACACATTTGTCATTCAAAGCAACGAGTTCAAGTTTTAGTTTATCACAACTAATGCATGGTGAGCTAACAGATCCTTAGTCGCATCTTGAGCCATTTTCTTGTTGTTGTCAATCGCTTGAAATCTGTTTTGAGACGACTTCAAGTTCAAGCAGCTTAACTTGGGACAGTTCAAACATGAATCAATAGGCTCAAGTAAAGAAGCATGCAACTCAGCAATTTTGTGATCTGCCCGTTTTAGGTTCATCTTTAAATTATTGCAATTTTCACAAGAATCGGGCAGATCAAGGAGCATGGCATAAGGTCCTCTAGCAGCAATGTCCTTAACCTCACATGAGGTGGGAGAAGTAGTCTCATTAGTAGTAAGTAGGGTAACAGCCATCCTACTCAACTCTAACTCAGCAAGCAGACTAATATTCTCCACCTTAAGCACATCAAGCTCAGAAGACAAACTATCATGAGAGGTCCTTAGTTTCTCCATGTCTCCAAGCAAAGCAGACATGTATCACAATCGTCACGGAGGAGCAGATCTAAGTGAAGTAATCTCCCGTGATAGACTATCTACTTCCTTCTCTAACTCGGTACACCTAGACCTAGCTCTAGCATGAAATCCACCTAGCTTAAGAAAAGCATCATTTAGCTGGTCATAAGAAGGAGTACCTCATCCGAGTCGGATGTACTCTGGCTTGTCACGATCTCGCCCTCGAGGGCCATGAAGCACATGCCGAGAAGTCGCCGCCATCATCCTTGGGCTCTTGGTCACCCGTCCCGTCGTCGTCGCTCCATCCCTCCACCTCGCCGAGGTCGAGGTCGCCGAAAGCGGTGAGGACGCGGTGGAAGAGCTTCTTGGCCTTCCGGTTGCGGAACTTCTTCTTTCCGCGCGTCGAGCCGAGTCTTCTTGTTGCGGTTCTTGTCGGTGTAGTCGTTCTTGCACGGACCGCCGTAGTCGTTCTTACCCTTCTCCGGCTTGGGACGGTTCGCTCGAATGTGGTTGGGGCCACCACACTCGGCGGATGACTGTCCGCCTCTCTTCTCATCCCTCCTCCTCTTGTAAGCATGGGAGAACTTCCGAGCTAGGAGGGCCACTGTTCATCCTCTAGCCGCTCTAACCGATCATCGCTACGTCACATAGAGCAGCTAGGAGAACCCACAAAGCGAATCGGCGGAAAACCGTGGCGGATCGGATCGGTGACCAAAGCCATCGATCGTGACTTCGACCGACGAGACAACGTCAATCTCGTGAGTCTTGAGGCGCGAGTACAGCGTCAAGAGTCGTGGTCGAGAGGTCTGTCGTGTCTTGGATGGTGGTCACCTTCATCTCCCACACGCGCAGTCGAGTGCGCGAGCATCCGACGAGCGTTGTCCGAGTCGGGTATGTGAGACCGACCGCTCGGAGGTTGCTCAAAATTTTGTGAAATCGCGAAAAGCACTCGTCCGAGACTCACCAAAAGCATCTCGAATTTGTTGTATTCGCTTGAACCGGTCTGTCGAACCGTCTTGATCCGGTGGTGCCCTCATGGTATGCGTCGAGGGTCACCCGGATGTCGTGGCGGACGACAGTGAGATATACGGTCAAACTCGCTCGACTCAACCCCGGATGATGATGTTCCTTGCCTTTGCATTCGCCTCAACATCGCCATGTTCCGGCATTGATGTTCTCATCGGCAGAACAATAATCGTACCTTGACCTTCCGCCAGATGGCATACCCCTGGGCCTGGATGTATGTCTCCATTCGGCTCTTCCAGAAGGGGTAATCGATGCCATCGAACACGGGCGGCTTGGTCGAGTACTTGTCCGTCGCCATGGCTCGAGACCAGTTAAGATCTATTGATTAGAGCTAACCGGCTCTGATACCAATTGTAGGACCGAAATGGCGACAGAGGGGGGTGAATGTCGCTCGCTTAAAATCGCCCCCGAGAAAACGAACACTGATTTTTCAAAAGATGCAAAACAACGCAGCTCACAGAAAACTTAAAAATAATTCTGCTGAAATTTGGAACGCATGTGGCACCAAAAAATTCAGCAAAAATCAGAGATCATCCAGTAAAAATTTCAACTGAAAATATCGCTGTTTGATCCGCAAGCAAAATGAAGGAAAAACAGAAAAAGAAGAAAAGAAATGAGACACCAATGGAAGAGCTCACGCTGAAACAAAAAGCAATGCCAAAAACTGGAGAGAGAAAAAGATGATTAAGAATTAATTACTTCATGCTGGAAGCACCAAAAAGGGAATCTGGCCGAAAAGCAAGCACTATCAACAGCAGAGAAATAAAAAAACAGCCAAACTGATTTCAGAGCATCAGAGACTTTCAACCGCGGACTAATTGCTAGACAAGGCTGCAGTCATATACTCGGATTGATAAGAACTGCAGACGAGCAAGCAAAGAGCCGAAACAAACAATTTTCACTCCAAATCGAGTACAGCCTTTGCTCCCAGAAAATACTTTGCTTCACGTGAACTGCTTCTGCTACCGAAAAGAAAGCAGGGAAGAGATGCAGAAGGGGGAACCTTCACAGAAAACTGAAACTACGAAATACAGAGGAGAGCATAAATCAGAGAATTAGAAAAGAGAGGACAAGATCTCCTCAGACTAGAACCTTAAGAAAAAGGACCATATAGCCCTAGGACTAGAGAATAGCAAAAGAATAACTGAAAGGCAAGAACAACAGAAAAATGACAAAACTCGAAACTTTGCAAGAACTTGACCAAAACTCAAATTACTCCCCAATCATTGATCCTTTGGCTATGAAATTTTGCAGATAGGTTAGCACTATCCATGGGATAATCCAGATCAAATTTCATGCCATCTCGTTGAGGGAAACAAAATCTTGCTCAAACCCTAGAAATGGAGTTCATGAACAGAGGAGGCCAACAAAGTAAATTTGAGATTAAACCAAGTTAGCTCTTAGGGGAACCTGACCAAATGGTCTAAAGACAACCTCCCATCATCAAGTAACCCATTTTACACCTCCATAGCAAGAACCAACTAGAAACTCAAAAACTCAAAAATCCAAGAAATAAGAACAGAGGCTACGAACTGAAGAACTCAAACTCCAGAATTTCATTCATTGATTCACAGGGAATACAGATACGTCCCGATACGCATGGACATTAGAACCATGGATGATTACAAGGTGGATCAACTCTCCCTCTCCCTCTCCATCTCTCTCAATCCTCAACCATGAATGCTTGGAGAGGGAGACAACACTCTGTTCTATCACACACTCAAGAACACGTCGTAGAGGACAACAGAGGGAGCACACTCTGCCTCTCCAACCACTAAAGACTAAAGGAAAACCACCTCCTAAAGCCTCTTTTGACTAGAGCTAACCCTAATTCCCTCCAAAATGCTCAAGTGGTCATGCAGCCCCTCAATCCTATTTATAGCCTACGGCTAACGGGTCTCCGCCTCGTTACGCCCGCTATTTCCAACGGAGCCCGCCCGCCCGCTGCGCGCTTGCGAAATTCCCGATTCGCCCCTCTGCACCTTCTGGGAAGCTTCCGCGCTCCTTGTCTCGCACGCCTCGCAACCACCTCGAGTCCACGTCGTCTTCGACACATCCCGACCATTCTGACCTCAGCGCCACCTGCGCCTAGTCCGGTCCACCGTGTCTCGCCACGACTCCACTCGACGTCCTGCAGCCATACAGACAAGAAAACACGTCAAATAGCACCGCTCGATACATGAAAACATAATCAACATCATACTTACCATGACGAAGTCCAAACCTGTCAAATCAAAGAATCAGCGTCCTAATCCCATATGACCCACCCAAACCAAACTCGACTGACCTAAACCCTTGTCAATTACTCATCACTCTCATGGAGTCACGACCACATGGTCTCTCAATATATAATTTTGGAGGGCTTGTATGTAATTTCGAATAATTGGAGAGTTTGGTCGAAATATCGTGATCGAAATGATGTAGTCGATCAACATGGTCGAAATATCATGGTCGACCAAAATGGTTGAAACAATGTGGTCAGCACAACGTGTACAAAACATCGTGGTGACTAACGTGGTCGAAACATGTTGGTCGAAAAAACATGGTCGACCATGTGGTTGATCAATGTGGTTGAAATATCGTGGTCGAAACAACATAGTGGAAACGTGATCATAACAACGTGATTGAACTAATGTGGTCAAAACATCCCGATCAAAACACGATAGTCGAAGCATCGTGATCAAAATAACATGGTCGAACCTACGTGGTCGAATTAATGTGGTCGAATCAACATGGTGGATAAATCATGGTCGAACGAATGTGGTTGAAATATCGTGGTCAAACAATGTGGTCTGTAAAACATGGTCGAAATAACGTTGTCGACTAAAGTGGTTGAAACATCGTGGTTGACCAACATGGTCGTAACATGGTAATCAAAACAACGTGATCGAAATAAGGTGCTCAACTAATGTGGTCGAAACATCGTGCTCAAAATGATGTGGTCGACACAATGTGGTCGAAACATCGTGCTCGTAATAACGTGATCGGTCCAACGTGGTCAACGCAACATGGTCGAACCAATGCAGTTGAGACATCGTGGTCAAAACAACGCGGTCAACACAACGTGGTCGAAACATCATGGTTGGCACAACATGGTCGAAATATCGTGGTCATAACAACGTGGTCGGCCAACGTGATCAAGCCAAACATCGTGGTCGAGACAACGTGGACGACCAATATGATCGAAATAATGTGGTCGACTGTCGGACTCAGATTTTATAATCCAGAATCCTCTGTGGTTCCACCGTACTATTCTTCAGTAGATAGTGTTCACAGGAATAGTACTGAACATCAAAATACATGTCATACGAAAGCGCAAATGTAATAATGGACTTACTCATGGGCCGAGCAGGCCAAATTCAAATAAATGCAGCAGCGGAAACGAAACACACAGGTGGGACCCTCAGGACGTGCCTACATGCAATCAATTGGGGGTACGCGACCTAGTTCTTGACACCTTTATCTTCTTCGCCATCATGTCTAGTTGTATTGCTGAAGCGTAGCGATCTGCCTCCTGATTCTGGATTAGTTGAGTAAGAGACGGTGAGCACAAACCACCGTGCTTCGCAAGCCAATACACAGGATGCAAGTAGATAACATGCATGGCTTATCAAGAAAAGACTCGAGTTATTTTATTTGGCATAAATTGCTTTTAAAATGTGATACATAGGAATCTTCTGAGACTTAGCAGTTTGAACTAAAATATGATGTGTGAAAGAATGCAATAATAATAGCGATCCAGATTCCATCCACCGTTACATGGCTTCTGCACCATATGCTAACCTTTCAGCATTATAACCGCTTACATTATCACTGGGACGACACCTAGGGCAACACAAATCAGGGCTTTTCACTACCCTCCACTTTTCTAATTCCAGCCACAAAGTTGTTGAAATAGAACTATATCTGGTTAAGTTCCCATGTCCGCCCTTGATCGTGGGCACGGCTATCCAAATAGTTTTCACTCTGCAGAGTTTGTAAACTTTACCCACAAGAGACAATCTGCTCGTTGCTCTACACGATTCCTTAGTCATGTGGTTGAGTAGATCATCACAAGGCTGTTACAATGCATTTTTCCCAGCAGAGTCACATCCGTTAAGGTTTCACTCCCTTTGGGGTACGACCACCCTTCCAGGAGTACCCTCTTGCGTTGTCACGTCGGAGGATGTGGCCATCCTCTGCCCGCCCGTGGTCACACCGGCGCAACCCATACTGAGTCGACACAATGAGATTAACGAAGTGAGAACAAGCCGGTGTGCTCCTGGACGATGGCAACTTCGGCGCTGGGCTTGTCGCTGCTGTAGACAAAAGGATCAACTTACAAAAGGTTGCATGCGTGGCGTAGCGAATAGGGGAAGGTAGGTAAGGCATCATCTAGATCTGACGTTGCCTATTTAGTTGGCTTGGGGCTGGTGCTGGCTTGGACGCTTAGGCTTTGGGCTGATGTTGGCTTGGGGCTAGATCGGCTAGTAGACCACACTTGATCGGTTCAGGTAGCCCCTGATATTTTGTTCTTCTTCACTATCAATTAATATTCTACGTCATGCCAACTTCAACTTACACATATTTTTTGGAGTATCTTGCTTTGCCAACATCTTGCGTGTTTTTATTTTCTTTTCTCCCCTATTTGTCAACGTGTTTAAAGCTTTTTTCCTTTTACATAGATGTAGTTCTTGATATGCGGGGTACTAATTTTTAGCATATGGAGTACACACTGTGTAAACTTGAACTCTAAGTAACAAAAATTAAAATCAACACGAGGGGCTGTGCCCCTTACTTGATAATGTGCATCTGCTCCTGGTGCGTATGATGGAGGGCGGCAGTGAAATCTGTAACGCCCCTATTTTTGAAGGCGCTAGTAATCCTTGCAACTACCCAAAAATGAACAGTTGCGGAGTACTGTACATAAGTGCGCACCACAGCAGCACAAGCTTGCATCAAAAGAGTCAACTTTTTTGTTACAATATAAGGTTTATCAACCAGTTTTCCATAGCTGGCGTGCAAGCCCAAAACTAACATACAACACAAAAACACCCAGGCGACTTGAGCGCAGCTGAGACCTAAAACCACTCATCTTCAAGGAAGAAAGACTCTTCGGGAACCTCATCTTCAGCTGGAGTTTCTTGATTCCATTGGTCTTTTGTTGTTGTTTAGCAAGTTATGAGTATAACCGTACCCAGCAACTCACAAGAGTAAACTCTAATTTACTACTTGCGAGGATAATCAAGGATGGGAATAATACTGGTTCTATTAAACTGAGTGGATGCAGTTTTCTTTGCAAACAAATGAAATGAAAACAGTTCTCCTTAAGATTAAAGGGGTTTTCTTTCAACAGTTAAATTCACAATTACACCTTTTAAAATATTATGAAATCTACTTATGCCTCGTTGCTGGAATCACCCAATTAACACAGCTTCATTAATCGGAAGCACGGTGTATTCGAATACCATTTATTTCACTCTGTAGAGTTGCCCAGCTTTACCCACAAGATTTCTTAACTCCCGCGACAGAGTTAAGGAAACTGGGTCGTTGCACTACTCAATTCTTTATATAGGCTCTATCCAATAGAATCACTCAGACACGGTTCACACTAACCCTAAACCCTTTTGCCCGCTCTGAGTGACCTCTATCGTTGTTAGGTATGGTTTTACCATTCCACATACCTAACTCCCCATCATCAATACACCCACTTCCTGTAGAGTTTCAATTGAGTTGAGCAGCTACTAAATCAGGGTTGACAAATCAACTCCTATGGTTGAGCGATTTCTGTGTCTTTTACTCAGCATAAGGTTCTCATTCCTAGTTTTCTCACGAGGCACCAACCACACTCCCAACTGTGCTCAACAGCACGATCACCTTTCCAAACTAGCCTCCATCCTAGGGTAAGGTCGTAGATGAAGGTCACCTTGTGGCTTTCTACTGCACACCCTTACCCTAGTACCAATTTTACAAACCCTACCGACCAACGGCCAAGTTACTTAGTAGTACAAAATTTGAGTGGAGCTACCTCGCGTAACGGAGGGTATATACATGTAATATACGAGAATTTAAGACCATCTAGGTGGTATGAATAATTTTTCAGATGTGGTATGTATATTTTTTTCAACATACTCATTTTTATGTACGTATATGAATGTATTTACAAAATACGCTAAAACTATAGACTCCCTTGTAATTTTTTTTCATGTAGTTCACATTGGAGTATCTTATAATCAGTATACGAGTATAGCTAAAGTGATAAAGGAGTATTTCAAGTTTGTTTAGATGGTATATTAGAGGTGAGTGTAATTACACCCAAAAGTGAAAGTTATTTTTCCTATATGTTCGACTATCTTAAAAAATCACGCTTGTTTCGAAGTATTATTTTTAAACAAGGGCATCCACCTTCCATCGATAAAAGAAGAGAACACGACACCAACCCAAAAAGGAGAAAATTCTGATAATTTTTTTGTACTCTTAACATAAATTTGATTTGAACTTGAAATTTTATACATAGGTAGAATAAACTATAAAGTACATCTAGAATTTTTTTGGAATTTTTCATAACCTTTTTAGTTTGAACGTACGATAAGTGCACCATAAATGTGAGTGCACACTATATGTTCCCTTTATAAATAAATAAATATTATACATGGAATGGTACACCAAAATATGCCGGTATCGGAATGATTTATTCTAAATAGCCTTTAGAATGTAATTAACAACTTTGTTATGGAGTGTTGAGCTGCAGATTTGGGGCAACAAGCAGGAAGCAATAGCCAACAGGTGTGTGTCGATTTTAGGGGATTTGAGGAGAGATGGAGAGCTTTTGGGCTTCTCTTTGGTAATTTATCCCTAATATCTTTCGTCTTTAATTGTTTAAGACTATATTTGTAATGTTTGTCTTAATTTAGTTTAGTCGTTTGAGTTCTCCCTCTAATTTTATCTGGCTTCGCCACTGGTAGGAACTAAGCGCGGCGGCGTGCAGTAGTTGTGGAGCGGGGTGCATGCATGGGCAACGGGAGCCCGACGTAGGTAGCCATGCTCAGAAGTTAGAGCAAGGCCAGGATTACGATTTCATTAACGTCTGACAGTCTGGGCTAGTTATGTTATGTTTCGCGGTGTCAAAACCCATTGGATAGGCCCAACCAAGCAGCCCATTAGATTGGCCGTGATAGAGCCCAGCCAACTCGAATGCAGCTATGTTTTTTTTTTTTTGTCTGCACCACCGAATGACCTTGTATTATTAATATAAGCTAGGGAATCAATCTAAAAAAATTCTACACCACCTAAACATGTGTTTCCTCCATTTTTGGTAGCATTAACTTTCGCTCTTTCTGGGAGAAAACAAACTTCTATGAAATTTTAGTGTTCCAAATAAGGTCTAATCTTTTTTGGGGTGCTCGATTGACTGTTAGCTGTGGCTTCTAGCTTAAATCTAAAATTATACTGTAGCATCTGTTAGCTTTTCCTAAGTCATTCACTTAAAAAAAAGAAAACATTGTTATATCTTCATGGACAATGGAAAGGAAAAGGGGGAAAAGCAAAAGCCAAAAAGCCAAAAAAAAAAGGGACAAAAAACCAAAAAAGCCAAAATTAAAAATTGATGTATTTTAAGTGTTTTCTGGCTTAAAAAACCAGAAGCCAGAAAAAGTCAAAACCTGAAGCCGATTTAAAGTCTCCAATAAAAAAAATAACAACGAAATGAATTGGTGAAGCTCTTCCATATGTCTCCAAACAAGGCTCAAAGGTGAAAACAAAATAAAGCGCGTTGAGAGTTTGATCTGTAACCCCACACTACTACACCACTGATTTGTGTATGTAATACTCATGGGAAAGAAAAAAAAAAGATAAAGCCAGTCTAGAAGAGAGATGTGAAAGCCGAAGCCAGCAAGGCAAGAAAGAGGCAAAATCCCATTTAGTTACAAAGACTATAGCAACCAGCCAATTGTCCCAATCACCAAAATATCAACCGGTAGTCCACACGGCAATAGTAAAGGACAACACAACACCTCTGGACGGCACAGCCACAAGAAAAAGGGGCACACTCAGTGAGTCGAATAGAAGAGAAGAGAAGTAAGAGGAAGCACTAAGCATGGCACCAGTAAGACCTAGCACATTTCTTCCCTTCCCCATTCAAAATCCAATACGACCCAGTCAAATCTCGCCAGCCACCACAAGACCAGAACCAGGGCATACCGACCAGAAGCAAGAGGTCAACAAGAAGCCTGACCACAAGACCTTCAGCCATAGGAGGAAGAGGTCACAGCTAGTCAGCACTCAGCTGACCAAGAAAGCAACCGCCAAGAGAAAGCCTCCATTCTTTCCTGAAGCAACCCAACCAACTATCCATAGTAATAGCATCAATTTCTTAAGATCAAACCATGCATAATCCTTAGCCAATAAGCAATCAGCTGAATGTCGCATAGCATCACAAGAGTACTAATTCACCACCACAGAGAGCACTAGTCGAAAGTAGAGGAATAGAGGAGAGAGAACAAAATTACCGAGAAGGCAAGTCGTCGTAGTGTAGGGCCAACCTAGGGTTACCCAGCGAAGGTACGTGAAGCTTGGGCGGTGAGGGGCCGAAGAGGTCGTCGTGGAGGGAAGCTCGCAATGGTAGTTGAGAGGACGACCGAGGAGAGGCACCGATGGTGGAGACTTCGATGACGCGGGGACGTTGGAGCCATGGCCAAAACTGAGCCGAGGGGAGGAGACGTAGAGTAGGAGTCGGATGCTGAGGCGCCAGGACCGGGAAAGAGCCAAGGCGGCGTGACGCCGAGGGGCCCAAGGCATAGTGCCGAGGGGCCCAAGGCATAGTGCCGAGGGCCCAGGATCCAAATCAAGCGTGAGGAGAGGAAGAACCAAGAGAAAGAGAGAAGATATGAGGAAATGAGGGAGTCGACTGGAGTAGAAAGAGGATGTTGCACCCCACGAGAGTGTAGTTTGTGTAATGTTGATTGTGAATGCTGAAAGGATGTTGCATAATGTAAATTGTATATGAGCCAGGGCGGTGGGTAAGTCATATAGCTAGTCCGAAGTGTCTGTGCCAGTTTGGTAAGAAAGCTATATGACTAATCCGAAGTACTCATGAGTAAGACCTACTGTGGTAAGCGCTCCACGAGAGTGGAGTTTGAGACCCCGTATGAAAGAGGGCGGGGCAAGGGTGGTTTATCAATAGGTGAACACTCAGGTATACTGATATTAGCTCAGAAGGTGTATGTGGACATGGCATTGCATTCTATTGCATTGCATTGTATTGCACTGTATGAAAGAAATAGGAGACAGTGGAACAGTTGCAAAGTTTATGTTACACTTTTGCAGATATGTGATTTACTGACAATTGCAGAGTTTGTGTTTACATATCTCGGATACAGAGTTTGCTGAATTACTATTATTGTTGCCATTGTTTTATTATGTACTTGCTGAATCTTTAGACTCACCCTTGTTTTGTTGTTTTTTAGGTGTATGATGAAGGCAACATGCATGAGTGGAAGTAGCATACATATATTCTCATGTGTAACAGTAATTCACATATCACCTCTAGATATCATGATCAGATTTTAATATCGGACTTTGATAGTTAGCAATAAAATTGTATCTTAATAAAACTGCTTCATATTATGTGGCTTATGCCTTTCTGCTTAATATTGGGTAAATGCTAGAGTTTTAGAGTGATGGTAGCATTTTAGACTCATGGGATAGACCGGAGTGTTACAGTGTAATTTAGTTCTTGGGAGAGCTGAGAAACACCATCGATTAATTAATCAATTAAGAACGGTCTCGACCATTCTATACATCAGAATTCCGCCCAACATCTCTTCTCCGTAGAATTTCACCCCTTTGTCAAATCACGATGATACATCGCCGCCACCTAGCGCTGAAGTTTGCCTTAGTAGAGTTACCATTTTCAGAAACAAGCAGGTGCGTGAACTGACGAGACGCCTGCCGCATCTACCCAGGTCAAACCATCGAAGTGCCAAGCCAGTATGCCACCACCGTTTCGGTCAGTTTGGAATGCCTTTTTATCCACCTAGCTTTTCCACCGCCGGCTAGCTGCTGCTTCGACATAACATTAAACATTCTCTGGTCGCTGCAACTTCAGAACCACCATTTCTAATAACCAAACCATAGCACTACACCAATCAAAGCGATCTGCTCTTAAAATATGTGATTCCGAAGGGAAAATGACGCTGACATTGGCAAGCCTCTAGCTACCGTTCCAACTGGAAAGAGACATGCAATGCCGTCGGCGAAAGAACGCACTAGCGGTTGTCTCAAACGACCGGATGGACACTTCTGACATCTTCCCGATGTAGCGTGTGCGAGAGAAGCTCTCACAGTCTGAGATGGAGGTTGTGATGGTAAGTGCACCTGATCGAAACTAGTTAGCCAACCCCATCTAACAAGGGAAAGGAGATGCTAGCTGAAGCAGCTGAATCCCATGCTGTGCCCTTGTTTTCCTACCTAAAAGCTCCGTCAGGGCAACTACTGAACCGAGTCTCGGCTTTGTCCCTCCGAACCATCCCATGCCCCATGTGTTACGATTAGCAGTTTCGATCAAACGAAGGAAAAAATCATTATAATATGATAGAATATTATCAGAAAAGTACGAGAAATGGATCTGCTATATCAGCTAGTTGGTTTATGTAAAAAAAGTCATTTTTTGGGGCCATTAGATCATATCCCGGGATTTCTATTCTGATTCGATCTTCGGAGTTCACTGTGCTGCCCAGTAATAGATTTCTCTAGTGTGGAAACCTGGAGATGTGGCGTGGCAAGGGCACCGTCTGTCACAGGCTTAACAATGGAGGACGGCATCAGCACCGTGGCGGATCTGGCATGCAAGCATTGGGATCTTGCGATCCCAACGGTTTCTTACTAAACCCTGACAATGACATCGTTATGCTTGAAGGAATGACCCCAGTGATATCTTTTTCTGGATCGGTCCCTTGGTGAGAGGTTGGGAGGCACACCGGAGGGCGCGGGGTGATTGATTAGGCTCTCATTGTATCATTGAAATAGTTTATAGAAGAGTAAGAGATCTAATTTAATAGTGAGAGTCTTTCACCTTATAAGTTAACTTTTGAGATGAAAAGTTCTTTACGATCTAACAAATGGTATCAGAGCTCGGTTCTAACATATTATTTTAAAGGAATGTTTATACAACATGTGACTGTTTTTTAGGACAAAAACAGTCAGATTGATCTGGGGCGTTAGATCTCTATCCAACGGATCCACCCATACAAGCCTCCCTCCAAAAAAATAACCCCCTAAAAAAATGATCTAGAGCGTTAGATCTCCATCTAACAACTCAAAATCTGACTATTTTTGTCTAAAAAACAGTCACATATTGTATAGACACTCCCTTGTTTTAATGGATACTAGTATGTGAACATCGTAGGAACCGTGACCTTGAAGAATCGTCAATGTACGGTGAATATCTGAAAGACACCAATATGCGAAGCAAAAGATTGTTAAAATAGTACCATGTTAATTATAAAAAGGCAAAAAAAACCTAATTTAAAAGTGAAGAATTTCGAGGGCAAGGCTAAGCTTTTGAATAAGAAAACCTTACGACCAACACAGGTATCTTGAGGGGGTCTAATGGCCTATAATTTAACTGAATTTTCTTTTAAAAAAAGAAGCTGGCTGATGCAGTAGAAACTGATGCTGTTACACCGCCCGCCCGCCCGCCCGCGGAAGCTCGAGAGACGAGCTACATAAAGGCAGGCGCGCCTGCGTTTCTTCCTCCCCACCGCTTCAGTACAGAACTCCCCTCTCCATTCCTCCGCCGCCGCCCTCCCATCGCCCAAGCCGACCTCTCCTCGCGGCCCAAGACCGCCATGTCCCCCGTCAAGGCCGAGGACCTGGTGCCGTTCCCCGTCAAGGAGCAGTTCGCCGACATCGACTACTGCATCATCAGCCCGCCGCCATGGCGTCCGTACCACTGCCATCCGCCTCTGCATGCGCGCAATCAATCTTAGCAGGCCGGTTTACCGGTTTAGCAATGGTGTGAGCTCTGAATATCTTTGTTTCTTTCTGTTTCTCTGACGCAGTCACGACGGTGCTCGTGGCCTTCCAGCACTACCTGGTCATGCTCGGCACCACCGTCATCATCGCCACCATCCTCGTCCCCCTCATGGGCGGCGGCCATGTGAGCCTAGCTAGCTAATCCCTCTCTCTGTCCTTCCACTTGTCACGCTGCCCCGTCTTCTCTTTGTGACGAGCACTAGTGCACGAGCATATATGCAGGAGGAGAAGGCGATCGTGATCCAGACCATCCTCTTCCTCGCCGGGATCAACACGCTCCTGCAGGTCCACTTCGGCACGCGCCTCCCCGCCGTGATGGGCGGCTCCTACACCTTCATCTACCCGGCCGTCGCCATCATCCTGAGCCCGCGATACGCCTTCTTCATCGATCCTTTCGAGGTCTGTACACACACCTGTTCCATCGCACGCTGCTCCACGTCCCTGCTCCCTCTGTCTCCTGCAGCTGATGGTACATGGCACAGCACAATTAACCAATGTCGTTAATTTCTCAGAGGTTCGTGCACACGATGAGGTCGATCCAGGGCGCGCTCATCATCGCCGGGGTCTTCCAGGTCGTCATCGGATTCTTCGGCATATGGAGGGTCTTCATAAGGTTCTCTCTACGGTTTCTCACTGACGTCTCCGTCGATGTCGCCTCTGCTCTCGCTCTTGCACTGATGCTGCGCCGTTCATGCATGTCAGGTTCCTGAGCCCCCTCGCGGCAGTTCCCTTCGTGACGCTCTCCGCGCTCGGGCTCTTCTACTTCGCCTTCCCTGGGGTGAGTTCTTGGCATGAGCCCATCGTTTTCGTTTGGGCTACTCTCTCATGATTTAGCATCTGAATACTTGCTTGCACTGCAGGTTGCTAAATGCATCGAAGTCGGTCTCCCCGCGCTCATTCTGTTGGTGCTATTCTCTGAGGTAACGTCACGACTCGTGATAAATTTGCGTTGAGAATAATTTCTGTTTTACAATCGAGAAAAATAATTTTTTCTTGCAGTATGTCTCCCGTTTTTTCGCAAGAGGGAGCTTCGTGTTCGGCCGGTGCGCCGTGCTGGTGACGATCGTAATCGTGTGGATCTACGCCGAGATACTCACGGCGGCCGGCACCTACAACGAGAAGTCTCCGGTGACGCAGTTCAGCTGCCGCACGGACCGCTCCGGGCTCATCCGTGGTGCACCTTGGTAGGGCTAGCTATATGCTCAAATCAGCACACCATGCCACTGATGCATTCTGCTTATTTCTTGCTCTTTTGATTTGAGTGTTTCACATATGTGGCATTTTCTTCTATGAGCAGGGTCAGATTTCCTTACCCGTTTCAGTGGGGTTACCCTATCTTCTGTGCGGAAGATTGCTTCGCGATGATGGCTGCTTCTTTCGCGTCACTTATTGAGGTCTGCATCACTAGTTCAGTACTGCACTTCGTGTTACATGCTCTCATGTGGCATCTATTACTTTTCTTTGGTTTGCACATCAGCAAAGACAATGCTATCCGATAGAGCTTCTCCCAAGTGTCATCAGGTAATATTGGCAAGATAAGGCGAGTGCCAGAAAAGGAGCAAAATAATTCTAACATAAGCAAATATGATCCTTAGAAAGATAATGACAATCACTGCATCTTCGGCAGTGTTTCGGCTTCTTCTATGACAGTGCACCACAATAAAGCTCATAACAATTAACACGACTCATGACTGTATCTGCACGGATGAGCTTATGTTCATCCAAAATCTGTACAGCACTAGCATGTCCTACGAATGTCCCATTTTTGGTCTGATGAGCACTTCTGCTTTCAGTCTACGGGCACCTTAATTGCGGTATCAAGATACGCAGGCGCAACATTCTGCCCACCTTCAGTTTTCGCTCGTGGAATTGGCTGGGAGGTACCTAAATACAAAGCGAAAATGTTCAGTTCTTCTTACTGAATCTTTTGCACAGAGTTCACTCACTGCAATACAACTTCCAAAATATCATTCAGGGCATATCTATCATACTGGATGGGATGTGTGGTACATTGACAGGCACAGCAGCTTCAGTGTAATGCACTCTTGTCTGCTGATAAGCTCAGTTAGCAAGCCACTTCAAGAGTGAAAATGTTTTAACTAATTAGCCTTGTTGCTTTGAAGTGAGAACGCAGGTTTGTTGGCTTTGACGCGTGTTGGAAGCCGACGAGTTATAAATATCTCAGCCCTGTTCATGATTTTCTTCTCGTTGTTTGGTAGGGTTGTCATTCTCTGAATCTTTAAGCACCATTACTCCGCTAGTATTCACCATTTCATCGTTAGCGACTTTCACCTAGCTCACGATGCTGAACAATCAACAGGGAAATTTGGGGCACTTCTTGCATCTATTCCGTTGCCAATTTTCTCTGCGCTGTATTGCGTCCTCTTTGCTTATTCAGGTGAGCCCTATGCTCCCACCATTGTAGTACTGTGCATTCCATCCCGTTCTGGGAGTTTGATAACATTTTTGTTGCGCTGAACTTTTCTTTGTTCTGCTTGAGACAGCTGCCGCAGGCCTCTGCTTCCTCCAGCACTGCAACCTCAACACCCTGAGAACCAAGTTCATACTCGGCATCTCATTGTTCCTGGGGCTGTCCATTCCACAGTACTTCCGGGAGTACGAGATATTCACCGGCTTTGGACCTGTTCACACCCACTCATTCGCGGTATGTACACTCTTGACTGCAAAGTGTCATAACTCGAGTTCTATTTCTGATCACACAATGAATCCTTCCCCCTTGACACTGCAGTTCAACGTCATTGTCAATGTGATCTTCTCCTCGCCTGCGACGGTGGCCGCCATACTCGCCTACCTCCTGGACTGCACCCACCTCTACTGGGAAGCTCATGTGAGGAAGGACAGCGGCTGGCTGTGGTGGGAGAAGTTCAAGTCCTACGGGCATGACCCTAGGAGCGAGGAGCTCTACGCTCTCCCGTACCGTCTGGGCAAGTACTTCCCCTCCTTTTAGGCGATGTGACGCTGCGAGGATGAACAGGAGAAAAAAAAGAAAGATTATCTCTGCATATGCAACGATGCGGAGCTTGAGCTTGATGTTTTGATTCTAGCTTGTAAAGCATTTTGGACGAGAATTGTTGTGCATCTACTGAGAGATCTGGAGGATGGTACTGTCATCAATCATCATAAACAAAGGGGAGTTTGCAACGTTCTCTCTCACCATTCTTGCTTTTGTTTCATCACTGATTCGAAACAGCAGAACACAAACGCCTCTTTAAATCGTAAGCAATTGAGTTGACAAAACTAGGCTTCGGTACTTTCTCCAGCTGAGCCCTGCATCGGCCAGTAAATTTCCTTGAACGATAAGTGAATTTACTGCGTATACAACTCGATTTCAAGTAATTATCCCAAAAGACACGCCATTTCAATTGCATTCAGATTGAAACGTAGGAATTTCACAGAAATTTTATAAGAAAAAGTCTAATTCCCACATAAATCTACGAAAATTACCCGGGTTCCAAACGGGCGTACTATTCCTCCAAACCAATCTGGCAATCTCAAGTCAAAGCCCGGCAAGCCCAGATAGGCTGGGAGCTGCCGCCGCCGCCGCCTTGGGCACCCAGACCCCACCGTGCTGGCCCGCGGCGCCATTCCCTCGGCCGCCACCAGGACGCTGCCCAGCCGAGCTCCTCACAACCCGCTGCTTCCGCTCGGTCGCGGCCTTCACCTTCACCACGGGCTGCTTCTCCCCAAGGCCCTCGGATTTTGCCTCCCCAGTCGTCGTCCCGCGACCGCCGCCGCTCTTCCGATTTCTGCTGCCCTCGGCGGCCGGATGGGGCTGGGTCCTCTTCCCGTCCGGCGAATCGCTGCTCCGCGCCGCGTCTGCGCGCCGGCCCACCGAGGGTTTTTTCTTTCCCTTGTTCTTCGACTTGACGCCTTGCGTTGGCGGTGCGTCGGCCGGCGAGCGGGTCGTGGCCGTTTCCGTGCTCCGGCCACCCGACCCCTTCTTCCACTCGCGCTTGTTCTCCGGCGTAACGCGGCCTCGGGGTGATGCACTGGCCGCCTCGGCCGGCTCGCCTGGCCCACCGTTCGTCCCCGATGGTGTGCTCTGACCTCCCGAGGGCTTCCCCTTCCCCTTCAACTTTTCCTCCAGCTTGCCGCCGTGCGATGATGAGGTGGCCGTCTTGGGCGGCTCTCTTGTCTCATCCTTCGTACCCGCGGAGACCTTCTCCTTCCCCTTGTTCTCCGCCTTGCCTCCTCCGCCTCGGGATGGATTGTATGCGGCGTCGTCCGACCCCTTCATGCCGCGGCGGTCTCCTATCGCTCCATCCCTCTTCTTGGTCGCACCCTCCCCGCGCGGCGGTGGCGGCGGCAACCGATGCGGCACGGCTACCCACTGCTGCCCCCCGAAGGGCCTCTCCTTGGCCCCGCAGGAGGTATCCGACGAGGCCTTCGTCTCCGTCTCACGTGCCGCTGCTGCCTCCTCCTTAACCCTGCCTACCGCGGCATCCTCCTCCCGCCGCCGCTGCCGCTCCTGCTGCTCCTTCTCCTTCAGGCGGAGCTCCTGGAGGTCCCTGAGGCTGACGTAGTTGGGAGGGATAAGAGGCGAGTCCCGCCTCGGCTTCACGCTCGGCGCCGCCGCGTCCATCCCTTCCTCTCCTGCCTCCTCAGTCCTCTCCGTCGATCGCCGCAAGGGGGGCGCCCCCGGAAAAGGAAGTCGGTTCACCCGTGTCTCCGTTTGTGTTTGTTTTTCTCTAGCAGGTGCCATCAAAATTTGGTCCGTCTTTTAGCCTTTTCCTCTTTTACTTTTGCTAGCCGTGAGAGTCAAGCTGAGCTTTTTGGTACTAGTCCGACCGTACAGGCCCGTCATGTGACGGGCAGGTTAGCACGGCACAAACAAAGAGTTGAGCCGGATCAGACTTAAAAAGTTGGTCCGTTGGACGGCATGGCCTGACGTTTTGTGTCAGAGCAGGTACAATAAGGCTTAGTCAGCAGGCTATAGCAAATATAATATCAACCAAATCTTACGTGGCAGAGAGAGAAAGGAAGAGAGAGAAGGAAGCTGGCTACTAAATTACAGCTAGCTATAGCACGTAAAAATATGCATTTCACTCTCTTACACGTGGGGCCAAATAGTTATTGTAATAGCTATCTTATTGTATGAACTATTTTTTTGAAGGTTATAGATGAAATGGACAAGTGTTATAGCTACTAGTTGGCTATACTATTGTACTTGCTCTCATGCTCATGCTAGCCCGGCACAATGGGCTCGACCGATACGGTAGGCACGACAGCGGTACTAGGAAAAGACGAAAGGGTAGAGCGAAGCCTAGAGCGGTGAAGAGACGACATTGGCTCCACGTCCACACTACAGCAGCTCCACATGGTCGGCATGTGCATGGACGTTGACACTGCGTCCTTCCTCACCGTGCCATCGTCCGTCGTCAGCTCTCGTGTGGCCGCCGTGTCGACAGTGCGGGTGACCAAGCTCATCGGCCAACCTCCTCCTTACATCCCCCACCCGTCCCTCTCCTCACCATATCCATCACGCTCACCACAACAAGCACAAGACCACCTAGAACATGACATCTCAAGAGTGGTCGGAGAGCTCCAACGAACATCAATGGTGCCTTCGTTTGGCCACTTGTAACATCCTGAAATTTTGAATTTGGAAAATGTGTAGCTCTTGAAATATTTTGAAATGTATCTTCTCGATATTTGGATTTTTAACGGATTTCCTTTAAATTTTAGTTGAGGTTCCAATAATTGGAGAAAATCATGAAAAATGAAACAAATAGAAAGTCATGAAGGAAATGTGAAAGTAATAGAAAATTTTGAAATCAAATCTGAAAAGATGATCCATCAAAAAGGGGACGAGTATAATTTGAATAAAAATTTAAAATTCACTTTGGGCCTAGTAGTAGTAGTAGTAATAATAATAATAATAATAATAATAATAATAATAATAATAATAATAATAATAATAATAATAATAAAACCAATAATAAAAAATAAAAGGGGATGAATAAAATATGTGTATGTAAACATATACAATAATAACAAACAAACAAATAAATAAATACAATGATAATTCTAGTAACAAAGAAATGAAATACATATAAGTAAATAAGCAAATAAATAAATATATGTGAATATACAAGTAAATATATATATGTATATGTATATATACATATATAATAAAAAAATATACTCGACACATTTGTAGGCCAGGTGCTTTCTTCTCCTTCCTCCTCCGTTCGCCGGCGAGCGAAGCCTCGCTTCGCCTCGCCTCGCGAGCTCCGCTGGTCGTCGCCTGCCACCGTGCCATACCGCTGAGGTCAGCCCTCGGGGCCGCCAACATTCATGATCATGTTGCCACTGTGGGGTATTTTAGCGCATGCGTGCCTGCCATGCACAGCGTTGCTTCTTGCCTTATCTCTTGTCATTAGATTGATTCAATTGTAATTAGGTTGACTTGGTTTCCAACTAACCAACCGCAATATCTTGTGTATCCTTGTATAGTTGTAAACCTTATCTCCTGTGCACCTCATGATTCTTTACTGCTATCAAAGAACCACTTGGTGGTCATTTGTCCTTCTCCCCTTCTCACATAAAAGGTCGCACCGACATGTGGCCTTCCACGCTCTCCTTTTCTCTCCTATGTCCTTCCTTGTCTCTGCATGAGTTTGTTTATCATTCGTCTCCTACGCGTAGCCCAGCTTCTCTCCTGAAACCGTCGATTCCTCCCACTACCCTCCCATGTCTCCACTCCATTTCTCCAGATGTTGTCCATTTCCCCCAAATCCACCAAGCTAACTGAAAGGAAGAAGGTGATGAGGAGCTCGGCAGCAAGACCAGAGAGAGGAGCCAGGGAGGAGAAGGAGGCATCCAAAGGATTTAGGGAAGACCGAAGGGGAAAAGACCGTGAGCATGATGGCCTAGGAGCCAAGAACCACCCAGAACTAGCCAAGGCCATCCGGGACCAGAGGGGACCAGAGAAGAAGAAGGCTGACTAACCGGGAGCATACGGGGAGCACCACTACCATCATCATCGCTATTCCATTTTCAACCTGACCAAGCCAAGTAGCCCACCTCCACTCATCCTTTTCTTATCCCCATAGCGCACACACCAGCACAGCACAACACAAAGGCTTCACTGGCTGAGAAGAGTAGCATCGGTAAATAGGAGAGAGGGAGCCAACTCTCACCTTAGTCGGATAAGGCCACGATGGTCAACATTGCCGGTTCATGGTAGTGGCTCACGGATAGCAATTGGTGTACCCTTGGCAAGCCGCATGCTCCTCGACGCATGCGAGCTCCCAAGTTCCATCACAACGATGCAATAGCCAGCTTTTCTCACCACCACTGCATGCACCATGTGTAGAGTAAATCAAAAAGTAAAATCAAACTTAAAAATAGGAGGAAACAAGTAGATCGAAGCTAGCCTGGGGTAGAAATGGGGAAACTGTCATTCGGCAGAGCTGCATCAAATCCGACTCCATCGGCACTGAATCCAGCTAGAGGGGGAAGAAAGGAGGCACAAGGACCAATATGGGGAGCCAACAAGTGGGCGTTGATGCCTCCCTAAAACTAGTACCCAAACGCCATAGTAGCGCCATAGCAACCATGGCATGGGGCCATGGGACCAAGGGGACAGGTGAGCGGCGTGGAGAACCGGTAGAGGAGGCGGCTTGTGGTGAGCAGGCAATCGGCGGCGAGTGAATCAACAAGAGAAATTAGGGAAAGCAGAAAGGAGATCAGCACTAGAGAGAAGGACTAGAGGAGAGGCAGAGAGAGTGTGGTGTGGTGTGTGGTGATGTGTGTTGGTGTTGTGCTGTGTGCGCGCATGTAGGTGCAGTGTGTGTGGTGTCGTGTTGTGTGTGTGCTGGGTGTGCGGTGTTAGTGCAGTGCATGTGTGTGTTGTTGTGTGCATGCTGTGCGGAGTGCGTGTTGTGTTAGTCTTAAGAGTGTGTTGCACTGAGTGCACGTGTGCATGTTGTGTTAGTGTGTGGAACTTGGAAGATGAGGATGCTGGCTGTTAGAATTTGGAATGAGTGCAAAATGGCATGAAGTTTAAACTTTCGTTATAATGCACGAACACTTGGCTATGTACGGTTTCGAACAAACTTCATATATACGTAAGATAAAATTGATGTTTATTATATAGTTTAGGATCACATTCTATACATGTACCACTCTCTTTTTAGATTTTGTTACAGCGCACGGGCATCTTACTAGTGTACTCTGATAATCACATATGAAGGAATAATGCCACCGTGTCGATTCTCCCAAACTTACACATAAACGCCAACACATGATACACTCAGCAGCTACATACGCTAGCTAGGAGCCCAGGCACTTATTCCAGGCAAGCATCACCGGTCACCAGCGTTCAACGAGGCAAACGACGCATGCTTTAGCCCACAGACAACGCACGAGGAGGGACGTAGGGAGTAGCACAGAGCATGAGAGGGTTCTTCCTGCGCACGCCGAGCCCCATGGCCTCCTCCATGTCCACCTCGTCCACGCCGGGAGGCAGCGTCCAGTCGAAGTGGAACAGGAGCTGCAGCAGCGTCAGCTCCATGCCGGCGAGACCGTAGTTGTACCCGGGGCACATCCTCCGGCCGGCCCCGAACGGCGTGAACTCGAAGTGGAGCCCGTGGAAGTCCACGAGGCCATCTTCGAACCTCTCCGGCCTGAACTCCTCGGGGTCCTTCCAGTACCGCGGGTCCCTTGAGATCGCCCACGCGTTGACCACTATCCTCGACTTGCCCGGCACCACGTACCCGCCGATCTCGGTCGTGTCGATGCTCTCCCTCGGGACCAGGAGCGGCGCCGCCGGGTGCAGTCGGATCGCCTCCTTCATGACGTGCTTCAGGTACTTGAGGTCGCTGTTGCGGAGGTCCGTCTCGGTGATGGTCTCCTTCCCGTGGAACGTTCGCCGGATCTCGTCCTGCAGCTTCTTCATCACGCGGGGGTTCCGGATGATCTCCGACATGGCCCACTCCGTCGACGAGCCGGAGGTCCCGGTGCCACCGGCGAACATATCCTGCAATTAAAGACACATATATACTTGGTACGTAAGAAGAGTACATACGTACTCGGCATGCTTGGATGCTTTTGATCCAATTGAAATTTGTCGACGTCGTAATTGACCAAAGTAGATGGAACAACCTACCAGTATCACTGCTTTGATCGTGTTGTCCGTCAGCGGGAACCCCCAGGTGTCGTCGCCCTTCTGCAGGGTGAGCATGACGTCGACGACGTTCTCGTCGACGACCTCCTTGCCAGCGGCGAGCCTCTCGGCCCGCACCCTCCGCCTCTCCTCGATGATGTCCACGAGTATGCCGTCGAACGTCTTGTGGATCTCCCGGAGCTTCCGCTTCATTCCGGAGACCGAGCCGAGCACCTCCCTCAGCCGCGGGAAGAGGTCCGGCACGTTGAACCCGCTCGACAGCCCGATCACGCGCTTGATGGCGTCCTGGAAGACCGGCATGTCGGCCCGTACCTCCCCGAACGCCGACCTCGAGATGGTCCGGCTGCTGATATCGTACACCATCCTTGTCACGTCTACCGGCGTGACCGGCGCAGCCGCGCGGATGGCCTCGACTTGCCTTTGCACCTACAGATCAAAACAATTACAGTTTTGCTATTGCACATGCGACTAAAATTTTTTTATGTTTCAATCACCTGAAATTGCACTCTCAATGAATTAAAATTGCAGCTCCCTCCAAAAAAAACAGCTGCAACTTTAGGTGATTCAGAGTGCAACTTCAGGTGATCTGAAATTGCACTCTCAGTCAACTAAAATTGCAGCCCCCCTCCAAAAAAAATATGTGCAACTTCAGGTAATTCAAAGTGCAACTTTAGGTGACTGAAAGATAAAAAATTTCAGTCGCCTGTGCAATAGCCTATCCCAAACAATTAAGCACGCATGCATGCATCCCTTATTAGTACGTTCGTGCGTGGTAGTAGATCTATTCTATTCCATTCCATTCTACATGTAATAATACTACCTCTTCTTCACGTATGTATTGGAAGGAGAGGATCCGCTTGGGGCTGAGGACCTCGTGGATGCACAGCTTGCGGATCTTGCGCCAGTAGTCGCTGGTCGGCGCGAAGATGATGTCGGTCCAGCCGTAGCCGCAGATGCCGCCGACGAGCAGCCTGGGGCGGTTGGCGAAGTTCGGGTCCTGCACCTTGAGCACCTCGCGGGCGAGGTCCCGCGAGGTGACGACCACGAGCGGCATCGGCCCGATCTTGAGCATCATGATGGGGCCGTGCACGGCGGCGAGGTCGCGGAGCCTGCGGTGCACGAGGGTGTTCACCACGTGGTGCACGCTCCCGATGACCGGAAGCGTGCGCGGGCCCGGCGGCCGGCGGCGCGAGCCGAGCTTCACGAACTGGAGGATGGGCACGGCCAGGAGGGCCAGGAGGATGGCGTTGTACATCGCGTCGTCCATGGCGAGACGGCGAGACCTTCAAATATCGGCGGCTCTAATTGATTGGCCGGTGAAGTGACCTGGTAGGCTGGTGCTCCATCGTACTCTTATTACTGGTCTAAATATATACCATCTGTATTTGTAGTGTCGACGCGAGGTAGCACGTACGTCTGCGGGAACGTGGCATGTAATTAATTAGATTCACTTTCTCGATTCTTTGGTATGAACGATCGATCCATTGTACGTTCCGGCAAATTAACCGTATAGTGCATACTGCATAGCCGGTAATTTCTTTGTACAGATTAAACTTTTGCGTCAGTTTGTCTTCAGGCGGCGCGAGTAAGAAAGATAACTAATCGAAGCTCAAGCAGTGGCGCCGTCGACTAAAACTATGCCCGGCGCCCCGGTTCCGCGTACGTGTAGCAATTGTATAGGGTTCTCTAAACGTAACGTAACGTGGACCTCCAGTAGAAAGTACAAAGATAGGACATCGCATTTCACTGCTCTCGGAAACTACTATGTAAACTTTTCTAAAAAAAATAAACTACGATGTAAATTTGGAATTTGGATTGGTAGCACTGCGCCTACGTCAGTCTACGATTACACTGATGTGAGCATTATTGCAGCATGGGCACATCCGCGCATGTCGTTTCGGAAGCTCCGGAGCTCGGAGGTATCCAAGATCTCGTACGCAGGAAAGCTGACGTGCCCCTAATTATCCGATGAATTTTTTATATGAATATTTTATTTTTATTCAAATTAACAGAAATATATCTGCGTAAATATTTTTACAAAAATAGACTGGAGCCTATCGCCTAACGGTTGCGCGGCACGAAAGTTTTCCGTAAGCTGTTAGGTGACAGGCTCCAGTCGCCCAACGCTTGGGCGACTGCAGTGCAATTGCAGTCGCTCGGCTATACAGCGACTGCAAACAAGAGACACTGTGAGTTAATCTATTTGTGATTTTCATATATTATGAATGGCAGATAATTTGTTGGATTCGCAATAAGAGTTTATGATCGTTATATGTTGTTGTAGTACAAAAAAAATTATGAAACTTTTTTTAAGAATGATTGAAATAAGAACGATCAGTAAGTATGAGGGTAAGTGATATTGTGATGTTACCGAAAATTCGTACACGGAGAACTTATTTATTAATGTTGTTAGATGACTTGCTATGAGAATAATTGAAAGCGAAAAGACGAGAAAATAAACTTGTCTGAATTAAAATAGACTTCATAGTATAGTTAAAAGTAACATGCCGCGTAGGGTTTGATTACATACATAACATAGAGCATCATGTGTGACCAACCAACACAACTGCTCGTACGACTTACTATGTAGACCGGGGCCATTTTCCCTCCCTTGCGAGCTCGGCGTTGAACTCCTCGACGACCTCTTTTGCCTTAGTCTCCATATTTCTCTTTTTCTCGCGCTCTCTGTGCGTGCACGCCTCAAGATGAACTTTCGTCTCCCGATGTATACGCTTGGTTTGCTCGTCCTTGCGGCTCTCCTCCTCTCGGATTTCACATGACTTTTTGACGTTCCACTCCTCGAAGTCGAGGGCCCACCAGTCTTCTGGGTGGATCTCAAATCGATCCATTTGCGGTAACCACATAGGGGTTCCGGGGATTGTGGATACACGGGAGAGATTGTTAGTGCGTACTTTAAAGGAGAAAACGTAGGGGGAACATAGTGCACCAGGTCTTTACTGGCTGCTGATAAGTGCCGGTGTCTAGACGGTAGTCGGGACAGTCACTGGAGTAGTTTGGGTAACCCTAGTACTGCGCGACCTTGCACAGCTTCTATTGGGCATGGTTACACAAGCATCACGCACTCGTATCCACGGCGCCGACACCCTTGCACAAACCCTTTTCACGCAACAGTGCGCATCAATTTCTTAACTCCCATCGGAGACCGACTCCAAAGCCCTTGTATGACGACACTGCACACCTTAAGGTCCAACGAAAAACTACGGGTAAGCCAGTGCATTACATCTGCGATTCGAGCATTCTCGCCGTCAGGTTGTACTAGAGTGGCTTGCGCAAAACCTCTAAAGTCCACACCATTCGGATCTTGACGAACGGTTTCAACACTGTAATGCACTTTCAATGTAGTTACTGATGTCTGCCTGCATATATTTTCAATTTTGCAACTAGTCAAATCGCATCACACATTACAGAAGTACCGATATACTGTAATTTATATTTCAACGACTGTTCGCCTATTGTAACCAACTATACTACCCTCGTAGCATTAACTTCCTATCGTCAGACCACGCATCAACGCCGCTCTTTTCTTACTACTCGAGCTCTTCCCTATTGCAAATAATTCCAAATGGTTTCGATAATTTACATGGTATAGCAATTTAAATGTCTATATACCAGTTACAACTATACACATGTTTTTCTAATGTACTGACGACATTACATTCATTCGTAACTAATCATAAATATTACATATCATTGTTTTATACAAAGCTAATTATTAAATTTTTACAAAAATATTGACTGAATTTTGAATAACTACAAATTTCTACGGACGATTAATTTGTACGTAACGTTGACTGAATTTTCTACAACTACAATTTTGTACAGGTGCTAATTTGCTAATGATGCTAATTTTCTACAACTATGTTCACTAAATTTTATACAACTACAGATTACTACGGCTGCTAATTTCCTAAAACTGCATTGACTAAATTTTCTATACTAAAGTTGTACTATTCTTTTCTACATCTACATTTTTTTACAGATACTAACACTAAATAAACAATCTACTTCATATACAAAATTGAAAACACAACAAACAAAAAAATTACCTCACAAAAGTTGCAAAACCTCTCCATCCTCCTCTCCCTCTCCTTCCTCTCCCTCTCCTCTCCTCCTCTCCTCTCCTTTTCTTTTCTGTCGCATCTGCTCGGCTGCGCGGTTCTTTTATCTGCGCTTCCAGTCACCCAACCCTTCGGTGATTGCAAGCGTAATCGTCTAACCGATGGGCAATTGGAAGCAGTCGCCCGGCGGTTCGGCGACTGCAATCAATTCGCCCAACAACCAACGGATTGCATGCGTGTCGCGCGGCTGTTGGGCAATAGGCTTCAGTTGTTCAACGGTTAGGCGACTGAAGCCTATTTTTGTAAAAAAATTTCACATGGATATATTTCAATTATTTCAAATAAAAATAGATTATTCATAAAAAAATCATTATCCGATGACTCTGGTGTGTGGCAGACATCACCATTTGATGAGTAGTCTAACACTATCGTTAATGATCACCATATGATTCACCCACTTCGAAATTTTCACACTATCGCAACCCACAATGCGTTCACTTCCTTGACCGGGGCCTTAATTTTTTCGTCATAAACTGTCAAGATAGGAGTGTTCAAAAAACAAAGGCTAATACCCACAGAATTTATTTAAAAAAATAATCTATCTCCAGTCATCTAACGGTTAGGCGATTGGATCCTATAGCCCCATGGTTGAGCGACACGCCATCATTGGGCAATAGAATGTAGCTGCCCAACAGTCTAGTGATTGGACCCTGTAGCCTAACGGACGAGCGACACGCAGGCACCCACCCGGCCGTTGGACAATAGAATGCAGTCGCCCAGCAGTTGGGTGACTGGAAGTCCACCCATTTTTGTGCAATTGGCACCTGACTGCGGATCAACTGGTTGGCGACGCGTATAATTTCCACGGAAAAGGCCGAAGGAGACGTGCAGCCTCCCGCATGTGGAAGTAAATGGCAATTATTGTAGGTAGGTAACATTTATCAAATTTTATTTGTAAGTTGCTTTTTTAAATAAAAGGGCAGCTAATGTCGGTTGATCCATTTATGATTTTCATAGATTGATTCGTAATGACATTTTTGTGATCATCGTATGTTGTTTTAGTGTAATAAATTTTCTGAAAAATTTTGTGAGGACGATTGAGGTAGCAACGATTCGTAAGTATGAAGGTAAGTGATATTGCGATGCAACAAGCCGCGCGTTGATAGTGTCGCTGTGGCTGCTGGCGAATAGCACCCAACCAAACAACCATAACAAGTAGGCCTCGAGGTGGCATGACACCTGCTGCTCGTTAGCGGTCAGGTCCATCCGCTCGACCTGAGTACAAGCAAAAAGTTAGTAAGACTGTAGTACGAAAGGGAGAGCATAGCTCTCCCAACAGGAAGGGTGTCAAACATGTACCCGGAACTGCAACAGCCACCGCAAGTGTGGGTTGTGCCTCCGAAAACATGTAGTACCCAGCCGCGATCGCAGGTGGAAGGACTCCGTCTAACTTGGCTAGAAGGTTGTCGCACCAGTCGGTCGGGCCCTCATGAGGGAAGGCAGCACATCCCGCGGTAAGGAGGCCAAGTAGCAAAGAGATGTCCTACAGAGTAGGGGACATCTCCCCAAATGGGAGATAGAAAGTATGAGTCTCCGGTCGCTACTGGTCCACAAGAGCTGTTAGCAGGGAGTGGTCAAACGGGAAGCATCGTGACCGCTTATGGATGTCTCCATCGTCGCCGACCATAGGTGGTGTTGGCTCGTCCTTGTTCGTGGCCTGCACCATCAAGGCGAGAGGTAGTAGACTGGCAGCGCTTAGCCTGCGAAGCAAAAAAAAAGGTCAGTACAAAACATACGTATGGTGAGAAGATAGTATCCCGAGATGCAAACTTTTCTATCTAGCGTGGGTCTAGCCTCTAGGCTACCCGAAGTGTCCACGTACGGATCACCCCCAACTCAATCATATCGTCCTCGCCCGTAGGATGCGGGACACGATGCAACGCACGATGTAGCCAGTTGATGCGCTCCTCTAGGAGGCCGAAAGACCACTTCGATCCGCGAGGGTCATGAGCCATACCTGCAAAACAACTTTAAGTTAGCACATACACGCAAATAAAACAACGAATGTAAAGTAGGAGTAAATTTACCTTCTAAACAAACAAACAAAATAGTACTAGACTTCAAGGACACTACTTTGAAAAGTAACAAAAAAGGGATAGTGCCACAACAGTTATATAAACAATACGTGCAACATACGATATATGTGCTAGGACACTATGTACATCAAATGAAAATGGGATAGTACCACAATAATTACATAAACATTACAAGCAACGTACGACACATGTGCTATGATAATACGTACATCAAATGTAGCAACTAATGAAGTTCATATGACAATGTACATTGATTTCCAGTATTGGTCCCACTTTGCACACTCCAAGAAGTGGTACTGCAAACCATACCGGTGTGCCTACTCCTCAGCAGGTGCCTTGCATCGTCAGGCTGTGTGGCCAATCTAGCTGCAGTGCCTACAGTGTCTACCCAGTGCCCTGGCTTGTGTTTCATCCATATCACTAGTAATCTGATGACTCTGCTGACAACCCTTTCCACCCTTCAGCATGTCAACATTCGGAATCCAGGTCCTCTTTGCAATATCCAAGGTGGTGAACTTACCCACAACCCTGAAATCCCTAAGCTTGTCACACCACGCCTGCGCCACCCTCTCTTTGATGAAGTACTCGGATATAAAGTTCGAAGGGTCCATGTCCACAATCCCGCATGCGGCGAGTACATGAGATTATGCCTTGTGTAAGGGTCTCGGCTTGTTGCATGTATAGCTAGGTTGGTTGACATGATCTCTAATACATACCTCGTGGTTGACAAGAGAATGAGCCATCCCAAATTTGGCTCTATTCCAGAGGAGCACGTTGAAACGATGCTCCATATTGCCCATCACGTATACCATGTGCACCTGGCCCTTCTCTGTCTTCGCCTGCATGTATGCTACAATCTTCATATAGTAGGGTGTTTGTGGGTTGGCGACATGAAGCGTGGCATTTGCATGTCTCTCCCTGAAATAGCCGATTGTGCTATATAGAACACCTTCCACGATGGCGATAAGGGGCTAATAACGAAGGCCCCTAAGAATCCAGTTGTATATCTCCATAAGGTTAGTGGTCATTATGCCGTACCTTGCATTGTCTGTGTCGTGCAGTAGGGACCACTTCTCCAATGGCTCGGCCTCGATCCAGTGGGAGAAGTACTTGATGTTCCTTAAGGTCTTCCTCCTTGGAACAACAGGTTCAGACTCTAGCAGTTGTGTGAGGCGTTCAGGTTGTGACGGCCTAGCAATGGCTAGTCCCTTGTTCCTCTTGTCCACGTGCTTCCTGTTGTGCTCATCCAACAGTGCCCATAAAGCATCAAATTTGCATTGCTAGTCTACGTAGCCAACCTCTTGAATAGCTTCACCAACGATTGCTTTGAGATCTGCTTGAAAAAGTTGACCCCTAGATGGCTAATGCACCATCTGCTCCTCATATTCGGCCAAGGGAACAACTCCTTAGGTCTTGCAGAAGTGTTCTTATTGCCTTCAGCATCCTGGTGTGGTGATCATGGATTACGCATACACCAAGACGAGCTCCAACAACTCTCACCCTCACATGTTGAAGGAACCACAACTAGCTATTGTAATTCTTACTCTCGACAAATGCGATGGCCAACAGTAGAATCTGATTATTCCCATCAATGTCAGTGGCTGTAAGGATTTGCCCCTTGTATTTCCCGGTCAAAAAGGTCTCGTCAACTGAGGTCAGAGGCAACATATGCCTGAAAGCCTCGATGCAAGCACTGAAGGCTAAGAAGGCCCTCTGCAATACCGCAAAACCTAGCAGCGTTGTAGATGGCGTATTCTTCACAACATTGTACATGTCTGGGTTTCTGTCCTTCAGCACCCAAAGAGGAAGGTTGTCGTACGCCATCTCGAAAGACCCAAACATCTTTTGAAAGACTTCTACTTCGCACGCCATGCCTCCCTGTAGCTAATCTTGTACTTGAATTTCTTCTCGATAGCCACCATGATGTGCTTTGCCTCCACGTCCTTCTTCTCTACTATTTCTCCATACATCAAATTGGCTACGAAGATCGACGCTAGGTTACGATGCCTCGGCAAAACACTGCTTAGCATGAAAGAGTGTGGCTCCACTTTCGAGACAACCCAGTGAGTCTCATATTTCGATCTATGTGTGTGCACTCGCCAAGGAAAACTGGCCTACTTACACTTGATGGTGTACTACTCCTAGCTAGATTTGACGACTCAAAATATCTGTTGCATGGACATGGCCCACAACTTAATGGCATCTTGCAAGGATGCCTCATCAACAAACATTGAGTGCAACTAGACCTGTGTGGCATGGTACTCCCACGGTGATTCGTGCTCGTCATGTGTAACTACACCCTCAGCGTCAAATATGTTCTATTCCTGCGAGATGGGAGCTTCGTCGTCATCGGAATTGTCCTCGTCATCCTCCTGTATAGCTTCCTCTTCAGCTCAAGCCATTTGATCATCGCTCTACATTTGACACACTATGTACTCCCTACACTCTCCTTCATCAGCCTATCCTATAGGTTCATCATGCGGTGACCGATCTTCGTCTCCTGCATCTACCGTGTCAGCCTCATTATGAGCAACATCCTCCGCACCCTTTGTAACACTGGCCTTCGGAGCCTCTTTTTCACCAACATGCTGGGCGCCAATCTGCTCCCACCACCCGGATGATATCCGGCCCAATACAGCTTATGTTAGGCATCCTTGCACAAGTAGCACATACTTATATCCACGGCACCGGCAGCCTTTGAAAAAGTCCTTCCACACAGTCATGCACATCAGCCTTCTCAACTCCCATCTAATATGCATGTGAAACCAGCTCCAAAGCCCTTGTATGACGACGCTGCACACCACAGGGTCCAAGGAGAAGCTACAGGTGAGCCAGTACATCACATCTGCGATTTATGCATTCTCGTTGTCCGGGTATACCAGATTGGCTTATGGAAAACTGCTCAAGTCAACACCGTATGGACCTTCACGAACAGTGCCAATACCATAATACACTTTCAATGTAGTGGGTCCTGGTATGATTGATGTCTGCCTGTAAATATTTCCAATATTGTAACTAGTCAGATCATTTCGCACGATATGCAAGTATTGTTGTACTGTAATTTACATTTGTACGTTCGCCTATCGTGAACAACTACACTACCGTATGGTTTAAGCGTCATTCATTCCCTAAGGCAAATGCCACAATGAACGTGCAGTATACTATTCCGATTCAACCCAAAAGCCGAGGTATTCCATACTGGGCATTATCCGACTCTGACACTAACTTGCGATTTGAAATGCTACAAGTGGCATTCCAATCTTCTATAGAGCTTTACTAATTACCTAAGTCAATTAGTCATACTAATTAATTTGTACTAATTAGTCTATACAAATCATTCATCCTCCTCATGCACTCGACTAGAGTGCCCACTACAACTTACCGACTTTCTAATTATTCATCGAATAATAGTCGGTCATGCATGCATCGACACAACACTGCTACTACTACAATACTTTTCACAAACAACGCTACTTCTCCCTCACGGACTACTTTCTTCTCTAACTAAAATGTTCTACGAGTGCTACTTATACTATTATAAATTAACGAGATTCTGATTTACTACTTCTTTTTCTAACTAAAATTTTATACGGTGCTACTTATATATGAATTAACAAGATTCCGATTTACTACTTTTTTCTCTAACTAAAATTTTCTACGGGTGCTACTTATACTATTATTTACACTAAACAAACTATTCACTTACTACAAAGGAATATATTAGAAGTTAAAAAATTATCTCCTAGACGAACCTTCCCTCCTTTTCTCCCTCCCTCCCTCTTGTCCTTCTCTCTCTCCCTCTATTTTCCCCTTTCTTTCCTCTTTTCTCCTCTCCTTTCATTCTTTCTTTCGCTTGGTGGTGGCGGGGGAGGGGGATCAGTGCGTCCTTTATATAAATCATGCAGTCGCCCAACTGGGCGGCTAAAGACTTTTGTTGCTAAACCGTTGTGTGACTGCATTAATGCTGCCCCAATGGTTGGGCGAGTGGCCGCCTGTCGCTCGGCCGTTGGGCGACAAGGGCCAGTCATTCAACGGTTCGGCGATATGAGGCTAATTTTAGAAAAAAAAATAAAATTACAGATATAATTTTATATTTTTAAATAAAAAATGGATTATTAAAAAAATTCAACAGTTCTATGTGTGCATACTCCCCCTATTATGCCCCGGGGATTCCCCGCGCGGAGGAGCCTCCCACGTCACCGTGCCTCGCTCTCCACGCGGCGTGGCGCACGCAATTTGCGTCTGGTCGGCCAACCTTTTTGCGAAAAGTCCTGCATTTTCCCAAAAATACGTAAAGGTCCTCTGTTATCGCAAAAGGTCCCTACATTTTTGAATAAGCCCTGCATATTTTTCGTTGATAACGACCGTAGTTTCCAAATTACGCATGCACCCTCGGTTCTTTTAAAACAGTCCTTGGATTTTACGAAGAAACATGTTCCCGAAATTACGTACAGACCCTCGGTTCTTTTATAACAGTCCTTGGTTTTTACGGGAAAAACCCTCTGCTCTCCTTTTATTGCGAAAGGACCCTCGACTTTTTCAAAAAAATCCTTACACTTTATTTCAGTACATATGGTGGCTAGCGCGGCGTTACACCGCGCGCCTATGAGGAGGCTAGTAAATGTTATCCAGCAACGATTCTAACCGACGCGGCGCAATGTAGCGTGCGAACCTTTCTAGGATGAGTGGAAGTTAGTCGGATTTTGATTTTTTTTTTTTTTGGAAAAAAATAGTGCCGAGTGCGTGACTGATTAACTGCGTATTATAAATTCTCACCCGAAGAGAAGGCTCGATCCAAGCCGCTCGCTGGTTTCCCTCGTTAGTTTTCTCTACAGTGCTCCGAAACTGGGTGCTTCTTGCGGCGGAAGAAGACGTACGGCACGCCGGTCATCCTCCACGTCGTGCGATCCCAACACCCCCAACCTGCAGCCCTCACCCCCAACCTGCAGCTGCAGCCCTCACCCCCACACACCTCAAAAAATAATAAATATCTTCCCACTCCCGCTCCGCTCCCGCCACACCTTTGCACGGCCGATCCCACCTCCTCCACATCACACGGCACCCGGCGCCAACGCCGCCATGGCCGCCGCCTCTCTCCTCGAGGCCACCCGCTTCCTCTCCCCGTCACTCCCGCGCCCGCTCCCGCCTCGCTGCGGCCTCCTCCGCCTCAAGCCCCCGCCCCTCCCCGCCCGCGCCCACGGCGACCGCCCCACTCCCACCTCTGTCGCGCAGCAACGCTCCGCACCGAGGCGAACCGGCGGCGCCCTCCTGGACGCCCTCAAGAAGTCCCTCCTCGACTCGCTCGCCGCGCTCAAGAAGCCCTCGCTGGCACTCCTCCTCGCCTGCGCCCTGCTCGCCGCCGCCGGGCCCCCCTCCGTGGCCCTGGCCGCCTCCGGCGGCCGCGTCGGCGGGTCCGCCTTCTCCTCGCGGTCCTCGCCGCCATCATACGGGTACACCGCGCCGGCGCCGAGGGGCGGGTACTCGGCCGCGCCGTTCTACTCGCCCTCGCCGTTCGTGTCCGTCGGTCCGGCCTTCGGTATCGGGTTCGGGGGGTCCGGGTTCCTCATGATCCTGATGGGGTTCGCGGCGTTCCTTTACCTCGCCGGGTTCCTCTCTGACTCGTCCGGGGGCGGCAGCGTGCTCACCGAGACGCAGAAGACCACCGTCCTCAAGCTGCAGGTTCTTGCCGTTTCTTTTGTTCATTTCTCAGGTGTCTGGGCGGATTTGTTTGCGCAGCCATTTAAATTAGAAAGGGTCAATTGTTGTAATCACTTCTTATGTTAGCGGGAAAATATGCAAGTGAATTGTTGTTAGATTGGCGATTATTACATGTAGCCCACTTCGTGATTTGCACACCATTTCTTGATTTGGAAAAATGTGTTGGCTTAAGCCATTGCTTGAGTGTCATTGTAATCGAGCATGGTCTGGTAGACTGGACACTGGGAGCCTTGCCTGGTATTGATGAGGCTATTTGTTGTGAAATGCTCCGACTGTTCCAAATTGCTAGCTTCTTGGCTTAAGGTTTCATCAAAAGGTAAAGCTGCCTTGAAGCTGTACAGAAACAAAAGGTAGTTTTAAGTAATATATATATTCAAAAATTTAGAAAAATTGCAGCGGATCCATCTTAATGGCCATCGATACACTGCATTCTGTGGTCCTGATGTGTTTCAGCAGCTCTGCTGCAAGATAACTGAGGATGCAATTATGGAAATGGATCATGTATAATATAATCTGTTAGTTGGTGATGTTACATATATTGGCATAGCATGGAGGGTTTTATTGGAAAAAACTATGGTAAAAAAGATATTGTTAGCAGTCTGGTTTGATTTGTTGCCCACTTGTTGTTCATGCCTTCATGGTATATTTATCTAGTCAAGCTTAACTAATTAGTATTGCTTTTCAAATCATGATACATGTTGTTAGACAATGTACTTAGATGTACAACGTTTGCCAAATCAGAGCTGCTTGCTTCCATTAATTTGTTTATTAGCAGTCACACCGACATTACTCATAGTATGCATAGATGCACAACAAATGCATAAATATTTCTTCCACATAGGATTTTTGTTTGAAACAAAGGAATCCATTTAAATTTCTAATCCATAAATCGACATATGCTCCTAGGTTGGCTTGCTGGGCATGGCCCGATCATTTCAGAAGGAGCTTGATCAAATAGCTGAGAAAGCAGATACATCTACCCCAGCTGGGTTGAGCTTTGTGCTAACAGGTAAAACTAAATTATGTATGCTGCTTTATTTTACTACCTCAGAGTTATGGTGGTGTATGGTCTAAATATTTGGTGATGACATGATTGTTCCGTAGTTTTTGTTATTGGCATTTGAAGTTTGTTCCGTGGTTTTTGACATTGTTATTGGCATTTGAAGTCGATAAACTGCTATGTTTTATCTGCTTTGCCACTGTGTTGCCTTCTGTTCTGAGATAGTTTGTCTCCTTTCTTCTGGTTTGAGTAGCTGCTGAATGATTATTAGGGCTTGTCCCCCGTGGGTTGTTGGAAGGGATTGTTTTAATACTATGATGGACACAATTTCTATCTGTGATGGAAATTGAGAGGTGTTTTGGCCTCCAGTCTCTAAAATCAACTGCTTTGATTTACAAGTTTTCTTTATTGCCAATGACACATGTCTCCTTATATAAAATCAATATGGTGATGATCTAGTCAATTATGTGCTCTAAGCTGCATTATATTATGCACTGCGATTCCTTTTAAAGAAATTATAAAGATTTGTTCTTTTCTTAAGATTTTTGACCATTTTGCTGTTGGCTTGAAATTATGCTAACTAGTTGGTCCTCGATGTGCTGTTCTCCAGAGACAACACTGGCATTACTTCGACATCCAGATTGCTGTATCTCAGCTTACTCATCAGTAAGCACACTTTATCCTTGAATTTATATTTGTCAGCTTATGCAACAGATTGCAGTTTATCTTGTGCTTCCTTCCAAGTTCCAAATGTATGATTACCGAAACAATGTAACTCTTGCTATTTATCCTGCAATAGAATGTTAATGCAGCTTTACTGTTCCTCTCAGAAAAGGAAAAACGAAGTTTTAATTTGTGTTTTCATTTCACCAGTGATTACACAATTATAAAATCGCTTGTTTTGAATGGGATACTATATATTTTCATGCTTACCTTTTTTAAGGTTGTAATTAATATAAACATCCCATACACGATCACTATATCATGTAACAGTCTTTAGCGGCAAGGTTTTGTATATTTGTAATTTGGTAAGTTTCTTGTTTGGATATGTCTTTTTAATCCATCTATGTTGTTCTCAAGGTGGATGTGAAAAGAAGCATAGACGATGGGGAAAAACGTTTCAATCAACTATCAATTGAGGAACGAGGCAAGTTTGATGAAGAGACGCTCGTGAATGTGAACAGCATCAAGAGGCATAAAGCAGGCAGCCAAAGATCAAGTGGTTTTAGCAACGAGTACATTGTGGTATGCCATTTTTTTTTTAAAAAAAACCTTAATAAAATGGTAGCAGTCTTTTGATGTAATATCTTATATGCATGCGGTGACATTGGGGACCTTCATAGTGTATAAAAGATATTCTAGATATTGCCACCTAGTAAAATAAACATAACAAACTGCAGGTTTCTCTCACCTCTTTTTATTGTTTATTTTATGAACTATACTATTTTTTATTTATCATGGACTTCTTAAATATCAATAATTTGCATCGCTACAGAGTTCAAATTATTACCCAAGAATCAAGATCAGAGTTATTTTGTTTTACCCACCATGGCTTCTGCTGCGGATTGTGCGACCGCTATGAAGGTCTTAGTCGTGGAACTTAAGACTGATCTCGGCAATATGATGACCTTAATGAAAAAGTCCATGGTCAAGATGGAGGAGAAGGCACATCATGTTGCTGCAGTTTCTGAGTTTCCATCACTGCCAGAACCAACATTGCCACCGATGCCACTCTTGACGTCACCACCAACGCTTCAACGGGCAGCACTGTCCTTGGCTGCACCTCTGATGCCTTCACCAAGGAGGAAGGTTGTCATTGTCCAGCGGCGATCCTCTCCACATGGCCAGCCGATGCTGTGCCTTTGTAGATGTGGGGTGTGGCGGATGTCAGGACCGCAACGACATCACATTCTTCCCCACACCAGCAGGAAGAGCATCACTGCCACACAACGTAGCTTATCCATGCCGCTGGCACCTCCAGCAACGACAAGTCACACCAAGGGACCACAGTCCTTGTTGCTGTCCATCGGAGTGTTGCACTCTCTTTTCCATACGACTATTCGTCGGTGCCACGAGCTCTCGTTAACATGGGGTCACGAAGGATTTCAACTATAGTCGCCACCTGACAGCTCGAGGACGAGCTATCTCGCCGCAAGGGGTGTAATATTATAGCCTATGGTCCGCCGAGGTACTATAGCGCGTGAATAGTACCACATGCACTGTAGCGGTTGTATTAGAAAGGGTTCGATACATATCTTTGTATTATAAATAATTGGATACATATCTTCATATTAGGAATAGATATATGCATATCTTTATATTAGGAATAGATATCTTAACATTTAGATAGTATGAATATGATATTATATTTAGTTGATTGGTTGCATTAGATTGTGTTGGTTTTCATATTGTTAGAGTCTAACCTTATCTATATAAAGAGAGGCCACACCATTCATAAGCAAGCAATGAATAAACAAAGTTACTAGTCTTCCGCTTCTTCTAAAATATGCCTCAGAGGCTCTCTACCACTTCAAGGAAGAGGCCTGCTGGTGGCTAGATGAGGACGAGCGTTCTAACCTCGTCCTTTGGACCTATACCTAACTACCGACCACAACATATACATTTCGATCTACTTCATAAACTTTGATGATAACTTGTAGGATGCCTCTTGTCTCAGATTAAAAGAAACATTGTTATGTAAAGTCTCATCTCAATTGCATAGAGACCAAGGATAAAAAAATTAGTGGCAACCAGTCGGTTACGGGCGGTTATTAGGCGTACTAGCCTAGACTGGTAAAAAAAGTAGTGGCCCAAAAAAGTTCTAAATTTAGATTTGGAATTTAAATTAATGAACAGTAACTCCGAGCGGCAACGGTCAAATTCAAATTTTGAGTTAAAATTTAGTTTGATGAAATTTGGCCAGTTTAAAACCGGTAACCGGTACCGGAGGGGTCCGATATTTTTCCCATTTCTGGTTTTTTAATCCTTGATAGGTACGACTTTCCATGCTAATCTGTTGTTCCTTCGGTTGATTTCTAGCATTTGTAGGTTTGAATGACAAAATATTTCTGGTTAGCTGTGCTTCTTGAAGTAATTATCACATGATATCTAAACCTTTTTATTCTTATTCGTAGATTACTATATTGGTTGCTGCTGAGGGAGTATACAAGCTACCCGCTATAAATAGCAGCACCGACTTGAAGACAGCTCTACAAAAGCTTGGTGCCATACCGTCAAGCAAAATAATGGTATTCCCTACTTCTTTTCTTTTCTTTCTTATTCTACTGTAAAGTTTGAAGTTCAATCCTGGCCGTAAGTCATGACATGTCAATTGCAATGGAGTAATGTAAACCAGCAGCAGGTTACAGTCACCAAAATCAACAGTTCTTTGAAGTAGGATTGGTTCCAAATTCTCATTCGCAAATAGTTCTCTACTGTCTACTCCATTAGTCTCGAAGAAGGCTGCCTGGCAGATCGCAACTCAGCAAATGAAAATTGCTGCAAATCATTAATCATTATCACATTCTAGTGAACACTCAATGAGCAACATCTTGTTAGATTATTTCTTTCTTTAAAAAGAATCTGGTAGCTGTCCACCTTTGGTTGATATGCTTACGCCATAACAGTGATGTTTGACATTTTCTTGACCGTTGTAGGCGGTCGAGGTCCTATGGACTCCACAAAATGAGAACGACACATTGTCAGAGCGAGAGCTCCTCGAAGATTACCCGCTTTTGAGGCCCCTATAAAAGAACAGGTTGTAGATTCATTTTTGGCGGTTCAGCTCATTAACTATAGTTCATTTTTGCGTTTGTAAAGACATAATTTGTTATTGACGTCACTTTCAGCAGGCAACCTGACAGCTTGCTAATGCAACTATGCTTCATTGCCGAATCTGTAGTGTACAATTGTATGGTAGTCTTGTTCAGTGTTCTCGGCTCAAGTTTGTAAATAGATTGTTCTGAAATAACACATTATTACATGTCCAAGCATTTTAAGACTATGGTTCATGATCTTATGGTGAGATCACATGGGACATACAATAAGATATTCTTTGATGTATGTTAGTTGATAATAATAGGATATGTATTGATAGGAATCTGAGTTGTAGAGAAAGGCCTTAGAATTAAAGGGTTTTAAACTTAGTAGGACTAAAACTAGGTAAATGTCGTATAATTTTAGCGAAACCAGTGCAGATGATAAAGATGTTAGCCTGAACGGATAAGTAGTGCGTAAGAATATTTTCCGATATCTGAGATCGATGTTACAATGGAACAACAAGATTGATGAAGATGTAAGGTACAATATAAGAACGAGGTGGGTGAGATGACGTGAGACATCAGGTGTATTGTACTGTGCGCGGTGCGCTATTAGTTCAGCTGCATAGGCGAGGATTTCGAGTGTTGTGCCTCCATGGCTACTCCCATTTGCATTGCACAATGCATTGTTTCCTACAGTCGCAATAAAGATGCCAGTATCTCATGGTGTTCATTCTTCGTGCCTTTGTTATTAATCATATTATCCTACGTTCAGGTAGCTCCGATGCTTGGTCGATGCGCTTGACACATCACAAATCGGCCGTGCAACATGTAAAACTGAATGCTCAACATCATCAAGGACAGTGTATAGCTTTGTAAAGAATAAAGTCGTTCGGACTGCTAAGACTGCACTACTCTTTTTCTTTTCTTTCTTTTTTTTTGCGAGGAAGACTGCACTACTTTGAAAGAACAAATAAACAAGCTGTAACAATCCATTCCCGCATGATGTCAGCATAACTGAGAAGTCCGAACCACCTGGTTACAGCCGCAGCAAAAGAAAATGCAAACCGTAGGCATAGTACAGACAACAGTGAGCACAGCAATCTCGAGCAAGAAACAGTAGAAGGAAACAGATACCCATGAAAGGGGCAGAAACAGACTAGTACACGTCTGGGCTAAATTTGCAAAAGATCCAAACATCCTGTGATTACATCGTAGCAGTACTCAGAAACAATTAACAAGAAGGTTCAACCACCAGCCAGATGTCCACCCACAGGGACAAATACCTCAGGCAGTTGTCGTAGTTGCAGCTTCAGATGGACTGTCGCTGATGCTTTCACGCCTCGCATACTTCCTAGCCCCATCCTTGTCAACAATCTTGATCACGAAGTTCGGAGGTGCAACGACCAGTCGGAGCCTAATTTCCTTGATGCATTTGTCAACAAGATCTACGGCCTCCTCAACGGTCATGTCAGGACGATACAACTTGTCCATCAACGATAGACAAAAGTATGAACCATAGCCAAAAGCGCCTTTATCAATCTTGTGGAGGGTTGCAATGTAATCAATGTAATACATTGATGCGCCAGCATCCTTATCGTAACCAGCCAGTATTATGTTCACGAAGTATGGATTCTGCAAATACAGAACATGAAACAAGTGTATAGACAAAACTTAGCAGACAAAAGAAGAAATCACATGTTAGCAATAACTAGGGCTACAGTAGCATTGACAGCTAAAATTTTGAAATGAAGTTACAGATGGTTATAATGTAGGCAGTATATCACATGTCTGCAGTGAAAACTTCTTATATGTACTACACAAGTCCCAGTAAAACAGAAAATGAGAGCAACTTGACACACATTAATGTCAATTACTGCCAAGATCTCTCAAAAGTTTCTAGTAAACTTAAAACTAGAAGCCAAACAACAAAACAAGGACACGGTCAGAGCCCAGAACTTCCCTTACAGGGAATATGGCAATTTGAGAACTATGCAATATCTCTCTGCGGATGTTTCGATACAGAGTTCGCATGAGCAAATTCACACCAATGGAATCAATAAAATTTGTCAATGAATTAATATACTGGCGAAAACTATATTATTTCAGATCCCTAGCAAACCATCTTAAATTTCATCAGGATATATCACAAAACATCTTTAATTTAATCTGAATATGTAGTGAAGCATAATTGATCTGATAAGAATCTGCTAACACAAATTAAACATGTACCATTGCAATCTTCCAAACGAGTTTAGTGTCAATCATCATGTATATTATGAAAAAAAATGGTCAATAAGAAAAGCACAAACAACTCAGAAGGTGCACGAGAAGCAATACTTCCAATTGCAATAGAGATGGCGGTATCATACTACTATACTAGGCATTTCCTAGGTGACCATACAGCGGTTCTTAAATATTGTCATGTAAATGTGCTCTATGAACTTAATGCTGGAAACATGCAATAACATTGGTTTGGTGGGTGGGTGCTGGGGGGTGGGGGCGTGATAAACAACCACTACATAAACAACAGACAATATTCATCTGCAAACTGTGTAACTGTGCATAAGGAAAACCTACACGCCCCTAGATTCGTATAACTACATGCCTCCTGTTTGAGTCGGCCAAAATTCCCAATAACACCACCAATAGCATTGGGTTTATGAAATCATGGCCGGAGCACTACAAATTAAGTCCACATCCGCACCAAACAAAACCCACCGACCTGAACAGCACTCAGTAATCTAGTACTCCCTCCAGTCACAAAAGAGTGACGTTTTTTACTTTTCAAAGTCAATGAGATGGCACTATAACCACTAAAATTTATCATCACATATTAAAAAATCTTATATAATCGTAGAATTATGAAAGTATTTCCTATGACAAATTCACACATACTATTTTCATACATCCAAACTACACGTACTAAACAATATCTTTGGTCAAAATTAATATGTTTTGACTGCGCATTCTGCGGCGTCACTCTTTTTTGACTGAGGGAGTAATAAATGTAATATCCACCCAATCGAACCCTAAAATACCGAAATCAGCGCAACAACGGACCAAACCAACCCTAATCCATCTCTGCCACATTCAGGCGCGACCAACACCAGAGTGCTGAAAAGACGGAGGGAATTACGACGGTTCGGTACCTTCCGCAGGGCGGTGGCGAGCTCGCCGCGGGTGAAGTTGGCGGTGGCGGCGGTAGTGAGCGGGATGTTGTTGCGGAACTGGTGGAGGTGGATGTTCTTCTGGATGAACTCGGTGAACTGCACCCTGCGCCAGACGAAACACACCACCAAAAGCAAGTCACATCGGGACAGATCACGAACCGCAAACCCTAAAAAGCGAGCTTGAAATCGACGGGGCGATCGGTGAACGGATTGGAGATTCAGAGGGTGGCGCTCTTACCGGTCGCCTGGCTCTCCTGATGCGCCCATGAGCTTGTGCGAATCCAAGAGCATCACCTTGTCCTCGTCGGTCTTGTGGACGAGGATGCTCTGGACAGCGGACGTGTCCGCCGCCACCACCGCGAAGCCGCGGCCAACCACACCCAAGACACACTCCATCGCCTCCGCTGGTTCGACTGGGGTCGGGGGGTGGCAAAGAGAGAGTCGCCTGGGGTTTCGTCCCTAGGTGGGGAGATTTGGGAGCACACGACGAGCGAGCAGGAAGAGGTATATTGGGAGAGAGGGAAGGACGAGGAGGCAACTCGGGCGAGTTCCGCCGCTTCGGGACCAAGAGAGAGAGAGAGAGAGAGAGAGAGAGAGAGAGATGGGGGTTGGGCTTGGTGGGCTAGGCCTTGCGTTATTAGGCCTGTGGCTCGTGCTGCTCTGCGTGCGATTTTCATGCTTCTCTTCTGCTGTTTTTTCCTCTCTCTTTTTTGAAAATTCAGATTCTGCTATTTTCTTCGACTGCTCGTTCGATTCATAGGGATAGGAATATATGTTTGTTTCAAATACCTATGCTATTGTATGCGGCAGACACGATATAATTTATTGCATTTAGCGAGTAGAAATAAGTTATTTCAGTGGTCATATTATGTCAGCAGTGGACAACAAATCGTATCACCACGTCGAGCCGCCATCACCGGACTCGCCATGCGCAAATGCGTCCAAGGCAAACTCTGCCTCAGCTTGCGTCGCCGTAGCCCCCCCACCCCATGGTCCCCATCTGGCCTCTGCTGCACGCGCCCTCGACCTGCCGGTGTCGCCGCCACCGCGCCGCGCCCATCACCCAGCGAGACGCGAACGCACCACTCATGATGGCCCAGGGCCCTAGGTGCGGCAGCCAAGCGGCCCAGGATCCCGTCACGCTCGGGCTCGCCGTCGACGCTCGACCTTTCACCGAACCACGCGGCCTAGCGCCCGTTGGTGCCACCAACAGCCGGATCCGAGCGGCGAGCGTAGGGAGAGGACGGGAGGGTACGAAGGCACCATGGCGGTGAGAATAGAATGGGGATCAGGAGGGAGTCCGCGTGTTTCGGGGCGCCCATCTTGCGTCCGGATTTCGGTCCTTTCCTCCGAAAATCAAAATAGACAGATGGGATTTGTTAGAATATATTCTCCACTTCTTAGGTCTAAAATTATACATGTTATTCATATAAACATCTTCATCGGTTACTGCCATCTCATAAAACATAAACAAAAACTATCAATTACAGTTAAAAACATAGTAGTTTAAAAACATAAGACCTTTTACACGTAAAGCATACTAGCGCTAGGTGGCGCGCACGTAGCTAGCTTGCAAAAGAACCATGGCCAGGCAGACACAAAACAAAAAAGAAAATATCATCCCAAATCACAATGCACAGCCATTTTGACGTATACCACAAAATTTCACGAAAGGGCACCGCACACACAACCTTTTGGATTTCCCCGTAATACACGCGCCAAACCGCCAACGCGTAGAAGGCAACGCAATAGTTAACATGTGAGCAATCCCCTCCAAAGAATTCCTCGTGGTATACACGGATGATGGATATAAACACGAGTCTATAAACATTTCTACAAGTTAAAACTTACAATCACCTAACCAGTCACCACCACATCACATGGGATGATCGCCTCATTAGCCACTACGAACCAAAGTGTATGGCCTAGCAGCCACCTTGCAGAACCCAATTCATGTTGCGTCTGCCATCCGTTCAGTGTTGCTTGGTTGGTGTACTGCGAAGGTCTAGACATTACCCAACATGCAGCGGAGGGCTAACCGCTTGCCGTCAAAATTATCTTGGGATGTATGGTGCTTTGTATTTACTCCTCAATCACAAGTCTGTCAAGAAGAGGACGCTCCAGATGTGCGTTCCCACCGAGCATTTTGCCATTCAGCTGACCTCTGCAGACAAAATAGCTCTCAGTCAATCCAAAATGGCACCAACAAATTCTGGATCCTTTAAGAATGGATATATTTTATCCTATAGTGTTTTTCTGTTTGTGAGCACCAAAGAATCCATTGCTGCACAAAATGTCATGGGAATATTTAAGTGATTCACTGAGTAAAGCTAGTGAAACAAATAATCTAGCCTACCCACTTCTCTTGAGCATTGCAAGCGCAGCTTGTCAAAATCTATGAAAATGTCCTCACAAAAGAAATCTATGAAAATGGATGTTTCCCAATGCAATGTTCAAAGAGTTCCCAAGTTCAATGCCAAATTGCCAATAGGAGCCAAGTAGTTTACACCTCGAACTTTAAGCAAATGCAATTAGACTATAGCAATTGGGTGCAGCAGCATCTAGACCTTACACTAGTCGACTGGAGCTCTGTTGTCCCATTATTGCCATTCTCCTACAATAAAGACAGTAACACTTAGAAGGGTGTCCAGCCAATTAATCTTTCGTAACTTCTGTATAACAAGTTAACAACAACAGAAGTTTCTTTTATCACCTCAAGTAAAAGATCTTTTCTTGTTATCAATCCAACAACACGAGAAGGTCGCGGAACAACAAATACATGTCTCAGTCCTAGTTGGCGGAAGAGATTGTACACCTGAGAATCATTAATACAAAGGTTGTCATACATCCCACTTCAATAAAATGGGTGCAGTCCAAAGGAAATCACGCTTTACCTTTGCCAAAGACATGTCCTCAGGCACTACATACGGACAAGGATTTAGAAACGGGGCAAGATCCAAATACAACCCAAGTTCATCCTCTGTCAAATGAATATCATCAATTGACTTGCCTTTACTTGATGCTGGTTTAATGAAGTCACTAAAATTGTGCCTAAGAAACAAAAAACAATCCATTATGACATGTGAAAATATATCGAATATAGAGTTTCCTACTTAGAAAAGCACGAACCTGTTCAGTATGCCTGGCCCACAAGGGAAAGGACTATTCTGGAAATCTACTTTAGATTGTAGAAGTACCAATAAGTGACTGCGGCAAGAGGATGACTGGGTCACTGGACAAGATAAAATGAGTCAAGAATGGTCAGAAGCACATGGCATGGCATCTTACCTACGAAGTATAAGACCTATAACAAGTGACTCGCCATTCGGTCCACGATCAACAACCTGAAACCCAAAATAAATCAATTACTGAAATTAAACAATCTGAACCCCCAAAAAAATCATTTACTGAATTCAACAACCTGAACATAAAAATCAATTACTGAAAACCCCACAGGAAGTTTGTTCTAAGAACTGCTATGGTAACTTACAGGGAAACCATTATGCTTGTTGCTTTGCAAAACTGAAATGATATCGACAACTCTTGAAACACGAGGAAGGCACACAACCTAACACAGGCCACAAAAGGTTGGACGTGTTAGAACTTGGAACAAATACTGATACAGGGAAATTTTCTCAGTTCTGCTTTAATGGAGTACAAGTACTCAGAACCTTTTGACTCTTGCAGGCATCCTTTGCATTCATATTTCTCATAACCTGTTTAGGTCTAGAGTCAAGTAAAGGGATGCCCCTTAATCGGGCCTGCTCTTCATATAGCCCTTCATTAAAAAAGTCACCCACAGCCTACATAAACAGAAATGAGAAGGCCCATACATTCTATTGCATTATGTTCAACAAGGAGACAAGGATTGCAGAGTATGTACCTTAGAAACTAGAAGAACAAGCATGATTAATGGCAAGAGTTTCAAATTGTTTGTAATCTCAACCATAATAACACATAAAGATACAGTCATTCTCATAGAGCCACCAAGAAAGGAAGCAGCACCAAGCAGAGCATACCTGTAACAATATTGATAATAAGTAGGAAATTACATTGAGTTCTCTGCCACCAAACTATCAAATGGTAAAATCCCCATCGAAAAATAGAACAATGAAATCAATGGGCTATCAGATGCAAAAAAGCTTAGAGGCTAATAAAGTGACAATAACAACACATGTAACATAGGTTGAATTGACGAGATGGTGAGAACTCACGTGCCCTCCTCAACATTTAGCTTCTTATAAAACTTAACAACGAACATTCCAACAAGTCGCCCATACGTAGATCCAATCATTATTCCTGGGACGAATTGACCAGCTGGAACAGCAGTTCCAAATGTCACAACAGCCAAGGAGTAAAACATGACCTGAGGGCCAAAAGGAAAGGGAAAAAACAAGGGGAAAGGTAAGTACATGAAAAACAAAGATTCTTGACACCTCAAAACTCATTCAAATTACCTGGGTTAGATTTTCGCAAAGCTAGCTTAGTAGATTGATTAACAAAAAGTAGATTTTCCACAGCATCAGAATATACATATTGTAAATAATAACCCATCAAGTTTTATTCTACTGATAGCATGTATTATTAAGACAAGACCATTAGACCATACAATTGAGCTTTCAGGAGACTAACATGATGGGTACTCTTAATAGTTCTCCTAAGTATACAATATGCACTAATTCAACAGCTTAGGATGAAATCCTATGGAGTTAGGAGGATTGTTTTGAGTGTAACAAACAATAGCAAAATCGCAATCAACACATGTGAACTAAATAATCAGTAATAACAAAAAATGCAGCAATATATAGTCTGCTCCAGCCTTGTAGTGCAGCTTTAGCAACAAAAGGAATAAAAAAAAGAGCTACAATATTACATATGCAAACACAGATAAAAAGGTACCAGGAAGGTGATAAGGCTTTGTGCACTGTATTCATGGAATGTTTTTGCACTGAACAGATTTCGTATTGCATCATCCTGCACAAGAATGACGTCGAACACTGTCACAAGGAATACAGAAAAAAATATAATGTTAAAGAAAGGAAAAGATCTCCAATTATATTTTGACCTGAGTATTGAAGAAAATGGTTGCTAGATCATTGTATTCTTTATCTTTAGAACAATAAAACTGCAGAACACAAACAACAGATATTAAGTGAAGAACACAACAACATCATTGTAGCTGAACAGAGTATGTAATTCACACACAAATTCACAAAGTAAATCTCACATTGACAAAATTCCCATCTGTTCCAGGTGGACGAGGGCATTCAATGCCAGAATTAGTTTCTAATTCAGGACATGGACTGCATTTCCTAAGTAGTGGCAACACAAAGGAAATCGTGGATGTTATCAAAGATATAAGGCATGCTTCAAAGATCTGAAAAATTGAACATGGATGTTAGATATAGAACTTTAAGAGTAACTGTAACACTAATACCCTCGTTTGTTCAGCATACCTTCACTCGTTTCCCTTTCTTATGAAGATATGTTCGCCGCCATTTCGTTATATACAGGGTTAGTTGATTAAATAACGCACCTGAAAAAACACCAAGGCATTAGATTGACAAATATTTGACAAAATATGGTATAAATATATAGGACTGCTCATTAGTTTTGGATCTACTGTGACCTGACTTTTTCAGGATTGGGGTGTGCTCAAATAACACTATGATTTACATAGAACTTGATCCAACTTTGACTACAAGAGTTTCTACCAGACGCTGAGAGCAGTTTAGCCAGCTGTCACAAAATTCAGTATACTGCAAGTGTGAACACATCATGTTTTTGTAACAGTGTATCTACATTATTTTAGTACTAAGTGGTAAGCAGCGCAACGAGAACACAATCTACTAAGTAAAGATGAGAACATTTAATGACTAACATGTACTAAGTGGTACCAAAACCTTTGTTAAGTACAATCTCACTCGGACTTTCTGTATATATACTGAATCAACTTTGTCATACTGTTACTTACCAAGAAGTCCACCAACAACACCAATAATTGCCATAGGCAGTAGTTCCTGGTAAGAGTAATCTTCTTGACCTCTTAAAGAGAAGTGAACAATCAAGATCTCAAAGGATCATTTCCACATTTAAGTATAACCGATAAAACTTCAAGTATAAATGTCTGAAAGCTACACATACTCTTGCAATACTATCACAAAACCACACTTTTAAGAAAGCTTTTTTAAGGAACTATACATCCTTTTCCCTGACGTGACAGAAAAGCGCATACTCACGTCAGAACCAACGAACTTGACATGTGGAGCCACTTGCCATGCACACAAGCCTAATTTTGTCTCGTTTTGTCAATGTGAAGGCAGATTCCACGCAGGTGAACACGTCATCACATGCCAGTCTACCTCAGGTGGATGTTGGATCTTATTGGTGGGCATGTGGACCAATCTGAGATGGCCAATCAACCTCAGCTAAGCAACCTCAAAGCATGGACCAGAGTGGGATGTGATGACTTGTTCGCCTATGTGGCATCTACCTCCATGTTGATCACATGGGACTAGGCTTGTGTGTATGGCGCATGGGCCCCACATGTCAGGTCCGTTGGTTCTGACGGAAGTGTAGGCCGCAACGCTACGGAAGAAGATGTGTAGTTCCTTGAAAAGGTTTCCTGAAAGTGTGGTTTTGTGATAGTTTTGCAAGAGTACGTGTAGTTTTGAGTAAATTTTAAAATTCTTACCCAGATATGTCCCAGATTATGAAACCCCCAGATCCAAAATGTCCACACTTTCCACTCTTACACCAATTCATTGCTGATTGCACCACAACAGCTACAACAGCAGATGTAAAGAATACTCTCCACATAAGATGACTTCTCCACCTGCGATAACACAATGGCAACATAACCAATCATATCGCATTGCATTTCAGTGAAAGACATGCAGCTGAAGTGCTGAACACAATATTTCATGTCATTCGGCTATCCAGCTTGAGTTGAAATACATAAGATGATGTAAATTATCATGTGAAGTTCCCAATGCATATCTAGTTATTCAACCATAGTGTGAATATTTTCTTTTTTAAAAAAAAAAAAGAACCAGAGGGTGAATCACATTAATACTAAAGCTTGTTGCAATCAGATAAAGGAATAACTTAACTAGCCAAACAATATATAAGTTGGCAAAGAAATTTTATACAAAAGTTACTGAATTAACAAAGCATGATATTTTAATGTTCTTTAAGCCTCAAGCATACGGAACACAATATTTCTCTACCTGAATTACTGTATATCAAATTAAACGGAAGCAATAAGTGAAAGTATAGATTGAAAACTGGCATATGTTACCAACTTACCAATTTTCTGATTAATATATCTCTAGTTCTCTAACAAAAGAAGATGAAAGAGCATTCTTACCAAGATGTAACTTCCTCCAGGGCAAATAGTACCCCACCAACGGGAGCTCTGAAGGCTGCAGCAACTCCAGCTGCACATCCACATGTCACCTTTTGAAACATTAATTAATAGTTTTGAGATCTTCAATATGACAGTACATCCATTTCATCTTAAAATACAGGGCATGTTATATTCGAAACGAAAAGGGCAGGGAGTCCCACCCTCAATTATTATCTTTTTTTTTTTCCAAACTGGATACTGCACTAGAGCACACATATCGGAAGTTTTTTTAAAAAGAAATTGAATAACAGAATTTATTTGGATACTTGTCAATCATGAACTTTGAATATCTGCCAACAATGTGCTTTATTTCAACAATCTTAAACATGAATCATCGACTGAAATTTGCATTGCCATGTAAAACAAAATAGATTGTCTCAGACAGAAGTAAACAATTTCTATGGTTCAATAGGAAAGTAAAAAAAGAAAAAATTCATCTGTTCAGATGCTAAGAAATCCAGTGAACTTTCAAGGTTAAGATTAGTTAAGGTACCAGCAAGCTTATGCACTGGTCGCAGTAGTTGATAGGGCCAATAGCCTCATTCTGGTCAATACAGCAGAGCAATAACAGGTGGTAAATAAGGACACAGCAGCCAGGAAGAGTGAGAGTAGTTCTTTCTAAACAAACCCCACATTTTAAAAGACAAGAGGCAGCTGGACCATATAAGGTTTGGGACTTTGGGTGTAGATGAGGTTTGCCATTTGACAACACTAGGATCAAAACTGTAGTCTGAGTGTCTAAACAACCAGGAGTTGCAGTTATAATGTTAGATCCAATTATCCAAATATAGGGTGGACAAAAGTTTCAAACAAGAAAGATAACGTTCGTGCTTGAACCATTTCATTGGAACAATCTTAGTCAATACTCACTTGTATTAACACATAGCAAATGTCACAGCAAAACTCAATACAGCATACATCTTATACTCTTCCCAAAAATGTTTTGGAACCAGGCTACACTCAGTTTATCAGTGGACTGGCTGCAAGCAGGCTATGAGTGGCTGCATTTGTTTACACACTCAGGCTGTTCAATTCAATAGAATGGTTCAGTTGGAAACTTAAAATAAAGAGAACCAAGAGAATCAAACTAATCTAAAGGTTATCGTATAAAGAATGGTAAAATAGTACAGTGAGTCTGAACAGCTATCAATAGATTACAAGGTTAAAATTTTAGCTTACAAGGTCTCGCCGATCTCGATCGCTTTCAAAAATCCGTACCCATCTAGACTTCAAGTGGTACTTTGCAGATCCACCCTACGCACATGCATACAAGCATTAGTAGATAGTATAAAAGCATTTCATTTACCAGAATAATACTTACAAAATGGAAATTAAGTGTATTGGGTGTTGGAACAAACTTTGTTGGACTAGACAACAGGATTAGAAGTACTGATGGGTCCATGTACAGTAGCCAAGCAGATAAACTTGTGAACATCACTATTTCACTACTGCTGACATCTGAATATTCTTGAGATATAGCAACTCCACTTTTTTAACAACATATACTCAAGTCTAGAAAGTACTATGCAATCAGAACTTGATGCAGTAGTTAATCACTCTATAAGTCTACAAACCACACTAAATGCTATCCATCTTTGTCATCATACACTCCCAACATGATTGTCATGTTGAACACCACAACTTGTTGAGAGGGTCTCTTAAGCTTTTTCCTGAATTGATGCTGCTGACAATATATCTTGGCATAAATAATTAAATGACTGGTAATTGATTCATTGGCCTATTCCACATGATATCTATGTTTCATCAAACAAGAAAAGAATAATAATGCTAGAAAAGATAAGCATATATTCACATCATTAATTGAAATGAGATAAAATGTTGAATGGAAAGAAATTTAGATCACCAACATAAACCTACTTGCCCAAGAAGAGAAGCAATGCAGGCTCCAGTATGAACAAGAGGCCCTTCTTTTCCTAAAGCCAATCCACCTCCAACTGATCCAATGCTCCCAAAGATCTATTACCCAAAGCAGCACTGTTTGAGCATGACATATCAAATGGGGGGCACAAGCCCACACGGGCACCAAAATTTTGATATCATATTAGCTGAAGAAAGCACGGCCAACTCACCTTTCCAACTAATGTCCTGAATAGGAGGATTCCATGTGTATCCACTCCTGCATAAAGATTTCAAATTATACCATAAATCTCTCAGAATAGCAAACCCTGATGTTCTCAGCAATTACTAATTAAACCTTACCATTTAAGTAACCTTTGATCTCTGGGATACCAGATCCAGCTGCTGCTGGTGCAAAGTGTGTGATTATGTATACAGAAGAGAAGACAAGAGCTAGATTGAAAAAGATGTACACCAAGAACCCCACAAAATATGAGTGCTGTATTATAGCAAAAGTTACAGCATATTTCCAGCCAGAAAAGTTTTCAACAGCCAGATTTATGAAAATTGCAGCCAATCCAGTACCTGAAAACAGGGAGGCAACATCATAAACAAAAGAACTCACTTGTTGCAAAGGATTGGACTGTGAGAACAAAGCAAGCAAGTAGCAACTTGAAAGGGGTCAACTTATACTGAAGTCCCGTATTGTGTATAAAACAGCTTTCGTTGACAAACATGTTGTCAGGTATGCCTTTTGTTTTCCTAATAACACCATATGGTAAAATTATACAGAAGGGATCTCCAGTTCGGAAAGAGAGGACTCAAAACTGCTAAAATCATTACTGGACCCTAAAAATAGAGAAAAAATAGTTTACAAAACATTTACGAATGTTGAAGTTTCTATCCCCCAATTTGGAATTAAGTGAACCTAGGTGTGGCCCACATGTTCTCACTCCCATCTCTCCACTATTCTCCAAAACCTGAAGCATCCCTGCCCCCACCCCACCACAGGCAGCATGTTTTTCCATCAGCTTACTAGACATTGAGCATGATCCTAATTTCAGTATCACTACCTGTGAACCTAATCATGGAAGATAGGACAAACTGGATCAGGTGCAAGAAGTGAAACAGTAGCTAACATCTTGGGTCACAAATTGTATGAGGATAATTGTGTGAGGATAGTAAATTGGATCAGCATCAAAAACCATTTTTTCTAGAATTTAACTAAGAAATATCTGGAATACCACTTTCCCAGGGTACAGGTAAGAATTCGCAATTTATGGTATATATCTCATACTAAACCATTATGGAGATTCAACTTTTTATGAAAATGAAGTATAACATTCAGAAGCACTGGTGCTGTAAATAATTAAACATATGTGACATCACGGGAGTGTGCAGACTTCACTAAATAGCATCTGGAAAATTCAGTAGCTAACATCTCATTGATCCATAAAAACTGTTTTGGCATCTTGTGTTTAATATTGACTTCCATAGTTCTGCAGATTCATAGTCTAGGTTAAATAGACTGTTGGGGCTTTATACGACATTTAATTCAATTGGATGAGACTCATCTGAACTCCATCGCGTGTAATTTAGCTCAAATATTCTTATGCAATATCACTAGGTGAACAAATTACTTGTGTGCAGATCCATCACCTATGGGCTATGTCACACTAATGACTAAAAATTGCATATGTTTGTTCTAGTGTTCTCCCCCTCGGAAATCACCATTGCTACGTTAAGCTCTTACAAATGACAAATTTCCATTTAAAATACCAGACAAAGTGACAAAACAAGCCATCGAGAGGATTCTCACCGACGCCAATCAGCAGAGCGAACAGCCACTTGAGCATGACGTAGTACGGCACCCAGAACTTGCTCCGCTGCGCCTGCGCCGAAGCCAACCAAAACACCCAAAATAGTCTAATAAGCTCACCCCGAAACTACGGCTTCGATGACGAGGAGGGCACAACACAGGCGAGCGAGAATCCCATGCGACGGCCGCGCGGGCGTACCTGCTCCTCCCGGTAGGCGTAGTTCTCGATGACCTCGTAGTCGAGGCTCTCGACGGCGCCGGCGTAGAGCTCGTCGCCAGCGGCGGAGTCGGACCCCTCCGGCGGCGGCGGCGCCCCGTCGGCGGTGGGGAGGCGCGTCCACGCGAGCCGCGCCATCCCGATGCCGTCGGGGAGGCCCTGGTCGCCAGAGAGCATCGGATCGGGGTCGCGCCGGATCCCGCCCGAGACGAGCGATTCGAACGACTCGACGGGACGTGAGGGGGAAGTTACTGGACAGAAGAAGCTTAGAACCAACACTTGGAATCGGAGCGGTCAATTTGTGGTGTGTTGTGCGTACGGGGTTTGGTGCTCTCGCGTGTCCTTGGATCGGCGGTCGGTGGCCACGGTGTCGCGGTCGCGGCGTTGGCGTGGCTCCGGGATCTGAGACGCAACGCAGGGTGGTTTTTTTACTGCGGCTGTTTTATACTCTCGCGTCGTGAATCGACGGAGCGGCCGCCGGGGGAGATGGAAGCGGCGGAGGACGTGCCGGAGCACGTGGTGGCCTGGGAGGAGTGACTGCCCTGCCGCTCTGTCCACGGAGCCCAAAGTCCACGGTAAATACTTTTCTTGCCGTCTTGCATAACGATAACCGGGCTAGCCATGGTCCCGTGTCAACTGCTAGCGCAAGGGATTCGCGGAGCGTGATGTGATAATTAAAACCAACTCAGAACATCAGCAATATTCCACTCTTAGATCTAACAACAATTAGCAACAACTTCGATGTACTTCGTATGCACGAACTGCGTAATCTACTATGTCTTCCTTCATTGTCGTCCATGACGCTGTTCTCCATCGCCACCTTCCATGTCCCTTATCTCTAACCCTTTTCCCAAATTGTTCTTCTTCCTCGTATCCTTATATCAAAACTACTTATTTTGACATGGATACTAAACCCTGCTGGGCTATTGATAGTTTGATTATCCAATTTGAGTGTGACACAATCATTTCATGGTAACACATGGTAGATTTTTCATAGGACAAAAGCACTTAGAAGTAAAGTGCTATCAAAACTAGAAACTTAATTTTGACATTAAATATACATAGATGACCCAAGTATAAATCTCTATTGATCCAACAATGCAAATACCATTTATACCTGTCATTGTGTATGTATATATGCTAATGACTTTAACACTCCTAGCGACAGGGTATGGAATTCGACTTAAGTGTATTCGACCTTGACAAACTCACCGAAGTTTGAGGAAAACTCTCCGAATTCTTGATGGCAAAGGTCATTAACTCGAATGGAGAGTTTAACTCCAATGGTGATGATTAGATATTCAAATATTTGATTCAATTGTAATTCACTCAATTGTGCTTAATCAAACAATTAATTCAATTGTACTTCATTCAGTTATTTAATTCATTTATGAGATCTATATAATGACTGTCGTGTGCTATATATATGATATGCTTGCTTGTTTTAAGATGGCACGGCTAGCATTTCCTGAGGCTAGCAGAAAAATATAAAATAATTTAGCTATTCAAATAGCTATTGTTGTAGGGGTGGCCCCCCACCTAAACCCAGCAGGCCTGTTAGAAGGTTATAGGGCCCAAAATGGGACATGTGTAATGGCTTAAATGCCCCTGACAGGGAGGTATTGATGTAAGGGCACGATTGTAAAAGCACAGCCCATATGAATATATATACAAGGGAAGGCTAGGAGAGAGGGGGCAACTCTCTCCCAACTCTCCACTACCATATTTCTCTCTGTTTGGTCTATAACCACAACAGTTGGCGCCGTCCGTGGGGAGGACAGGAGCAAGCCTGAAATCCGAAGAAGGATGGCACCGAAAAAAGCTTCGTCGGCGGCAAAGGAAAGAAGGCGGTGGGTCGGGCGTCGCGTGGGTACGGGGCCGGGCATCGATGCCGCGGCGCGCGGGCTCGATGGTCGCGGACGTTGGCGCCGCCTGCGCGACGATCGACCACGCCACCGTGGCTGTGACGATCGACCCGCCACCGCCGTAGCGGCGATCGACCGACGCCACCGGCCAGCTGCGACGCGAAACCCCCGCCATCGTGCGGCGGCGACCAACCCGCCCCGCCACCGCGCCGCAACGCTGTCGGTGGCGCGGACCGGTGGTCGAAGATAACCACAACGGCGGCCGGCGGCTCGGGAGCTCGCGAGGCGATCGTACCGTCCCGACCGTCCGCCGGGCGGCTGGCGGCCGCCGCGCCGGCGGTGGAGAGCGCCTGCCGGCGGCCCTCAACGCATTCCGGCGGAGCTAGGGATCTTCGCGGGCTGTCCGAGACATGCGAGAGTCTCGAGCCGGCAAGCGCGCCACGGTCACGCCAAAGCCCGCGCGGAAAGGGCGAGCGGCCGCGACGCCCCACATCGGCCGCGTACCCGCGATCGTCGATCGAGTCCACGCTTTGGCGGGACTACGGCGGCGGCGTGGCCCGAAGACTTCAAATTCCCCAGTGTCATCGAGCCTTACAAAGGCGAGACGGACCCCCGCGAGTTCGTGCGCGTGTACGAAACCGCAATCGAGGCCGCGGGGGATGACACCACAAAGGCGAAGAGGCTCCCCCTCGCGCTACAAGGAGTGGCGCTTTCCTGGTTTTTTACCATAGAGCCAAACTCCATCTACGCGTAGGAGCAGATCCGCGACCGCCTTCACAACAACTTTTAAGGAAACTATGTTGAGCGGGTCGACGCGGACCAGCTCTTCGCCGTAAAGCAGAAACCCTCGGAGAAGCTCCGGGATTACCTTACCTTCAGTAGAGGAAGGAGGGCTTCGGGGGCCCGCCCCTAGCCCCAGGCGGGGTAGCGGTGGCACAAGTCCCCGCGGAGGGCGTGGCCCCGCAAGGAATAGAAGCCTCCGCGTTCGGGGTTGGCATTGACCGTTCCTGCACGGCGGACGGCGTGGCCTGAGGGGCGGAGGGGGCGCGCGCCGCAGGGGCATCGGCATACGCATCGGAGTCCCATAAGCTCCCGATGCCCGTCGCCACGGTGAATCCCCTCGACGTCCGGTGGAGCTCCGGCCGCAGGCACGGCCGCTTAGCCAAAGCAAGTGGCGACGACACCGCCCCAGTAGCCGCTGCCGGAGAGGCCCCCACGACCACAACGCCCGTGGGAGAAGACCCCACCGTGGCAGCCTTTGCGGAGGGCACCTCGGTTTCGGCCGCGGCTGTCGACGAAGACCCAGCTCCATGCGCCCCCGCGGAGGGCGTCTCCGGCATCATAGCGGCCACGGCCGAAGGCTCCACCTCAAGACCGCCGTCGGCATGGATTACGTCCCGACGATCGCGCGGTGACAAGACTTCCTCTCCGGCCGCTCGCGACGAGCCCATTGTCTGAGGCACCCCGAAGACCCTTCGCCCCCAGCGTCCGCGCCATCCAAGCCCGAGTCGGCGTACCTCGCCGAATCTGACTCCGCGTCTGCCGCACCGTCGGGAGCACTAGCAGCAGCAGCGGCAGCTGCTATACCAAGCACGGCAGTCGCTCCGCCTCGGGCCCTCTTGCGAGACGGCGCCTTCGCCCTCGTTGCGCCGTCATCTTGGTGTTGCGAGGGCGGATCAGCACGGTCCGGCACAGCAAGGCCCAAGGCCTCGCACACGCAGTTTATCCGCCCCAGCCCCGCCGCAGCAGTAGCAGACGCGCGCTGCTCATGCTCCCGCTCTGCATCCTCCAAGCGAACCTCTACAGCAAAGCAGGAGATAAGAATAACATGTAATGCACTCTGCGTGAACAAAGGAGGGATACGGTCGAGGCCTACAAGGGTTGGAGGGTGCCGGCAGTGAGCAGACCCACTGCAGAACATTGTCGTCTCGACGCTTCTCGGCGGCGAGGCGCCAGTCACGGGCGAGCAGCGCCACGCCATACATCGCATATTCTTCGGCGAGGTCGCGCATGTTAAAGCGGGCGGCCACGCCTGCGAGCCGTCGGGCCCTCCGCCTATCCTCGTCGTCGAGCGTCCGGCTGGGCGAGGTCTTGAACGTGATCGGCCGGCCCGTGCATTCGAGGCCGCTCCCGCTCGCCACGCGGTGGTAGAACCACCGTTTCATCCAGTGAGACTCCCACTTCCCGCGAGTGGAGTTCGCGGGGAAGAGCTTGCCGCAGGATGGCCGAAGAATAAAGGTGACGCTGCCAAAGTTCGACAGCGTCCCGTCCTTCCGCTTCTTGGGCTGGCACCGTGCCTCGTGCAGATAGGCAAACAACGAGGCACTGGGCCAGCACGTTCCCGAGCGCAAGGCCCAACTGTACACGACAAGCCGGGCCGCGGCGTTCGGAGTCAGTTGCGTCAGCTCCAGGCCGAAGGTCCGCAATACGTCGCCCACAATCGCCGCCGCCGGGATGCGGAGCCCCGCGTCGAAAAACGCGACGAACACAAGCGCCTCCGACTCCTCGGGGCGCGGTTCCGTCTCATCGGCGGTGGGCAGTCGTATCGCCTGGCGCTCGGACAACTTCCCCGCGCGCAGCAGCGCTTGGATTTTCTTCTCGGTCACGAGCGAGGGGCCCAACTCGCCAGAAAACGAGCCTCCCTTCTCCGCCGCCAGCCACCACTTGTCCGCCGCCGCCGGGTCGCGTTCGCCGAGCGAGTATTTCACCTCTAGCGGTGAAGACCGCCGGCGAATGCCGCAAGCACCAACCGCCTGGGCACGCTTGTCACCGGATGCCATCGCTTCTCACAGAAGGAAGAATACAACGGTGAGAATACCACGGGAGTGTAGAAGCCGATGCAAGCGAGAAAGGGGTGTCGAACTGCGGAGGCGTGGTTATGGGGGCTATTTCAAGCCACCTCACCCCGAAGAAGACAGCCGAAGCGTCGCGACGGTCCGCGTGCCGGATGCGACCGCCGTCGTACAGAGGCCCGTCCCGCACGATTCCCTATAACCAAGGACGAAGCGTCGTGACGGTACGCGCCAAACGCAGACGCGGTAGTGAGGACCGTCAGTACGCGACGCTCCAGTGGCCTACCGCCGCGTGGCAACCCCCACGCAAGATAACTGAGGCACACGACCCGGCGAGTGTCCTTAAGACGGAGCCTCCGCCCCAGCAGGAATACCCCTGGTATTTGGCCCGATCTTCACGCGCAGCAGGGTAGCTCCCGGTGCTTGGGCCAGGACCGCACTCGGAAGATGGCCCCTTCGCGCAAAGGCCAGTTAGCGGGTCACAGCCTTGGCCGAGAGGTCCAAGCTCGTGGCAGGAGTACGTTCCGCCGCGTGCCCCGCCCACGGGAAGGCAGACTGCATGACGTGACAGCCTGCCCCCGACAGGCCAGGTGTCGGCACGATTCCAGCCGCCATTAAAAGTGCACTACCAGACCATGGGATCGTAACAGCCTTGAAGCATGCCAGGACAGCCGGCAGGGACGGGGCGGCGGAATATGGCCACACGCCGCATGAAGCGCCACTCTTCGCCCGCCTTGTGTCCCCCCTCCCTAGGGAAGAGGCGAGCAGCCGCGATCACGCAACCGCTCACATCCCACCGCGCACCAGTTACAAGCCGCCACGTGCCCCACATGTGCCAGGGCGAGTCGCACGGTATGATGACCTAGCCACGGCAAGCCGTGTGGCGCGATTCGAGAACCATTACAGCGCATTCCCGATCGTGAGGTTGCAATCACCGCAGCGCAGCGGTGTCCGTTGTGCGGTTTCAGTCGAACTACACCGTTGAGCCTCTACCACGGCGAGCTCCGGTCCACGGATGATCGCGGCGTCTACCCGACTAGGCACCAGCTCGCGCCACCCGTTCGAAGGTAGGGGACGGGCGCTCGCGCGTCTACCGACTGGCGCCACTCTGCGCCACCCGTTCGAAGGTAGGGGCGGGCGCTTCGCCGCTCTACCGACCAGGCGCCACTCGTTGCCACCGTTCGAAGGGTAGGGGCGGAGCGTGCGCGTGTCACCGACTAGGCGCCGATTCCCGCGCCACCCGTTCGAAGGGTAGCGGGCGGAGCGCGCGCGTCTCGGCCGGCTGGCGCCCGGCTCGCGCCACCGTTTGAAGGGTAGGGGCGGGCGCTCGCGCGTCTGCCTTTGACTGGCGCCACTCCGCGCCACCCGTTCGAAGGTAGGGGCGGAGCGCTCGCGCGTCTGCTTTGACTAGGCGCCCGCCCGCCGCCACCGTTCGAGGGTAGGGGATGGAGTGCTCGCGCGTCTACTTCGACTAGGCGCCAGCTTCGCTGCCACCCGTTCGAAGGGTAGCGGACGGAGCGCGCGCGCGTCTACTCGGCTGGCGCCACGGCTCGCCCGCCGTTCGAAGGGTAGGGGCGGGCGCTCGCGCATCTACGCCGGCTACGCGCCCGCTCGCGCCACCGTTCGAAGGTAGGGGCGGAGCGCTCGTCGTCTGCCCGACTGGCGCCCGCTCGCCGCCACCCGTTCGAAGGGTAGGGGCGGGCGCTCGCGCGTCTGCTTAGGCTACGCGCCGGCTCGCGCTACCGTTCGAAGGGTAGGGGCGGAGTGCTCGCGCGTCTGCCGACCAGGCGCCAGCTCGCGCCACACCCGTTCGAAGGGTAGCGGATGGAGCGCGCGCGCGCGCGTCTACTCGGCTAGGCGCCGGCTCGCTTCGCCGTTCGAAGGGTAGGGGCGGAGCGCTCGTGCGTCTGCCGACCAGGCGCCAGCTCGCCGCCACCCGTTCGAAGGTAGGGGCGGGCGCTCGCGCGTCTTACCGACTGGCGCCCGGCTCGCGCCACCCGTTCGAAGGGTAGTGGACGGAGCGCGCACGCGTCTACTTCGGCTAGGCGCCAGCTCTGCTGCCACCCATTTGAAGGGTAGGGGACGGAGCGCTTGCGCGTCTACTTAGGCTACGCACCAGCTCCGCTGCCACCCGTTCGAAGGGTAGGGGACGGAGCGCTCGCGCGTCTACCTCAGCTGCCAATCTGGGCATCGGCCGGCTCTGCCTCGAGATCCCGGACCATCAGCACACCAATGCTCGCAAGTTCGGAGAAGTTCACGGCCGTAGGGACGGAGGGGGCCAAAGGACTCGGCAACATGGCTTCGGCCCTGTGAAGCCCTTCACCATGAGAGGCTCCTGTTGTAGGGGTGGCCCCCACCTAAACCCAGCAGGCCTGTTAGAAGGTTATTGGGCTCAAAATGGGACATGTGTAATGGCTTAAATGCCCCTGACAGGGAGGTATTGATGTAAAGGCACGATTGTAAAAGCAAAGCCCATATGAATATATATACAAGGGAAGGCTAGGAGAGAGGGGGCAACTCTCTCCCAACTCTCCACTACCACATCTCTCTCTGTTTGGTCTGTAACCACAACAGCTATCACAGACAGTTTGTAACACAAAACCGTTTGTGATATGTAAGATATCACAGATGATTTTTTGTATTAGTCGTCTGTGATATGTCCAATAACACAGACGGCTATGTTTAATAACCGTCTATGCTATCTGACATATCACAGATGGTTTTTGGTATTAGCTGTCTATGAAATGTCAAATATCACAAATGACTATGTTTAAGAACCATTTGTGATATCTGACATATCTATGATAACCACCTGTTATCACAGACACATAAATTCAGACGGTTCAAAAATCATCTGTTATGACAGTTTTGAATCGCCTGTAATGACCGTAAGGAGCTATGAGCTCATCGTAAGTGACTACAATCTGGTTGTAGATCATATTGCATAAGGTTAATCTAGATTGATCTTTATGTATATTTTGTTAGAAATTAAGCAGATTTAGCAATATTCCATTTTAATTCCAATTATAATTAAGCATAAGATAGCATATATATACAGCAATATGAGAATGACACGAAAGTAAATATATTATCTCTCAAAACACATAAACGATTCAAGTCATTAACATACGGCAATATGCTTAATAAAACACAAGTGTGAGCATTTGAAATCTACATAATGCACAGATTAATAATATGTAGTACTGCTCTCACGAGAGGAGTTTCACAAGTTTAAAGAAAACTTGGCCTTCTTCCACTCTTGTCAAATTTTCAATTATCACAGTGACAAACCTTCAAAGATTCTGCTAGTTTAACTAATTGAATATTACTTCAATGTAGTATCAATGTCAATAGCATGCAAAGACAACTGATTTCGGTATAACTCAGACACTAGTAATAGAGTTAAGTTACTGCATACTCAACATCTATTTTCAGCAATTGCAAAATAAACATGTATATATATTCGACAATGCCTAACAACAGCAGTAAGCGAAACTAAGCAGGAGATTGAGCATAAGCAATTGACAAAGCCACAGACTACACTCTACAGAAATATACAACAAGCATATGAGAAATTTAACTAGCAAAATCAATCTAGAATGTCACTGAGATTTCAATATTGACAAATATCCTCATCGAGCAACCAAAAGCCCATAGACTATCATGCAATAGTTCTCCTAGTACCAACCAATAATCAAATATCAGAGATAACAAGCTGATGAACTAGCATAGCTCACTAATGCACAATAAAGGTAAAAGGAGTAGAGAGCAAGCTCACACAGCGGCGGCAATCCAAGCCACTAAGACATCAAACGGGCAAGGCTTGTTGCGAAGACAATGCCCCAGAAAACCAATCACCGAGGAATACCAGGATATCACCGAAGAGGTAATCAGAGATACAATGCCCTACTCCGCATAGAAATACTCACCAATTCGTGAAGCCGAGATGCTGCTAGATGCCACACAAAGCCAACACAATCACCCAATCAGATGAAGCAATCAAGGTATCGAGGAACCGATAGCACATTGCGCATGAATACACAAATGCCAAAAGAGGAACTCGGCACAGATAGTAGAAGCAACCAAGAGCGCCCACACCACAAATCAACTGAAGCCACATCGGTGAGAATCACCAAGTTCCGATGAGCTCATGAATGCAAGCTACGTGGGAGACCAAGGAAAACTCACTGATTGCTCTCGGATATATGTGTGTCTTCTTGTTCCTACCCCCCAAGCACTCTCCCATGGCCTAATTTAAAGGAGAAGGAGAGGGATCTCAAATCGAAAAAGGCGGTGCCATCACCCAAACCGGCCACCTGAGCTGTCTGCCTGAAGACCATGGAGAGGAGAGGGAGCGCTTTCGTCGAATCTGAGATGGCCCGACCTTATCCCCTTTCCTCCCTCTAACATGTGGGCCCACGAGGATTTTCTTTCCCCTTTTCTTTTATTTCGGAAATAGTGGGAAATTCCCATTTTGCCCAACAATCCCCTCCAATTTTCCTCAATTTGTGTCATCTCAAATAGGATTGAGGTAGCTTTGTTTGATATACAGTTATTTGACAAAGGGTACCTTACGGGTTTGAACCCAATGCTTAGCAGGAAAAGTTACAACTCTGCACAGACAAAGGAGAACTATGCCTTGATCCAGTGTCTTGGTGTGAGAGCTTTCAATCATGCTGCACTATGTACAGGGCAGCTTGGACCGCACCTTTCGGGTTGGAACGTTAGGTCATGTTGTCGTATCTTTTCATGAGTATTTAAGAAAGTATACCCTGACTTTCTTTTGATTGCAACGCCATGACCATACTCACATAGGTGAATTCTACAGGGAACTCTGTAGGATAGTTCCCATCGCCATATAAGACATCAAATTTATTAAGAGCTATTGCTCAACCTGCCATACTGTTTAGAGTACTACAGCTAATGGGACTATGAAGTGTACTCTCAGTCTTTCATAGTTTGTTTTCCTAGAGCCTAGTTCACGGGATCTCCACTCTTCTAGGTTATGTTACCACCATTCAAGACCATCAGAAAGATATGAGCCCCATTCCCTTTGATGCTTCAAGAATGACCTTACGCGCCAGTCCTTTACTGAAAAGATCTGCTAGATTCCTTTCAACTGGATTTATTCCACAGTGATTGCACCAGCCTCTCTGGCATATTGAACTGACTTAAGTCGCCTCTTAATATGTTTTGAGGACTTCATGTTGTCTTTCCTACTTTTCACCTTAACCAGAACAGTTTGGTTATCACAGTAGGTTAAGACAGCTAGTATTAGCTTTTCCAATATCGGTAGGTTAAAAAGAAGCTCTTTGAGCCATTCCGCCTCTACTACTGCTAAGTCAAGTGCTACTAGCTCAGCCTCCACAGTAGACCATGTAAGGATAGTCTATTTCGAAGACTTCCACGGAACATCTCCACCTGCTAGAGTGAATACATAACTACTCGTAGCCTTCATATTTTTTGAGTCATTGATCCAATTAGAATCACTGAATCCTTCAAGAACTGCCGAATGGCTAGTATAATATATCCCCAAATTCTTGATTCCTTTTAGATACCTAAGTATCCTTTCTAGTGCTGTCTAATGATTATCTCCTAGATTAAGTATGTTTTGGCTCAATCTACTTACAGCATACGAGATGTCAGGCCTCGTTGCACTAGTTCAATATATTAAGGATCCAATTATTTATGAATATTTAAGTTGATCTTTTCCATGTCCAGTGTTTGTATGTAGCTTTGCATTTGGATCATAGTGTGTGGCTACAGGCTTAGCATTCATGAATCCAAAACGATTTAGGATCTTATCCACATAAAGAGATTGTATTAAGGTAATCCCATTCTTACCCTTCAACAGCTTGATGTTTAGAATAACATTAGATTCACCAATGTCTTTCATATCAAAGTTCTGGGAGAGGACAACTTGGTTTTATTGATTATATCCATATTGGTCCCGAACAGCAGTATCTCATCCACATAAAGACAGAGGATGATACCTTCACCCCCATTGAATCAATAATATGCACACTTATCGGCTTTGTTTACACAAAAGCTGATCGAAGTCAATGTATTGTCAAATTTCTCATGCCATTATTTGGAGGCTTGTTTTAGACCGTACGAGAATTTAACCAAGCGACATACTTTTCTCTCTTACCCTTTAGCCACAAAACCATCAGGTTGTTGCATGTAAATCTCCTCATCCAGCTCTTCATTTAGGAAAGCGGTCTTAACATCCATTTTGATGTATTTTGAGTTTAAACGCAACAGCTAGTGCTAAAAGCACACAGATTGTGGGTAGTCGAGCGATAGGCGAGTATGTATCAAAATAGTCTTCACCCTCCTTTTGCGTGAAACCCTTAGCCACTGAACAGGCCTTGTACTTTTCAATAGTACCGTCAGGTCTTGCTTTGTTTTGAAGATCCATTTGCAGCCCACTGGCTTATATCCATTTGGAAGATCAGTAATCTCCCATGTTCCGTTAGCTATGATGGAATCTATCTCGCTATGGACTGCATCCTTCCAGTACTCCGCATTTGAGGATACGTATGCCTCTGAAAGGGTACGTGGTTTATCATCCACGAGGTAGGTGACAAGTCATCACCTAAAGACTTTTCAGTTCTCTGTCTCTTACTCCTCCTCAACTTTAATTTAGGAGCTGTGTCATCCACACTAGGAGGAATAGAATGTTCATAAAAATCATTAGGAACAATGACTTCATTTGTGCTTATAGGAAACACATTCTCAAAGAAAGACGCATCACGAAATTTTATAAGGACATTATTAGCGATATCGCTAACCTCAGATTTGACCACTAGAAATTTGTACACTGTGTTGTGATAGGCATATCATATAAAGACAAAATCAAGAGTCTTGGGACCAAGTTTCCTTTTTTTGGCAAAGGCACATACACGTTTGCAATACAACCCCAAGTGTGAAGAAATGATATGTTCAATTTTTTTCCCTTCCATCCTTCATAAGGTGTTTCTTCACTATTACGGAGAGGCACCCTATTTAGAACATAGTTAGCTGTGAGAACTGTCTCACCCCACCATGAGTCCAATATACCTGAACTCTGTAATATGGCATTCACTAAGATACAAAGAGTCTGATTCTTTCTTTTGGCTACTCCATTTGAGTGGGGAGAGGGAGAAATGGTGGAGTAACTTCATGAATTATTCCACCTTCTTCACTGAATTGAGAGAATTCCTTAGAGATGTATTCACCTCCTTGATCCGATCTTAACCATATGATTTTCTTTTCCAGTTGATTTTCCACCTCAGCCTTGTATATTTTAAAGTGTTCTAGTGCTTCATCTTTTGACTTAAGTAAGTAAATATAACAATACTTGATCGCATCATCGATGAGAGTAAACAAATAACGGTTGCCACCTTTAGTTAAAATGTCATTTATCTCACAAAGATCAAAATGTATTAGCTCCAGTGGAGAAGTGTCTCGCCTCTCAACGCTATATAAATATTTTCGAGGCTGCTTTGCTTGCACACACACACTTCACACTTTAAGCCCTTCGCATGCTTCTAAATTGGAATTAAACTCATTTTCCTTAACCGCTATATGGCTTCAAAATTAACATGGCATAAATGAGAGTGCCAAATATCATGAGCTTTATTGCAATGAATAATATTAAAAATGTTTGGATTATTAAAATCAAGAATGGATAAGCAGAACATGCTTCCGCTTTCATAGCCTTTTCCCACAAAAGTAGTAAATTTGGTCAACACAACCTTATTAAACTCAAAAACAAGCTTAATTCCTTGCCTACAAAGCATTGAGCCGCTAATAAGATTGTGGGACATCGTAGGCACAAATAGTACTTCTCCAAGGATGAGCGTCTTGCCAAAAGTGAGCTTCAGGTAGACCTTGCCAATCCATTGTACTGTAGCAGCGGCGTCGTTGCCCATTAGGATGGAGCCACCAGTGTCACCCTGAAATAAAGAGAAATATGAATGATTAGTATAGATATGTCTAGTTGCGCCTATATCAGTCTACCGGTCAATTGATGAATTTGCCATAAGAGCCTGAGGTACATATCCATCTGAGATGGGACTAGCTATAGCCACATTAGCTTCTACATTATTCTTGTGCTGATCTGGAGATGGTCCCTTGTTCTTCATTGGCTGGGTCTTGGGCTTGTTTTGGGAATGATTCTTGACTTTCTTCCCATTACTCTTAAAGTTCTTGACTTCCACTTGGTGAGCTTGGATATGGGACTTCTCATCACTGCTGGCCCCGGCACACTCCTCCACATTAATCGTGCCTGACAATTCATTAATCGTCATGCACTCTTTAACGTGTCTCTTAGGAGTCACAAAGTCTCGCCACGAAGGTGGTAATTTGGCCAATATGATATTTACTTAAGACAGTCGTACTGATTTAAATTATGTACATGGAGCTGTAGCTCATGAAGCCGCTCCATCACTGTTTGTCCCTCTACCATCTTGTAGTTCAAGTAATTAGCAGTAATGAAAGACTCATTCCCATTATCCCCTTTTGAATATTTTCATTCAGCTCATCCCACAGCTTTTTTGGCCTCTGTGAAGTTGACATAGATATCGAAAAACCAGTTTGACAAGACGGCCAATAACCTAGCCAAAGTTGAATGGTTCGCATCCTCCCAACGAGGTTTATCCTCATCTTCCAAAGGAAGCACTGGAGGATCAGAGGTGACCCAAAATAGTTTTAGGTCAACCAACCACAACTTTGTCTTGGCTTATCAACGCTTAAGTTCACACTATCAAGACTTCCGGATTAACGAAATCAGAAGATGAAGCCATTTCAACAAATATTTGTTTTCTGGACTGTTAGAAATTAAGCAGATTTAGTAATATTTTCATTTTAATTCCAATTATAATCAAGCACAAAATGGCATATATGTGTGTGTGTGTGTGTAGCAATATGAGAATGACATGAAAGTAAATATATTATCTCTCAAAATAAATAAACAATTCATATCATTAACATACATCAATATGCTTAATAAAACACAAGTGTGAGCATTTGAAATCTGCATACTGCACAGATTAATAATATGTAGTACTGCTCTCAGGTGAGGAGTTGCACAAGAAGGTGGTAATTTGGCCAATATGACATTTACTTAAAAACTCTCTGGGAGGAGACAGTCATACTGATTTAAATCATGTACATGGAGCTATAGCTCATGAAGCTGCTCCATCACTGACCGTCCCTCTACCATCTTGTAGTTCAAGTAATTAGCAGTAATAAAAGACTCAGTCCCCTTCTGAATATTTTTTATTCAGCTCATTCCACAGCTTTTTGGCCTCCGTGAAGTTGACATAGATATCGAAAAACAGGTTTGACAAGACGGCCAATAACCTAGCCAAAGTTGAATGGTTCGTATCCTCCCAACGAGGTTTATCCTCGCCTTCCAAAGGAAGCACTAGAGGATCAGAGGTAACCCAAAACAGTTTTAGGTCAACCAACCATAGCTTTGTCTTGGCTTACCAACGCATAAAGTTCACGCCGTCAAGACTTCTGGTTTAACAAAACTAGAAGATGAAGCCATTTCAACAAATATTGGTTTTCTGGACTGTTAGAAAATTAAGGGGATTTAGCAATATTTTCATTTTAATTCCAATAATAATCTAGCACAAAATAGCATATTTATCTAGCACAAAATATATATATAGCAATATGAGAATGACATGAAAGTAAAAATATTATCTCTCAAAATAGATAAATGATTCATATCATTAACATACGGCAATATGCTTAATAAAACACAAGTGTGAGCATTTGAAATCTGCATACTGCACAGATTAATAATATGTAGGCCCCGTTTGGCAGAGCTCTAGCTCTAGAAAATCTGTAGATTTCCTAGAGCTGGTCATCTGTAGCTCTAGGAAATCCTGGATCTAGAGTTGCAGGCATGTTAAGTGCATTTACATGACTCATTTCATTTATATTATATATTAAATAAAAATATTTAAATCACTTTAATTTAGTCAACAAACTACAGATCCAGCATAGATCTCGGAGCTAGAGCTGTGCCAAACGGGGCCGTAGTACTGCTCTCAGGTGAGGAGTTGCACAAGTTTAAAGAAAATTTGGCCTTCTTCCACTCTTGGCAAATTTTCAATTATCACAGTGACAAACCTTCAAAAATTATACTAGCTTAACTAATTGAATATTACCTCAATGTAGTATCAATGTCAATAGCATGCAAAGACAACTGATTCCGGTAGCAATTAGACGCTAGTAATAGAGTAAAGTTACTGTATACTCAACATCTATTTTCGGTAATTACAGAATCAACATATATATATATATATATATATATATATATATATAAGCGCAAAACTGTGCAAGAGATTGAGCATAAGCAATTGACAAAGCCACGGACTACACTCTACAGAAATATACAACTAGCATATGAGAAATTTAACTAGAAGAATCAATCTAGAATGTTACTGAGAATTCAATCTTGACAGGCTGTATTTCCAGGCACACGGAACTAGTTGCTGGTTTGAATTTGTTGAATTTTTGCCAATAGTGTCTTATGTATTACTGGGTTAGGTTGGGTCAGTTACTTGATTTGATCTTGTTGACATATTCTTCTATGCTTGCTCCAAACTTGTTATGACCAAATAAGGATATTCTTTCATTTTTTTTCTCCTGATAGAATTATTGTTCCACCCATGAGTTCAAGACTACAGCACCCAACAAGAGCCAGGGTGTTTTGCCCCCTGGCCCTTAGCTACTCCAAATTTTCTTTTGCCATTAAACAAAAGAATAAAAGAGGGCATACTGATATTATCACGTAATGTTTTCCTTTCATTTGGATATTATATTTTGTCTCGTGTATGATTGGACCATGTAGTTGAAAAAAATTGCCCAACAATTTACATCATTGGTCCTCTGCTTGCAGTACTGAACCCCTTGTATGTTGCTGCGGGGGAGAATATCTTGTGTGCTGCATGTTAATCCACACAGTCAAACCATAGTACACCAGGACTGCTATCCGGAGGTAAAGAACTTCGAACTCATTTTACTTTCTGAATTTGATGGTACACTTTCCAGAATCTGACCTATTATTTTCCTATCAGTGAAATTCTAATGGCCTCGAGCTTTTAAACTTCGCTTGGAGTGCTTTTATAAGCTGTTGTAAAAATCCAATGGCTATGGATGTTTACTGTGTTTTGCATTGGCGTTTTCGATGCTGGTTGCCTGGTTTGGCTCATGGGATCATCTGACACCGTTAGCTCATCTTCTGTATCAGTTGTCAGCGAGGGCTCCGGTCTTGCTCCTGTTCTGTTGTTGTTTTTGCTTATCAGCTCGGCTTATTTTGGACTCTTTCCAGCTGCGACTTCCATCTTCTTTTTGGCTATTTGCTTTGGTTTTTACATCCCGTTTCTATTTGGGGTTCTACTGATATTACGCATTTGCATCATAATTCATACGTGGTTGACCAAAGCACGCGTTGGCGCAGGAAGATGGGGGCTAAACGCTTCCTACTCCCAAGGTCAAGTGTTCGGAGAAATATGCACATGAAAGGCAGCACAAAAAGGAAAAGAAAAGGTGTCTTTCATTAGGCGATCGAACAGGCTTCATAGTGCACACATCAATGTAAGTTACTAAGTTCACTTAGTACTAATCTATCAGTACCAAAATCTTACAGTAAAGATTAATCTCGAACTCTCGTGGACAAAAGAGCAGATCCAGTAGGGCACTAATGCCTACTGTTAACGCTAGCTTTGCTACTACAAGTCTACCAGACTACCACAACAAGTCTACAAGAAGTGACACAAATGCACAAGCACTATTTGGTCTCACTTGTCTTTGGTGCTCCCTGCGTCTGCTGCGCCGGCGGCGGCAGCCCGCTGTCGAGGCAGCTCCGGCACCGGCGCTCCACCCACCCCTCGACGTCGCGGTCCCCGCTCGGCATCACGTGCCGCCCCCCGCACATCCGCGCGACGACGCCCGCGAGCACCGCCGCGAGCACGATCGCCGCGACGATCACCACCAGCGTCTCGACCGACCTCCCCGTGGACCGCGCGGCCGGGGCCTGCGGCGCGTACGACGCGGCGCCGGCTGCGGCCTCCTGCACCGACCTCCTCACCGCCGCCGCCGCCGCGCACGGCAGGGTCGCCATCGCCACTCCGCCGCGCAGCCGGCCGCAGAGCTAGCTGCCTGGCTCTAGCTCCCCTCGCGGCTGCTACTTATAAACGCAGCCACAGCCCATGCACGCGGCGGACAAAACAGGGGTCAAGGAGAGGCGAAGGCTTTCTAACGCCTCGCGCGGTGTGTGCGAGAGTGACGCTTGCTAGTAGCTGCGACTGGCCGCGCCGCGCGCTGCCACTGCTACGTTAGGCGACCGTTGCTGCTCACACGAGATTTTGAAACGATCTGGCGTCTCTTTTCTCTCGCCTGGGGAATTGTTCGGCTTGGCTCGCGTTTGAAAGGCGACGGGAGGGAGGGAGGGGCGGCGTCGTGGTTGGTGGTGCGCTTGCCGCTTGCTCGGGAAGGCTGTGGCAGCACAGGCGGGTGCGCGTCGTTTCAGCGCTGTGCGCGGGGCCGCGGGGTGCAGCGACTTTGACCGGTCGGCTCAGGCTCCGTGTGACAGACACCGACTGGCCATCTCATCTCATCCCGTCGCGGCGATGTCGTCTTGCGGCTGTGCGGCGCAGGTGGTGGCGCAGCGGGGCAGTGGCGGTGCAGGTGGGCTCGGCCGACCCGGTGCCCCCACGCCTGTCGCTGTTGCTGGTGCGGCTCGGGGCACCAAGGACTGGCTGGGCTTGGGCTGGAGCGCCCTTGTACTGGACTCTGTGCGCGCAGTCGCGATGCAATGGCGTTACGCTGTGCTCGGCTACGAGGATCCGTTGCATTGAAAGAAGAGGCAAACCGCACTTTCTGGTCTGTGGCTTCGGTGCTTTCTGTAGATGAACAGGACATCGTTAAGGATGCCCGAGCCCTAATTTGGGCCTGTTCTTTACCTAAAAGTTGATAACTTTTGGCTTTTGCTATAGTACCTAACTTCAAACAGAGTATTTTATTAAGACAGGGTCTACAAGTTAAATGATCTACACGTTAAAAATCCAACATCTGTACCAGCCAAAATCACAAGTGGATATTTGTCTCTCCGTAATCTGTACCGTAAACAACCAAAATTCAAAAAATTCAGCCAAAAACCATAAGTCACAGTCGAAAAGAACAGGCCCTTTGGGGTCTGTTCTCTCCGATTTTTAAAACTGGCTTTTGATTTTCGCTATAATATCTAACTTTTAAACGGGACATTTTTAAAATAAGGTCTACAAGTTAATTATAGTACACATTAAAAGCACATCATCTGTACCAGCCAAAATTGTATGTGAGTATATCTCCCCATAATCTCTGTCATGAACATCTAAAATTCAAAAATTTCAGCCAAAAGTTATAACCTGCAGCCACAAAGAACAGACCATTGATTGAAACGGAGTACACAGTTTTAGCCATGTTTTAAAGTACTGTGGTTTTTTTGCTTTTGACTTTTAGGTAAAATGAAATTGTAGCAATTGTTAGCTTTTCTGAAGTATTCAACTAAAAGAAAATGAAAATATATAGAAAATAAAAGAATCGTTATATCTTTACAGATAACGCAAAGAAAAAAAAACCATGTTAAAAAGCCAATGTGTTTCAAACGGATTTCAGGCCTTAGCTCAACATACTATTACGGTCCTGTTCATATTGTTTCTGTTTGTCTTTTGCTTAGAAAAGCTAATACGAACACCCAGCTTCTCGAAGCAACTTCTTCACTCTTCTCACTACCTTCTCGCTCTAAGGATAAGGTAGGGACCACAGGTGCATCACGCACCTCACTCCCCTCTCCCATCATGCGCACGTATCTCTCTGTCACTTTTTTCACCACTCACCCTTTCCTTCTAAAAACCACCTCTTTCAGCTATTACTATTTATTTTTAACCAAAAATTATCAAGGAAAAGCCTTTATACGAATGCCCCTGCATCTCATTTCGTCATCTCACATTTTTATTCTACAGAAACATAGGTGCAGCTTGCACCACATTTCTTCTGTTGCTTATGCTATCATCCCTCTTGGTATCACATTATTTCCATCTTCACCTCTCTTCTTCTCTTGGTCCCTTCTCCATCATTGTATTCCGCCAGATTTCCTTTCAGGCTGAGCTTTCATGTGCAGGCTAACCTCGTTGGTCTTGTCAGCAGAGACCCACCTGTCCACAGCATTGATCCAATCTGCAGCAATGGTATATTGGTATGTCCTGGAAAAGCAGTCTCCATTTCCTCAGCACTGTTATTCGCATAACCAGTTTTTGCGCTGAAAGACAATGTCATTTTGACAGTTCCATAAGCACCATAATATTGCTACAACAACATAATTCATTACTTGTACTTTTTATTATTGATCCAAAATTTTGCAACTCATAATCAGGATCAATATTCATATGAAAAATCTCAGAGATATCATCCCAAATAACTTTAGCTACCAACAATTAAAAAACAGATGATCACAGTTTCATTTTCCTCACAAAAAAGCACAATTCAAAGGTTTATGTATTAAAAAAACAGATTATCACAGTTTATGTATATTGGGCGACTGGAGCATATTTTTGTAAAAAAATTTCCGCGGGTATATTTCTGTAATTTTGAATAAAAAATAGATTATCTGTACAAAAAAAATTCTATTTCTCTTGGCCAGGTTATCTTTAGTCCTCAATTTGTTGTGAGAAAGCAGCCCAAGAAAGAAAAATGAACTCTAGGTGGGACAATCAGCTTCGAGATTGCAGAAATATAAACAGGTTTCACACCCCTAAAATTAATAATGGCACACATAGATTTAGAAGAGCAAACACCATTACTTTCGTATTGCCAAATTAAAGCATCACTGGCTTCAGTGTTTTGTCTGAAGAAAAATGCTTCAGTGTTTTGTCTGAAGAAAAATGGAAATGAAAAAAGACGAATGACGCCACTGCTTTCATGGTTTGCCGGCGAGCATTGGAAATGTCTAGTGCATTTGCGCGCACTCAAATGGGCCAGGCCACCGGGCCTTCGTACCCACTGCAGCCCTGAGCTGCTTGTCAATGGTGCCCCAACATCCCGATCATCTATGTGGCCCGTGGCAAATCTATGTGGATTGGAGCATCCACCTCCAAGTCTACCCGCCTCTCCTGCGCCACCGGCCCGCCTCCCCTGCGTCTGACGACGTCTTCACCATTTCGCCGCGTTACCTCCACCTCTTGCCGCCGTTGCAGCCGGCCACCCAAGAAAATGAAACTCACCACGTGACCTCGTCGCCCCTGCCTACCGTCAAACTCGCGACCAGCAGCGCCCTCGCCACCTAGCCTCTCCGCCGCCTCCGGCTCCCACCACTCGGCGGCCACCACCCTGCCCTAACTAACTCAATTGTCATGGTACTTAGTGAACCTCGAAAGCTAACCCCGGTGAACATGTATCCTAACCCGTCGCGAACAAGACATCGTATGGAGGTTGTGTTCATTCGGGCAGAGCTACCAATAGCTTTAGTCGAGTTCCAACGAGGTAGATAAGGTAGATCGAATGGTCGATACATGCTTACTAACATTCATGATCCCACCCTCTAATATTTCTTTGTCTAACTCAACATCAGGGGTATTGATTTACTCAAAACGTATTAGGAAGCATGGGCGTAGTGTCTCCCTACGGCTGCAGTGTATCTGATAAAAATACAGGCGCGGCTATTTGCCTCTTCAACCCTTCATAAATTGTCTCCCTTGTATCTATCTATCTATCTATCTATCTATCTATCTAAAACAAGTAATCCCTCCTAACTACAATTAATATTATTTCTCTCTTACCGTCGTACTTTTATTAGGGGTGCAATCGGAGCGGATACGGACCGATATCGCTTATCCTGTATCCTATTCCATATTTTTCCTCGGAGTCGGAGTCGGACGCGGATAATATCAGATATTTATTTCTCCATTCCGTACCCGTTCCATAATCTTTCGGGCGGTCGGTCGGACGGAAATTATCCGCTTCTTTGCACAGGACATTGGACAGTATGGTATGATCAGAGCGAACATAGAGAGGTTAATTACTGAGATGTTGAAGAAAGAACACTCAGTACTCCTGCTTGTTTAGATATGACAATCTGCCTATATGTTATTTTATTCCTAGGTGAAGTCACAACAGACTTTCTCATATCATTTGTTATATGGATATACACACACATACACACGAATGGAAATCACTTATCCTGTACCCTATTTCATATTTTTTTTCCTCGGAGTTGGAGTCGGATACGGATAGTGCCAGATACACATCTACCCCTTCTGTATCCATTCTGTATACTTTCGGTCGGTTGGACGGATGAAAATTATCCGCTCTGTTTGCACCCCTAACTTTTATTATCCACAATTTTTGGAAAAAAAATTAAGCTCAATCCGTTACTTGCTTCTCTCATGTCTTGGAAAAGTCCATCTCTTGTGTCATAGATGTTCCTCATTTGCATGGTCTTCTAATTCCTTTAGACTCTACCTTTTTCATCTTAATTTATTTAAACATTACAACTAACAAATTAATTTCTACAAATTTCCGCTTCAACGAGCGGGTATTCTTCTAGTATCTTAAACAAATAATCCTCACTAACTACGATCAATTCTATTTCTCACTTCTCTCATGCAACAATGTCATCTCTGTTGTTCATAATTTTTGGATGAAAAATGAGTGTCATAGATGTTTTTAGATGCAATTAGTTTCCACTAACTACAATTAATCTCTATTACAATCAGCGAATTGATTTCTATAATTTCCCGCTGCAACGCGCAGGGTCTTCTGGTTAGATCAAATGGTACGAGTGCCTTTCAGCCTCGTAAATCGATATCAAATAGAAAAAAGAGAGAAGAACATCGAGCAACCAAATTTCAATAAAGAATCATGTTGTAAAAGTTTCTCACGCCGACCAAATATATTTTAACTTGATAACATCATGCCCTGCAGGAAACCATTAAAATTACGTAGTCTCGTTGCATACCATGGTTTGTGTTCTTGGTTCTAGCTTTTTTGCACATTTCGATACTGTTTGAGTTTTATTTTGCGTTGTAGCTATTGTTAGCCTTTTAGTATAATTAAATTTAAAAAATGGAAAAGGTTACATCGTCATAGACAATGAAAAGAATTAAAAGAGAAACCAAAAAACAAAAGGATAATGAAAAAATAAAATTAAGAAACTAAAAGCTAAAAATTAGAAGATAAAAGCTTAAGCCCAATAAAACATAGTAGGTTTGAATCCTACATGAATGACCAAGGACGAGTTATTGAGTTGACTAGCAACATAAGTGCGGCGCTACGCCGCGCTAGCTACCTGTGGACCAAAGTAAAAGAGACGGCAATTTGCGAGGAAGTTTTCTTAAAAAAAAATCGAGAACAAGTGCGTAATTTCAAGAAAACCGAATGTCTTTTCCGCAAAAAAACTAAGGACCTGTAAGGACCTATACATAACTAAACAAGGACCTATACGTAATTTTAGAAAACTACGGGGTGCTATCCTATAAAGGATACGTAATTTCGGTGATGTGGAGGGGGTTTTTGGGAAAAATCTGACAGGAACCTTTTTGTGAGAATCAGATACCTTTACGTGATTTTAGAAAATATAAGGGGTTTTTTTGGCATAAAAGCTGACATGGCACAGCGAGCAGCCGGGAACACCCCAGCTATAATATAGTGATGATTTCATAGCCTTTGCCATTGAAACGCATGTTCCAAGTTGCATGCTCTACAGCTCTTCCAGACCGTAGTTCGTGAGTTTGCACCTCTCTTTCCAATCTTTAGTAAATAGAATAGTTACTCTATCATTGCTTCAAAACGATTTACCGAAACTTTTTGAAACGCATACGACTTAGGCCCTGTTTGGATCAGTTTCAGATTCTTAAAAACCAGCTATTACTTCTAGTTTTTAAAGTGGTTTCTAAAAAAGCGATGGGGTGTTTGGATCCCCTAGTTTTTAAAGTGATTTCATTTATGATTGGTGCTAATAGACTATTATACCCTTACATTTATTGCTCTTGAACAACACATTAAACGACCATGCGTGGTCTTTAATGAGGGTAAATGGGTATTTGTGCCAAAAAGCGGCAAAAGCCGGGTATCAACAGTTTCTTGGTTTTAAGAATCAGGTAGGTAGATTTTAAAAGCGCCTAAAACTGTCTGCTTGGATCTCACTCGGTTTCTAAAAGCTAGATTCTTAAAATCGGTGGATCCAAACAGCCCTTACTCCCACAACCATTCACATACTAAGGGTCTGCATTTGGATCCACCTGATTTTAAGAATCGCTTTGGAAACGGGTGGGATCCAAACAGACCAGCTTTTTAGGCGCTTTTAAAATCTACCTACCTGCATTCTTAAAACCAAGAAGTCGTTGATACCCGACTTTTGCCGCTTTTTGGCACAAATACCCATTTACCCTCATTAAAGACCACGCATGGTCATTAATGTCTTGTTCAAGAGCAATAAATGTAAGGGTATAATAGTCTATTAGCACCAATCATAAATGAAATCAGCTTTTAAAAACTAAGGGATCCAAACACCCCATCAGTTTTTTCTTAGAAACTAGTTTTTAAAAATAGAAATAATAGCTGGTTTTTAAGAATCTAAAACTGATCCAAACAGGGCCTAAGCAGCCGAAAAAATCTCACACCTAACCCGACCCTGTATAAAGTACCGAAAGATCCAAACGTGCAGATTACTCGTCCGGGGGGCCACGCCAAGCCGCGCCGCTTGGCAGCTGCCGCACGTCACAAAAGAGCGCACAACACGACGGGGTGTGCGGTGTCCCCCAACACCCGAGCTGCCACCTCGCCGCAGGACAGCGCCACGCCCCGCCACGCCCCGCCCGCCCAAGCAAGGTGGTACTGGTAGCGCGACTCCATAGCTTAGCGGCTGCGGCCGGCGTCCTCACGTGCCCGTCGCCGTCGCGCCCGCTCCACCTACCGTCGCGAGACGGGCCACGTCGCCCCGCGCGGTCCCCCACCGCGGTGGACGCGTGGGCCGGGCTGTGCTTAACTCGCTGTCGCGGATGCCGTGCGCGCGGGCCCCGCGGATGCCTGCGTCGCGCAGGCGGAAGGCGCACGCGCAATGACGGGGCTGCCCTTCCCCTGGCGGTTGAGTGGGCGTTTCGAGGACATGAATGATCCATCGCTCGGCCCGCCGGCATGGCTCTTTCGGCGGGTTTACCCTTCGACCAAAAATGAAGGAGATGAAGGGCAAGGCCCCGACAATCCCGGGCTACGGCCTGTTTGAGCGCAGCCAAATTTTTAACGGTGTTGTGCTGGCTCTTCTGACTGAAATTCCCTTGGCCTGATCTCCTACTATGGACGGAAACGAGTTGAGCTGAGCCAACTTAGGTAAGGCTCATCTGAGCTCGTTCAAAGCTGCAGCTCAGCTCGACTTGGCTTATTCAGGAAATAAGCTAGAAGTTCAGGTTAGCTTGGACTCGTTTCCTGATTCGAGCCGACTCGAGTTGGCTCGTGGGCCGCACCATGTTATGCAACAAGAAGCGGTATGAATCAGATCTTCAACAAGATTTGCAAATGCTAGTGCCATGAGCTCAGTAGCATTGGTATGATGTATCAAAATGGAACTCTTTCTAGTCAAATAGGGCCCAAACAAAGCATCTCAAAAACACTGGCAAAACAATAAGCTAGATAAAAGGGAATAGTAGATCATACCAAGCTCCCATCCATGAATTTTGTATCCCTTGCTCGCAGTGTAACAAGTCAGTGATGCTGCATTTGTGTAATCCCAAGGCCCTCCCAAGGACCCATCTGGCAAATAAACCCAGCTGTTCAGAGCATTTAGCCTGAACACAATTCTTGTGCTGCAATTGGGGCAGTAGCACTATCTAACTCTCACAATCCAAATAATTCGAAGGAAATAATTTTTTCTGCTTTAAAGACTGTAAATTACCTAGATTTTTGGAAGAAGACATTGAGCTAGTCCTATCTGCGTAGGGGTAGGCAGCCCTACGTGAAGCCGTGCATCTCTAACGTGTTCTTGATGAATGGCGTACACGGCCGCTGGGCATCGACAGTGCCATACACCACCTTGTCCAACTATGAGAATGTAGACTGCGTGCGCCATGGGAGATGCAATGGGGGGTAACTTTCTACCCAATTTGCATACTTTTTTGACCAATTGTTCTACATTGGTTTCGATGTGGATTGTAGTTTGTTTTATTTAAACTAGAAGACACTTAGAACATACTAATTTCTAATTTTAGTTTATTTTATTTTCTTAGGGCTTTTTAACTTTTCTTTTTTATTTATTTTTTATTGTATGTAACGATATAACGATTTTTTTTCTATTTTTTTACAAAAACAAACGATCACTACAATACTATTTTAACCATAAGTAACAAGTTATAGCTAGAAACATAAATCCTAAGCCAGGTAAAAAGGGTCATAGTAGTATTCCACTGGCGAGCGCCGAAAAGTAAGCTAATTGCGCCGGCCAGCTAATCGAACACGAGGAGAGAGAGCATGCCATGCGTGGTTCACATGGCCATTAATTTACCCACTAAACCATCCGCCATCTGGCAGCCCGTACACAGTACACTGCATTACCGAGGACACCCCTCCCTCCTTTTTTTTAAAATGTACCAGCCGGACGTACACTAAACTCATGTTACCACACACACGCACACACGTATACGTCCTCTACACATCTGAGAATTTTTGGAAGGGCGGACACACTCCTCGCCCTCTCTCTCCCTCCTCCGGTCGTCACCCTGTCACCTCACACAGCAGTCGCGCTGGAACCAAGAGCCCCGTGGCGACCGCACCTCACCTGACCACCTCCTCGCTTTTGGCCCGTACACGTCTATCCGAATCCACCCGTCCACCCATCCGAATCCCCATGGTAATCTCCCTTCGGCTCCCAATAATCCCGTCGATCCACCTGTCGTCTAGCTTTAGCCACTGCAATAATATAGTGAGCGCGCTAGCTCCTCTGGCCTCGGATTGGCCGGCCTCTTGGGATCCTCCTCTCGGCGCCCCAGAGAGAGAGAGAGAGAGAGAGAGAGAGAGAGAGAGAGAGAGAGAGAGAGAGAGAGGAAGGAGACGCGCTATTGGCCGCCGCCTCCATCCACGCCCACGCCCAGTGGTCAGTATTCCCTCGGCTTTGATTGGTGTTTGCCTTCCCTTTTTTTGCCCGCCTCGGTTTTGATGCGGTGTTTCTATTTTTGGGTGGCTGCTGGGTTTTCTTCCGGATAAGGGGCTATCCGAATTCTGCGGGGTGGGGAGTGAGGGTGCGGGGATCTTGTGGGTGTCCTGCTGGCTATGGGTGATTCAAGGACCGGGTTTTCTTGCGCTGCTCGGGATTGGATCGGGGAGGACAAGTACTGCTGCTGCTGAGCGTAGCGGCGGCAGATTGGGATCGATGCGATTTTTGCAGTGTGTGTGAGGCGAGGATATTTGTTTGCTCGAACGGAGGAGGAGGAGGGGAATTTCTTTTTTTTTTTAACTGAGCTCAGTTGCACCTGTCCAACTGTAGCAGAGGATCTTTTTCTTATCTGTGTGTTTGATTTAAGCTTTGTGGATGATAAATGATTGTAGTTTGGTACTGTACTTTGAATCTCGCTGGAAAGTTTCCGAGAAAAGTATTTGGTTCGATCCATGCTTGCTCCCGATCTTTCTTTTCAGTAGTAGTAATTGCTTGTTTGTCGTACTATTTCTACCGATCTTTTCATGATTCGTGAGCATCAATCAGTTCTTCCGAGGATTCGGAGCGTGGCCAAGTCCAAATGGCTTCTTGCTTCGATCGAGTCAGGATCGTTCCACTGTTTTGTGCTGTCAAGACTGATCTACGAATGATTTAGTCTCCTTTTAGTTTCTCTGTGTTCGTAGCGTCGTATCTTTAGTTCTTTATTGACCTGTGTTTCCGTGTATGTTCTCTTGCTGCTACTGAAACAGCGAGGGCCTGAACCGCGGAGCAAGGCCGTGAGCTAGTATGAGTGGTATGGAATCACGGCCGGGGGGATTTAACCTGGTGGAGCCGAGAGGGCAGGGCGCGCTGCCGTCCGGCATGGCAATGCAACCGTGGTGGACGGGCTCCGGGCTTGGGGCGGTGTCCCCGGCTGTTGTGGTGCCGGGAAGCGGAGCAGGGATCAGCCTATCGAGCAATCCGGTTGCTAGTGGTGGTGGTGGTGATGCCACCAAAGGCGCTCAGGGCAAGACGAGCGACGATGCGAGACGGGAGAGCAGCGAGGATTCACGGAGATCAGGGGAACCAAAAGGTTTGTTCTGCGAGAGGTCTTTCTATGCTTTTATAAACAGTGATTTGTATAAATTTTAAAACATGATGAATGATGGATAGATATTACTTACCTATTTGTGTGCTTTGAGATTAGTGCTACTCTTGTCTTGTTAGAGAGGAAAGCAAATTGGTGTGCTAGTTTTTTTGTCTCCTCTGCTCATGCTTGTTTTGGCTGTAAATTGGTTTGAGTTGACAAGTAGCTCTTACTTAAGATGTTTCCATATAAGATGTGGTACCAATAGTTTCCTTATATGGCATAACAGGAGGTAAGAATTGAAAGCAGGCTTCATGAGCCCTAGTTCTTCATCTTCTGATAAAGAGAACCATGTGTGTCAGCACATTAGCACCCATTCTTGGTCAGCTCTTTAATTGTAAAACCTTCACTGCTGCATCCCTCTCATGCATGACATGTGCTGTGGTGTTGTGCTGATGTAGAATTTTCACGATGTTGTGTTCAGCTGTACCTTCGCTTACCTAGCTCTATTTTAATGGAATACCATCTTACTTAAACGACCATACTAAGCAAGAATCTGAATTACCTAGAGTAACTTCAGCAAAATTATGATGGAACTCATGTGCTATTTTGATCTTTTGGTGAATGTCCTGTAATTGTGCCTGGTATAGCATTGACTTTTTCATGCTGATGTTTTGATTATGTGTCTTTATGTGCAAAGACTTTTTGCACTGTGCCCAGAAATCATAAAATCAGCTGTTGTTCACATCAATTGCAAACAAGAATGGGGAGAAAGTGTTCCTCACTGCCCTCTACACACTGAATTGCTAAAATCATTGCGGCGTTTTCGTTTGTCAGTACTGAACTTTGGCTCCTTTAGAATATTTTTCTGTGATATATGTGACTATTAATTTACTAAATGGTTCGTGGCTTCTTGCAAGTATCATATAAATCTAAGCTGAATGCTTGAAGCCTGATATCAAGTGCTCAAGCTCTTCACATATAACATGCATGGCAGAAATTTAATGTGACATCAGTTGCAATGGCATTAACAATTTTTGTTACAACCTGATATGTATATTGCCAAAGGTCTCTGTTTTTGAGGTCATCATAACACCGAATTGTTTATGTTTTTTCATGTTCCACTTTCTAGCACCATTCTTGTTATTGGTTTTCTGCAAACCTGTCAGGCAGGTGAAGAAAATGAAGATTGTCCGTTATTGTTTCATAATGATAAACTTACTTGTAGCCTTTTCTCAGTTGAAGTGACATTTGATAAAGGTCAGATGACAGGAGTGGTGCAAATGTCTTGCCTAAAATTTTAGACTTTGGTGTTAGCACAAGTTCCACTTGCATAAATATGGTATTATATCTGAATAGATGTTAATTCATTTTTCATTATGTCAGCAACAAATGTTAAACATGTTACCTCCTTTCAGTAAGAACTGATGCTGTTTGAATACCAGATGGAAGCGTTGGTCAAGAAAAGCACCATGCCACATCGCAGATGCCTGCTTTGCTGTCAGACTATTTAGCACCATATTCACAGCTGGAACTAAACCAACCAATTGTGTGCACTCCTTCCCTTCCTGGACTCTTTCTTTTCTGTCTGGCAATGCATTCATCATCTCATGTTAATATTGGTCATTGTGCAGGCTTCTGCAACATATCAGTACCCTGATGCTTACTATACAGGCATGGTTGGTCCCTATGGAACTCAAGCTGTGGTACTTTTTTTTTATGCCAATTTAAATATCAGAAATCATCCTCCCCCTTGTATGCAATCCTTCATAGCATTGGAGTAAATAATGGTATCACCCAGTATACTTAATGCAAGTAAGCACATTATGAGATATGATATTAGATCTAAGATATTAAAGAATTGCAGAAAGAGTGGAAGTGTTATTTTGGAACATTTGTCAATCTTCGTGCTGATAAATATGAATAAATATAAATAATAATCCACAATATTTTTGCAAGGGTTTTTGAAAGGGTGCTGAAATTACAGCGGACTATTTAGGTTCTTCTCGTATTTTGTCAAGCAAAATGATAAAATGTGATTAGGAAAAAGTTGGTTGCTTGGTGCTTTCACTTTATATAAAGATTAAATATTTACTTCCACTGTCCTGAACTGGCTGCATTTTTTGCGGTCCGCAGACTCATTTCCAGCTGCCTGGATTAACTCACTCTCGCATGCCATTGCCTCTTGAAATATCCGAGGAGCCTGTCTATGTAAATGCTAAGCAGTATCATGGAATTTTAAGACGGAGGCAGTCACGTGCAAAAGCTGAACTTGAGAAAAAGGTGGTTAAAACAAGGAAGGTTAGTGAAGCGATATCTTGTCCCTGCTACCTCTGTATTTTACTTCTGTGCAGTTTTCAGGATTTTAAGGTCAGTAGCTTTGAGTTTTCAGGATGCTCCTTTGTATGATTAACTCCTGATGTTTGTCCTGGTCAGATGCCTCCCATTTTACTAAAGGATAGAACATGATAGTTTGTTAAGCACTGGCATTTGATGTTGCAGCCTTATCTTCATGAGTCTCGTCATCAACATGCAATGCGAAGGGCAAGAGGAACTGGGGGACGCTTCCTGAACACAAAGAAAAATGAAAACGGTGCTCCCAACGAGAAAGCTGAACTAAACAAAGGTAATACAATCGTTTCACTATCTGTTGGTACACTTCACTTACGGAAGAAACAATTATCAGTAGATGCATTTCCATTTCTGACAAACTGCTTTTGGATTCATCAGGAGACCAAGAACTCGGAGCATCACCCTGTACCACCTGACTTACATCTCCTTCACAAGGAAGCATGAAGTAGCAGTTTGGCAAACCTAAAACAGTGGCTTCTGTCCACTGGCATACACACTCGAGTGTGGATTCTCGCTCCCACGTTGCGCTGCCATCTTTGCGATGTATCTTCTCTGTGCAAAGCTCTCAGAGGTTCATTCTTCTGAATGAACGAGTACAATTGTTGATCCTGGCAGAATGCAACCTGGGTGTACTAGTCTCCATCCCAGTGTCTGTCGTGGGTAGGTGTGCTGTTTTGAGGCAATTCATTCTTGGCTTTCACATTCCGCCCCATGTGTGTGCCTAGTGTGTTGTTGCAAGTGAAACTAGCCGTGCTGCGTCTCCAGGGTTCTGTGCGACGTGTGTAAGATTAACTTGAACTAATGTTTGTAATGAGGTAGCGTGAGTTTGGCTTGCTTTTAGTTTGAAATGTAACAAGGCCAGACTTGAACTCGATATGCAGAGAGATAAACTGTTGTGGCCAGTTCAGTGTTCAGCAACGGCAGTCTTGAACTCTTGTACAAAAGCAGAAGCTTGCTTTTCGATCTTTATGTTGCCAGTACTGTTAAATCTTTGCTTTGGTGTACGTTGCATCTCTTTCGGTTCTCTTACTAGTGTTTTCGGGCTGCTGTGCACTGGATGTGGAGGTATCCTGTGTCAGCTGTTGCTTCCCTCCGCCGTTGTTAAATTTGAGGGGACTTAGTGTAATGAAAGAGATATGTAAACGTTTCCCACGCGTATTTTTCATACCTCGAATTTGAGGAAAATAGACCCCTGTTTTTGGGCTTTTGGTTTTCGATTTCTTCAAAAGTCAAAATAAATAAAGTGGTTTTTGAATCAAATTCTTCAAACGGTATCTTGAGCCTAAAACTAAAAGACGCCGTTTATGTCAGTGTCTTCGCTGTTCGCTGCGGTTTCAAAAAACACAGACAAACTATCAACTACAATTAAAAACTAATAGCCGTAACTTAAAAGAATATAGCCCATTTCCCTCTAGAGACTAGTAACCTCATCCATTTCGATCATAGCAGATTGGCAATGCTCCAATGCGCCAGCACCAACACATCACAGTAAAGTTGTGAAGTTCTCCTACGCATGCCTTCTTCGTCTTCTTGTCCTTTGCAGGGCAATCTTAAAAGTACATGCGAATGTTGTACAATTTTCTCATATAAAACGCAACTGGTTCCAGGTTGATTCCCCTTTTTATATTAATTCAATTTGACTAAGGGGCTGTTTGGATCCCCGCCAAATCTTGCTGACCTAGTTTTTTTTCTTTTTTTTTTGTAAGAATCGCAATCATGTGGTGGATTCTAACTAAAGTTGAACTATATCAACCATTAGATATTATCTATCATACAATAAAAGTTTTGAAGGTTTGATTACATTAGTTAAGAAAAAAAGAGAAATATTATAGAAATTCTTAAAAAATAATAAAAAATCTTGCCATTAATTTGATGGACCCTAATTATATTTAGCAATTCATAACTGATAGATGTTATATGGTAAATGAGAATAATCGCTAGAACTTCTCAAAAAAGAAAATCATCTAGCTCTTAATTAGATGAATCCTACTTATGATTAACAAATCATAATCAATCATTTTTCTTGATCTATGAAAGTGTGCATGAAGTTGATTTGCATTGGTATGTATGTACATATAGTTAGGGAACTTTTGTATGAAATTAAGAGGTGATATACTAGAGATAGAATTGAACTCAAGCAATTCACACATAGACACGAACTTGCCTATAATATTTATTATAATTTGCATTCTTTAATTGTATTAATATAGATACAACTATTGTCTTTATTATTGGAGATGGCAATTAAAAATTATAAAAACAAGTATTTTTCCAAAGTTATAATCTACGTTCTTTGTTTTAACATATACTACTATTCATCAATATCACAAACGAAACCAATTCTACAAACATAGAAATTAAATTAAATCGATAATGTTCTAAAAGTTTAATATTTGAATTCTTTCGTATAATCTACAACACTTTATTTATCCATTACATATGCAATCATTTATTTTCTGCACGTAGTTCTTTCATACGATCCGTTCGCCACCGGCCTCAATCCGCTCGCTTCACAGTTGGATCCGAGCCTCAGAGTCGTCGCTGGCCACTGAAGTCGTTGCCGCTGGCGAGGTCAACGAGCAAGGTAACTATACGAACCAAAAAAGCTTGTCTTGCATTGCTGAGCTGGGCTAGTCTCTCCTTACCTGGAGAGACGAGCTCGGCAAAGGATCCAAGTACCTCCCAAACTGGTTTCACTTGAGTGAACTTTTGTAAGTATCTCTTGTCACTCTTTTCCCCTCTCTCGTTCAGGATAAATATTCCTCAGTCATCGATCTGTTGTTTCTTATTCCAAATCGTATACTTATTTCTTCTTCTTCTTTTTTTAGAGGGGAACCGTATACTTATCAGTACGTATACGCTTGTGGTCATCTGTTATGGTGGACCCAATCTTTTTATGGACGGCCTGTGAGGCCCATTGCATGGAAGATTACGGATAGGGGTGGAAAAAAGCTCTAGGGCTCGTTAGGTCAGCACAAAATTATTTTAATTATACTTATTAATTAGTTAAATATTAAAATAAATTGATTTAAATAAATTTGAATTTTACTCTAACTCGACTCAGCTCGTTAGCTCACTTTTAAAAATACTTTCAAATTGTACATAAAATAATATTAAATTAAACTATACATTCAAAAAAACTTAATAAGATGAGGACTTAGGTGGATATCCACCCTAATTACAATGTCCTTTTAGCGATCTCGGGACCAAGAATCTATATAAATCCATTGTCCGGTGATTGGCACTCTCTTGCTTCCAATTATATATCGTTACTGTTGAAACCACAGTGGTCGCCTCTTCGAAAATCTAAATTGGCAGGGCAATATTATTAGCTATGAACTTCAGTTTAATTAGTTTGAACTATTTTTATGGTATACACTCACTGTAGTCGTATTGAACTCAAAAGTAGTTCAAATTAGTTTGAACTGAGTTCAAAACTTACTTACCATAAATATATCAAGGGTATAAAACATTTCTATACCCAAACTCAAAAAAATTATCAATCATACACGTGTATCGGACGGTTCTTGATGTGGGTGCCTACGCACCCAGGTGCCTTATGTAATATATATATATATATATATATATATATATATATATATATATATATATATATATATATATATATATATATATATATATATATATATATATATATATATATATATATATATATATATATATATATATATATATATATATATATAAATGAAACTCACGTCACAGCAACTAAATGTGTGAACTATGAAGTCGATCAAACGGAAGGAATGGGGAAATAGAAGGTACATATATTTGCTTTATAAACTAGCACGGTGGCCTAGCACCTCGTTGACATCATTTTTAGAACATATTTAGAGGTGTATATGTGATTAAGAATAAAAGAACTACACGCAGAGAACAAATAGTTGAAGATTATATGAAAGAATTAAGATATTAGAATTTTTAGAATGATATCAATTTGATTTAATTTCTATGTTTGTAGAATTAGTTTTGTTTGTGATATTAATAAATAGAGTATATATTAAAATAAAGAATATAGATTATATATTTGAGATAAAATATTTGTTATTTATAATTTTTAATTGGCATCTCCAATAATAAAGACAATAGTTGCATCCATATTAATACAATTAAAAGAACGCAAACTATAATGGATATTGTAGGCAAGTTCGTGTGCATGCCTAGATTACTTGAATTCAATTCTATCTCTAACATCTTAATTTTATATAAGAGTTTTCTAACTATACATGCATACATACTAGTAAAAATTAGCTTCATGTGCACTTCCATAGATAAAAAAATCATTGGTTATGATTGCATAAGAAGGGGCCACCTAATCAAGAGGTAGATGCTTTTCTTTTTGAGAAATTCTAGCAACTATTCTCATTTACTAGGTAATATCCATCAGTTATGGATTGCTAAACATAATTAGGCTTCATTAAATTAAAGGCCATATTATTATTAGTATTATTATTATTTAGAGAATTTATATAATATTTCTATTTTTCTTAGCTGATATAATCAACCCTCCTTAGCTTTTATTATATGATAAATAACATTTAACATTTGATATAATTCAACTTTAGTTAGAATCCACCACATCGATGGTGATTCTAGCAAAAAATTCAAAGTTATAAAACACATATTGTTGGGAAGTGTGCAGGGAGAATAGGTCTTGTCTTTTTTATTTCTCCTTTTTTCTTGCCGAGTGCCGCATTGTTTTCTCATGCATGATTCTTATTCATTTAGTTTGCACGTCCCACATCCTTATTTTTATCTAGGATGTGGCTTTTAATGAGGGCCATCTAAAATTCCTTTTATTTATTCATCTAGAATTTATAATAAGTAGCCCTGTCTTATAAGATTCATTGTTTGATCTAAGACATCCATTGCCAATCATTTACTGACCATAAAAAGGGTTCGCTGCATCGGGGGATGGGTGTTTATCTTTTCTTTTATGAGAATTTGTAGCTTATTTCCCTTTTTTCTTAACAACTGTAAAACTCATGTCATCGACTTTTAGTATATAATAGATAGATTTTTTCAGGGATTTACTTTTAAATTAGTATGAAAATGAAATAGCTCATTTTTATTTTTCCCTTGAATTTTAGTTAATTTGGATTGTATTTAACATGGACTCTTTTTGTTAATTTTTTGATTTTCATTTAATTATTATTTCAAAATTTAGTTATTCATAGATGTTACTTTACATGTCATATGGAAATCAAATTGCTAATTTTATTTATTTATTATTTTAAATTTTAGTTAATCTGGATTGTACTTGAAATGTGATTCTTTTTTTTAATCCGAGCCATTCTAACTTGGGTTCACAAGATAGATGGCTAGATCTTTCTGTTAATACGTGATGTTTCTTAGAGTGCCTAATTAGTATATTTTTACAAATTTTAATATTTTGGAATTTAGGTTTTAAATTCATTTACAAATCAAATATCTAATCATCCTTTAATTTTTATTCCTAATTTGCATGTTTTGGATCATACTTGTCATGGATTATTTTTTTAGTTTTAGGCTAGAATTGTATAAAAACTAATTTCTATTTTATTTTAATAGAGTTGATAGAAGGGACACGAAGAGGGTGATGATGGGACAACACCGGTAGTTGCGATAGTGCGATACCATACCTCCCTGCATTGGTGCTAGCGACCATGGTGTGACGGGGGGGGGGGGGGTGGAGGTACCATAGCTACTCTCTTTGATGTCTACAGGATGGAGGTGGTGTGAGGGTTGGATGGTTGGACAAGAGGGAAGAACAGAACGGATCAAGGAGGGTCAATGCTTAGTCTCAAGACATATTGCCTAGTTCTTTTCAGCTTATGTCTTATAGCTTATGCCTTCCATCGAACAAATAAATGGAATGATTTCTCTATCATCATTTCAAAATGGCTTATCAGCTTATCGACAATTGATTCATTAACATAAGTGCTCATATTAGGACCAAAAATCATAAGCTATAAGCTATAGCCGAAAAGAACCCACGCATTGTGTACCTACTTCGTAGAAAAAAGACCAGGACTGGTCTATAGCAATCCCTTTTGGTCTCATCTGTCTTACAGTTCATGAACCATATAACAACTTGCTAGGTAATGCTATAATTCTTTTTTTATGAGGAAAAGAGAGCTTTATAAATGACTCAAGAAGAAAATTACAATCCCAAGCAACTAAATGCTCAACACAAGAAGGACACTCGTCCTACCAAACTGCACATTGGTTTGTATGTTTTGCCATTTGTGTGAGCTCATGAGCAACACAATTTAGCTCTCTCTTTGTTTGCCGGATCACAAACACTAAAGCGCAGTCTGTTTCCAAGATAGTTGGCTGCTTAAGCCATTCCACCGCCAACTGAATCCCTTCTTTGCAAGCAAAGCTTCTGCTCCCTCTACATTAGTAATTTTCTTCAGTACTCACCAAGACACTAGCGAGACACTCCCTTTGTCATTGCGGATAACGATCCCTGCTCCAGCTTTACCCAACAACATAGAAAAGGCACCATCAACATTGATCTTCACCCAACCGAAATCAAGAGGTCGCCAAACAGTCAACCCTAAAAATTCGTGAGATAGACAATAGTGGATAGTGCCTAAATCCTTCTTTCCTTTTTGGTCGACAGTGTCAACACCTTGCTGGATTTGAAATAGCAAATTCCAAAACTCCTGTAGGAATTGTACAGAAGAGGTGATTGGGATGACCTTCCCCACATGGACTATCTCATTGCGCACATGCCAGGTCCTCCACAAACACAGAACAAGCCTATTCCTCTCCTCAAGCTGTAGCAAACTGAGTAAGATCAAGAACCAGCCCGGATCCGAATTAGAAAGGAGGGTCTCATCAGGAAGTGGTCAACCTGACCTCCTCAGAGAATGCCAAAGAGCTCTAGCATAAGTGCATTTACCACAGCGTGATGCCCAGTCTCCTCAGCCATACCACATATTGTACATATTTTATTCATCTCAAGCAAACGCTACCATTTGTTCAAAATCGTCGGCAGACCATCCTTGGCAAGATGTCAAGCAAAAAATTTTACCTTCTACGGAACTAACATCTTCCAAAAAAAGTTTCCAGATCTGCCGCATCATCTCATTATTCAAACTTGTTCCCAGGCCACCTTCATCAGTCTCTCGAAGATCCATAGCAAGCTTGTAGGCACTTCTAACAAAGAACAACCTATTTTTTCATAATGCCAAGCCACCATGTCCTCCATCTGTCGTGCCAAGAGCTTGATCTTCATGATTTCTTCCACATCATAGGCTTGAAATTTTTGCACTAATACATCCTCCTTCCAGCACCGCTGATCATAGTCCAAGAGTTGAGAAACCCACTTCAAGCGGTTTGGTCAACGCTTTCCAGTGACTTTCAAGTCGAAAGGCCGAGGAATCCACGAACTCCACCAAATTTTCACCTTGGATCCATAGCCGATGCGCCAAATAGCTCCTTTTTTCATCAACTCCAAACCATACAACACTGCTTTTCCAAGTGGGAGATACATCCCAAGCAATATCAAGCAAGTCTCCATGAGGGAGTATTTCATCTTCAGAACTCTTGTACACAAGCTATCACGGAATAAAATAAGCCACCAAGCTTGATGGGCTATCAATGCTAGATTGAAAAGCTTGATGTCCCGAAAGCCCAATCCTCCCCAAAACTTAGATTTTGTCAGTTTTTCCTAACCAATCCAATGTGTTTTCCTCTTCCCTTCTTCAGCTCCCCACCAATAATTCTGAATGCATTTAGTAATTTCTTCATAGGTACTAGCTGATAATTCAAAAACACTCATAATATAAGTGGGAATCACCTGGGCTACAACTTTTATGAGAATTTTTTGTCGCCCTGAGAAAGAAACTTTTCATTCTAGCTAGCAAGCAGTTTTCTGAGCCTTTCATGGAGTGGTTGAAATCTGTCTGCTTTCACACGCCCGTCTAGTGTTGGCAGCCCCGAATATTTTGCTTGAAACTCCAACCTCTGAACACCAAGGATTGCCCAAACACTTTCAGCATCAGCAGGGTTCGTATGCATCCCAATCAATAAAGAGCACTTGGGATTGATAAATTGTCGCCTCCGCAAAAACATCAAAAACCTCTTTAATCTTCTGAGCTATTGACACATGGTAGCTTTGAAAAATAAGAGGCTATTATTAGCAAAGAGGAGGTGCGAGATTCCCGGGGCTCTTCGGCACACCTTAAGTGGTTGTATGGTGCCAGTAGGCACCCCTTGATTCAACAACACGGATAAACCATTAGCCATAAATAGGAACAATAAGGTGAGAGAGGATCATCTTAACGCAAACCGCGTGACGGGAAGAAAGGACCCGAAAGAACCCCATGGAAGCAAACCATATTGTGAACAGTGGTAACACACGCCATGGTCCATTGAACCCATGTTCAATGAAAACCCAAATTCAGCATCACCTCTTTGAGATAGCCCCAATCAACGCGGTCATATGCCTTGGAAATATCCAATTTATACGCATAGTGATTCCTGCTCAAATTTCCTTCATGATTAATAGCATGAATGCACTCAAAAGGAGCATTATCTATAATCATTCTTTCGGGAACGAAAGCACTTTGATTTTGAAGATGATATTATGCAATAAAAGTCTAAGGCAATTAACCATACACTTTGACGCCACCTTGTAAATAACATTGCATAGGCTTATCTGCCGAAAATCAACCAAACCTTCTGGATGGTTTTTCTTTGGTATTAGAACAATAGCAGTGTCATTAACATCCTCTAGCATGCTCCCATCTTCAAAAAATCTCTGGACCGCCATAATAACATCTTCCTTTAGAATACCCCAGTTTCTTTGGAAAAAATGCATAGGAAAACCATCAGGGCTAGGTGCTTTAAGTGGCCCAATCTGGAACGGTGCATCACCTATCTCCTCATCCGTAAAGGGTTTACACGGCTCCTCATTCATACTATTAGTAACAATCAAATCAAAAAAGAGTGGTCAATACCTCCTGTTTTAAAGAAGCATCCTGAGAGTACAAGATTTGAGAGAAATCTCTCGCCATTCCTTCCATATCATCCTTTTTGTCACACCATTGTCCATTCCACATTTTTAGCTTTTGTAATTCTAGTTCGTTAGTTGTGTCGGTTATTATTTTATTATTGGAACTTGTATCTCCGAATTTGAAACAAAACCAAAAATTCAAAAGAATTTGATTTCTTGATTGAATTTGATTCCTAGTGAATCTTAGCCAAATCCTACACTCAAATCTCACCATCCAAGCCCTAGAACCCTTGCTGCATTGCCCCAATGGCTGAGCTTCGTGCGACCACTATTCACTATCTAAAATTGTTGCTGCTGCTGATATTTTTGCCCCCGCCCGATCTTTCCCTTTGCTTCTGTGCCTTCTCGCATTTTCCCACCATTGCCACCCTGATGCAGGTTGTCAGATATCGTACCACACCGTACCCCTCCCTTGACACACCTCTGCCACACGTCAAGCACTACCGACCTCCCCGCCACTGCCTCTGCCCCTTTGTCTCTTTTGGCCGATAGCCCCGATTCAAACCACCTTTGGTCACTGCAATATCATGCACATGCCAGCTGGTACATCCCCCTTAGCCACTGCACCGCACCTTCTCATGTCCTGTCGGCTATGCCACATGCCGCCACCGCCATTACCCACCTCCTGTGCCGAACCGCCTCCCCGCTCTATTTAAAGCCCCAAGCTCCCCTTGAGAGGTGCATCAGTGCCCGGTGAGCCACCCAACACATTCGATCGAGCCCTCGACCGGAGCATCGCTAACGATCGCCAGAATTCATCAAGGCAAGCCCAAATCCAATTCCACACTCTTAGTTGATTACTTTCCAATTATCTTCACCCATAGCCTCCTTAAGCCTCCAGAAACCTCCCTGAGCCATCACCCTAGCTCCCCAAGCCTCCTTCCCTATCCCCGAAGCTCGCCGCTCGGTCATGGCGTCACGCTGTGGATAGTTCACTAGGGGTCTCCCCAACTCAAACCACCACCACTCAAGCCAACCTGACCACCCCTAGATGGGTAAATGGCCACCAATTTCAAGGATGATCGCCCGTGTAGCTCCTGTGCCATCAAAAAATATTTCAAGCTTTTGACCTCGCCGCCAACGAACGTCGCCTTCCCTGCCACCGTCGACCCCAAAAATGAAACCCCAATAGTGCCAGGAACCCAACTATGGTCTCCAATTCTATCGCAAACCCCTAAAGCGCCGCCAGGCGCCACCGCTTTTTTGCTCTGTTTCCTGCAACCATGTCCGTTCAGTCGAGGAGGATGATCAGTAACAACCTGTTACTGTTCACCCAACCCGACCGTCTATTAACTCGACCCGCAATGAACAGTGTCTGACCCGGTAGGTATAATAAACCTGACATGTTACTGTTCACCCAAACCCAAAAATGCATATGTATACCCATTTCAACCGTTTCGAGCCCGCTGATCCATCCCTCAGCTCCATTTCCCTATATTAGACACCTATAAACCCAAAACTTATTTTATTTGGTTTATCTTGGATTTTATTTCTTTATTCCTAGCTCAACCCTTCGAGCATGGAATTGAATTATTTTTCTTTGCTTTACGCTAGTACACGATGTCGAAGGTCAGCTAGTTCAAGAAGAAGAAGCTCAAGATCAAGCACAAGAATCAGAAGAATACGAAATTGTAGAATACATTAATCCGCAAGGCAAGTCACATGTCTTTGATCATATTGAACCTACATTCCTTTAATTATTTATTTATCAGTATTTTCATTATGTTATTAATGCATTGTTATTTCTTATACAATAAATATTTAGAATGACATAATATTAGTTATGTTCTACCACATGAAAAAGCCATATTTTATTTGATGGCCATATTCATCTTGACAAGCCTTGACAAGCCCTAGTAATAATAAATAACTATAAAATATACCATGCTAGTTTAGAAAATTCAACTACTTTACACTAGTAGTGATGGTGCCGTAGTGCACTGGATATTTATTTATGGATGGTTATTTAGTTGATAAAAAGTAAGGACAGTAACCTTGTGCTAAGTAAACAACATAGTAACCGCTCAACCACAAGCGTTGACTTGTCAAATCTGGTTTAGTAGCTGCTCAAATTGATTGAACATCTACTATAATTATATGATATACTGTTCCAAAAGAGGGAACAGCAGGCGTAAGAATGTGGTATGAAAATGATAAAACCATACTTTCACAATGATAGGCTCCGCCCTGTCAGGCCGCCATGTTCCGTGATAGAGGGTATCTAGTCTATCAGGTAGAAGCTACATAAAGAGGTGAGCAGTGAAACAACCTTGTTTTCTCAACTCAGTTATGAGGATTGAGGAATCTTATGGGTAAAGTTGGGCAACTCTGCAGAGTCATAATATGTGGTATTCGAATATATCGTGTTTCCGGTAAATAAAACTATGTTTAATGGGTGATTCCAATAGCGAATCATAAGTAGATTTGGAAATGAGTGGAAATGTTGAAGTTTGGTAATCGAGATGTTGAAATCCCAAATTCCTTAAGAAGTTCATGATTTGTTATCTTGTGTTTAAAAACAAAATATTTACAAATAAAATTGCATCCACAAATACTTTAACAAAACCACTATACTCCTATCTTTTGGAAATCATGGCAAATAATTATATAGCATTTTCCCATGTTACTTGTTGAGTACGGTTGATTGTACTCGTGCTTGCTAAAATCATAAATAGAAGATGCTTACCAAGAAAATGAAGAAATCTATGAAGATGATGCTGAGGAGTACTACGATGTAAACGACGCTTGGTGATAGGGTTTATTCTACACTCAGGCGTGTATGTGGAATTTCTTTTTTTATTGTATTATAACTTTGGGTTGTACGTTCTGCTGTGTAAAACTTGGTAGTTAAGTCTTAATTTTGTAATAAAGTTTGTTTTTATGTTTAAGCTTGTGTTGGCAACAATGTACACTCATCTACAATACTCGCAGCTGAGCAATTCTGAGCAGTTACGAGAAGACTCTACCGGTCCCAGAAATGAGGGTGTTACATAATTTTGTTTGAATATTTACCCCTGTAGGCATGTGATTCGTTGAATGGCCAGTCAAATTTTGCACCCACACAAATGTACACATAAAGCTATGGAAAGAATAGGTAGTTTACGCTCCATGTCTCATGGTTTACCCAAAAAACCTATCTCACGGGCTTACTTCGACAAATATATATTTTGAACAAGAACAAAAGGGACATGTTAATTTTCCCGGGTGTCAAAGACAGGAAATGTTTTTTTGTGACGCGGTTCCTTGATCGGCGTTAGCAGTTGGGGGTGGAATCATCAATATTCATCGTTCCTTAAGCAATATGTAATTGATCTATTTATTCCAGCCCTTAATACAAGTACTATTCACTGAGGAGGCGTGAGCTAAGCGTTTCCTGTTCGACAGCAACTTGGATCTGGTTGTGGTTGATTTTAATGACCCAGAACAAGCTACTTTTAATTGGTCAGAAAAATTTAGAGAGAGAATAAGGCTGCTTTGAGTGGGTAGAGACACTACGTCAAAAGGGAAAAAGGTTCTTTACTATCATAATATCTGCCTGCTGCTGGATGTCCTTGTTCCTTATCCTGTAGCTCTATTTGTTTACAAGGTTTGATCTAGTTCTGCAAGAAAGAGCTAGCCGTCTGCAACAACCAGTTCCACTAAGAAGCAACAATCCACATATATAGTTTTCTTCACCACCATATTCTTTTGGAACGTAGCTCATGATCGATCCTCAGCTTAATCTGTTTGATTTAGTACTAATAGTATTGCGAAAGAATATTTAGGTATAGTGACGCCTATGTTTTCTTAACCAGCTAGGCGAATCTCTGTGTTGATTAATAATTGATTGGAAGGTGCAGACTTTTTCCTCCCCTTTCTCTCTCTTGTAGATTCGAAGCAGGAGCTGTGTAGACTTTTACCGGCTGGTCGGTCCTTGGCCAAGCTACACTGATGCTGATGCTAAGAGGGGCCCGGGGCGTGAAAAGTGAAGTCAGTCACTTGGGAACAGTTCCCATTGTTGGTACTGTAACTCTTTTAAAAAAATTATCTTCGGATGTTATTTTTGTAAAAATAACTGTGTCTCCGAGTTTGTCAGACATGACAGATGAAACTTGTCACATGCCATGCCACCGGAGTTCGGTAGGGGTTGGTGTCTACGATAGTGGTGGGGCCCACAGCGCTGCCGAGCTCACCTGGCTCAGCACCACTGACTCGGCAGTGCCTAGACCCACGCGGTCCATTTAGTTTTTTTTTGCTAATTAGATGCATACCCAGGCTTTCATACGTATGAAAAAAATCGTATTATCCGCACGTGCCTCCGTGTCATCGACTTTGCTGCACACCCGGTAGCATTTTATTTTTTGTTAAAGAATTTGTAGATTGGTCAAATTTGTTTGTTTGATACATTCATTTTTTTTTCTAAATCAAGGTAGAAATGTTTTAGAAAGGTGCAAGGGGGAGTTTGGAGCGGCAGATGAACCACGATCACCAACATACTCTGTTAAGTAGTATAGATATATTATTGCAAAAAATTATCGTAATGGACCATGTCTAGCCCTACATAATATTTCGCAATGAAGGTGCGAATTATATGGAGTGTAAAGTTTGGTTACGTGTGTATGTTTGCCTTACTACCCATATGATACAAATAGCAACATGCACGAACCATCAACCCGAACTATAGTTAAGATACATGTGTGCCCTTTGGAAGCCATACTTGCAGTCATTTGTCACATACATTTAGATCCATTGGTGCCTTTTCATTGTCTCCTTTGCGGGTTTTAGCCTTCGTGACCTATGTCTAGTACTCGGCTTCTACAACTTTTATAAGCTTGTTCTAATTTAAAATAACTTGCCGTTCAGTGGGGGCATCGAGGACCATCGGGAACACTAAAAATATATAAGTGCATATTTACATACATATTCCCTAAATTGTGAACACACCAGGAACATTGAAAATAACAACTTGTATTTCTTTAACTATTTATAAAAAATAATCATTATCGCTACTAATACGTCCAAAATATGAGTAATTAGAAAAACATATCCGTAAACTAAAAATGGTTACCGAGCACTTTCTACACTACCAAACCATCATTATGCTAATGAAATGCAAATGACATATTAAGCGCATTGCTCTCATACGAATGAAGCATACTTTTCTTGAAAGTATTCGCCTGCTCTACAATCCTTTTAACTACGAAATATCCTAAATCACAGCACAACCACCTCAAAACACTATTACAAACTCCTCTTTTAATCTCTCTTTCTTTTCCCTCGCTGTTCTCTCACTCAGCAGGAAATAAACCGAAGTGCGTGGTTTCGGATGAGAGGGTAGAAAGCGAGACCACCTAGTTTATGTGTGCGGAAAGACGTCCACGACCGACATCCCCACACAGGTGCACACGGGCATGGATGGCCATAGAATTCTTGCCGGATGCAACGGGAATCAGGTATTGCATCGCGTTAGCGCCTCATCGCGGTCGGCCACCTTGCCAATTCCCTCTACCATTGACAATTCCCATACCCTTGCCCCTAACCCCTGCCGAGGACAACCACCTACCGAGCTTCCACTGCTTGACTGAAGCTAACATACCCTGTCAAGTTAAGGGAGCTCGGCAGCACCGTGGGCCCCACTGGCTGCCGTGCTGTCTGCTCGCTTGCCGTTGTCCTTTCGGCTGCCACGGACGCCAACTCTACTGAGCTCTAGTGATGTGGCACGTGATACCTGTCAAGATGAAGCTATATTCGCAAAACGGACGTCAGGGCAAACTTGAAAAACAAATGGTACCAAAAGCGTAAACAGTTCGTCACTTGCCGCTACCGCATGCGAATACGTCAACATCAGAGCAGCAAGGCAGACGTACACATGTCGTGCTGATCTCGGTCGGCCTGATCTATGGACAACAGTAGTAATATATGATATATTTGGTATATTCACAAGAAAGAATCGTTAAAATACTCGATTAGATGATTAATTAAGGTCCTGTCAGGATCAGACGTCAAGGATGACGCTCGAACAATCTGCAAATCGTTGGGGAATTAACTATGTACATGCACGAACCGCAATTTGTGCCTGCACTTTGCAGGAAACGGATTTTGAGCGGTCGCGGTGTATAGGATTTGCGATCCGATCCCCGCGTCCCTAACACAAACTGCCGCGCCGACGGCGTCATGCACGGTGGAATTGCACATTGTTCATGTTTGGAAACTAACCTCTCGTATGGGCGCGGTTAGGCACCTACGCCGTGGCCTCGCATAGTTTCTTTAGCAGATTGTGAGTTGGAGTTGCGGTATTATGGGCCTGTTTGGCAGAGCTCCACCAGCTTCAGATCCACCTAGATCCACCCAGATCCACCGTGAAGCAGCTCCATCGCGGATCTGGGTTTTATCAAAGTGTTTGGTACAGCTCCACCACGAATCTGGACTAATATACAATTATAAAAACATATTCAGGGGCACAATGAAAAACAAATAAATAAATAAATAAAAGTTTCTTCTTCCTCGGTTCGCACGGGAGGAACCGTGCGCTGCACTGCGACGACCCACGGCCGGGCGCGGCACGCGCGCACCGCAGCAGTCGAAGCGGCGCGCGCGGTGGCTAGGGGCGCCGGGTGGGCGCGATGGTCGGCCGCGGTGGCTAGGGGCGGCTCGCCGGCCGCTGTGGTGGCGGTGCTCGCCGGCCGCAGTGGAGGCGAGGACGATCGCGATGGGGACGACGGACACAATACGGGCGAGGAAGAAGCGAAATAGAACAAAACGAACCGTTTTTTGTGTAATCAGTGGCATGGTGGGTAATTTTCCCCAACTCCATGAAACTTGAGTTTGGTGGAGCACCCCTTGAGGTGCTCCATGGATTTGGTGGATCTGGGGGCAGATCCACTGTTTTCGTGGAGCAGATCCATGGTGGAGCTGCTGGAGTTAGAAGTGTTTGGCTGGGAAAATTGAATTTGGATCTGTTTTTCGTGGATCTGGAGCTGGTGGAGCTCTACCAAACAGACCCTATACCAAAAAGACTGTAGATTATAAATATAGGACAAAAGCTTCCATTGTAAAATACATCAATTGATATTAAGAAAAAATATCATCGATTGTTCTCTCTTTCATCACTTATATCAATTGTTTATCTACTTTTGCACTGTTTGATTGCGTGATTGTTCCCGCTTTCTAGTTGCATTGATTAGCTTATAGATTGCTCGTCAACACTAGTTTTCCGATAGCTCTATAGGTCACGGTATATCGTCAAATCAATCTACTAGATTAGCGAGTTCTTTTCGTCATTCGTTTGCACGAATCGATGTTGCGCTCGTCGTGCAAGTTCAATCGTCAGCCGTGTGAACCCTATTTTTCACTATACTACTGTTCATCAAATTCGGTAAAAAATGAAAAAAAAAGGAAAAACTCATCTGGCCGGCTGGCGTGTTCGCCGGTGCGGTCACAGGCCTGAGAGTTGGTGTGGCCACTGGCCCGTATGCCGTTGCCGCCACTAGCCTGTGCGCCACACCAGCATTGTCGTCGGCCTGCCATCTCCATCCTGTCTCGGGCCGGTGAGTTGCCATCATGACCGCCAGCCACCGCGCCCGTAGCCAAGCCCGAGACCGAGCTGCATCTCGACCATAGCCATCTTCCTCCGTTCTCGACCACGGCATCATCGCGGGCACGCCCTCATGCACGTCGTGCCACCGCCAATATATTCGCCAGCGTGCCCGTATGCACACTGAACTCCGTGTCACGGCTTGCCTACGTCCCCGTCAATGCACCCAAAGTGTGCCGAGCCTCACCCTCAGCCACCGTCGCAGTTTCCGCAGCCTGTGCCCGAAGCACGGGACCTACCGTCGACTGACTGTGTCTGATGTGCAAGCCCCACCGTCGGCCACCGTTGTCGACACCGCAACCTTGACCAGCTTGCCCCATGCTGCATTGGCCACCACCCCTCATGCGCTTCGCTAACTCACCACATCGCCCATGCTCGTTGGTCGTTGTCGTCCACGCCAGCTGCCCACCATGCTGCTTTGGCCGACGTTGCTGCCCCGTAGCATGGCACGCGTGCATGAGAAGGAGCTGGGTGGCCACCGCCTTGACAAGCCATCTAGCCTGATGGGCCATAAAGGCCAACTGGGTTGACTCACTTGGCCTTAATGGGCCAGATTGGAATCTAATCCGACAAGCAGTAAATGGGCTTGATCCCATCTGACCTGCTGCCAATTTAAGAACCCCCCCTAAAAGTTTGGGTAATTGCGGCAGTTTTTTGTGGAATAAGGGAATTTGCAGAAGAGCCCTTGGATTTTTGTGATATTATGGAGAATTTTGAATTTCAATATATTCTTGTAGAATAACCCTTTTGGTTTTCAGTGTCTACCAGATTTAATATTTTAAGGTTTTTTGTGCTTTAACCCTGATGGTTTAACCAAATTAATTAATTGTTTTGGTAATGTTTTGTTATAACCATAATTAATCCTAGAAACATGATTTTTTAGGTATGCAAGCTTGAAAGCATCTAGGCTCCTAAAAACATTGATTTTGGTAATTAATGACATTATGTGAACATGGGACTAATATGTGTGTTCAGCGTTTGGAAGGATTAGTTCCAAAAGGCAAAGAAAGGGGTACACAAAAGTTTTCATGAGATTCAAAGAACTCCAAGACAACAAGGTAAATAGTTTAGGGTTCTTTTCTTTTACCGGACTTAGAAGAAAGGTTGGAAGACCGGATTGTAGGTTAGATGCTGTACTATTAAGAGAGATCATTGTTAAGTACTTGATTACATGTTTTTGTGCCTTATGGATCATTTTAGGATCATGCATGCACTTTGAAATAAAATTGAATTAAAACCGTGCATTGTCAGAATTATCGGAAGTATCGGCGTTCAAAAAGCGGAACTTCTGATCGGCCGGAAGTACCGGAGTTAAAATCGTGGAACTTCCGATCAGCCGGAAGTACCGGCTTCAAGAGCAGAACGTTTTTTCCAGAGAGCGACCGCAAGTAAACTTAGTCTCTCGGAAATCAGAAGTACCACCAGTTCAACGGCAGAACTTCCGCTAGGTCGGAAGTTCTGGCAAATGTGTGCGGAACATTTTTTTTCCAGAGAGCAACCTTTTCAAAACTTAACCTCGCAGATATCGGAAGTTCCGGGGCTATATCGGAACTTCCGAAAATCCAGTAGTACTACATTTTCAATGGCAGAAGTACCACATTTAATGTCAACGGTTACTTCTGACTCTCTAACATAGCCGTTCTGAAGCTTCTGCAGAAAAACGGAAGTTCCAGCCTTAACACTGCGGAACTTCCAATTTTCCTGAATTTTTAGGATTAAGTATTGCAATGGCTAGTTTTGTTTGGTGGGGTATAAATTCGACCCCACCAGCACAAGGACATGTTGTTGAACCATTATTGAGCATCCTTGAGCGTAGAGAAACCTCACACACCTCATTTCATCTCTTGTGCATTCAATTGAGGTAGTTAAGTGAATTCAAGTGCATTTCATCCATAGATTGATCCTCGGCACGGCACTTGAGTGTGGTCAAGTACGCTGTGATTCATTACTTTTGGTGTTTGCTGACACCTAGACGGCTTGGCGGAAGTGTTCGGTGATCTTCTTAAGAAGGTTGTGAGAAGGCCCGACAAGATTGTGAAGGTTGGAGCTCGCCTACCCGGAGAGGGGAAGAGCTACCGCTAGTGATCGAGGTGATTCGGCTTAATTTGTGGAGCCGGTCCGATTCGTTTGGGCTTACCTCAACGTGGACTAGGGGAGACCGGTAAGTCTCTGAACACCACGGTAAAAAGTGATTGTGTCATTTGTGGTTTGCTCTCTTGCAATTCATTTACTTTCAAGCAATTTATTTCATTAGAATCATTTGATTGCTTGTATTCCTAGAGTAACAAACCTTGATTTAGACTAGAATTATTCTTGCTCTTAGGATAGTTCATTTGCTTTAGTTGCTATTTGAACCAAATTAACTTGAATTTATTTACTACATTGTTTACTTGCTTTAGGCAATAGAGTAAGTCAAAATTGTTAGCCTAAATTAGAAGAAATTTTTAAGCCGCCTATTCACCCCCTCTAGTCGGCCTCCTCGATCTTACAAAGCTTCCACAAATTTGTGAAACATTACACTTAGCACCTTTCGGAAGTGTTATATTTTATGGTTTTACTTTCCTGGCATATTATGCGGTGTGCAGTTAGTTATGGGTTTTTTTTGTAATTTAGAAGATTGCTAAAATACATAGTTATTACTCACGAGTGCATGGTTCTGGACATTCTCGGGCATGAGGTCCTAAGCGCTCTTGGGCATGTGATCCCAATTATATGTGTAGCCCGAAAATGATAGAAAAATTCTAGGAAAGTAATAGAATTATCTATTGAATATATAAAACCAATCTTTATTATTTTACACTTATTTCATGCATTTAAATATTATCAGCGGTAAACCAGTAACATATTGCATGAATAATGTAGGTTTTGTTAAGACATCACTATGATAATTTCTACCTGCTCTGAATGGCAGCAATTAGCTTACCTAGGCATTGAATGATGAGATTAACCTCATACCCTTATCTCTTAGTAAAGCCATTAACATGCAAGCTGATGGCATAAATGCACATTCTCTTGTGGAGAGGGGAAATGTATTCACTGCCCGAAGAGTGAGCACTTGACTAAGAGGGATCTGTTAACAACATGGCGATCCATGAAGAAACGCTACAAGTAGCAGAAGGTCAATTATGCCCTGCAAGCATGATGTGACCGGATCCAACTGTGTTTCACCATAGTGTAATATTGCCAAGCACCATATTATATCTCAATTAAGACTATGTAACCAGTAGTTACTAAAGTAGACATGATTGAGAGGATTGTGTGCACATTCCATTTTAACAAAATGACTTTACAAGTGTGGTATCATTACACCAGCTATGTCGAGTATTCTGAGTTACTCTCTACCTTGCTAGTTACAGTGAAGCAGAATAATCTCCTGAAGAATCACACTGCTAGACCAATTGAAACCATGCATGTTCCAGAAGAACATGCAAATACTCAGAAGAAAGGGAATGCTTTTAGCCGCAGAAAAGGCAATGGGCAGTATAATGGAAGGGAAAGTAAGCAAATGCATTCAGAGTATGGATAAGCGCACAGGGAGGTATATTGAGACCTACAACAATCTCTTTATTACCTTTAGCTGTGATTATATTTCACTTACCTACACGAGTTGCATTATTAGTTTATATATAGTTCTTAAAGAACTTGGTTATGCTCTTGTAGCTTGTAGGGCAAGTTCTAATCTTTTGTATTAGGCTAAATTTTTTTTGCATAAGATTAATGTCTTTTCTCACAATGATAGGTCAAATTGCTGAAAATGGTACAAATTACCGATTGTAAAGGTTTTCTTACCTTACCTATTGTGCCCTTTGCCAATAGCACTTTTTACCTGAAGTAAATGCTTGCCAATAGCACCACTTACCTGTAGTAAGATCATTAATCTTGCATGGAACAAAATTATGACTTACTACGCCTGACATTTTAAATAATAAAAGGTCTTGCCTATAATAAATAATTATTGAAAATGTGCTCTTGATGTCCACTAAGCCTCAATTAACCATGAAGTTTATTTATCCATTAGTGCTTTGTGTTCATTGATGCCCACTAGGCAATAGGAAATAGAATTTCCTACCAACAAATGCACAAATGGAATTTATTAGCGTTATGTCAATCCCTACAGAATCATTTTGGCTAAAGAAAACTGTATAATTCTCATACAAGTATAGAATAACTTGCACCCTGAGACTTCAAGTCTATATAGTTTCACCCATAACAACAGTTTTTTCAGTAACTCTATAAGCGGAAAGTACTGGGTATACGTTGGTTTCACACCAAATAAAAACTATAATCTAGTAGAAGCATGATTGCAAATATTACTAGAAGAGCCAGAGTAGATTCAAAGTGAATGCCTGAAGCACATGCTATCACTCAGAATGTTTATGGTTGGCGTTAAAAAGGGGATGAATTTGGACATGAGAGATAAATTTGATATGAAGATGCATAAGAAAATGTGGAAAACAAGATCCATGACAGACATAATGGCATATCCTAGGTCAAAGCTAGAAGTAATAATTTATGTAGATTATTTGGAAGATTAATAAATTGATGATTGTTAGTATCTAGAAGATATGTAGAGTGACATTCATGCTAGGTTGTTGATGGCCACTAGCTTTGTAGCCTATGGCAGGGTATTTGTTTGTGCTTTAAGAAATACACCAACCACCAACATGTGGATGTGCACATGACAAGAAGTTGACTGCCTGAAGTGACCGCATGCCTACAACATTTGGCACGTATTGAAGTGTGCCACACTCATCGGCCATAACACACGTGTATTGATATAAGCGGTCTGAAAACACATCACCATTGGCGACTATATTACTTACATGAAGTAAGCTCCCGAATAAACATGATGACCTATTGGATTATAAAGATTTAGAATGATCTAAATTGGTCATATTTATGTTAGCGACATAAATTGAAGTTAGGCATATTGTCTATCATCCACTTAACTAAATTGTCATGTTCTTGTAGAATAATGGATATTCCCATAGAATAGCAATCTTTTTGGGTGACTCAACTAAGGTTATTTTCTAGACGAAAATATAGTATTTTCATGCAGATTAATTGTGGTCACTGTTTTATGTTGTAACATTATATTTATGTTCTTGAAGAGCATCCTATATGTTTATATTTTTATTGTTAAGAATATGCTACTTGTGACCATAGAGAACATGTTGCATAATTATAAACTTGAAGTTTGTATAATCCAAATAATTTTAAACATGGTATGACTAATTGGGTCATCAAAGTTTTGGGTAAAGAATAAAGAAGCTAGACAATATAACAAGTCTGCCAACTGTCAGATCCCTGTATGGGATTTTTGTCGAAGAATATTAAGCCACCAAGAGATGGGATAACCCACAAAATTGTCTTGGTCATGCATTTTTTCATGCCATTGCATTAATAAAAATCAAGCTCACTGTATATAATGAATAACCCAAAGTGAAATTAGTGCGTATTGAATGAATGAAATATCTCCCACACATTATTACCACCATAGCATGCATCTACGGGCCTCCACCTGAAGTTGGGATACGTGTTTGATATGAAATTCCACTTATACAGTGCCCATGAAAAGGGATTTTTATGGTATGTTACAAGATCTAATCTCAGCATCATGGTGAGAGAAAAAGCCCAAAATTCTTGAATGCCTTGATTTTTTGGATGAAAAAGATCTTTAATATTAAGATTCACACACTAGCTGAGCTGAATTAGAAGTTTAGTTGGTACTCCTGTAAGCCAGAAGCGGGAGTTTGCTAGATATTTTTCAAGAATTTATAAAGGAGTAAAAAAAGTTAATTTTGCCAAAAACAATCTCATCGCTAAGAGTGGTATGCCTTGCATTTTTCTAATAGTATATCCACACAACAAAATGACTTATTGGTCAATGATCTAATTACGGGTTCTATGATCGAGATGACACTAGTCACATCATGGTTAAACACTCCATAAAACTCTTGAAGAGAAATCGGTCGGAAGGTGAGCAAGACCTCACGAAGAGGCTCATTCTTATAGTTCTACAGAACAGACTAATTGGCTGTAATTTTTGAAACTGTAAAATATTTAGCCCAAATAAAGAGGTTTGATAAGTTATATCCATAAGGTATGTGATAGTGCAACTAATTTTGCCTCTATAGTCATTTGTAAGGACAAATATTTGCTTGTGTTGCACAATTAAATAGTGCCTATTTGAAAGTGTCAAGTACATTGCTCCCAAATTGTTTTATCCTCATAATCTCTAGAAGAATAGTGGGATGAATGTCTAGAAGACTAAACATTGTGATAATCTAGTAGATTTATTCAGAATATCATGATTATGACATTGAAACAGAAAGATTCCAACAGATATTGTCTTACTTTAGAGTATGAAAGTCTTAGTTTTAATTTTCCAGATAGAATTGATTTGACAATCATTACCTGCAATGAGTTACCTTAAAGATTTTTCATATTAGATAGGTGCAGAATTTAGAATAAACACTTCTTGAATAATAGCCCACATATATTTTGATCCAGAAAACTAAATACTATTCATACAGAATAGATAATCTAGAAGATTATATGTTAAGAATATCAAGTATTGTACTCGTTTTCCCTTAATGAGTTTTACAAGAAGTTTTCTCACATAAGGTTTTTCATGAGGCAGCAAGTACAATACAACTTGCATATGTCACACGCTCTTTTTCCATTCCTTTTTCCACTGGTTTTTGGGCAGAGTTTTTAATGAGACATTTACATGTTATGGTATTTGTCTAAAGGGGAGTGTTTCGAAATTAACCCCTCATAGGGGGTGCGGTTAGGCCATAGGCCCCGCACAGTTTCTTTTTTGGACTCTAAATTGGAGATATAGGCGTATACCAAAAGAAGTGTAGGCTATAAATATATGGGAGATGCCTTCGTTATAAAATACATCAATTGAATTTAATAAAGAAGATCATCGATTGCTCTCTTTGTCATCTTTTGGGTCAATTATTTATCTACTTTTGTATTTTTTTTTGATTGTGTGATTATTTTTGCTTTCTAGTTATGTTGATTGGCTATTGGACTATCGACGTCATTCACAGTTGCCGAAGTAACGGAATACAAAAGAGTTCTAGTGTGGGTTCTTTTGAGCTTAAAACTTATGGCTTTTGATTTATACTAAAGTAACTAGGTTTTAAACAATGTGTCTTTTCAAGGCGGGATCTTTAAGTCGACTGTAGTAGACACTATATCAATTTTATCCATATCACCAAAAATTAGACGTAAGTATTTCTCTCTTCATATTCTCTATTGCAAATAGATATAATTCAAAATTTTAAGCTATAAGCTACGTCCCAATAGTGCTCGCCGCGTACGTACGCGCCCATGCGCGATCGAGCCGTGCGCGAGACGGTCTACGTGCCGGGTACGTATAGGCAGTGCCGCGTGCTTGACGTAACGCGGCAGCTGTGTATGATCGATCGATCGAACGCACGACGTACGGCCGGAGCAAAAGGCCGGCAGGACTGCGCGGACGGTGGTATGGGTGGGTGCACCTGGTGGCGGCCGATTGCGGTCGCCCCGGCTGGCCGGTGCCATGAGCTAGCGGTTGCCGGTAGGATAATGACAAGGCTGCCAATAAGATAATGAATGACAAGGCACGACGCCATGGTTGATAATTGAATGGCCCGGCCCCGTGATATGTCAAGGTCCTCAGGATGTTCATATTTTTAAAGGAAAAACCTAGGTCCTTTAAGATGTTAATTAGTTATTCAAGAAAGTGGAAGATGAAAAAATCCAATGACTAGAGTTGCATGATTGTATCGATCTTGGAATTATAGTATCCAAATATATCATCAAAGGGAATTTCTTTCGAGAATTGAGTTGTTCCCTTCATCAATGATTGTGCCACCTTACAGTAAAATTGAATGGTGGCTTGGTCCTAAACTTGCGCCATCCCAAGCATCTAGCTGGGTCTATTTCTTAAGTTCAAAAAAAAAACCTAGGTTTATTTTTCAATCAATGGCAACTACTCTACTAGCTAGGTCTACTTACGGTTATACTTGCAAATCAGGCTGATCAATTTCTAGTAGGTAGAAGTCTTCAAAGCCCGAGGTGTGACCAGGTGTTAGATATCGCGGACGGAAGCGAGGAAGGGGGGAGTACATCCTACCGACCGCACGCCGAAAATGCATTTATCCTTTGAATTACTCACTGAATGGAATTTCACACTGAAAACTTTTCTAGGAGAAGTTTGAATCCGTTCCGTTCGGATATTGATCGGTCTTGATTTGACATGGTTTATACGTTACTGATTCATTTGAATTACTCATTGAATGGAATTTCGCACCGAAAACTTTTCTAGGAAAAGTTCAAATCCGTTCTGTTCGGATATTGATCGGTCTTGATTTGACATGATTTACGCGTTACTGGTTCCCGGAAGAGTCAATTTCTCTATTACCTAAATTAAATCCTTTCTTACCGTACCTTTGGACTTGTATTTTGTTCGTACGCAATCATGCATGTTGTATCCTAACAAGTATATACCAGAGTGGGTTATATAAGATTTTTTATAAATATGATCATATGACCTTTATATATCTTGAATGGCGTAGCTAGCGCTATTGTGCAAACACAATTAGCTGAAGGAGATTTTAAAACTTTTCGTTTAGCATTTCACTAGCCACCACTTCCCAACAAGTAGGATGAGTAGTGCATAGTAGGAAAAGGGCTTATAATGTTGGTTTTGGTTTTTGCAAGTTGCCTGATTTATTTGTTAAGTCGATTTTCTTGACCATTGCGTTAGCTTTAAGGTATGCGTATCTGATTCCAGTTTAGATCCAACAATTAAAAATTTTGACTTACACTTACTCCAGTATACAACATGTCAGTAACCAATTATATCATGCTTTCAAAGAGAACCAGTGGCTCGGGATAACTTTCAACAGCCAAGTACGAGCTACTCCCTTTAATTCATAAAAACATCTTGTTTTAGATATCGATACGGTACCTAAAATATAATTTTAATCACTAATTACTATTATAATATTATTGGTATTCTAATACTGATCTTATGTATGATTATTTGATTTGGGGCCACGGATTACACAGAAAACAGCACAGGGATTTTATACAGAAGCGGGCTTTCTCTAGAGAGAATAACTATCCTACTCTTATGTAGCTATATTGATTGCACAAATTACAATCAAGTGAAAGAGTAATGCTGGATGTCTTACGCTCCTTTCTCCTATTACTTGCGTTGCTTGTCCCTTTTTTTCTTCTCCTTTCTCCCCGACTTTAGCCTTTATATAGCGTATGAAGAGATGACAGTTGCTACATGCCAAGAGACATCTCAACGTATTAGACGATAAATTATTTGTCGGAGATTATTGTTAGTGACATGATATCTCCTCTCCGCCAAGCGGTTATCGCTAAAGGCAGAAAAAAGTTATGAGCGGTTATTCCAGAGAACAACTGCATATGTTAACTGCCTTGTCAGACAAACCCGCAATGTAGCAGGTTGTCATAGATAAGCTGGTTGAAGTTAGATTAGTCGTAGAAGAGTTTACGATCATAGAGTGGTCATAAAATGACCTACGACTATATCATATTAATAGAAAGACTTACGATTATGAAGTAGACTTGGAAAGGCTTTCAACCTCATGGAATAGCCTACAACCACATGGTTAGGCTCTTCCTTACGAATATAAGGGGTATACTCAAGGAGCAGAATGATACAATAATACTATTTATAAGTAAATAATAAATTGATTATTATTTTATCCTCGTTAAATATATTTGTAAAATCCAACAAAATTATAATATTATAAAAATACTTTTTGAGACGAATCTACATATATGATTTTCATGTATCTATCGAAATATTTAAAAATATCTATAGCCAAAGTTTTTAAAATTTAAGGATATATATTTCAAAATGATTTGTTTTTTGAACCGGAGGGAGTACAATTATAGCATGCAAAGCAACGTCTTGTGCATAAATAGGCATTGAGGGCGCCTCGTGAGAGAAGCCGGCCTCCGTAACATCCACCCTCATCTTGGTCGCTATCCCTCTCCCCACGGGTATCCCTTCGCCTCCTCACTTTCTTTCCTGGCCGACACATGGAGGCGAACCAAGAGAAGGTTGCGGCGAACAGTGGCGGTGGCCGGAGGCCGGTGCAAACCGTCTGCGTCTTCTGCGGCAGCAGGCCGGGGAACCGGCCTTCCTTCAGTGCTGCCGCTCTCGACCTTGGAAAGCAACTGGTGATAGTAGCCATCCATGCTTAAACTTGAAATGCCATTTTTGTACATGTGGATGGCTTGGCTCAATGTCTAGCACATTTGCTTTTCAGCGTTTCCGATACCCCCTCCTTTGCTCGTCGTCTCCCTGACGACGTACGCATCTTTGCAGGTCGAGAGGCAACTCGATCTGGTCTACGGCGGCGGCAGCGGCGGACTGATGGGCCTTGTGTCCAAGACCGTCCACAACGGCGGCCGCCACGTCCTCGGGTAATCGACAGTACCAATATTACATCTGCTCATGCAACACCGCTCCTCCTGAGTACATCGACCTCCCTTCCTATACCTTCTAGTTACCCCTGATCTGCTCATTTGTGCAGGGTCATCCCTAGTGCTCTCCTACCTGAAGAGGTAGTGAGCGAATCTCTTCTGCTCCTACCTACCTAGCTAGCCTTTCCTAAGCGAAGTGCGCTTGATCAATACGAGGCGTATATATTTTTTACTACTACTGCACAAGTGCACATATGAAACATGTTTTGAATGTATGTACGAGCCTTTCCTAGGTGTCAGGGGAGACATTGGGAGAGGTGAAAGTGGTCAGGGACATGCATGAGCGCAAGTCAGAAATGGCAAAACACGCCGACGCCTTCATCGCCCTGCCAGGTCAAAGACTCTTATTAGCTAGTGAGCATATATCAGCTTTGTATCACGACTTCTGAAACATGTACTAGTACGTAGCTAAACAGCTGTTGCAATGATGCGAAGTTAAACAAACAAGACGACGTACAAGCTATCATAAAGAACGGGTGTGCTCGATCGCGAGTAGCATCATGATCTTAGCTTGAGCTTGTTTTGTAATATAATGTGCAGGCGGTTATGGCACAATCGAAGAACTGTTGGAGATCATAGCGTGGGCGCAGCTGGGGATCCATAACAAACCGGTAAGCTTGTCGTATTTAACTGCCATTTGCATTCTATATTGCCGGGGCGGTGGTCTGATAGATATTGCTCTGGCGTTTTAGCTTTAGCATTAGCTAGCTAGATATATAGAACCTCACGACTCATGCCTAATCGATCCTCAGGCTGCTTCTACCTTTGATCTCCTAACGAAAGCGATGTTTAATTAATAACTACAGCGTGCACTAACAAGGGTTGGTGTTCCATTAGGTGGGGCTGCTCAACGTGGACGGCTACTACAACAGCCTGCTTTCGCTGTTCGATAAGGGCGTCGAGGAGGGCTTCATCGAGGCAACGGCAAGGAACATCTTTGTCCTCGCCGACACCGCCGGCGAGCTGCTGACCAAGCTGAAGGAGGTGGCGGACGATGACGACGGCGGCGATCAGAAGGGCGCGGCCGCTGGCGTCAAGAGGAAAAGAAGCTAGCTGGTCGTCGTTTTCGTTTATTTTTCACTCCTATTGTTTTTATTTCCGAAGTGTTTTATTTCTAGCCTTCTTCATCATGTAAGACCGGTCCTGGAATCCGGCATTTCCTAACCTATGTCGTGGGCGTGGGTAATAGCTAGCACGAAGAATGCTTCTATGCTCGGCAAGCACAAGTGCACAAGTAAAGTGTACGGGTTCCCGAGTTGTACCTTCAGTGCAGCAACGTCCCACGCTGTACTAAAAAAAAGTGTACCCTTTTCGTAAACTTTATGATGTTCTAAGGGTTGAATTTGCTTCCAAGTACGAGCAGCACACACAGAGCATTGTTTCTTATCATGTATGTTGCCCAAATTCCTCGCCAAAAAAAAACATCCTCGTGCTAAACACGCATTCAGAATCTACCGCACCAAATATACAACTCATGCATGGGGTAGTACAATACCATTCCAACCATGCATGCATGAAAACACTCGGAGACGACACTTCAGCTTTAAGACGGAGCACATAAGATTGCTTTGCTGCACGGAAGGCACGCTAGCTTCATCTGTCTATCTATACTATCTCAAAATGTACTTAATTACTGCAACATAAATGTTGTAAATATAGACAAAAATGTTAGCAATTCTCAACATAAATTACACGGTAGCACGTACGTACCACTAGCCAGCGGCTTAGAAGTGGGTAAAAACGCTTGCCGTCAAGGAGGTGGTGAGCAAAACGGCGGTACAGGCGAAAAGCCAGGCCCACAGCAGCGCCCCTTGGATTTTCCGACGCGCGGTGGTACCACCGCACCGGGGGCGCTGCCGCGCTCCCCCAGGCCGCGCCCCGGCAAGTGGGGTTCGCTGCCGCCAATTAACCACGCCCCCCCTGCCGTGCCCTGGTACGTGCTCGGTGCGCCCTGCCTGCAGCTCGTGTCCCTTTGGCCGCTTGCCTGCGACGCGCGGGGGCCGGCCGGCGCCTCGCTCGTTCCATCGTTCGTTCGTCGGCGCACCAGCCGCATACGCTGGCACGCATGGGCATGGGCATGGCCCGGCTGGCCTGGTCGCAGCGCCGCGCCGCGCCGTGCCCGGACAAAAAGCTCGGCTCGGCCAGTGTGGTGGACCAATTATTGGGGCCGAGAGAGCTACAGGCCGGTCGGTGCCGGGCATTGCTTTCTGTGTGCGCTTTCCTTGCTACACGATGAGCCTTCTTTCCTTCCTTTGATTTCTTTCCCTCCCTGCGTCTGCGTCTGCGCCGTGCGCGCAGGCGCTGGCTTGGCTTTGTGATCCGTTTCTGCCGCCGAGCGGCCCAGCGGAGGCATGCATGCACATGCACCGGCCGCGCCGTACCTCCAGTTGGGAGATGCGTTCGCCGCAACAGGCGATCGATGCGATTGGTAGGACTGGCATTTATTTACCTCGGCTAGAACTCAGCTGCTGCGAGACCGAGGCGCCTTGTCTTCTTCCATTGGCGTCCGATTATTTGCGCGAAGAAGAGGACAAGGTTTGTGCTGCTACTACGATAGTACGATGTGTACCCGGCAAGTACGTACGTAAGGGGCAAAGGAGAAACGTTCACGTCACGAGTTAGGGGCCAGCGAATTAAGGCCCAGTTTCCAAAATGTTTCCCGCTTTTAGGTGCCGCTCGTTTGGGCTAAAGTAAACTGATTTACGACTAAAATTGCACTGTAACTGATTAAAATTATATTATAGTTAATGATAACTTATTTTACATAACTAAATTTAAACAAAATTTAAAATAGAAAAAACAGGTTAGCCCATGACGGGCGATGCAAACGAATACGAAAAAAAGAACTGGCAAAAAAGCTCAAAAAAAGCCAAAAGCTAGAAAAAGATGAAATCTAGGAATAGTAAAAAAAATAAACCAGAAGCTAGAAACTTAATCCAAAATGAGTGGGGCCTTAATACCCACCTTTTAAATAGAGCGGTTTTTAAAGGAGACTTTATAAACTATTCGTTTGTAGGTCACTGAAGTCGTTTTAAACAGAATAGCTTCTAAATACGAGTGTCCCTTACTCCCCTAATCTCTCTTACAATCAGTCAAAAACAAAAATCAACAACACTTTTGAATATTGCCTAAATCTGCTCTGTTGGGCCTTCAATTGGAAAGGCATGTTTTTCATTTTTTTCCATTCCTTTTGTAATTTTTCCTTTTCCCCTCCGTTTCTCTTTGGTCGGTGGTAAAGTTTCGCCGACAAATCATTTGGAAAACGGCGGGGCCACCAACCTTCACCACATCGTTTGCCCCTCTCTTAGCATGATCTTTCAAGTAAAGATTTCAAAACTTCCAACGGGTCAATTTCAGTTAGCTAGATTGACTTTTTAATTGGGGTTAGAATCGTTTGCTTTTGAAAACTTACAACTGATTGAAAAATGGATAATTGATTATTTGCTATTGGTTAATTCATTCTTTTGTCTTTTTTATCCTATTTGGACCCACATTGGACAATTTTGCTCATCATCTTTGTCTGGTTGACTGGCCATGGAGGCAGCACTGTTTTGCCCCACTCGAACCCCACCCGCCTTGCCTACCTCCCTTCTTCCCCATCCCTGTCCTACCCATGTTCACCTGCACTGTGGGTACCCTTGATTTACCACAAATCTTCGTATTCATGCAACTGTCTAGGATTTTAGTTGTGCACAAATTGATAACTAGTGTGCTTATGATTACAATACTATAATAGAGTTTTTACATAAAAGTATGACATAGCAGTTGATTACAGAGTTTTAAGGACACAATAGTCGACGAAGGTGTGGGAGAGTGTCAGCACATTGATGCACATCTTGTGATGCAGATGTCGAGGGAATGGGAAGATGGAGGCAGTGGATCGGCAGTGGCGGTGACAAGGTAGGCAACATGACGAATGGCGATGGTGACTCTGGCAATGATTCGGTGTGAGAAAGTGCCATTAGAACCACAAGGAGTTGAGGAAGTGCATGGCATTACTGATTTGGGGAGAGAAATGATGACAAAGATGAATTTGACACTTTTGCCAGACTTGTGGATGACGGTGTCACTCAGCAATGGTATGGTTGTCTTCAGGGAGTGAAGAGGAAAGAAAGAAGCTAGTTGTCATGGCTGCTTCAACTTTATAGAAGCTTGAAGACGATGCTCACATAGGAAGCAGCGAGTGGCAGAGGCAGCACGTGGGCGAGCGAGCTAGCGAGCGATGGCGTGGAAGTTGTCGCATGAATTTAATGCGGCACTTGGAAGCTTCGGTGTCGTAGTGACCGGGTGAGTGGGGGTGCAGGTGCTGGAAGTTGGGCCAAGGCATGGGTGAGTGGAAATTGTGCCGGGAGAAAACGGGCCGCAAGAGAAGGCTGGGCGACGGCTAGTGCATCACTGGGCTGAGAGAGAAAATGGGTCGGTCGAAGGGAAAGAAAGGTGAAAAAGGTTGTGGGCCGAACCAGAATCGGCCCAAGAGAGAAATGAAAAAGATTAAAGAAAAAGATGATTTTTCGAGATTTCTAGGGAAAGAAGATAGCATGCACGAAAAACAAAATAAACTTAGAAAAATGAAACAAATAAATCGAGAGATTTCATGAAATTTTTTATGCATATTTGGAAATTTTTAGGCTATTACACGCACTCACCTCTCATGCTCCTCATGGCTGCCGCCTCCAACCATCACCTCATGCCCAAATCATCGCCTCATGCTTTTGCATCTTCTTCTTTGTTGTTGGCTCCTACAACAACATCCGCCCACACATGCCTCTAGGGGTGGAAAACGGTAATGGATAATTTGTTTTATCCAATATTCGTATCCGAGAAAACGTGAATATGGTAAGCAAAATTCGTATTCGAAATGTTTGTATTCGTATTCGTATCCATAATTCGTATTCGTATTCATATTCGAGAATATTCGTATCTGTATTCGTATTCGAGACTATTCAATTTGTATTCGATTCGTTTCTAGAACCCATGAAAAATCCATACGAATTTTGTGATTCGAAATTTGAATTTAGGCAATTTAAAATCAGTAACCAGTCAATAATCGGTAAAAAAATGGCAAAACTGCTAGGAATCCATTTTATCCGATATTCGTATCCGAGAAAATCCGTATTCGTATTCGAGAATATTTGTATCCGTATTTGAGAATATTCGAATTTGTATTTGTATTCATTTTAAAAATATGGATTCGTATTCGTATTTGAGACTATTCGATCGTATCTGATCCATTTCCACCCCTACATGCCTCCACACCCTTCACCATGGAACCTCTACCCCTGTCACCCCACTACAGCTGCGCTGCCATGGCTTCTTCTTCCTTCCCCTAAATCTTCGTCTCCTCTTTTCTTCTTGCCCCTCCTATGGCCTCCTCCTCCGCTGTCACTTTAATATTGGCAGCGAGCTCTTCCAGACCATGGCTAGCACCCCTCCTGTGCAAGCGCATCCTCCCCTCTCACCTACCTCAACCCATTGGCCCCCTGTACAACGCGCTTCCTTGACCATGACTACTGGCTCTTCATGCTCCTCCTCTCCTTCCTCCGCAACAGTTGCTTCACGTACCCTCCCTCCGCCACCCCCTCACTGAGGTGTGGCACTTCACGCTCGATGGACCATCCTCGCCTACCTCTCACCGCATCTGCCTTCTCCCTGCTAGCCCTGTGCCCCTCCATCCTCCTCCCGCTTATCGACTATGTTGCCCCCTCTGCAGTGGCCGTATCTTCCTCTCCACACCCCTCTTTGAGACCACGCTCGCCTCTCGCAATAGCGTCTTCTCACCGCTCCCAGCCATCAACTCACATGACTGCTAGTGAGGTGTTGCTGGGTCGGTGTTGCCATGGCTGGGGCAAGAAGAAAAGAGGTGAATGAAGAACAAGAGGAAGATAAAAGAGGCAAAATTGTCAAATAGAGAGGAAAGATATCCAATGTGGTAAATAATAGACTGCAACTTCTGTAGAGTGGCAAATGATAAATTGTACTCTATAGAATGGCAAATTTTAAGTGCCACTCTATAGAGTATTAAATCAGCAATTGCCTTATTGAAAAACATCTGATATCTAACTTTCACCTCGTTTACTACCCTCGAGAGCTACGGCATGGCAGTAGAGCAGATCGATAACAAGGACTGGCCATTGTCGCCCATTCTTCCCTTGTAGTCCACCTAGCACACCTCGATGCTTGGCTGAACTCGAGTGGTGCATGGTGATAAATGACAACAAAGAGATGTCTTACTAAGGGCGTCTCCTACAGCTGGCTATTTAGTTAGCTAGATCTGATGTGGCAAGGAAAAAGTAGGAGAGAGAGTAGTCACTAGCGACGAGCAAATAGCTGATCTATTTTACGTAGTCCAAGAACATGAGAGAGGAGTATGTGGGTCCAACAGTATAAAATAATCTTTGCTTTTGTCTCTCACCTCCACGTCAGCTGACTATATAGCTAGTACTAGCTATTACCATTGCGGACGCCCTAAGATTTGGCTCCCAGGGGTGGCGGATGATGGGTGCATCAATGAGGAGAGAGAGTGTAAAACTTGGTATTTGTAGCAAGGAACTTTGATGAATTCATGATGTATTTGTACTCAAGATTGTTAAACAGGGACCGTCTTTGAACCTTACAGTGAAGGCATACTTCTTAACAAGGAGGCGGGGGAGTTTGATATGCCAAGGTCACTATAGATGTACTAGTAATTACACTGTAACAAGACATTTCGTGTATAGCCTATGTTATCTTAGCAATTTGTATGCAACAATTAGGTGAAAAAGGTAGAGATGGCCATTGGAATTTGGATCACGAATGAGGGGAGGGCATCATCTCTATCAATGATAAGATCAATAAATCTACTTCACCCATGAACTACAGTGTTGATATAAATTTCAACCTGGTGTTTTATCTCTCTTAAGTGTCAAAACCATACAACATACCCCCTCAAACCACTCCATCTTGTTTTAATTCTACGTCGTACTGATATGAGCATGTGAGATAGTTTTAATATGATATTGTAACAGCCCAGGTTTTTATTAAAATAAAAATTAATTAATTAATTAAAATTAATTAAATTAAAATAAGTATTTTTGCTGCCTAAATTTTAATTTGGTTTTGCCCTGGATTTCTGTTTTTGAAAAAGCTGGGTTTAAAAAGTATTTTAAGAAAACCCTAAAAAATAATTATTAAATAAAATGATATTTTGATTTTATATAAAAAATTCTAATTCAAATTAATTATTTGGATTTATTTGGTTTTCTGAGTTTTCAAGAGTTTAAAATCCCTTTTTGAAATAAAAAGTATTTAAAGTATAAAATTATAGCACCAACATTAGTTGGAAATAATTTTATTAAGTCCAAAATGTCACCAGGAACTGCTGTGAATTTTTCTGGAATTTTTGGAGTTTATTTCATATTTTTCTGAGCTTAAATGAATTTCCAAGGCTTTTCTGAAAAATCAAAATCAGAAATAAAAATAAAATTCCCCTCCTCTCCCCGCAGGCGACACGTGGACTGCCCGGATCCACCCACGTCGCCGCCGCGCATCCCGCCTCCCCTCCTCTCGGGCCGACACTTGGCGGGCCTGGATTGCGCCACATCGCCCCCTTGCTCCCATCCGCCCATCCGCCCGCCCTTCCTTCTCGGCCGTCGGATCTTCATCGCAGCCACCCGCATCCCCCTCCCCTTCCTCTCCTGCTGACAGCCCGAACCCGCTATCAGGCACGTCTTCCTCCCCGCCTTCTTCCTCCTCTCGCAACCGCCGCCGCCGCAACCGCCGCCCGCCCTTCCCGGCCTCCCCCGCTTTCCCGCGTGCGCCGCCCACCTCCCTCTCCTCCCCCGCACGACACGCGCCCACTTCCCCTCTCTCCGCGCCCCTATCTCCCCCACCTTCCCCATAACCGCCGCCGGCCCTGCGCCCACTCCGGCGAGCAATTCGCTCCGCCCTATAAAAGGACCCCCCAAGCTCCGTCTCATCTCGCCCCACCTCCCTCCGCTCCTCCCATCCCTTCCCGTGCGCCGGAGCTCCCCCGCACCGTGTGTCCTCGCCGCCGCTGCCAACTTCGGCGAGCAATCGCTGGCCACCCGAGCTTCCTCGCGCCTCGCCGACAACCCCCTCGGCTTCCTCGCCTCGCCGCGAAGCTCCCCCACCTCTCCGCCGTGCTCCCCGGCCACCGGAGCTTCGCTGCGCCAGAGGACTCGAGCGCCCCCGCCGCCACCCTCACCGCCGGCCCACCTCCGGCCGCGCTCGGTAAGGCCCCGCACCACCCCCGTGCGCCCCTGTCTCGAATGCACCCCTCGCCACCGGTCGCTGCGCCGCCGTTCGCCGGCGGGGTCCCGATCCCCGTGCGCCTCCAGCGGGTGCCGCCGTTGTGCCAGCGTAGACGCCACGTGGCTGCCCGATGGCAGCCACCTCGGCGCCGTCCTACCCCGTCAGCGCTACCTCACACCCCTACCACCTCAGCAGCACCCCCAGCCCATGGACCTAGTCCAAATGGACCGGGCCCGCATGTCAGTGTCTGCCCGAATAAAAATCCTAGGGCTGATGCAGTGCTGATGTCATAAATCAAATTTCCTTTTAATATTTTTCTCTGATTTTAAACTTTCCGAAGCTCGTTCTCCTTCGTCCTAACTCCGATTGAACCCATTCAAATTTCTAAATTCATCAAACATTCCCCTCTATCCATTTATGGCCTCAATTCAAATTTTTGAAGTCAAATTGAATTTATTTTGAATTTATTTGAATTTGGTGAGTTATTTTCACGTGTGGACTTCGACGATTCGGGAAAATTCTTCGACAAAGATTCACACCAAGTTGAAGAGCAAGGCAAGTCACACTCCTTGATTATGTTGATCCCAGTTTTCAAAATAAAACTATGTTGATTTAAATTATTCTACATGCATATTTTTTATTCAACGTATTTCAATTCAGTCTTGAATCTAGTTAATGCCTACTTGTTAATTCCTCCATTGACATTGAAAATCCCTTATACCTTGTCACCCTAGATTAAAAACTCTAGTTGGCACAATAGTATGGTTAGAGATTTTATGGGCAGCAAATGCTTAGCCTAGCTTAGAAATATCTTTGGGGTGGGATATCTTTCACATAAAATGATGAGCTTTTCATATCAAATGACAAGTTTCCTAAATGTACTCTTGACTTTGGTGAGTCACGGAGGTTTATGAAATATTTTGCAAACAAAATATAAAAACTGGTTTAGATTTAGGCAATTGGTTAGTTAGTGGGTGCAAGCATGCTATGTTGGTTGTAGCCACATGGTTGATTGTCGTGCACATGAGTATGTGGTTGGGCCTAAGTCAATTAAGGACCAGTCTGTGAGCTACTGTTGCGAAGCCCTATCATACTACCACATGGTTGGTATGGGATAGCCCTGGCTGAATAATTTACGAAGTCCCAACCTGAGTCAAATCGTAGGTTGAAAGTGGGCGTGGTTGGTGCCATGAGAAGTCCTACTTGGGTGAGCGTGGTTGTAGCCATGAGAAGTCTCACTCAGGCTCAAGAGGGGGTCCCGGTCTGGTGGATTCCTTACTGGGGTGAAAGCTTAAAGTTAGCTTGGCCAGGTTGAAGGCTTTGTATTATAAAGGCCTTGTCACGACTCCTCGCTGCACACCTAAGGAAGTATGTAACCCAGTGGCAAAAAGGGATGATTGTGTCTTGTGGGTAAAGCTGTACAACCTCTGCAGGGTGTATAATCTATCCTGGATAGCCGTGCCCATGGTCATGGGCATGCTAAGTAAAAGTTTTTCATGGATTAGGCTTTGTTTTTCAAAAATATTTTTGAAAACCTTGTGGATGGATGGAATCCACGAGAGATGAAAACCTTGTGGATGGATGAAATCTGTGAGAGATTGAAACCTGGTGGGTGGATGGAATTTATCAGAGTTGTGCAGTGGAAGCGTGTGGATGGATGGAATCCATAGAAAAGATGGTCCGGGTGGGATGCCCGTGGATAGGTTGGTGTTTGGTCGGAGCCTGCACTGACGGTATTATTTTCGATTACAAGTACTGTTTTACTTACTGTATTAAATTCAGCAATTTCAATCTATTTACTGTATTTCATTAAATGTTGTTTTTTGCAACCTAACCCTATAAGCCTTCCATTGAAGCCTTTATCATTATATTGCATTTCTCTGTGTGATTTACGGAGTACAAGTTTGTACTCACCTTGCAATCTCCATACAGAGGAAGATGCCGTCGACTACGGTGAAGACTTGGATGAGTAGGCCTCGTCTTACTTCGTTTGCCTGTGGGCAGGTTTGGGCTTCGCTTCTTATCAGTTTGCTTTCGCAGTTATTTGCTTTATTTATCTTTGTCAATGGGCGTTGATGTAAGACTTGGCCATAAGACCGTACTATTTTATTTAAAATAAGAAGTCATTTGTGCTTAGTATTTATCTTTGTTGTCGCTATGTGCACTAGCTGATCATGGACTAGTGCGATTTACACCGAGGATCCAGGAGTTGTTACTCCGGGTTCCGATAGATATGATAGCCAAGTAAGCAAATAAATAAAAATATATTATAGGACCCACCTGGCAGCGGCTGACACGGCACAAAACAACGCCCCCATCCCTCCTGATCGGATCTCTCTTCCCTCTCCCCCGTACCCCTCCCGACAACTCCCTCCTCCAGTCGCTGCCCCCCACATCCTGAGCTCCCTACCTCCTCCCTCCTCGCCACCGGTCGTCGCTACTCAAGATCTCGTCAGCCTGTCTTCTACCTCTCCTCCTCCTTCCTCTTCCCACTATCTCCTGCTACATGGCTCGAGGACAGCTTCGCCTTTGAGAGCAGCGAGGAAATCGACACCACTACTACTACGGAGGAGCTAATGGAGGAAGGACAAGAGCAAGCATAGCCATCATCGGTGCTAAATGACTTGCCAGAGGAGTCATCGGATCTAGCTGCTCAATCCGAGGCCAGAGTTGAGGCTAATACCAGAGCCTAGTGCAACTTCCCCATGAGCTGGTGATATGAACCAGAGTTAGAGCCTGCGATGAGCTCCGTGCAAGCACATGCCAAGAAGAGATCTTCGCTGAGGTTCCTACCTACTTCTCTTGCTTTGGTTCTATACATGGCTGCTGCTTTGTTTATGTGCCACCGCCGCCAGATTCTCCGGCCATGTCAAACACTACCTTACTGAAGGTGTCAGAGTTTCTGTCAGTTCAAGAATTGCATCCTGTGGATGTTTTAATTAATCTTGTTGTAGGTCATATTTGTGTGTTCGAATATTGTGTAATCGTGTGTTGAGTACTGCGCAATTGTGTGTCGGGTACTCGTGTGTTTGAGTACTACAGTCATGTGTCAAGTACTCATGTGTTCGAGTACTATGTGGTCGTATCGAGTACTCATGCGTTCGAGTACTGTGTGGTCATAGTCAAGTATTCGATGTGTTCGAGTCTTGTGTGTACTTGGTGAGTCTGAGACTGTAGCAGTCAGTGAGTCTGAGCGCTATAGTGGTCGTAGGTGCAGTGGTCATAGCTATAGTAGTCGTAGCAATCATAGTCATAGGTCGACATTCGTAAGCTACAGTGACGATCGGTGCTCGAAGACCTGTGTGGTCGGAGATGCGATTGAAGAACTGTGGTTGACAAGCCGTGGTTGGTGAAGCAATCGAAGGGAAGCTGTGGTCGTAGATGCGGTTGAAGTGCTGTGGTCAGCGAAGTGGTCAATAAGATATGGTCGAAAAGTCGTGGTCGAGCAGCCGTGGTTGCGAGGTGTGGTCGAGACACCGTGGTCAAAGAAGGACTCAAAGTTTGGCAGGTCTATGTATGGTCGTAGACTGGTCAGGTTGTAGTGTGTCTGCTCCAGTCAGTTGGTTGGTGGAGCAAATCTTTCGGATGGTACTCGATGTGTGTAAGTCATACTTGTAAGTTGAGTAGCTGAGTCAATGAGTGGCTGAGTCATGCGGATCATGGAGAAGATCCCAGATAGTGGCGTGAAAATATGTACTAGTTGTTAATTGACTTAGTGCATACATGAGTCTTATTTAAACTATGTAATATGTTGAGTAAACTTGAGTTGCGAGTGAATAACAGAGAAGAAAAAAAGATGTATGTTGCCACCAAAAAAAGTCTCTCATGTGTTCATTCGACCTTCTTACTCATCTGGATGAGTTGTTCTAAGGAAGAAATTATGTGTGTGTTTTCTCCAGGCGAGTAGCTGCTGGAGCTGATGGGTATAGTTTCAACAGTGGAGTTGGCTGCTTGGTTGAAGGTATGGTCGTTGGTCAAGTAGTTCATTGGATCTGGTCATATCCTACTGGGGGGTTCTTGCGTCTACACGAGAGCAAGAGTATTTTGGTCCGCACTTTGCAGCCAATTTGAGTGGTACAGCTATAGATGCAGACCATGTTGTTGATTTGTACTACTACTTTGCTGAAACATGGCCAATGCCAAGCGAAGAACCTATTGGAGCCAGTGACTTGGAGCAGGAGATCCAATTCGGCTATAGTTGTTGTTTAGTTTCCAATCACAGACAAGTACACCATCTCCTCTGTTTTCTTGTCATTCTTCCTTCTTTTGTTTGTTTCATGCTTCAAATCGATGGCTTCCACGGTGCTCCTGCTGTCGGAGTGAAGCGAACCTTCATGCTAACCCGGCCACCAAGCGCCAAGAGGGAGTAACTCTGGCCGCGAGGGAGCAAGGCCCGAGGGCGCCAGAATCCGAGCGACCGGTGAGGAAATTCGGGTAGGACGTGGATGAAAAAAATGACTAGTCCATGTCACCAAAAACAACCAAATTTGTTAAAAACCTCTGCTATATCAACGTTACGTGGATGAAACCGGGTGAAATATTCTCAAGGGTAGGTTGTCAGGTTTTAATAGTTAAGAGGTGTCGATTACCTAGTTTTATAGTTGGAGGCTGAAACTTAGACCAACATTATAGCTTAGATAGATAAAACAGACTTATTTCATGATAAGATGCTGGTGCTTCCACAAGTAGCGGCGAGCCCCGTGACCACCACACACAGAGCAACATACAGGATAATATTGTCGGAAATGAACGAGAGGCGCGGGCGCCTGCCAGTTGACCGAGCCATAATACTGGGAGGCATGCAAATTGCAACTCACTAAGACTCTTAAAGTTAATTTTGAAACATACCGATGTAAAATTATGACAAAGTTACGATGAGCTAGCATTGATGTGAGTCATCCACAATGACGGATCTAGAATTTTTAGGATGTGTGTTCGGATTTCGGAGCTAAGTTACTCGAATACATCAATACCGCAGCGCACCGTCGCCTGCCCCCCAAAACACCGATACAACGATACATGTATGTAGATATAATAAAAGTACATAAATTATAGAAATTAATGATTTCTTATGAGAAAATGGGGACATAAGGCAGCATAATTATATGAATTAAATAACAAATTATAGAAATAAATGAGAGTTGTATATCTTGTTGATCTTGCCTTTTTTTTTGCTATTTTCCCATCAACAAGAACTGTTCATCTAAGAGAAAATTATATATTCCTTCCATAGAGCAAAACAAATCAAGAAAGAAAATAAGTGGAGTGGGGTGGAGCACACCTAGATCTAAAGAGATGATGATGACAATAAGTTAGAGGTGCTACTCACTTCCCAATGCCACGCTTCATCCTGGCTACCACACTGCTCCTTTCATGTTGCCCGCTCCTTACCTCCATGTTCGTTGTGAAACTGCCCGCTTGCCCGCGACACCTCTCTGCTCACCCGCGCTGACACACGCTCACCTTGCACCATGCGCTGCCACACGCTCACCTTGCACCACGCCCCGCCTTACGCATGATTGTCGTCACATCATAGCACCGCGTCCGCGTCCACCGGTCGTCACTCGCATCTAGCCTGCACCTCCGCCCGCTCGCCACTCGAAGGCCGAAGCCGTCTCCCACACAGACAGGCACAAGATGAGAAATAGAACAAATGTTAGAATTTTGTTTATATGTTTACCTCTTTGGGCGTGAGGAAGGCTGAGGTGGAAAGAAAAATGGGTCTAATGTATTACATAGGCTGCGTGCGAGATACGGAGAGTGCGGGCTGAATTTATTTGCAGGCATAAAATATAGTTTTAACACAACTAATAATATATACATCTAATATACCTAATGTTTTTATAAAAAATTTTAGGTGTTCAGCTGAATATCCTTGACCTATAGCAGGTCCGCCCATGGTAATCCCAGCCTCAAGTTATGCAAACGTGCATGAGGGTTGCATACGTGGTCTGGTTCTGTTGTCACTTGCCAGGCCTAACTGTTGTGCAAATTCATCACTTGAACGGTGGCACCTTGTTTCGAGTTGTGGCACCTTCATTCTCATGGCTTGTATAAAAACATTTTGTTACGTGTTTTGATCTTGAAAATGAAACTAAATTAATGACTAACATGAGGTTGGTTTGGTTAAGGTCGTGGGTTCGAAGCCCTTCTCATTAGAAACAAATATGTATGGATGTATTCGACATTTTTTAACCTATGTGGTCTAATTTTTTTTTTGCCAGTACTCGTTTTGTTTTTCCCGGCGATGCTTGCTCCGTTGGGTACTGTCTAATAGTGTGTTTGCAGTCTGCTTCGTTATTCTGTGCATTTTTTTAGTGAAGAGGGAGAGAAGTTACGGGACAATGGCCACTGTCTAACAATTAATATGTGTCTCTTTTGTTAAGCTTTCTTGTTTTACAACTTTTCAGGTATAAGAGCCTGTACAGCGGTGCATGTTTTCATATTTGGGATTGTTGAGGAACTATTACTGACGAGTCTAGTCCGATTGATTTCTCTTATATATAAAGAGACAGATCAATCATAGAGTAATATAAATAGTAAATTAGAAACATAGAGATAGGTGAGAGAACTCATATTCTTTTCTTTATTGCTTTCTCTTTCATGTATATACAAAATAGTCAATGAGTCTCTTTATATATGGCCAAGTGATAAAGTGTCTACTATGAGCCAAGGTTTTAAACCCAAATCAGATTTCCCAACAGGGATTACGATTCAAGACCCCCTTGTCATATAGAGATATTCCTGATTGTAAGGCATGGTGGAGCAGGCTACATCATCGGCGCCGTAGAATGGGGACGATGCAAGGAATAACTTCAAGATCCTAGCTAGAAGCAAAAGCCGTAATAGCGAATCTGCTTCCCAAGTTGACGTTCCGAAAGGTGAAAAAACATACTTGCGTTGAATTCAATCTATGACTGGATTCTTTTCAGCTTAAAATTGACTTATACTTATATTGTTTATAGTAACTAGCTTTTAAACGGTATGTTTGTCCAAGGCGGGGTTAATAAGAAGATTATAGTAAAAAGTGTATTAAGGAATTAACTATTTAGCATGTCATTCTAAATGTTTATTTTAATCAATTAATATTTCACAATTAACAATAATGCAAATACAACAATTAAATAATTTAAATTTCATAGGATTCAAAATGATCAAAAACTTGTAATTTGCCTTGCTGCTCTGAAACTTCTACGAGCACGTAAACTTCGGTGCTTGAGTCTGATCCTTGAACTGTCGCTTCGGAGAGATCGGAAGCTAACGCAAATGCATAAAATAACAATAAGTCCACAGTTGAATCTAATCAAGCGAGGAAAATTAAACTAATTTAAAAGGAGTAAAATGTAATAAAATTTAAATGGAGGGGTTCGAATTTATTTGGAATTTAATTTGGTGGAATGGAAGTCAAAAATGAATTCGTGACATCGAGACAATCAAAATGGTGTATTTTTGGGATTTTTGGAATTTTCTAGGTTTTCTTGGATTTTTCTTGATTTTTCCGAATTTTCTATTTCGGTGAACAGTAATGGGCTGGGCCACTAGCACAGTGCAGCCCGGCCGGAATTTCTCCAGCGCGGCCGAACGGGCCGACCGGCCTTCGGCCCACGTCGCGCGCAGTCGCGAGGCCCAGCGCGTGCACCAACATTCGGTAGGCGAAGCGTGTATGGTGTGGATGGCCCGAATTCAAAGGACATCGACGCTTCGGATGAGACGGCAACAGCCGCATGGACAGCTGCGATGGAGCCACGTCGTGCCCAGGGGTCGTCTTCAACCTTCGTCCCCTCTCTCCGGCGGGAAAACAGAGCACGACAACGGCTCACGAATCCACTTCAGTAGTGCTCGCCGGCAGAAAAGGAGAGTACGGTTTGGTTCTCGGGAGTGTTGGGAACCCATTTTGGGCTTTGGGAGGCAGGGAAACGAACAGTGGTGGTTGGCGGCAGGCGAGAAGGCGACGGACTTTACGGTGGCGCCAAGGTACTCCGGTGAGTCTCAGGCGAAATGCAGGGCAGTTTAACCATCTGTGGGGCATCAGATTCACGGTGGTGGTAGTGGTTTGGGTTGGGGAAGGCTCAGTAAGGTTGTCTAAGGGAGAGGCCTTTCAGCCGACGGCAGCTTCTGTCGTCAGGGCTTCTGGCGAACGCTGATGCTCAAGCGAGTACATCAGCGTGTTCACGGAACAAGGAAGACCGTGTCAGCGCAAGGAATCAAAAAATAATCGAAAGAAACGCAAGATTGCCGCTAGGGCTCACCGGGCATAGGGGAGGATGTCGGAGGTGATGCGGCGAGCTGGAGCTGAAATTGGTGGCTCGGGGAGGTATGTGGGAGTGGCGTAAAGTGTTTGGCAGTGACCGCAAGGCTTAAAAAGCGATGGTTGTTGGTGGCCACGATGAGGCGGTTCAAGCTCGTCTCTCGCACGCTAGCGAGGAGATAAGGCGAGCTCTGCCGCTGCACAGAGAGCAGGGGGAGAGTTGGCACTGGCATCCTACAAGGGCTAGCGAGGATTTGACAGCAGTAGTATGGCTCGGGCGTATGCATAAGGGAAGTGAAGCGGGTGCCGCGGCGAGAGAAGCGAGCGTGCGAGCGACGGTGCGCGAAGCGAGGGGAGAGCAGGAGCTCAGCGACTGGACGGTGGAGCCACGAGACCAGGCGGTGTGAACGCGTGAAGGGCAGATGGCCGTAATCCTAGCCGATGACCGCGCGGCGCGTGGACGACCAAACAGTGAGGCGGTACGGCGGCGGCGACTACACAAGGAGGTGCCAGCAAGAGGAGAAAACAGAAAGACCGAGAAAGGAAAGCGGATTTCCACTAAGAATGCTAAATTGGGAAAGATTTGGAATTTAATCACAATTCAAGAAAAATTTTAAATTCTTTAAATTTGAGGTGTTTCAGTCTCCACCGGATTCTTCGTATTCCGTCCGGAGAAGGCAGCAAACACGTACGAATCCGAGTCATGGTCGGCCGGCACGGGTGTCTCTCTGCAGCCTTGCACCAGGCACCAGTCCGTCCGTCCGGCCCAGCCGCGTCTACATAAGTAACCTCAGGTGTGCAGCCACGGTTCACAACTTCACTTCCGCACCGCACGCCGATCCCTAGGCCGACTCGTAAGCAGCTTGGACACTTCGCGCAGGCACAGGCGCGTTCGCACCGCCGCAACCAAGTATTAATTAACCTGCCAAGTACACATGGTCACCAACCCCGGGGATCCGGGCGGCCACTTGGGGTTTGTCCGGGAGGAGGAGGAGATGCCAGTCGGCGAGGACTGCTCCGATTCGGACTCCGACGACGATATCGGGCGCTACGTGTTCCTCGCGCGCCAGCCCGCGTTGGTGGACAGCCAAGCCCAAGCGGAGGACGACGCGAGCTCTGGTGACGATGACGATGCGATGCCGGGTGGAGAAGCGGGGGACAGCCGCGGGGGGAAGAGGCTGCTTCTCCGGGAGATCTTTGACGCCTTGCCGTCGCGCAAGAAGGCTCGGGTTGACCTGACACCGCTGCTGGCGCCGGCGGAGCCGAGTGTTTCGGAGACGGCGCCCTCCCAGTGCGGCGCGCGTGCCAAGAAGTCCGGGAGCCACGTGAGGGTCCCCGAGCAAGAAGGGGAAGCGAAGAACAAGAAGTGTGGCAAGAGAAAGTGGAGTCCGGGCAGAGAGGCGGGGGAGGGGTCGCATCGTGTTGTGGCAGCGGCGAAGACGGCCGCGGTGGACCCGGGAGCTTCCAGGCGCTTCGTCTGCAACATATGCGGGAGGTGCTTCGTCAGTCACCAGGCTCTCGGGGGGCATGTCCTCGGTCACATGAAGAAAGCGAAGAAAGAGGAAGTTGCCGGTGGCAATGGCTACTGCAACGAGAAGATGGCCGCGGTGGCAGTGAGCCAAGAGGTTGCCAACGGCAATGGCAACAATAACGAGAACACTGTGATTGCAGCAAGCCATGATCATACTGATGGCAATGGTCACGACGAGGAGAAGGCTATCACTCTACCAAGCTACGGATATTATGGCAATGGGAACAGCAACAGCGACGAGGAGATGGCCATCGTTGCAGCAAACCAGAATGGCCACAGCGCCGATCGCAATGCTAAGGAGAAGAAGGTCCTCGCTGCAGCAAGCCACAATGATGCTGATGGCAACCGCGATGCCAAGGAGAAGAAGGTCGCCGTTGGAAGATGCCACAAGGGTGCCAGCAATGGCAACAGCAGTGTGCGCAAGACGCAGCACAAGTGCGAGGTATGCGGTAAAGAGTGCCTAAGCGGACAAGCCCTCGGCGGCCACATGAGGAAGCACAGGGAGCGACCAGCGCACGACGGCGGGGGCGGGAGCGGGGAAGGGAGATCGGCGAGGCCTGCATCGGCCGGTGACAGCGAGCCACCTTGCTTGCAGAGAGCTGCGGTGATCACCGGGGAACAACCAGCTCAGTAGGACCGCAACCGCAACATGTCACCGGTGCACAACTTTTGATCGAAGTTGATCACTTATCTTAAGAGTCTAAGAAAGTATCTCCAGAGTTCTATTACCTCCAAACTTATTCAGAATTGTACTGATACAGAGGATTCAAATGTTTGTGGCATGGTAGTACTAATTACTAAATAGGAGGATAATCAGGTGTATGAAAATTGCATTATGTATTAGTCATACAGCTTTACTTTGTTGGAAGTTAGAAACAATTGTGAACGAAGGATTTTTTTTTCCTTGTCTAAAGTTTATATTTGCAGCCCCTCTGTTGCTGTTTTTGTTGGTGGGATGAGACTGAATGGGATGAGATGATACTTGTACATATAGTTCAATGTTTTTTATGAACGGGATGGTTTATCATTTAGAAGAATATTTCTCAAATTTGTAGGCTTATTAATCTAATAAATAGTGATTACTAAAAGAAAACAAAAGGTAAAAACTGTTGAAAAACCGAAAAGAACATATAACCACTTTTTAGAACAACGTACAAAAATCTAAGAGTTAGCTACTTGCTGTAGTCGTCAACTCTCAAGGATGAAGCAAGACGCCAACATAACAATAAAAGACTAACAAAAGGTAGGGGGAAAAAAAGAAGATACCCACTATGGTAAACTGCGCTTGCAATTTTGATCAAACGAAATTTGCACTTGCAAATGCTCTGAGTCAATGTAGACTCCCTTTCAGTAACAGGTTCACTCTTACAAAGGGTCTGTTTGTTTTTGCTGCGGCTTTATGGCTTTTGGCTGAAATTTTTGAATTTTAGCTGTTTACGGTACAGATTACGGAGAGATCGATACTCACTTGCGATTTTGGCTGGTACAGATATTGGGCTTTTAACGTGTACTACGTTTAACTTGTAGACCCCGTCTTGAGAAAATACTCCGTTTAAAAGTTAGGTACTGTAGCGGCTGCGAAAAGCCGACCGGCTTGTGGCCTGCCAAACAGGCCCTTTATAACACGTAATGAACAAGCAGGCCGCCATTTGCTGGATCCATGGAATTAGAATTTACGCTGTCCAACGATGGGAATTTCTATACTTCACCTTTCAAAATCAACACATGCTATCATAGTGACATCCTCTTCTATTGGGAAGTGTACAATCATCATGAAAAGGTAAGACCAATCATGCTGAGAAAATGGTCGATCAAAGAATGATGTATAGCAAAAAAATGGCAAAACTAATCGCCACCTCTCTCTAAAAAGAGGAACCAAATGCCAACTTCGCATTTACACTAGTCCAAGAGCTGCTTTTAGCCGGGCCATAACTTCTTCAGTTGCATATAACGTAACAGCAGCTTCAAACTAAAAAATCGAGCTTCCAGCAAAATTTTCTCCAGCCATATCAACAGTTCATCTAGAAAGGATCTCCTATTCATCCTTTTAGCTTCACACAGCTTCAGAAGAGACCCGTCCAATGATCACAAACGATTCCAAGGAGGAACCTCCAACCTGCCAAAGGAGTTCACATGTTAATGGGGGCCAAGAGGCCAATGATAAACTACTGGTTTTGTATACTTATTTTTACTGCTTCAGATGCATATAACTAAATTAAACATGACTCAAGATTGAATCAACCCCTGATAACGTCTCAAAAAAAAGAAATAACCCCTGATATGATGCCACATCGACCTTCATAAAAAAGAAAAGCACAGATAAAATGGGTTTTATGCTAGTGAAGCCATAAAAGAAATAACACCTTGAGTAAAGACCCCTGAATTTACAATGCTTTCTGAGAGACCATGTGGAGGTCATTCCGGGTTTATGATGAGTAATTGACATCACTTTAGGATAGTCGAGTTTGGTTTGGGTTGTTCGGACCTTGACGTTGTGTGGTGCAACGGGCTCGGTCGGACTGTGGTCAAACTTGGTCATATGGGATTAGGACGCTGATTCTTTGGTTTGACAGGTTTGGACTTCATCTGTGGTAAGTACGATGGTATATATGCTTTCATGTATCGAGCGGTGCTATTTGACGTGTTTCTTGTCTGTGTGGCTGCAGGACATCGAGTGGAGTCGTGGCGAGACACGGAGGACCGGACTAGGCGCAGGTGGCACTGAGGTCAGAACAGTCGGGATGTGTCGAAGACGACGTGGACTCGAGGTGGAGTCGTAGCGAGGCACGATGGACCGGACTAGGCGCAGGTGGCGCTGAGGTCAGAATGGTCGAGGTGTGCTGAAGACGGCGAAGCTGCGTGGCTTGCGAGGCAAGGGATGAGGAAGCTTCCTGGAAGGTGCGCGAGGGGCGTTTCGGTAAAAACGCAAAGCGGCACAAAAGGAAGCGGGTTTGGATAAAGCGCCGAGTTGTTGAAGACCTAATGGGTAAAGCATGGTGCAAACCCATTAGTGGAGGCTATAAAAGGAGAGGAAGATGTGTGCTGAAATTTGGAGAGAGTGGGTGTAAAAGTTAGGGTTCCATTTGTGTCTCTCCATGTGTGTGTTCCTCCCAAGAACCATGTAGTTCTTGGTGCTCTTGAGGATGAGGAGAGGGATTGAGTAGAGATTCTATGTAATCATTCCTCTTGTTCTAATGTCCAGGCGTATCGGAACTCCTCTGTATTCCTTATTTTTCTTGAATTGATAATCTGAAGTTTGGCTCTCTGTTTATTGGTTCTTGCTGCTCTTGATTTCTCTTGTGTTTTTAGTCCTCTGTTCTCCCAGTATTTTGTCTGTTCATTTCGGCTGTCTTGCTGCAGTAAAATCAATATTTTATTGCTTTGAGTCCAGCTGTAGTTTTTGTATTTTTTAGTTCCAACTTCATTTAATATTCCTCTCGTAGGATGTGTTTGGTCCTTTGTCCTGATGGTTTTGAGTCCTTTTTTCTCTACATGATGGGATGGCTTCCAACTAGTCCAAGTTCTGCATGTGAATCATTAATGCTGCATGTTATTTGGGCATGAGGATTCTTGATCCTTCCTTGGTTCGGCAGCAGCAGAAATCTGCTCAAGTTAACTTTGGCCAGGAAGTATCCGAATGGCAGCAGACTCCCTAGTACTACTCTTCATTAAAGCTTTCGGCCAGCTATTTTATTTGTCAGTGGTTGTTTCTTGGCAACTGCAGTACTTCCTTCTTTTGCTTTCGGCCAGCTTTCTTTTGTGTTCTCTGCAGACTGGTGTCTTTGAGTTTTTTTTTGGCAGTAGTTGTTCTCTGTTTTACTTACTGCGGTTATTTGAGAGAGGTCTCTAGTAGATACTTGTGGGGAGAAAATTTTTGTGATCGATATTTTCCCCCCCTCTGTCGTCGTTTCTGATCCTACACTTTCCTGTAGTGAGCTGCTTATTACTGCCCAAGTTGTTAAACAGTTCAAGTGTAACAATTATGACAAAATTCCATAGCTCAATTCCATGCTTCCTATGTTATATCAATTATTTTGCAGTACAACTTGTAACTTTCGATCATAAAACCAACAATTGGAATTGAATGAAAAGAAAAAGGATTGGAGAAATGATCAGACAGTGCAAGTTATAAATGCAACATGATATGACAACCCATATATTTATGCTAGTAATTCTATTTCACTTACGAGGGCATGATTGACTGCACCTAAACAATTGTTTGTCTTAAGCATCATCAAGATGACCCTTGGTAGCCTCCTTAGGAGCTCCGAGATTTGTGAGAAGTATAAGGAAGCATACATATGTGCGCAAGAAGTAAGCAATCAAGTAAGAGTGAATCATCATCAGGGACCTCAAGGTACAAGGCAGTCCATGGATAAGCTATAAATAAAAACTTAACCCACAAATCCCAATCTAATTATCTAATATTAGAAATCATGGTACAGGAAAAAATGAACATGAAGAGCAAGAAGAATGCAAAAATTGGCAAAACATGACTATTTAAAAGCATGGTACATGGATTTTGGGTTGCAGGTAAAATATCAGTTAGTGAACATAGAATATATTCAGCCGCGTTACAGGAGGAGCTGTTCGAGATACGGCAGCATTGGCCGCCTTCCTCGCCACCGGTGACCGGATCCAACTGCCCAGCTATACGTTAATTCTCCATTCTAATTTAATTTCTACAATCAAAAATCCAAAATAGGCTAATAGTAATAGCAGTGGGCAACTGGGCGGCACTTGGGCAGACCGCAGGGGCAAAGGGCGCACTGGCGCAGACGTGCACAGCTCACAGGTCACAGCCGAGAGCCGACAGGCAGTAATCGTCAATCAGCCAATGAGCCAATCACAGATTCACATCACAGCAGCCATCAGTGCATGTGCATCACTTCACTAAGTTCACTTCACACTTCACAGGATTCACAAATCACAATTGTTCAGTACTGGACAGAGGAAGTTACTTCGCAAGATCCAGTTGACTCCGTAGAAAGCTAGAGGGAGAGCTCCATGCGGGGGGCTTGGCGCCGCCGCGCCGGCGTCTTGGGAGAGAGAGGCGGAGGCGCGGAGCACCGGAGCACCGGGAGGCGAGGCGCGACGCGAGCACCGGAGGGCGGGAGGCGAGGCGCGAACGCGAGCACCGGAGCCGGCGAGGCGGAGGTGCGGAGCACCGGGAGGCGGGCGAGCACCGCCAGCCGATCTCGCGCGCGCAATGAGCCGACCGACGCAGGCGACGAGGAGCTCGGTTCGGATCTGATCTGGCGAGGGCTACGGCGCGTCGGTCTTGGTTCGCTCTTGCGCGCGCAGCGCAGCGCTAGGGTTAGGCTGCCGCGCGTGCGTCGGGCTGGGCCGTCGCCCGTCGGTGCTGGTGCGTGGAGCTGGACTGCTGGTGGGCCGCCGAGACCGCCAGACTGGAGAGTTGCTGGCTTGCTGCTGGGCTTTTCAGTTTTTTCGGTTTTTCCTCGGTTTTTACCCAAAAAACCGAATCACACAAATACCCCTTTTCTAGCTACTGAACCGAATACCGAAAACCGGTCAAACCGAGTTGACCGGTTTGGTTCGGTTTTTTCGGTACGATTTTTTCGGTTCGGTTTTTTTTTTTTGCACAGCCCTGCCTTTAAGCCCGGAAGTGATCGGCCCATTACCAGGCTTTCCCGTCCATTCCCATCCCACCCCAAGTTGCTTGTTGCGGTCAGTACAAAAGCCTCCCAAATAAACAACTCCCATAAGCGTAATCTCTCCTCCTATTCTTGGATTCGAGGCAGGGATAGGGGGGCGTGGGTTCGGAGGCACGGCGATCGCGATTGGAGTGCTCCTCGACCCGATCGCGCCTTGGATCGCGAGGAATCGAGAGGGTTTGGAACTTTGGCTTGGAGGCACGAGGGGGAGGAGGAGGGGAAAGAGGAGGCGATGGGGCGGCTCTTCTTGATGCACCTGGAGGGCAACGTCTACAGCTGCAAGCACTGCCACACCCACCTCGGCCTCGCCGCCGACATCATCTCCAAGGTTTGTTCGTTCGTCCCCCTCGTTCTTGGCTGTGTGGCAATTTACTTGTTGGTTCGGCGTCACGACGGATGTGAGAGCGACTGCTTCGGTGTTTTCTGTTTCTTGCAGGCCTTCCATTGCAAGCACGGGAAGGCTTACCTCTTCAATAAGGTGTAAGCGGCCAGTGCCCCGGGGGGCTTCTTGCCTCGATTTGTTCGTCCATTTAGCTGAATTTTGGTAGCTTGCGCCAGATGCTGTGTGTGAAATTGGGGGGAATGTGACGCCCTTCTTTTCTTGATTGGTTGAATATACTAGGTTGTTTCTCGTCGTTTCACTAATTCGATGTTTTACAAGGCCAGGTTGAGAGCAATTCGCTGCGGCATGTGGTTCCCCCCACCTTGCGCGGATTCGGACACCGGGAGCCTTACCTACTCCGCCCTGAAACCATGAGGAATTTGAGAATTAGGAATGTGCTTTAGAGCTCAGACAAGGAATGAGGAAAAACCGCACTTTAGGATGAGGAACGGTTAAACAAGAAGACAGAAGGAACCCTCTAAACTGTACTAGATTATGCATAAGAGGTTGGATGGACAAATGCTATAGTCCTCAATAGCAAATATTAAGTCCTGTTACTCTGTAGAAAAGAAAAAAGGTAAAGAATCCAAGAGAAAAGGAATGGTGGTTTCAGCCTTTCTCTCACATTGTTTCTAGTATTCCCTTCTTTTCAAGGAGTGATGGATACGTAGTATATGTTAGAGATGCTGGATGCACAGCCTACCTTTTGTGTGTGTGTGTGTGTTGGGGGCTTTGGATGATCCAGGCAGGAGTAGTTCAAGTGGGTTCTGATACTGATTCTAAGATTGTCCATCGTAGATTATTCTTACCTCTGTTGAAATTGATCTCCAATGCAGTCCTTAACAAGCTAAAGTTACCTGCATAGGACAACACTCCGTAAGTCCGTATGTTTGAAATTGATCTCCTATGTAATCCCTAACAGCTAGCTTATCTACTATGCAATCCCAAACAGATAAAGTTACTTGTATACAACAATATGATGACTAGATGTCCATGGACCTTCTAGAGCTTCGATCCTAATTCTCTGATGAGTGCAAGGTGTGTCACAATTTCCCTAATTGCTTTGCCTCCATCTTCTTGTTTGCTGGATAAGCCTTCTTTGTATCAACTATATATATCACCTACTAGTTGCTACTGAATGCTGATACCTGAGGTTCATTATTGGAAAATGAAAGGTAGATGGGCACATAGAAACAAAACATGCAAGGCTTTTTCCCATTATTGGACTCTTGTTCCCAATACTGAGCTTCCTTTTCATGAGATTAGATTTGGGTTATCAAACAGCCAATCAGGATCTTCCATCATATACACCAGTTATCTCCTCAATTTGGATCTGATATAAGCCCATTCCTAACCAGGAGACGTAATAGGTAAGCCTAATCATAGGCAAAACCATCTATATTGGATTTAAAAAGAAATGCATATCTACATAGATTGTCATTCGTGAATACTCCAGTGTTGTGGGGACACTGTTCAAACTTCAGGTGCAGCAAAAACAAATGTGTTGTTAGTGTCCTTTGACATAACGGGGAGCTAACATTTTTATGGTGTTTTATGAAGTTCTTTACCATATAGAGGAGCAAATGTGGCATTTGGTAGTCCGGTAGCAAAGTAATGCCATTTAGTCCGATTTTATCCATTTCACTTTTTGGTAGATTCTAAGGTGTAGTGTTTGAAGATGAGTTATACTCTTTACAGTACTCTGTCTGCCAGCAGATTTGTCTTTAACTTGTGTCTTTTATGGGCAGTGTCAATGTTACTGCTGGAGTAAAAGAGGATCGCATGATGATCACAGGAATGCATACTGTTTCTGATATCTTCTGTGTTGGCTGCGGATCCATTGTTGGATGGAAATATGTAAGATTTGTGATGTTTATTTTTTAATATCTTGTGTATTGCCTGGCGTCTAAGTTCTATGGTGCCCCTACTCTAGGAGGCTGCACATGAGAAGAGCCAGAGGTACAAGGAAGGAAAATTTATTTTGGAGAGGTGATCGTCTATAACTTTCTGTGATGTTTTATTTGTTCAAACAAATTCAAGAACTCAATTTTTAAGAGTTATGCATCAACCCACTTACCTCGTTATGTTAGTCTGGATTCACTGGAATCATCCTTTGTGGCTAAGCAGGTTTAAGGTGTCAGGTCCTGATGGGAGTCACTACGGGGTTATACATGATGCTTATGTGGGTGGGAGCGATGCCGACGACGTATGAAGCACAACTCGGCATGCTCCAACTTGTTCATCCCTGTAAATAGCCTGGGTGTTGTTGGTCTTAGTTACCCGCGGACTTGCTTCCATTCAAAGCATTCCCGGCGTAAATTGTTATTCTAGGTGACCTAATCTCCTCCCATCTTCCCTGCAAGTTGTTGGATACTACCGTCTGTATGTGCATGTAACCTGTGCTGTTGTTGGTCGTAGTTACCCGCGGACTTGCTTCCATTCAAAGTATTCTAGGTGACCTAATCTCCCATCTTCCCTGCAAGTTGTTGGATACTACCGTCTGCATATGCATGTAACCTGTGCTGCCTGTTGCCCCTAAAAGCTGTTGTTTTCCTGGAATGCCAAGCTCTAATAGCCGAATAAAATTCTGTTTCTGATGTATCTGCACATTTGGGCGTCATCTTCCAGGTGTTGGGTCACGCGGGACATCCGCCCGCCTTGTGCGAGGGGTCCTGCACTCCTGCTTGGACTGGGTAGGATTTGTAGGGTTCTAAGATGTTCGTGATTAAAAGCAACCGGAAAATGTTATTGAAGAACACGATGATGGGGTCTTTTATTTTTTTAGTACGACTACAGCACGGGATACGCACGGAATTCCTCCCATTAATTCTTACCTTTCTAGGTGGGCCCATACTATTGGATAGGGGAGCTCACCACTGATGCCCTCTGGCCATCATCTATCTTCATCCTTGCACCGCATCGTCCTCCATTGTTGCGTGTGCGGAGCTTGAGCGATGACGTCCTGCCCTCGTTGGTTTCATGCGTGCAGCCACGCGAAACCTCGCCGTCCTGCCTCATCCCCGTGCCATGCCATCCCCCTCCGTCACACACGTCGAGCACAGGTCATAACTCCTAGCCACCCTCCTACACGCACAAGAAACTCCCCCTCCATCAGGCACGTGGAGCACGGGTGACAACTCCTAGACATCCTCGTACACGTACAAGAAGCATGTGTAGAACCTTCTCACTGGACTCCGCTAGCAAAATATTGGATCCGGATTTTATAATTCAAAATTCTCTGTGATTCCACAACACTATTATCTGAATCCGTAGATAGTATTCACAAGTACATTACTGAATCATTTTCATGCATCGCATGAATCTTACTACACATTAGTATTACATATCAGAGTTTAAGTATACGACGCTGGGTGATTGGTTCCATAAGGGCCGATTAGGCCAAATATGTAAAGCACAATAGCGGAAGCAGAAGTAGTAAACCAAAAGGTAGGACCATAACTATCCACATGCAAGCAACTTGGGGTAAATATAAACGACAGATATTATCTAAGGCTAGATAATATATGTGTACATAATCTCTATCAAAATCTGCTTAACCAAGATAAGAGACTACGGAAGATCGTTCTAATTTCTTTCATTTGCTTCTTCATCTAGATTGGGTGCGTCGTTGTAGGCATAATGATCTTGCTCACCTGTTTATGATATTATTAAGTGAGTGTGAGCACAAACCACAGTGCTCCACGAGCTAGCATACATAATGTAATTATATAGATGCAAGGCTTTTCAAAGGATAGCTTCGGTTACTTTAATTCCTAGATACCTTGAAAATTTGCAATCATTAGGAATTCCTGAGACTTAGTAGTTTTAACTAAAACAAGTTTTCTAAAGGGTATGAAAGATTACAATAGTAATAGTAGTACAGATTCCATCTGCTGTTACATGGTTATCCACACCACATGCTAGTTTTCTAGTGTTACAACCGCTCATTATTATCACTGAGATCGATCGCCTAGGGCAACGCAAATCAGAGCTTTTACTGCCTAACACTTTTCCATCCCACCAACAAAGTTTTCAAAATAGAGCTGTATAAAGGTAAGTTCCCATGTCCGCCAATGACCGTGGGCACAGCTATTCAAATAGTTTACACTTTGTAGAGGTTGTACACTTTACCCACAAAAGACAATAAGCCCAGTATGCTCCACGTGATTCCTTGGTCATGTAGATCGAGTAGATCATCATGCAACTTTTCATAAATAGCTTGCCCCATTGTCATCTTACCCATATGGGCTTATCCCTCACACAGTGGGTCCCGTAAGTTATGCAGGAAGTTACACCCAAACGACTAGCGCAGTTGGACTACAACTTTCCACAACGACTAGCGCAGCGGGCAAACATCACCTTACGTGGTGTCCCATTCAAGCTGAATCTTTGTCCTCACATGAACTACTTCACTCGCCCACCAGCGAGATGACTCTAGGATCTAGTAAATTTGCTTAGCCCAGTTGTACTTCACAGACTTATGGCTGCATTGTTTTACATTGAAAGGTCATAATAAAATTATGTCCTTATGGTTATTTGAGCGGTTCTACTACAAACCACTCATTCTCGTACTTTTAACATCACCAGCCCCATTTACCATCTGCCTAGATAATTAAGCAAGTTAAGATTTTTGGGAAGTATAAAATATTCATGTTACAACACACCAGCCACTTTCCATCAATGACTATCCAAACCAAGTTTTCAGGTTGAATTGATGCTAGGGCAAATTAATGCCCCCCGAGTATCTAAGCAACACTAAGCATAGCATGCAAATATAGACTTATCTCTAATATGTTACTATTATAATTTTTAGGGTGACAAGGTTTGAATATTCAATTGTTCCAAGGATGGGAATATAATATTAACACAATCAATAATGGGCACGTATCTAAACTCTTAAGTCGAACATAATTTGCATAATACATAACACATGCAATTTGATAATTTAAACAAAAATAAATTTACATATAATATATGTTTAACATGATCAAAGCATTAACTCGCCTTGCTCTCGGCAACTCGCATACTTTTAGCTAGTTTTAATAGAGTTTTTAAATGATGGGGTCCACATGTGATAGGTACATCATCTTAACTAATAACGAGGGCCCACAGACCAGTGAGTGATTAACTAACTTAATGATTGTCATTAGCTTTAATCTAATCATGTATTTAAATTAACCGCACATATATAATGTTCTTCTTCCCACCGATGAGAGACAAGTTCACCGCCAGCAAGAGAATGGACAGCAGTTGGTGAGCATGCTCAAAATGGACTCCCATCACCACACATACCTCTAGGCCAAGTCTTACAGGCTAATTTGGTCAGCAAGGTGGTTGGCGACAAGCCTGAGTAGCCGTGGAACAGGACACATATCACTATAGTGATCCACAGAATTAGATCCCAATTTCTAGCTATGAGAGCATCTAGGGACTACCATGAGGCTACATGAGGGGTCAATGGAGCTCAGGGGAGTCCGAGGTGGTTCGACATTGTGGACTAGTGGCGGTGTGAAGGGGAGCACGACACTGGTGTTGCATAGGCGATGGCAGCCTGAATTGATGGTGAGGATAGGGTGAGGAGGTGCTTTGTTCTAATGGGATTGGCCGGAGAAGCTCGAAGTCGACCGATCCCAACTTGGCCAGTGTTGGAGACAAAAGTGGCTCCAGCAAGCTGTGGGCTTTGGGAAGGTGATTCTATGGAAGGGGAGGAGTGTGGTGCAGCGAAGCTATCTGAAGCATGGCAGGGTACTTATAGGTAAGGAGGCGACTAGGCGGCATGGGCTGCACATGGTTGTGGCAGTGAGCTCTCATGGTGGCTTTAACTCACCTGCGCCAGCTCGGGAGCTTAGGTGATGAGACAGGCTGGTAGAGTGTGGTAGCACAATTGATGGAGTTCCTCTCTTGGGCAGTCGCCAGGGCAGCGTGTGCTGAGGCGACGGCATGTCAGGGGAGATACCAGTGCAACACAGCCATTTTCTGGGCACAATTGATTGCGACGATGGCACGGATAGTAGGATTTGAATGTGTGTGAAGACTGTGGCACTTTGGTCAAGGGTTGCGATGCTCCTTGGCATATATGGCCGGTGCGGCACACGAATGACGCTACTCATGGGAGGGTAGCGCTGGCTTGGACATGCACTTGGGAAGGTTGACAAGGGCCAAGCGAAGCTTGTCTCATGCTAACTCGGCTCAGATATGGCCAGAGCAGAGTAGTGCAGTGGGCGTGGCCGGCGCGATGCTGGCGTGCATTGGTGCACCTGGTCCAAGCCAAGGCAAGGGGAGAGGAAAAATGGGCTAGGGCTTGTGGGACAAATAGTGTAGGTGGGCCAAGCCTAGAATATTTCCTTCAATTTCTAATTTTTCTTTTGAATTTTCAATATTGAATTTGATTTTTAAATTTAGGTTTTAACTTAAACCATGTCCAATTTAATTTAGGGTTTAAGTCTCTCATGAACTTTCTTCACTTTGATTTGTAGACCTTTCTAAATACCAATATAGGGTTCTCAAATGGTAATTATATTTTTGAGGCTATTACTCTTGAATTGGACTTTCATTCAAATTTTTGTTTAATTGGTATTTGCAAATAGTTCTCAATTTTGGATTTATTAAATTTTATTTTAGCTTCCCATCAACTCTTATTTTAGGATTTTTTTATGCTCATATTTTATTTTGGAATTCTGAGCTCAAGATTTACTATTGCTTGAATTTAAATTTTCAACTTTCACCACTGGCTTTTGTTTAACAGGATTTCTACTGTAAATTCTCCCGCCCTAGGTTTTGGATCATCTTTTCATATTCGTATTCTAATTTTAGTCTAGTTTTTCATTAATTGCATCTTTTCATCTATGTTTTAATTCTATGAATTTTTTTTATTTATTAGGAACCTCATTCAAAAACTAGGAAACATCCAAATGCCAATAAGATGCAAATAAAAACGTTTTAAAATTTTCACATTTTTTATGCCCTAATTTTGGGAATGTTACACAAAACCTCTGAAACTTGCATATTCAAAAGATTCATGAAGTTTGAAAACTCAAAACTAAAAACTTGATGTTTCATGAGGTTTTTGAAAACTAAAACTTGTCATTTCAAAATTTTCATGAAGTTTCAAATTTGAAAATTGAAAAAAGTTCACTATAACTTATAGTTTCATAAAGTTTCAAAACTAGAACAGGCAGTTTTATGAAGTACCACCAAGACCAAAAATTAAAGTTTCAAAAATTGGACATAAAGTTTCATGATGTTTCAAAACTAGAATTTGAAGTTTCATAAAGTTTTAAAAATTGGAACTTAATATTTCATGAAGTTTTAAAACTGGAACTTGAAGTTTCATAATATTTCAAAATTGATACATAAAGCTCCATATAGTTTCGTGAAGTTTCAAAATCGGAACTTGAAGTTTAATAAAGCTTCAAAAATTAGAATATAAAGTTTCATGATGTTTCAAAACTATAACTTGAAGTTTCATAAAGTTTCAAAACCGGAACTTGATATTTCATGAGGTTTCAAAACTAGAACTTAAAGTTTAATAAAGTTTCAAAACTAGAACTTGATGTTTCATAAAGTTTCATGAAATTTCAAAACTAGAATTTGAAGTTTTATAATATTTCAAAATTGGAACATGATGTTTTATAAAGTTTCATAAAGTTTCAATACTGGAACCAAGATTTCATAAAGTTTCAAACCTGATCTGAAACTTGAAGTTTCAAAAGTGTGTTTCAAAAAATTAAGTTTTTGAACAGATTTCAATAGAGGATTGCAAAATATAGCAAATCGAGACAAAATTCAAGCAGGTTTCAGAACCAAACTTCATATTTGAGAGCAAGTATGATGCATAAATCAAGAAAAGTGCTCCTACCTCCTAGTGAGGCTGCACAACCTCATCAGATAAAATTGCCGCTTGCATCGCTACCACTAGCTGCCACCACTGCACCTCGCTCTCCAAAGCCATTGTAGTGCCAGCATGCACCATCCACAAACGCCACCACTTGCTTGCACCTGCTTTACTACGACCGCTTGTCATGCCTACATGTATATAGCCTCTTTGGTATCTCGCGGCTCGTTGCCTCGCTGTGCCTACTTACTTGTTGCCACCTCACTTGCTTGGCTGCTTGCCACTTGTTACTGTGCTCACCCACAACCACCGTTCATGCTTTTCATAGTTGGATGTGTGTGGCATGGGGGAAGGATTGATGTGCTTGGATGCTTTGGTTGGAGAGGGATGAATAGAAGAGAGAGAGAGAGAGTCTGGAGGATTGGGGATTTCGGATAAGGGTTTGGCAAATGAGTGGACAGGGGTGCATACATCATAACAGGACGAGTGAGGATCTTTTGATATATCAAACAATGGAAAGATATACCGTTGGGATGAGATCTGACGGTATACTGTTCTCTAATTCTTTTTGTTTATTTTCTACTCAACTAGCAACAAGGGTTGGCTATGCCGGTTGCCCCTAACGTAAAAATGATTACATGGCAAATGCCTGCCCTTTAAACAAAATTATTAGGACAGAGAGATATGTGCATAATCCAACTGCGGTTGTATTGCTGCAAACACACGTGTGCGGCCTCAAAACCTGCATGTTTTTGAGTTACTGGCTAGGCTAGTATTACTGCAGACACACGTGTATGGCCTCAAAACCTGCATGTTTTTGAGTTACTGGCTAGGTTTGGTTGGACTCATTGCTTTTGGCTTTTGTACTTTGCTATAGTAACTAACTTTAAAATGGTGTGTCTTTTTAAGGTAGGGTTTACAAGTCGATTGTAGTAAACACTATACCAACTTCAATTATACTGGCCAAAATCGCATGCGACTATCTCCCTCTTCGTAATCTCTCTCGCAAATAGCCAGAATTCAAAAGCCATAAACTACAGCGCAAAAGAACCCACCATATCGCATCATACATTATGAGCATTTTTCAGCTGTGCTCCAACTGGCTTATAAGCTATAGCTTCTGACTTTTTTGTATTGTAGCAGCTGAAAATGCACTATAAGAGCTTATAGTTTTCCTAGTTGTTAAATTTAAAAATAAAAAATAAAAAGTTATGTAATCACAGAAAATACAATGGAATAAGAAAGAAAAGCAAAAAAAAAATCCTAAAAGGATAAAATTAAAAAGATAAAAGATAAAAACTACAGTCGATTAGAACGGCACCTTAAGCTACCTTACGGAAACGGAAGGGCATTGGCGTAGCGGTGCCTTAAGGCTGTGCTCAATATAGCTTTTTTTGAGTGGATTATGGTTGAAAAGCACTGTAGCTGGCTGAAAAAACACTGTAACTGACAGAGGCTTATTTAGCATAATTAAATTTAAAAAAATTAAAAATAGAAAAACATATTAGCCCATCATGTATAATGAAACAAATACGAAAAAAGAACCGGTAAAAAAGCTAAAAAAATTAAAAGTTCAGAAAAAGAAGATATTTATAAATAGTGGAAAATAAGCTGGAAATCAGAAGCTGAAGTCGAAAGAGCCGAAGCTACTTGTGGGAGGGCAATGGCGCATTGCTTGTAGCTCTGTACTATCAGCAGATCAGCGGTATCTAAGTACGGCCAAGACATGATGACATGAAGCAGCGCACCAGCCGGACCTGCCATTGCCAAGCACGGCAGTTCACTTTTCCATCGGATAGGTGAGGAGTCATAGTAGTAAGGCATGGATTGTACCGGCAAGTGGGGAGAATTAGGTGTACTAGCTGGTACTAAGAATTTTAGCAGGTCCGGCTTTTATGTAGCACTATTGCTGCCAACCAAACGCCTGCGACGTTGGTAATGTCAGCCCAATGAGCGGGACCGCGATTCACAGCTCACGGCCGGCATCGCGTGCCACGGCGGAGCCCACCACCCATCATTTTTGGTGTTTCAAGAAGGGAGAATGGGAGATCCCCTGAGGCCACCGGCACCTGCCGGGCGCACGGGGCACTGTCCAAACTGCAGGAGTTTGTGATCGTTACCGTGCAAGGGACCTAGACCGCGCGTTGGATCGCTTTGCCCCGTGCCGTCTCGCCCCAGTGCAATGCGACGGGGGCGGTCGGTTAAAACCGCGTGGCGAGGGTGCGGACAGGGGAACGCGGACGCGAGCGTCGGAAATTTCGACAAGGTGAAAGGGGCGCGCACTTGGACTCGGGCGGGGCTAGAGATGGCAACGGATACAAATCCGCTGGGTTTTGTTATTTCAAATCCGTGTTTATGAAAGTTGGATGTGCTCGCTAAAAAACCCATGCCCGTAACGGGTGCAGATTTTTGCCCAGACCCATACCTACTGGGTTAACGGGTACCCACGGGTCGTCCGTGGGGTCAATAATGCGAGTTGCAACAATGGTTAATGGAGAGGAGGAAGAAGCTCATCGGCCATCTTTGTTGGAGCCAGAGGGTAGCGCCATGGCCAAGGGCCTACTGCTGCGATGCGCGTTGGCTGTGGTGTGGAGGCGGCGGGCTGTCGCCGTGGGGGTGGCGGGCTGAACTGGAAGGCGAGGCGACGGCGAGGGCGTGCGGGAGGACGAGCATGCGGCAAGAGTCGCGGGAGCAGGAGCGGGAGCTGTGGGACGGGAGGACGAGCGTGGAGACTGCCGGAGACCGAGTGCGGAGCGCCAGATGCGCCGCCGCCGCTGCGGCTGTTGAATCGGGATGGGGACTGGGGAGGAGTGAGTAGTGATCGTGATCGAGTGCTAGCTAGGGTTAGCCGTATGGGTAATGGGACATTACCGCATTGGATTTGGGGGCTTGGGGCTAAATGGCTAATGGGCTATGGGCTGAGCTGGTTTGCCTGGGAGGCTGGGAGGCTGGGTTTATAACTCCTATGGATCGGGTTTATATTACCCATGGGTTTACAGGTTTTGGTACTATAGAAATGTACCCGAACCCAGTAGACTCGATGGGTTGGGCTTTTTGCCCATTAAGAAACCCATGGGTTAGGAAATTGACTCAGACCCATACCCTAATAGAGTAAAAAACCCATCGGGTATCGGGTTTCGGGCACCCATTGCCATCTCTAGGCGGGGCTGATGCCTACCATGGAGAGAGAGGGTTTTTTTTTATAAAGGTACGTCCTATGGTTGGACAGTGGTTATCTGTAATATATCTTTATATTATTTATGGACAGAATTAAAGATAACTTATACATTGGACTATCTATATAGTTATTTGTAATTATCTTATACAATTAATAAATTATTTATATAGTTGTCTATATAATAATATAGATAATATAAAATCATCTATAAAACCGTTTATTAAATACTAGACAATATCTTTCTCCGTCATCCTTCTCCCTTCTTTACATCACCTGACATGTATCATTATACATACTCTAAATGGTAGTGGTGATGGAGCTATGAACCGGTGGAGCTGTAGGTGGGTAGGGGAGGTAGAAAAGCGACAATTGCCACTATCGTTGTCACGCTGCTGGCTTGGAGTTGGATCTGCCTGCGGCATGTCGGTTTTGAGACCGACTGCCCACCCCAGAATAAAACAAGGGGGAAACGTGGGGTTGGCTTGTGTAGTCATGGTAGGGGAGGGAATGAGCCGGTCTACAGTTTCACTACTACTTCTGCTTTTCTTTTCTCACCATCGTTATCCTTCTCAACTTGTAATCGTTGTTGTGCTTCTCTTCAAAGTGATTAATCTTTGCTCTATAAAATCAGAGCTTGGCAAAGTCGGGTACTCTACTTTGCTCGATAAAACACACATGCTAGGCTCAACGCTTTGGCTTCTGACTTCTGTTTTCATAAACCAAAGCCAATTCAAATGGCAAGTTTCCATAAGCGGCTTTTGCAAGCCACTTGCATGCACGTGAAGACCTAACACGAAGGGACGATACTGCAATCGACCACTTTCCCAAATCTCATTCCCCTCTTCTCTCACCCTCTCTCGTGCCAACGACACTCTAGTCGCCCGATCCCATCTCCCCGCCCCGCCCCTCTCCGATGCCCCCAGCTCCTAGATTCGCTCTCTCTACGCCCAGATCCGTCGGTTTCCCCATGAGCCTCACCTGCCATCCGCCCCTCCAGATTCGCCCTCTCTACACCCAAATCCGCTGGTTGCCCTGTGGAGCCTCGCCCGCCGTCTGGACTGTGGTGTGTCCCCCGTCGTCCACCCCGTGGAGCCTCATCCGCCATCCGCCTTATGGAGCCTCGCTCGTTGTCCGTCCCTTAAAACCTCGCCTGCTCGTTTACCCCCTCTCGGTTGAAGCTCATGCCACTCATTCAGCCCTTCTCAGCCGAAGCTCGCACCACCCGTCCGCCCCAGTGGTGCCCCACACGTCGTCCACACCCTGGTCCCCCTCCTATCGCCAGAGTTTAGACATGCACCACCTCCCTGTTGTCTCCATAGCTGATTGTAATGTATACTTTGCCTATACCATCCATTCTCATAACTTTCTCGCATGATTCGTGATTGTTCTGTCCTCTGTTGCTATTTTTTTGGCTGTGATTATCCTATCCTCTATTGTTCACCACCGTCTGTTGTGCTGACTGACAGCAGCAGGGTGTTAGAGATAGGCGGCAAGCACGGAATCCTGATAGTTTGGGATGACGAAGTGACTGGCATTTTCATTATCGTCTACCTGAATGAACTAGATGCCAGCAACTGCCCTCAAAATCACCTCTGTGGTAGGGGGTACTCCAACCTTCTTAGAAGTTCAAAGAGCGCATTGGCTGATAGTACACCCATAAGCAAATGAAGAATAAGTGGGATGCACTGAAATGGGATTTGGCAACTTGGAAGACCAGTACTATTGCTGCGCTCTACCGGCCTCAGCTTCAATTCGAACACTGGTACTATTGCTACCGAGCTAGACTGGTGGGAGGATCAAGTAACGGTGAGACTCTGCACAAAGTCTTTAATGTGCTCTCTGTGATGATTGCAGAATCACTGAGGCCCCTCTGTTTCTATTTTGTGTAGACCATGGCAGACATTATGAAATTCTATAAGGTGCTGCTCACTCATGAGGACCCCTGGAGAGGCTATTTAAGAAGAACCTATGCACAAATGAAGACGGATATGTGCCTAATGAAGAGCACACTCACGGCCAGGACAACATGAAGGGCAGTGACCTACCAACTGGAGCCACAAACAGTGACCCTTTGGTGCCCGGTAAAGGGAAATGATGTTATGTCACAGAGTCTCTGGAAGGGAAGAAACCAAAGAAGAGCCACTGGGATGTGCAGCTCGAGTGATTTATCAACCTCTACAAGTAGTCCAAAGACCATAAGAGCTCTACCCTTTTCGTGACCTCACGCCCCATGAGCCAGTCAAATGCCAAAATAAAAGAGCTAATGAAGGTTGTCGTTGCCAGTGGTGCCCTTGAGGAAAGTGACGAGTACTACTATGCGAGTCGGCTCTTCATGCATGCCCACTACCATGAGATGTTTGCTAACTTCAAATCCCCAGCTGACCAGCTGGCCTAGATTAGGAGGAGCCGAGCAGACACTTTCTACTGTTGTTTTTGGAGTCTACCAGAGCTTATAATCTCAATTATGTTAGTGCTGGAGCATGTACTAGTAGTCTAGCATTCCATTTCTGCTGTTGTTTCTGCTATTGCAGTTAGAAAGTGTATCTCACTGGCATGTGTGCAAATATGTTACTGTGAGAGCTTAAAATTTGATTTGAATACCATGTTACATAAAAGTTGAAGGCCATGTTCTCATGACCAACTGAAATGCTTGCAGATGTCGTCATCTAATGAGATGCACATGATGACAGAGACAGATACCAATTCCATCTCTGTCACTGCAAGATCATCTGTTGCACTGTCCGAGCAAGCCACGTTCCACCTATGGGCGGATAACGAGGGGGAATCCTCACCTTGCAAACCCTGAATGGTGCCAGATAAAACCTATCTAGTGTGGTTCAAGGAGCATATTGGTAACCCACGTTCATGCAAAGACATGTTTGAATGAGGAGATCAGTCTTTAATAAATTGCACAAAACTCTTATGCGGGGCCACGGTCTTCAATCGACTCATTAGACGAGCTCTAAATAGGCATTTGGACTTTTATTTTGGATGTGTGCCACCCCTTAGTCAAATCAGCAAAGCATTCTGTAGATCATGTCAGCAATCACTTTAATAGGGTATTGGACGTAGTTGCCAATATGGCATGTAATATTGTATGCCTGGTGGACCCACAGTTCTGTGCTATCCATAGGGGGTTGAAGGAGCTGTGTCTTGACCCGTATCTCATGAACTGTATTGGGGCGATTGACGGTACGCATGTGGCGGTATCGGTTCCTAGTCGTGTAGCACTGAGGCACTACAACCACCATGGATACATGAGTCAGAGCATGCTCGCGGTTTTTGACTTTGACATGTGATTTACTTTCATGTGTGCTGGGTGGGGTGGCACAGTGCACGACACGAAAATCCTGTGGGATTCCATGGTGACATATGTGAACCGCTTCCCACACCCACTAGCAGTTATGTCTGATGCTCGTTCTTACCTACACATTTCTAGATGGATTTGGGTGTGGTCATTAACTAGCCCTTGAACTGTATTTCATTACAGAAAAGTACTACTTGGTGGATTTTGGTTACCCGGACAAGGAGGGGTTTCTACCTCCATACAAGAATCAATGGTACCACGTACAAAAGTTCCCATGAGATAGAAGATTGGTTGGGACCAAAGAAATGTTCAACTACAACCACTCCTCCCTTCGGAATGTGATTGAGCGCACATTCGATGTTTGAAAAAATAAGTGGTGCATCCTGTTGAGCGTCCCGAGCTATGACGTAGAGACACAGAAGGAAGTTATAGTAGTGACTATGGCACTGCATAACTTTATCATCGACTCAGTGATTCCTGATGACCCCTACTTGGACATCGATGATGACAAGGGGCCAAGGGCTACATCCTAGGCGAGGGTAGGGACACGGAGCCTCCAGTTAGAAGTGTTGTGAGGTCTGACAGACCCATGGATGCACTTTGATATAGCATCATGCATTTTTGGTAAGATGAGTTGTGTTTCGCATGTTGTACCTTGCTATGTTGTAATCTTGTGCTTTGCACTGTCGCATGTTGTGACTGTTGAACCCAGGAGCAACACCTCTGGATCCTCTATGTTAATTGCATTAGTCTAGGATAAACAGTACACACAGTTGAAAACAAAGATAAATATCAATCATAATGAAACTTATTCATAAACGAAATATGGGCCTTGTGGCCAAAGTTTACATCCATGGCTCATAGGCAAAATATAAGCAGCGAAAGATAAAACCGAAGTGGAAGAAGCCCAATAAACCTATCCATAGATAAATGACAGTAAGACATGAACTACTCATCTTGATCCTCACCGTAGTCGAAGTCATTCTCCTCTGAGCAAGCAAGTTACATGAAAAAATGCATTATTAATGTAAGACTGTGAGACCATGTGGAGGTCACCCTATGGTTTTGATGAGTAATTGACATTTGCATTAGAGTTGTGTAAAGGTTGAGTTTGGTTTTTGAGGTATGTGCAGAAGTTTGCTGGCTCTACGACCTCTATTGTTCGACTCTGTGGTCGGCAATCTGTCTTATGACTTGGTAGTCAGTAGTCGATATTATGACTTAATGGTCAGTAGAGGCTTCTACGACTTGGTGGTCGGCAGAGGCTTCTACGACTTGGTGGTCAGTAGGAGTTACGACTTGATGGTCATAGCTTCTGCTGTTCGTGATCGATAGTCGTAGCTCTGCCTGGTCGTGATCAATAGTCGTAGCTCTGCCTGGTCGTGATCGATAGTTGTAGCTCTGTCTGGCTGTGATCGATAGTCGTAGCTCTGCCTGATCATGATCGATAGTCGTAGCTCTATCTGGCTGTGATCGATAGTCGTAGCTCTGTCTGGCTGTGATCGATAGTTGTAAGTCGTAGCGACCAGATTTGGTAAAGTCATAGCTGATGTGAGCGATAATCGTAGTGTTCTGTGTGGTAGTTGTAGCCTGTGTTCTCCATGGTCATAGCGACAGCTTCATGGTCGTAGCATCTATTTCATGGTCCTAGCGACCTGTGTGATGGTCATAACGACTTGCTGAGTGGTCGTACACTACTGGTAGGACCTCATGGGCTACGAGTACCACATGTTTGGTGCATCAGAGTAGTCGTAAGTTATATTAGACCAGTTGGTTTGCTAAGGTTATTCACTGGAATACTTTTTGATTGTGCAAATTGATGATCGTTGTATATCGTGCGGTGTTATGTGATGGTTTGCTTGTTGGTGTTGGTTGCAGGACTTTGGAGCTAGGTCATGGTGAGGCGTAGGAGGATCAGGATTAGGCACAGGGAGGTGTTGAGGTCTAGATCGTTCAGGGAGACGCTGAAGATGATCAAGACTGGTGAGGTGGTTGCAATCCGGGATGAGAGGAGGACCGCCACTAGGCTCAGGGAAGAATCGAGGTCCAAATAGCCAAGGATGCCGAGTGCCGTCATGCGCGAGAAGAAGTATGTGGTGTGCCAAGTGACTTGGGTCGTTTGCAAGTGAGGACGGTTCGGTGGGATCCGGACGCGAGAGAGGTTTGATGACAAGTCATTGGGGCCACATGTAAGCTGCTTTGAGAAGCGTGCGTGAGTAAAACCCGGTGTTAGGTGGGGTTAACGGGTTATCCCCGATTTGGACTAATGGTTGGATCCATTATGTCTAGGGTTTGTTTGTAAGCCTATAAAAAGGGGAAAGGAGGCAAGAGTTAGTTGAGGTTGAGGCAGATCGTGAGTAGGTCTGGTGGTGGCTAGCTCTTCCTCCCTCCATGGTTGTTAGGTTAGAGAGTGGGTGTTGGCTCTAGGGTTAGAGCTTGGTCCTCCCAGGGTAGTGGCTGTGAAACCAATCATCAGAGCAATACATCATATTTTCATTTACTGCTTGTGTAGTCTTTATCTAATTAAGTTGGCTTCGATTTGGTTCTTCCTCTATTCTTCTTGTTCTTTTGTTCTTTGCTTGTTTCTTTCCCGTCTTGATCTGAGAAGAAGTGTTTGCTTGTCTTGTTGATGATCTGACTTGCCTAGTGTTGTGGAATCATTTTCAAAGCCATCTTGGCTATTCTATTCCCATCCGCATGGTCTGATTGTCCTTTCGATTTCATGGTTTGGGTTCTTGTGTGCACTCGATGAAATCTCGTAAAGCTCTCAATCTGGTTGCTAAGCTTTCAATTAAAGATTAGAGCAATCTCTTGAGATCTTAATCATGTTGTATACAAAGTTTCATGACCAGTTGATCTTTTAATCAAAAGTTCATTACAATTTGGATCTTGCGGTTGTGCGCCTCACAGGCCTTCTTTTGTTCTTCTGAGAATGTTACGATCACTTCCAGTTACGACCATGCTCAAGTCTCTCACCGTAGTGCTTTACTTTTCGACCACATTCACTCTTTCGATTGCTGCGTGTTCTTTGGTTTTCTTTCTGAACTGATTCAATCGGTAGTGTTGTTCCTTGTCTGGTACTCAATCAGCTTTATGATCATATTGGTTTCGACCATGGTCGAGTTCTAGACTGAAGAACGTTGCTCTCTACTTTGTCCAGTCATTCGGGTGCTTCACTCTATATTTTCGCACGACCACGTTCAGATCTGTTGTTTCTTCGTGTTCTTCTGTTGAATCTAAACTGAGGCAGTTGGTAGTTGGTGCACTCTTTGGAACGTCAATCAGCTTTACGACTATGTTGGTTTCGACCAGGGTCAAGTTCCAGACAGCATTGCACTGGTATCGACCACATTCATTTCTCTGACTGCTTCATTTTTTCCTAGCACATGGAGTTTCCGACCACTCACAGATCCTTGCTTTCTCTAGTTGGTTTTTGAGCTGAATCGACCACGTTGACTACATATCTTTCGTTGGCCTTCAACCACGTTGGTTGTTCGACCACCTATTGGTTTACGACCGTGATGGTTACAACCACGTTGATCTTTTAGTTGCAGACTAGCTCTGACCATATTAGTTGTTCGACCACCTATTGGTTTATGACCATGTTGTTTATGACCACATTGATCTTTTGAGTTGCAGTATGGTGTCGATCACATTGGTTGTTCGACCATCTCATTAGCTTATGACCACATTGGTTACGACCATGTTGCCGACTGGTTTCGACCATGTTGGTTGTTCGACCACTCGTTGGCTTACGACCACGTTGGTTACGACCTCGATGCCGACTGGTTACAACAACGTTGATTGTTCAACCACTGATTGGCATTCGATCACATTGTTTATGACTACGTCAGTTTCGACTGCAACTATTTTCAATCACATTGTTTATGATCTCAGTAGTTATCGACTATAGTCACTTATATTCGGTAGTTGATTTCCATCCACGTGGAACTTCCGACTACATTGATTTCCACCGTATAGTTAGTTTTTGACTATGATGTTTGTTCTGTAGTTGATCTCCGATCACGTTGTACTTTCGTCTGGTAGTCGGATTCACGACCACTCTGTCATCTCACAACCACGTTATTGAAACTTATGACCATGTTGTAAGTTTTTGACCACGTTGCAAGTTTTCGACCACAGTCAGTTTTCTGTTGTGCTCTCTCTGTTGCTTTGGTTTTTCAAGTGTGTTTTCAACCCTAGTCTTCATAGCTCAGTAGCTATAGGAGAAAAGGGTTAAGTGAATACTTGGGAGAATTTGAATGCACCATTCACCCCCCCTATTGCCTATCCGGTCCTATAAAGACCAATAAGGGAAGGCATATAAGGTTATTTGAGAATTGTCAATATTTTAATATCGATCTTACGTATGATTTGTTTGGATTCAGGAAAACTCTTATAAGACCTGGTGTATGCACATGCAGAGTAGAGACATGGAAAACTTCATCCAGATTTAGGCCTTCTCCTAAGAGAATAATAACCCTACGTATTATGTGATTACTAATTGCTAGAAAGAGGAATTACAACATATAATTATGCGAATGGCTAGCACATCTCCTCCTTCGATCAGCATGCCCCTATACTCTCTCTTTGACATTAACCTTTATATAGCCGGTGAAGCGACAGTAGTTATCCCATGCTAGAAGATGTCTCAACGCTTCAGATGATAACCGCCTGATGGAAGTTACTGTCAGAGATGTAAAAGGCCATTCGCCGTGTAGCGATTGTTGTCAGTGAGAGATCGTGTGCGGTTATTGGGTAAACGCATGTTCTAACTGCCTTATCAGACAAACCCACGATGCAGTTGTTCATCGTAGACAAGTTAATCGGAGATAGGTTGGGCGCAGGAAGATCCACGATCATAAGGTGGTCACAAGACAACTTACGACTACGTAATCGTAGAAAGACTTACGACCAGGTAGTAGTCATAGTAAGACTTACGACTACGTGGTCGTGGAAGGATTTATGACTAGGGAGTAGTTGCAGTAAGACTTACAACTACGTGGTCATAGAAGGACTTACGACCAAGGGGTAGTCGCAATAAGACTTACAACTACGTGCTTGTAAAAGGACTTACGACCATATAGAGTAGTCGCAGTAAGACTTACGACTATTTGGTCGTAGAAGGACTTACGACCGTATGGAGTTGTCGTAGTAAGACTTACGACTATCCTGAGGGACTTCTCCCCAACTAATAAGGAGATTATCTCGATGATCGAATTTGGTTTCGACCATCAGGAGGGACAAGAAAAGGGGAAAACAACAACTCTTGTTGTAGACCTTCGACCAGACGTGGTCGTGGGGGCTTAAGACTCTCAACCGGAGGTGGTTGAGAAGGTCCTTATTTTCTCACAACCAGACATGGTTGTGGAAAAGAAATCGAAGAAACCACTCTCTAGGAGGGTTTCTTCCAAATTCGCGATGAAAGTAGTAACTCAAAGGTGTAAAAATGCAAGTACATATATTGTATTTTACCTTTGTCTTTTCAACTGTTAATTCATTTCTTGCGGTTATAGTTCAGCCTCTCCATCACTTAAGGATGCCTCTACTGAGAAATCTCTTGTGGCTCTGCCCGCTATCGAAAGGACGTTGGAGAAGGTGGTCAAAGAAAGGACCACTGTAGCAACAAAAGCTGCAGCCAAAATTGCAAAGACTACGACCACTAAAGTAGTCATAGGAAAAGAAGGTGCTGGAGAAGAGGAAGAACAACCTAACCTCTTCTCCTCATTTTTTTAATCATCCCTTTATGGTAGGATCTTCTTCTGATCAAGTTGGATCCAAGTTCCACACACCAAAGATCTTCTAAATAAGGAATACATCTTTGATGATGAACATCTTGAGAAGGTGTGGTGGAGCAGGGTTGAAGAGCTCAACCAACTCAGAGATTCCGGGCGGGTGCTCGAAAATTTTGCTCGTAGGAGCATGAATGTAAGTATTGACAACTCAAATATTCATACTCTGCCTCTTCTTATTTTTCATTGCCTTTCCTTATTCAAAGAGCACTAAAAGACATGGCAATTGTGGATGAGTACCACAGATAGCTAACACTCTTACGATAAGAGAATGTCAAACTCTCCAAGAAAGCAGTGGCATCATAAGTCTCTTAACTTTGTAGTCAAATTATGTCTTGACCACACAACCAGAATTTCAGGTCTACCTTTAACCTTTACAAGTCTTGGCTAGATGTAAAGGTTTTAGCTGCTGCACTCGAGAACGACAAGGCTGATGCAAGGAGGCTAAAGGAAGAAAATGCTAATTTATCGATAAGCCGCATAAAAGCCAACCCCGCTGTCAAAGCCTTAGAAGAAAAAATAAATAGTAAGCCCTGAAGTTTAAGTTTGTTTATCTATGCATCTTTCTAGCCTTTCTTTTACCTTTCTCTTTTTAATAGAAAGAGAGATTGAATTGAGTAATCTACTCACTGAGGTCGAAGAGAAAACTAAAATGATCAGAGAGCTTACTCGTATTAGCAAAGAAAAGGCAAGAGGATAAAGCTACTTGATACTTAGATATCAGGTAAGAAAAACTTTACCTTCGATCAGTTTTTGAAACTTGTATTATAGGACTTACAACTACGTGGTCGTATAAGGACTTACGACCAAGGGGTAGTCACAGTAAGACTTTCGACCACGTGGTCGTAGAAGGACTTACGACCATATGGTCATAGAAGAGCTTACGATTACGTGGTCGTAGAAGGACTTACGACCATATGGTCGTAGAAGAGCTTACGATTGTAATGAGTATTGCCTTGACCAATTTTAACTCTTTTCGCAGAGTCCATGGTCGAAAATAAATGTCTTTCTAAAACAATGACTCATAGGGAGGAAGAAGCAAAGTCGATAAAGGCAAGCATTCAAGACTGCGATATTCTTCTAAACAATTTACTCAGTGAGTTTGGTGCGAAAGATATGATTCCCACTGAGGAGACTACATTCATTCACATGAGTACGATTGCACTACAAGCCAAGACTTTGGAAAGAACTTTACTACTCTGAGGGCTGGTAAGACAGAGTTGATCAGGGATGCAGTCAGGGGTGCTATGAGCTATGTGTTGGCAAAACTCAAGGCATGCGACCGGAAGCTAAATTTACATCCCATCGAGCATGACTTCATCTGCTCTTTGGAGGTGGCATCTTGCCTGATCGAAGAAGTAGAGCCAATTGGATGAAAGGTGTCTGAAGAAATGCAACTTGGCTGCTCTTCTCCTCCAACGTAGAGTAATTTGTATATAAGAAAAAAATTTGAAAACACTTACCGTTGGATGATGAATGAACTTTCTTTTTCCTGCAATTTACCTTGTTGAGCAATCAGTACTCGTAAGATAAAAAATGAAATGAAAAGAGAATGGATTTACATCTAAGAAATAAAGCTATATGAATAACTCTATCCTAGCCCCCGACTATTTACTTAGTTTATATGAATAAACTAAGCAAATAATACAGAGAGAAGTATGCTTAGAGCAAAGTAATGTATCCGACCATCGTTGTCGAATTTAATTGTCGCATACTAGTAGCAAAAGTGAGGAACGAGTCGATGCTAGGGAGCACCTTCTAGTGGGTAGGACCACATGTAGAGAGGAGTGACTCTGACTAGGTGATGTTACCTCCTTTCAACCAGGTTTAAACAAATCGAAGACATGAATGATCAAAGGATAAACACTCAGATTGTCTTCTATTATATTTGTTCCACGTGTTCGTAGGCAACACAATTGTTGCATGTTGGTAGCAAGAGTTAGGAACACACTGACACTAGAAAGCTCCTTCTAGTGGGCAAGACCACATGCAGAGAGGAGAGACTTTGGCTAGTAGTATTCCTGTATCTGACCAATTCAACAAATTGGATGTGCTAGAATTGGTCGAACTAATATAAGACAAGCTCTCCAAGACATACGACAATAAAAATTTGCATAAACTGAAATTGTTATTGAAAAAAGGGTAGAAATGTTTATATATAGAATTTGTGTAATTGATTGATGTTCCAAGAGTTTGGGAGAATCTGGCTATCTTCCATAGCAAGTCGTATAGAGCTAGGGTGTGTGACTTCGACCACGATGTAAGGACCTTCCCACTTGGGGGAAAGCTTGTTCCGATTAGACTGGAATTGGATTTTCCTCAATACTAAGTCACCTATAGCAAGGCTACGAGGCTAGACCTTACAATCATAGTACTTATGCATGGCCTGCTGATAGACCATTGAACAGAGTAATGCTTGATTCCTATTTTCTCTGAGCAGGTTGATATCATCCGTTCGAAACTGTTCTTGGTTAGAATCACTGAAGTTCTCGACTCTTACTGACTGGATCTTTAGTTCTGTAGGAAGCATAGCTTCAGCCTCAAAAACTAGGAAAAACGGAGTTTCACCTGTCACCCAACTCGAAGTTGTGTGAATTGCCCATAATACCGAAGACAATACCTAAATCCAAGCCCCCGAGCACTTTACTAGCTGGTCGAAGACTCGAGTTTTAATTCCCTGCATTATTTGGCCATTCGCATGCTCGACTACCCTGTTACTCTGTGAATGGGCGACTAAAGCGAAACATAATTTGGTGTCTAATTCATCACAAAATTCTTAGAATTTTGTGCTCAAAAATTACTTACCGGTGTCTGTATTTATTTGACTTGGGACTCCATATCAAGTGGTTACACTTTTCATCAAGAACCTTTTTGTGACTTTTATTGTTATCCCAGCTATTGGTTTGGCTTCAATCCACTTCGTAAAAGTATCAATAGCTATGAAGAGGAACTTAAAGCCCCCCGACGCTCTTAGGAATGGCCCCAGGATATCAAGACCCCATGTCGCAAAAGGCCAAGATAAAGGAATCGTTTGAAGAGCCTAAACTGGTAATGTACACATTTCTTAACTAGATCTCTAGCATCGTTGAGGGCTGTTGGCCAATAGAAACCTTGTCAAAAAGCCTTACCGACCAACCTTCTGTAGGAAGCATGTGCTCCACAGATGCCCCGTGTATAACATGAAGCAGTTTTAATTCTTCTTTCTGCGATATACATCGCATGAGAACTCCCTAAGTACCCATTTTATATAGTACTTCGTCGACCAAGGTGTACATCCTGGCCTTGCGGCCAAGACGATCTGCTATGGGATCGTCATCGGGTATTGAACCCTTCTGAAGGTAGTCGTAGATGGGAGCCATCGACGTCTCTTCGTACTCTAGAGAGGTTGTCTCATTAGGGGTTGTTTTTGGTGTTTCGAACAGAGACGGCTTCTGGAGCTATTCTAGGAAGACCCTCAGTGGTACTTGTGATTAGGAAGAAGCTATCCAAGCCAACTCGTCTGTGAGGAAGTTATCCTTCTGAGGGATATACTGTAACTCAAAACCAAAAAATGCTTTTTACGCTTTCGTACTTATGACAAGTATTGAGACATGATCGTACTCGAGTATTGATACTCTTTTCTGACCTGATTCACGACTAGTTGAGAGTCTCCCCTCACGAGTAGTCATCGAATCCCGAGCGCTTTGGCAGCTCGTATGCCAGCCAACAAACCTTCATACTCAGTGACATTGTTAGTTACTAGAAAGAGCAATTGGGTGACATACTTTAAGGTCTCTCCAACGGGAGATTCCAGGACAACCCAGCACCCGAGCCACTTAATGTAAGCGACCCATCGAGTACATCGTCCACAAGTCGTGGAAATCGTACTATTGAGGATCCTGAACAGGTTCAGGGTTTGTCCATTCGGCGACAAGGTCTACCAAGATTGTCCTTAAACGCCATCGCGCTCTGCAACCAGTACAACACTTATTTCCTGTGGCGTGGCGGATAGATACACTAAGAGTGTCTCGCCTGTTTTCAGAGAAACTAGGCTAGGAGCACTCGTAAGATATATCTTGATATCTTCGAAAGTGTAATTGGTCTCTTTCGCTTAAAGAAAGAAAAACATTTTTCTCCTAGTTGTGCGATGAAACTACTTAAAGCCAGCATGCACCCAATGAGTTTCTGGACCTCTTTCTTCGTGGTCAGAGAATGCATCTATTCAATGGCCTTGATCTTCTCAGGATTTGCTTCGATACATCTTGCCGAAACAAGGAATCCGAGTAGTTTGCGTGAGGAAACTCCGAACACGCACTTTTCATAATTGAGTTTCAAGCATTGCTTTCTCAGATTGTCGAAGGTCTCCTACAGGTCTGAAATATGATTAAGCTGTCTGATACTTTTTACAACCACATCATCAACATAGGCTTCTAAGTTTCAGCTCATTTGATGTACGAAAGTTATTTGCATCAAACGTTGAATAGTTGGACCAGCATTTTTCAAACCGAATGGCATTTTGATATAGCAAAATACTCCAAACGGGGTGATAAACGTGGTTTTCTCTTCATCTTCTGAAGACATACTGATCTGGTGGTAACCAGAGGATGCGTCTAGAAAGCTTAACATTTCACAACCAGAAGTAGAATCTACAAATTGATTAATACGAGGAAGTAGAAACTGATCTTTATGACAAGCTTTATTTAAATCGATATAATCTGTACACATACACCACTTATCGTTAGACTTTTGTAAATTTACAGGATTAGCCACCACTCTGAGTGATCAACTTCTCTTATGTAGCCTTCTTTTAGTAGCTTGTCTAATTCTGACTTGATAGCTTCTCGTCGATCTGGTGTAAATCTCCGTAATTTTTGTTTTACTGTAGAGCTAGCATGTGCTTGATCACTTCCCTGGGACCCCGAGCATGTTGGATGGCTACCACGCAAACACATCTATGTTTGCCCAGAGGAAAGCGATGAGGGCGTCTTCCTACAAAGGGTCGGAAGTAACCGCGATGCGAACTATCTTCGAAGGTTCCTCTGGGTCTAGAGGGACTTCTTTGACTTCATCGTTCAACTTTGGCGCAACTTTAGGCTTCGAGTGCTTGCCCTAAAGCCACACCTTGGTGACTTCCCAAGTTGGTAACTGTCTGACCATCTCAAGGGATTTGTGATCGCATGTCAGCGCCATCTCCTTATCACAACAGACTATGATGACTCCCTTGAGACCTGGCAACTTGAGACATTGATATGCATAATGAACAACTATCAGAAATTATGCCAGAGTTGGTCGTCCAAGTATGGCATTATATGTTGAGTTGAGGTCGACCACATCGAAGGAGAGTTTTTCTGTCTTGAAGTTGCTCGGAGAACCGAATGTAACAGGCAGAGAAACATGGACAATGGGCTTGGCCGAAGAACCTGGTACGATTCTATAAAATGAATATCATACAAGCATTTATTCTGGTATGAGGAATTTGCATCTTGTCCAGAACACTAACAAATAAAATATTTAAAGAACTATCACCAGCAATCAACACGCAATTTACTCGACAGTTGTTGATGGTAGGCTCGACCATGATCAGGAACTGACCAGGTCAAGTCGAGGGGATCAGACAATCACCCTTCTCAAAAGAGATGGTGACTTCCGACCACTTAGGCAAATTATTGACAAGGGAAGGGTCGATAGAATTTACCTCACGCTTGACAGCCTTATACTGTCACTTGGACTCGTATGTGGATGAACCTCCATATATGCGCTCGATAGTGTGCTTCGAATCCTAGAATGGCATGTCCTTGTCCTTGTCCGAGTGCTTTTGACTGCTTGATTGTCCCAACTCCTCAAATGTTGGAAGCAGGCCCCTACCAGAATAGTAATCCTCGAGCTTCCGTAGGAAGACTCGGCAATTGCAAAGATGGTGCCCCTCTTTCTTATGAAGAGGGCACCATCTAGGCTTGTTTTTCTTCCTCACAGGTGCCTTGCCTTTGCCCTGGTTGGAGTATCGTTTGGAGATACATGCTCTTTATCGCCCATAGCCAAGACCTCCTTCGACCTTGCGACACGAGGCTTGTGGCTCTTGACCTTGTCTCCGGGTTTCTTGGCCTTCTCCTTCCTCTTGTCGCCATCACCTTGCTCCTTGGAATGGCAGACAGCTTGATCAATGCTCCTAGTCCATTTGACCGCTTCGGCAGCTATTGCATACCGATCAGCCATCTCGAAGAGCTTGGCGATGGTGGTTGGAGGGTCCAGGGTGATGTCCTCTGTGAATCTCCAATTGTGCACCCCTGTCTGAATGCCCTAATAACAGAAGCATTAGAGACCTCCAAAATTGAGTTTTTAACTTGGCTTAAATGCCAAATGAATTGCCATAAGGTCTTGTTACTGTCTTGGCGCATTCAATGCAAGCCATCCTCCTTCCAAGGTAATTGTATGTACCCTGAAAGTTGGCCATCAGAAGGTCGCAGAGGTGCTGCCGCGAGTAGATCAACTCGAAAGGCTGGTTGAGCAACCAGGATTAAGCATATCCTTCGAGCATCATCGAAAGGTAGCTGGCCATGACGTGCTCACCTCCTCCTGCTACTCGAACCGCAGTCGTGTAAATCTGAAGGAACTTGATAGGATTATGAGACTTGTCAAATTCCTCCATGCTCACCGGTCAAAACCTCGCTAACCAGCGCACTACTCGGAGCTTAGGCACGAATGCTCGGCATCCGGCAGCAATCTCTTGATGTCTCCTTTATGGAAACAGGTAGTTAGCATCACCAGGAGAACGCACTCGGCGATGCCTGATGGTGGGTGGACCGGACCTATAATAGATATCGTCCACTCGAGGATGATACTCGTAGTCCACCTACTGTTACAGGTTCCTTGCTCGAAGTGGTGATCGAGCATCGACTTGCCTATCTGAAGCAGTCCGGGGCATTCTCCTCTTGTTGGTATTGCGATTGGGAGTGTGACGTGCCCCTTCACCATACCGACTCCTGCGAGGCAAGTTTTGTGAATGACTAGATATGGTCGTACCTTATCGACTCATGGAGCAACGTTGGTGAGGTTGCTCAAGTTGGACCACCATGTCGTGAAGCCTTCGTACAATGTCTTTAGCAAAGTGGTCATAGCCCAACATTCGAGCAAGCTCTTGAGTCGGGTTCTCGAGCAAGTCATTGATCTGTTGAAGCTCCTATGCCTCTTCGGGCTGGTACTGTGCATGCCCAAGCAAAGCACTCTTGGCGGCAAGTTGCCTTTGCCGAGCAGTCTCAGGGTCCTTGACCCCTGATGCAAACTAGGGCTACTTCAGAAGAGAGCGAGTATTTCTAGAATTTCTCCCACGCTCATCAGAGTACTAATTGGGCTCATCACTAGAGGTCTCGTCACCATTCCCACAAGAGGAGGGAGAGTGTGATCGTCGGGGAGCATCCTCAGGCCTTCCTCTTAGAGGGGGATGAGAATCTAAGGGCAAGGTAAAAACCTCCTGTGTAGAATCTCTACTTCTGAGGGATGCTCCCTCGTCTAAAGAATCATTGAGCCAGATTGTCTCACGGCCTGGAGTAAACCCTACCATGTAGGGAAAATCAGGGTTATAACCATCCCCAGCCTGATCTGTTCCCTGCGAGAATGCAGATGAACATGAAGTGTGCCCACCCAATGCCTTCGCCGGGTCGCCCGGAGAGTCACCACTAGGAATTGGTGATGTGCTCCCCGATCGGTAGAGTCTGGTGTTCTCTGAAACTGCATAGGGTGACGCCGTGGGACTCAAACGCTTGGGAACAGACCCATCATCACGTTACGAGTCCTCATCATGGTCGGATTGACCGTTGCTGCTTAGGGGAGATGTGTCCTCCATTGGGCATATTGCTGTGGGAGACTTTCGATCCCTCATCAACCTTTCTAGCGACGTCTCTGGGATCACTGGAGGAATCTCTAGGGAGACATTCACCATTAGAAGCAAGCAAGGCCTTCTCGTAGTCGTAGCAGGAATTACAACCCTACGTCCTGTGTGATTGCTAATTACTAGAAGAGGAATTACAACAGAGAATTATGCGAATGGCTAGTGCTATCTCCTCCTTCGATCAGCATGCCCCTCTACTCTCTCTTTGATGTTAACCTTTATATAGCTAGCGAAGCAACGGCAGTTCTCCCACGCCAGAAGACATATCAACACTTCGGATGATAACCGCCTGACAGAAGTTACTGTTAGAGAGACGTAAAAGGTTGTTGGCCATGTAGCGGTTGTTGTCAAAGAGATCGTGTGCGGTTATTGCATAAACGCATGTTCTAACTGCATTATCAGATAAACCCATGATGTAATTGTTCATCGTAGACAAGTTAATCAGAGATAGGTTGGTCGCAGAAAGGTCCATGACCATAAGGTGGTAACAAGACAACTTACGACTACGTGGTCGTAGAAAGACTTACAACCACGTAATAGTCGCAGTAAGACTTATGACTACGTGGTCGTAGAAGGATTTGTGACCAAGGAGTAGTTACAGTAAGATTTACGACTACATGGTCGTAGAAGCACTTACGACAAAGGGATAATCGCAGTAAGACATACGACTATGTGGTCGTAGAAGAACTTACGATCATATAGAGTAGTCGCAGTAAGACTTACAGCTATTTAGTCGTAGAAGGACTTATAACTGTATGGAGTTGTCACAGTAAGACTTACGACTATCCTGAGGGACTTCTCCCCTACTAATAAGGGGTATATTCAAGGAATATAATGACGTAATAATTTGAGGATTATTCTATCCTTGTCAAGCGTAAAACTGAATTTGAATAAATACAATAAGCAGATGTAAATTGCTCAATTTAATATAATAAGTAAAAATAATATTTTAATCAAATAATATCATTAGTGTAGGTCCATCCTTCACACTAACATATCCATGGGCATCCCACCCAGAACATCTTTTCAAAAAAAAAATCTCATATGGATTCCGTCCATCCATAAGCATTTTATAAAATATTTTAAAAAAACAAAGTCTAATCCATAAAAAAAGTTTATTCGGCATGCCCATAATCGTGTGCATAGCTATCTAGGATAGTTTATATACACTGCAGAGTGGGTACAATTTTACGTACAAGATATAATTAACTCATAATATCGGTCATTACACGCTTCCAAAGGCGTGCGACTAAGAAAATTATAACAAGGGCTTTACAATGCAAAGCCATCAACCTGGCCCCGCCTCTGCTAAGGTTTCACCACAATATGAATCCACAAGTTGGGGCGCCGTCTTGTGCTGTGTGAGACTTCTTGCAGCCTACACCATGCTCCCATTCAAGCCATAGCGAGATTTAGGTTGAGATCTGCAAATTAATTAGCCAGGATTGTCTCACACCAACCTTGTGGTAGTACAATAGGGTTTTATAGCAATACCTCACAGACCGGTTCTTATTGACTGAGGCAGACTTTTCACATATCTCTCATGTCGAGCACCCATGTTGAACTACTGAGCAACAACGTGTGCCAGTATGCACCCATCACCTAACTGTTTGCTTAAGTCTAAACCAAGTTTTATATTTTACTTTGTCAAATATTTCATAGTCCTTCTTGACTCACCGAAGCCAAGAATGTATTTTAAAACTCATCATTTTATGTGAAAAGTCATCCCAAGCTTAAGTTTATTTCTAAGCATTACTAAGCAATTCTACAAAAATGCTTTAGCTAATACTAGTGTACAAACCAGAATTTTGTTCTAAAGTGACAAGGTATTAGGATTTGTAGTGTCAAAAGTGTCATAACAAGTAGGTATTAACTAAGTATTTAAAAATAGAATTGAAATACATTGAATAAACATAAGCATGTAGAATAATTTCAAATAATTTTATTTTATTTATAAACTGGGATCAACATAATCAAGGTGTATAACTTGCCATGCTCTGCGAATTAGTGAGAGTTGTCGAAGTAGTATTCCTCAGAAACATCGCAATCTACACATGAAAATAACCAAACCAAATTCAAATAAACATCAAAAATTCAAAGAATGGTAGAAATGGATAGATTAGGATTTTAGATGAATTTTAACAAAGAATAGGTTCATTTGGAATTAGGATTAAGGAGAACGAGCTCTTGGAAGTTTTAATTCCAAGAAAAAGAGAATGAAAATAGTATTTAGCATTTTTCTTGAATTTTTGGCATTATTTTTCTATAGGAAAAGGGAATTATGATGTCAACATAGATTTTGGTTTTTGGCTAAATTAATTTTCTAAAGGAAAATCAAAACTATTATGTCATGATGACGCCAGCAGGGAAATGGATTTTCGTCCGAATTACTTTCTTAATGAAAATAGAGGCCGAGAGGCTGACAAGTGGGCCTAGTCTATAGACCTGGTCCACAGACAGCTCTTGGTCCATGGTGGACCAAGCTCATGCTCACATAGAGTAGTTGGTCTATTGTACTCTTAGCTGTCTTGATCAGCAACAGATTTGAGGAGCAATTCATGGGGCAAGGATCTTGTCCTTCATAGAAACAGGTGACCTTGCTCTGTGGGACCTCTCTGGGCAGATGGTCTTCTTCATAGTGATGTTGTTTTCCTTAAATAGTGGGAGGTTGAAAAGTCTTCGCTTCTTCCTGATTGCTCTAGTTTTGGGTTACTTGTTATTTCATTCCTTTGGATTCGATGGGGTTTTCAGAAAAGGTGAGAGGGAATAGCATGAGATAAGGATTAAATCGCGGAGATAAGGTGTTCTAACCCATTCTAATTTTTTTTAAAAGAGCACATCCAGGAACTGGAGTGATACTGAGCCACACAACTTTTAAAAAGCAAGCTTTTCCTGTGACTGCAAAATTAGGGCGCCCGAGGGCAAGAAGACGGTGCACAGGGACCAACGGAAACCTTGCGACAATGCAACGTCTATTCGGGAAAGCACGCATAAGAGGGGGTACATATACACAGTCCGTTTAAAATGAGACCTACTTTATCTTCATGGCCACCTTCAACGTTCCTAACCTTAAATTTTTGGAGTAAGGGTACGAGAAAAAAAAGGATCAAAATTTTCCTTTTTAATCAACAGATAGAAGAGGGAAACTTTTGGGGTAATTTGAGCGATATCAACACTCATGCTGGGGTTATCATTTTGAATTCGGGGTAAGAGAGCGTTACAAGTAAAATGGCTAGGGCAGAATACAAATGAGAGGGATTCATCTAAGATAGATGAAAATGAGCAGTATAACTTATATTTTTGTAACTAATATTTCAAAGAAATATTTCTAGTCATGAAACTAACGGCCAGGCTAACTAGGTCACGACCTGCAGTCGATATGCTCTGATACCAAAGCTGTCGGAGCCCAGATATTACCATCCGGATTCCTCTGTGATTCCACCGCACTATTCCCTGGATCAGTAGATAGTGCTCACAGATTACAGTTCTGAATATCAAGTACATATCATGCGGAAGCGTAAATATAATAGTAAACTTACACATGGGCCGATTAGGCCGAAATCATTAACTTGCAGCAGCGGAAGAACGAACACACAGTTGGGACCTTCAGGACATGCCCACAGGCAGCCAACTGGAGGTTCGCGACCTAGCCCTTGACATCTTCATCTTCTCGGCCAGCTTGTCCAATCTTGTTGCTGAGGCGAGGTAATTTGATTCCTGAATCTGAATTTTGTCGCAAAAGCGAGCGTGAGCACTCCGACCCCGTGCTCCGCGAGCCAATACACAGAGTGCAAATAAATAGAATGCATGGCTTACCAAAGGAAGGCTCGGGTTATTTTATTTTTGCGTAGAGTGCTTTTGAATACAATTATTTAAAAATCCCTAAGACCTAGCAGTTTGAACCAAATCATAATGTACAAGGAAATGCATTATTAATATCGATTCAGATTCCATCCACCGTTACATGGCATCTGCACCATATAGCAATTTCTTCAGCGTTATAGCCGCTTAACTTACCACTGGGACGACACCCAGGACAATTCCAAACCAGGGCAGTCCTTCACCCTTCAAGTTTCCATTCCCAGTTTCCAATGTTTTTAAAATGTAACTATATCCAGCTAAGTTCCCATGTTCGCCTCTTGACCGTGGGCACGCTATTCGAATAGTTTTGACTCTACAGAGTTTGTACACTTTCACCACAAGAGACAATCAACTCGTTGCCCCACACAATTCCTTAGAAGTGTGGTTAAGTAGATCATCACAGGTGACTTTTCAAAATATCTAGTCCTTTCTCCCATCTCACATTATGGGTGACCGCCCATTTACGATGGGTCCCATCTCAGGCGCTGGATGTTTTCCCGGACTCTAACGCAGCTCGGCTCCTACTTCCCGCAACGTTAGGAAAGCGGAAAACTTCACCCTCCACCGGTGTCCCTTCAGCCCCCTTGCCATAGCATAACCCTATCAATCCACTACCAAAGGAGATGAGTCCGGATTTCGATAAGTCTACTTAGCCAAGTTGTATTTACAGACTTGTGATTGTACTGCTTTTACACAGGAGGTCATGACAAGATTCGGTCCTTAGGATTACCCGAGCGGTTCTACCACACTCCATAATTTGTGCTTCCATCGCACCACATACCACCCCAAACCATCCGCTCGATATTTAAGCAAGTTGGGATTTTTGAGAGCATAAAATAACCATATCAAATGATACCGCCATTCCCACCATGACCGCCCAACCAATTTTTCTCGTGATTGTGTGATGCTTGGCGCTCTCGCGCCCATGAGTATCTAAACAATACTAAGCATGGCATATATTTAGGGACTTATTTTCCAAAGGTTACTATTATAGTTTTTCTAGGGTGACAAGGTTCTCATGTTCAAATATTCCAAAGGAGGGGCAATATTAACCAAGTTAGACAATAGGCATTTAACTAGAATTCTAAATTAAACATGGATTTGCATATAAATTAACAGCATGCAATTTGATAATTTAAACAAAATAATTTGCAGAAAATGTAGGTTCAACATGATCAAAGTATTGACTCGCCTGGCGCGGTTTACCGCAGTCTTGAGCTCACTCAAAGCTATATCATTTGATGGTCTTGAGCTTCCAGTCTTTATCTTCAACTTGATCTCGATCTCGCTTGATCCATTCATTCTTCGGGACTACAGTTTCTAACGACGCGATAAACGACTGAATCCAAATAAAAGCAAGTAACTCAAAAGATCCAAATAAATCCGAATAAACTCAATTTAGTTTTATTATGAGTTAATGGGTGATTTGAGGCAAGGCCGGTGATATAATACGATGACTTGATCTTTTTATTAATAATCTATTTTATTATTTTTTTGTATTTATCAAGGAAGTTCCATGAGTTAGGGTATTCTTATGAATTGGTGCAGGAGTTTAGTGTACAAATTTTATCTTTAGGGTATGCATTCCTTGCAACTCAAGTTATGGTAAAGGCAAACTGAACTGATGGATGAGATCTGTACTTATTCTATAAATCTTTTAGTCGAAGGTATTATAACATTTGGATATCTTTATTAAGTTTTTAGACTAATCTCTGATATAGGCTTTCACTATTAATTAAGATAAATAGCAAGGGCTCAATATTTATTCTTATATGGTAATTAATTAGAATTTAAATCTCTAATAATCCCATTATCATATCTTATGTATCTTCATTCATAGCTAGGCTAAATTTAAGTTGAATTAGGACCCACTCATATGGGTCCTAACTTGTTATATATATATACTATTATGTACTAAAGCTAGTGTTAAGATTTAATTAATGGCACTATTATTATCTTGCTCATACTCTAGCTGCTATTAGGCCCTCGCTTCTAATTCTAGTTTAAACTCGGCTATCGGGGCAGAGCTTGGGAGGCAGTATTTTATGCGACCCTAATTACCCGCGTTAATGGTTACATGTTTTCTTTAGAGTATTTATATATATCCGTGCGATTATTTGGATACTTGATGACCTAGAGCTATTGCAACTTAGCATCTGTATATTATTGTAATCTTTTAACTTAAGTGCTTTCAACATTATCACACGATGTTTTATCCCTTTTATAACTCGAGCCGGCTATACATGATGATATTTTGTCATCATTACTAACTAAAGCTACCTTTTAAGATTTCATGATTTATAGTAGATGTATATATATATATGTTCTTGATAGTGTTTACATGTGTGTGTGTGTGTATTTAGTAGGGTCTACGGCGAACGCAAGAAATAGTACTGTTATTTTTACTAGGGAGCTGCATGCATGCTATCCGCACTTCTCTAACCTCTTATATATATATATTTAGCTGTTGAGATTTATTTATCGGCGATGTACTAATGGTGGGGTTTATATTATAAATCATGACTTTCCAATTTAAATATGTATTTCATTTAATTTGGTGTTGGCATGAATCAATAATTATTTAAAGTTTAACCATAAGTCAATTATATACAATGTAGCCTCTAAGTCAATTTGAATATCATGGCCTAAAGGTTGGTGGCTTAATGTTCACATTATTTAATAGTCAAAAAGGATTCTTCTAATGGCTAGGCTATAAAGATATTGGTTTATGGTTTAAACTTTACAGAGGTTAATTTTTATAACATTTACTAATATGCAAGGTTTCAGGCTTTATTGTTTAACCAATTTTCAATTGCTAAGTTGTCATTCCATGAGAGCATACACCTAGCAACCTCCCTACTAAGCCTTTAATTAATAGTTAGGATTTAATTAATGGCACCACTACCATTTTGTCTATAGCTCGATTATTATTAGGCTTAGTGTTAATTTCAATTTAAATTCTATTCATCTATCATGGGTTCATGTTTTGGCATAGCTATTAATTAAATCTACAAAAGGGAATTTGTTGAAATGACGGTAGGATAAAGGTTAAAGCTTACATTTTAATTTCATGCAAGGGTAATCTTTATTTAAACTTGGATATTTTAACCAAAGGCACTTTCCTTTATCTATGTCCTTAATTAGTATTTAGTCTTTTAGACAATTATTCAAACCGTATTAATTAATCATGAACTAAAGTCTCCAGATAATCTCATTTATGCCCTTGGTAGATAATTGGATTTAAAATTTAAATATTAAAGTCACACTAATTATTTATCATGATAACTAGTCCAAATCTAAATCATACATAAACTCTCTAAAGCCTTATTTAAATTTTATTAGCTTCCACAGTTTATCCCTAATTTTTCCTAAATTTTCCTTCATTTATTTCCTACTGAAATCGGGCTACAAAAAGAAGAAAAATGAATGGGCTAAGCTAGGATTCGAACGCAGGTCTGGTGGTTAACTCACGATTGTGCTAACCAACTGGGCCACCGCCCACTTTTGATATGGGGGGAGGATTAAATTAGAAAAGGCAGAGGTGCGGCTGGGCAAACAGGGAAATTAAGGGCGCGCGGCGGCGTGGCGGCGGCGAGTGGCGGCCAGGGTGGCACTGGTGACCACTGAAATGAGTTGCTCGGGAGGTAGGGAAGCCGGGGGCGTTGGCGCATTGGCCGGAGTGGCACCGGCGAGTGGGCGGCAGCGGCGTGCGGCGGCCGGCCACGGAGGGGAAAGAGGGAACGGCAGTGTCGATGTGGGAGGGAAGGGGCCGAAGCGAGCACGAGCTATAGGAGGTTGAGAGAAAGCTCACCGTGCTACTGGTTGGGCCGGGGGGGTGCCGAGGCGCGCCGGCGGCGTGAGACGGGGTCGCGTGGTGGTGGCGCACGGCGCCGGCGAGCTGGGGTGGGCCGCAGCTCCGGCCGTGGCGGGGGAAAGCTTCAGCGTGCTCCGGTTCTGCTCTCACCATCGGGAATTGGCCCGGCATTGACCGTGGAAGAGGCGGCGGTGAGGATGGCGGTGGCGGCCGGGATTGGGGAGGATGGCGTGGGTGAGTTGGAGCTGAGCACGGGTCAAGGGGAAATGGAAGGCGGTGCAGGGAAGTAATGGGAGACCCGGGCTATCTATAGGCGCGGGTTCTACGGGAGAAACTGTAGCCGATGACCCGGGAGCAGCGCACGGTGGGGGCGGCGACATGGCGTTGAGGCGACGGGAGTGTTTAATGGCGCAGCGGATGACGCGGCGCGCTTTGCGGGAATGCGACCGCGACGGATGGCGACATGCGGGAAACCGTGGGCGACGAGGAAATACCGTGGCGGAGCCGGTGCATGGCGCCACGCGAGAAAAGAAGCCGAGCGCAGCAGAGGAGCGCGCGCGGCGCTCTGGGAAGAAGTGGATGAGCGCGGCGTGGGCTGCGCGAGAGGAAGCGCGGAAGGGCGGGGCGGCCGTCGGCGGGCGCGGGTGGAGCGCGTCCACGCGCAGCGAAGTCGGCGCGCGGTGGAGGCGGATTGGGCCGCGGGGAAGGCGCGGAGCGGTGTTTCGCCGCCACGCGCGCAGGAAGGAAGCGCGGCGAGCTCGCCGACGGTGGAAAAAGGAGGCGCGCACGCCGCGAGGTTGGGTGGGCGGGGTGGTGGCCGGCCTGGCCCCATCTTTTTTTATCTTTTTGTTTATTGTATCTATATATATTTGCATATAATTTATATATTTATTTTTGTTGCCCTTGTACTATCATTCTCAAAATGAAATTTTATATTTTATTAACTCAGGTTTCTCTCTTCTTATACTGGATCATCTTTTCAGATTTGCATTTTAAATCTTGATTTTCTCCTAATTAAATATGTTTGCTTCTTCTTGATCCTTTTAACTTTTGGAACTTTCGCCAAATTTTTAGAAAAATACCATGAACTCCAATTTCAAATAAAATATATTGCAAAAATAATTCAAAAACTTCACTTTTTCAAATTTCAAATTTCAGGATGTTACAGATTGGGTGGCTTGGCGTGTGAGAGAAGAAAGGAGAAGGAAAGGGAGAAGGAGGTAACCACGCACGGTGAGAAAGGAAGGGGGCAGGGAGTTGGCCGGAAATGGCGGAGGCGCTGCATGAGTAAGAAGAAAGAGGGAGGAAGAAGGGGGAAGGCGCTGACATGAGGGCCCGAGGCGACAGCGGGAAGGGTGGGGGCTGACAGGGCTGGCCCACACGGCATGTAGGCACAAGGTGAGGTAGGCCATAGGCCACGTAGGGAGGAGTTGGGCTGAACAGGAAAAAAGATTGGGCTGAAAGAGAGGGGTGGACCGAGCCAAGAAGGAAGGTGAGTTTTGGCCTAGGGATTTTTGAGAGATTTAAGATAATTTTTTAATTAAATAAAGGCTAAAACTTCAAATAAGACTTACAAAATAACAAATAAGGGCCAAAAATTCTAAAAAAAATCACAGAAATTTATGAGATTATTTTGGACTTAGGAAATCATTTCTAACTTAAAATTGGTCTTTATTTTTAATACATAAAATACTTTTTAACTTTGAAATTGAATTTTAAATTCAAGAAAACCCAAATAAAATCCAAATAGTTTCAAATAATTAATTTGAAATAGGATTTTTACAAAAAATCAAATTATACTTTATTTAATAACTTTTTATGTATTTTTACTTCAATTAATTTTCAAAAGAGAAGCCCTTTTTAAAAGCTGGAAAACAGGCAAACAAATTCAAAAGTCAGGCAACCAATTAACACTTTTTTAATTTATTTATTTTGAAATAAATGGCTAGGCTGTGACAGTGACACACTACGTATTTTGTTATATCACAATTCCGGTGTTTGCTCTCTTTTCTACATATTGCACTCAACAAAAAGCCAAAAGTTAATACGAACATCCCAACTTCTATAAGCCGCTTCTATCAGCCACTACTATTCATCAGCCAAAACCAAAAGCCATTAGCAAAAGCCAATACTAATGAGCCCTAAGCTACGTGCTCCATTAAGTCCATTTTGTTAGTTGAAGAAGAAAAAACGAGGTTATATGCATGTGGCTAGTCTCAAGTAGCTTGAGAGGTATTTGGCTTTCCTCATAATTTTCCAACTCAAGCTCGATATGTCAAAGCTTTTCTTAAGCTTGAACCAGTAGAGCTTTAATCCTAATAAGAAAAGAAAAAAGCATAACCCTACACAAGGATGACACATACGAAAATAAACAAACGAAACATTATTATGGTAGAAGAATCAATAGAAAAGTATGATTTCATATGTGTATTTGACAACATGTTTATAAAAGATTACAAATGATTTTTGTGACATAGTGCAGTGCAACCATGTTATCCAGTAAATGCTAGACTTGTTTTAAATACCAATGTAAAGGAACATCAAAGCAACAAGCCTAACTTTTAATGTTATGCACCACAACTTTTCACAATCTCCACAAGGAAGAATAGAACAGTCTCTAACGCCATCAGCAACAACAATTGGATAAGAGACATCCGACTTGGGATCACTCCAGCTATGCTCAGCGAATATGTTGACTTATGGTGTAGGCTCTCCACGATAGTGCTACATGCAAATACTCAGGACATAGTGACTTGGCATTTCCCTCAGGATGGGCAATACTCTGCACACTTAGCTTATAGATTACAGTGCCACGGGAGAGTTCTTTCCCCCTCTAAAATCGCTCATTTGGCAGCCTTGGGCTCTGTCTAAGTGCAAGTTCTTCGCATGGTTAGCAACCCAAGGAAAAAATCCTCATAATCGATATCCTCCTTGCTTGCTCGTGGCCAAACAACTATTTCTAGTCTTTATGGTACAGAAACCTGGAGACAACCAATCACCTGTTATCCAATGCAACTGTAGCAACGCATATGACAAGGGATAGCTGATTGGCTATGGACCGATGGCCTCAAGCCAACCACCTCGACACAAATTGACTTATTGCAGTGGTGGATAGAAGACTTATCGCCCAAAAGCCATGGCAGTAACAAATCATACGTCATCTATGTCATAATGGCCATCATCTGGGGATTATGGAATGAAAGAAACAAACACCATCATAACGTACTTCCATCAATCAATGATGAAATCCACTCCTGAGGAACGCATGTGCTAAACATTTGCTTCAATTAGTCCCTCATTTGTCTTCTTGTAGGATGGCTCCCTTTAGCCTTATTCAATTTCTGCTTTCTCTATTTCTATTTGCTTGTTTGTACTATTTCCTCCTTTCAGTGAACTGAAGGTAGTTCTCCTGCTTTTCGTTCAAAAAAACTTTTAATGTTAGCTTTTCATTCAAAAAACTTTTAATGTTATGCAAAATAGTGTACAAATAAACCAAAATACCTTTCAACATTTTTAAGGCATAATTTGGTATCGTGGCGCCTAACTTCAAATGTAGCCGCTATTGGCCTCTAAAGTCTAAGGGCATCAGGAGTGTATATATCGCAATGGGCCTTAAGGTGGGCCCCATCTAATTGTTAAGGCCGACTCGTTATGTTTGATGCCACCGCTCAGCTGTAACAAGGATCCCACTCGGCAGTAAAAAAATTGTATTTTAATGCTTGTGGTAGTTGGTAATTTGTTGGTGGAGAGAGAGAGAGAACAACAGGATTAAAAGAAAATAATATTTTAATGCTTGTGGACAGGTCTTTAGCTTGAGGACCGGCCTCAAGCATTTTTGCTTATGGCCTGCTTAAGGTCAACCCTGTAATGTATAAGGTCGACCTTAAGGTGGCTTATGACCCCTTATTTTCATACACTTCGGATGCCCTAATCAAGACATGCAGGATATCAAAAGACCACGGATCAAAAGGATATCCATGATTTATAAAATATACGAGATTGCTATAAATAAAAAGCTGTACCCTGCCACCCAAAATAGCACATGTAATGGTAATATTGTTCTTTTGTAGTATATCAAACTTTGGTGAATACTAACATCTAAAAAAAGCTTTAGTAAACGTAATGGTTTAAACCTTGCTACAACCGGCTTTAGATTCTAGCTTTCGGCTATGGCTATTGGATTTTGGTTAAAATTACACTATAGTAATTATTAGCTTTTTCTAGTCATTCAATTAAAAAATAAAAAACATGATTATATCTTCAGACACAATGTAAAAGAATAAGAAAAAAAGCAAAAAAAAGTTAAAAAACAACAAACCGAAATTAAGAAACCACACGTAAGTTCCAACTTCTAGAAGCCGAAAGTCACCAGAATTCATAAGGCTACACCACTTAGAGCGCCCCTTATCCATATACTACCATAGCTATTTATACGTTCCCCTTTCTGTTTAATTACACCGGTGTGGCCCTGCTCATTTGAGTTTCTATTTCTATTTTCTGGTTTTTAGCTTCTACTTTCTTAATTTTTGTGTTTTTTTAGCTTTTTTGCTTTTTTAGGCTTTTGTACTTTTTCTTTTTCTCCTTATTCCTCTATATTATTTAATGATGATACAATTTTCCCCTTATCCATGTACTACCATAGCTATTTATATGTTCCCCTTTCTGTTTAATTACACCGGTGTGGCCCTGCTCATTTGAGTTTCTATTTCTATTTTCTGGTTTTTAGCTTCTACTTTCTTAATTTTTTTGTGTTTTTTAGCTTTTTGGCTTTTTTAGGCTTTTCTACTTTTTGTTTGGCTTTTTTAGGCTTTTCTGCTTTTTCTTTTTCTCCTTATTCCTCTGTATTATTTATGATGATACAGTTTTTATTTTTTATATTCAATTATACTAAAAATCTATCAGTTACTATATTATATTTTCAGTCGTTATAATAAAAAAATTATAAATATAAACTTTTAATCCAAATAAACACCACCCTAGACTGCTAGAGAGAGGGGGTGTGTGTCACGTGTGTGTCGCTGCTAGAACTCCGAAAGTCACACCCACATTTCTTTTCTCTCTCCTCACTTTCCCCTTTTTTACTGTCCTTCCTCTCTCCCGCACAGCCCAAGCTTCTTCTCCCCAACAATCGCGAACCGGATAGAAAGATAGATCGGCCCTATCTTTGCCTTCCGCCGAACGCCTCGGAGGCCGGCGCATCCCCAAGACGCCCTTCGCCCACAAATTTGCCGTCTTTCTCTGCTCTTTCCCGATTTGGTCTCCATGGAGATTTCGGGGATCTTTGGGCCGATTTGGTCGCTTCTGGCGTGGTGAGATGGTTTGCCGCATCGCAAGCTGCTGTCAACAGGTAGGCTGGGCTTTCCTTTTCTTGCCCCGATCTGGTGGCCGGAACTGCCGGGGAGTGCTGTTTGCTTGCCGTTTCTTGGCTGGCCTGAGCTTGGTGAACCCTGATCTAGCCGAAGATTGGGTTATTCTAAGAAAAGATTTTTGGTTTTTCCTGCGGGATTTTTGGGGAGTTTTTGTGTTTATGCTTCCATTTTTGTTGCGACAGCTCCCTCTTTCTTCTTCTAGTTTTGCCTCCGATTCGGTGGTTTTCTAGTCCATTTCTTGTGCTGTTTAGGACTCCCTTGACTGGTTTCTTGACTCGTCGCTTCAGTTGTTCCGATCCGACAAGCCCCGATGAACGGCACGCCAATCTCCGCGTCCCCCACGGCAAGCGTCGACGGCGGCGCGACGGCCCCTGAGCCCAAGAAGAATGCGACGGCCGCCGTCGCCGAGATGGCCAAGCACCTCACCGTCGACACGGACGATGCCTTCGCCAGCCTCCTTGAGCTCGCTGCGGATGACGACGCGGACGGCCTGCGCCGCACGCTGGAGCGAGCGCCGCCCGCCGCCGCCGACGACGCCGGCCTCTGGTACGGCCGCCGGAAAGTCGTCGAGCACCGCACCCCGCTGATGGTTGCCGCTACCTACGGCAGCCTCGCCGCGCTCCGCCTGCTGCTGTCCCTCCCATCCGTCGACGTCAACCGCCGCTGCAGCCCCGACGGCACCACCGCCCTCCACTGCGCCGCCTCTGGCGGCTCGCCGTCGGCTGTTGAGGCTGTCAAGCTGCTGCTTGCGGCTGGGGCTGACGCGGAGGCTACAGATGCCTCCGGGTGCCGTCCGGCTGATGTGATCTCTGTTCCGCCAAAGATGTTTGATGCCAAGATCGCCCTCCAAGATCTTCTTGGATGCCCAAAGGTTGAGCATGGCATGCTCCGGGTGGTGACAAGGGCCACAAACTCCATCTCGCCGCCTGTGTCATCCCCCACTGCAGAAGATGCACGTTCTCCATCTGCTGCTGTGATGATGACGACAAAGTTTGCAGACCTGCCGAGGGTTGCGACATCGGAGAAGAAGGAATATCCAGTGGATCCGTCCCTTCCGGATATCAAGAACAGCGTCTATGCTTCTGATGAGTTCCGCATGTACTCATTTAAGATCAGGCCATGCTCGCGGGCATACTCGCATGACTGGACTGAGTGCCCCTTTGTCCACCCAGGGGAGAATGCTCGGCGACGGGATCCCCGCAAGTATCACTACAGTTGTGTGCCGTGCCCTGACTTCAGAAAGGGTGTGTGCCGGCGTGGCGACATGTGTGAGTATGCTCATGGGGTGTTCGAGTGCTGGCTCCATCCAGCACAGTACCGTACTCGCCTCTGCAAGGATGGCACCAGCTGTAATCGTCGTGTCTGTTTCTTTGCCCACACAACTGATGAGCTCCGCCCACTATATGTTTCCACTGGATCTGCTGTACCATCCCCAAGGGCCTCAGCAACAGCTGCAATGGAGATGGCAGCAGCAATGGGCTTGATGCCTGGTTCTCCGTCATCGGTTTCGGCAGTCATTTCCCCATTTACCCCTCCAATGTCCCCTTCAGGCAATGGGATGCCCCCTTCTTTGGGCTGGCAGCAGACAAATGTTCCAACACTGCACCTTCCGGGCAGCAGCCTTCAGTCGAGCAGGCTCCGAAGCTCACTTAGTGCAAGAGATATGCCTGCCGATGACTACTCCCTGATGCAGGATATCGATTCCCAGCTTGTAAATGATCTGTGCTACTCGCGTCTTGGTTCATCCACAGGGAATCACACTTCTCGGACCAAGACCCTGAATCCGTCAAACCTGGATGATCTCTTCTCCGCTGAGATGGTCTCGTCCCCGAGGTACAGTAATGCTGATCAAGGTGCTATGTTCTTGCCTTCTCACAAGGCTGCTATCCTTAATCAGTTTCAGCAACAACAGCAAGCACTGCTTTCACCAATCAACACAGGAGTCTTCTCCCCAAAGGCTGTGGAAAACCAGCAGTTGCCTTCACACTCATCTCTGCTGCAAGCATCACTTGGGATGTCTTCCCCTGGCCGGATGTCTCCTCGATGTGTTGAATCAGGGTCCCCAATGAACTCTCACCTAGCTGCTGCCCTTGCCCATTGTGAGAAGCAGCAGCAGACAATGAGGAGTCTCAGTTCTCGTGATCTTGGGCCTAGTGCTGCAAGAGCATCGGGTCTTGTTGGCTCCCCTCTAAGCTCATCATGGTCCAAGTGGGGATCTCCCTCAGGGACACCAGATTGGGGCGTCAATGGTGAAGAATTGGGTAAGCTCCGCCGGTCATCTTCCTTTGAGCTGAGGTCTGGTGGTGATGATCCAGATCTCTCGTGGGTACACACACTGGTTAAGGAATCTCCACCAGAGAAGCAAGTTACCCCAGCTGAATCCATTAACTCTGTTGGACCATCACCACTAATGCCTCCAAGTTTAAGCAGTGGTGAAGGTTCAAGTCTGAACACACAGCTGGATGGACACGACCAAGCTGCAGTTATGGGAGCATTGCTTGAGCAGATGCAGCTTGATCAACAGATTGGTAGTCTGGCAACATAGACGTACAATGAGCCTGGAAGGTGCGAGAAGTTATTATCCTTAGCTAATGAATTCAAAGTTTTTTTTTTCTGTTCATTGAGGTGGTCAACAAGCAAGGATGGATAGCTGAAGGTGGTGATTCAGAGATTGGTTTTCTTTAATTTTGGAGGTAAATCATATACATTATTGAGGTTCCAGTAGGTTAAAAGAGTGAAGTACCTCAATTGGGGTTGTTCCAAGGCCGACCCAGGTAGAATCGCACCCCGGCAGCTTCAGTTCATCAGTCAAGTTGTTCTCTATTTTGTTAATTAACCCCGTTAAAAAGAAGACTTGTTTGTTGTGTGGGAATTCTTTCCTTTCCCTAGTGGTGTTTATTTTGTTTATTATGATATTAAATTATTGATACTTGATGTACTGATGGTATAAGTGGTTCCCGGGCATGCTATAGTAGTCTATCAAGTCCCAAAGTACCCCCCCCCCCCCCCCAACCATTTGTCGAGGATTATACTATGGCCTTGTTTTGGTCAGATCTTGAGGCCTGTATAATCCTTGGATGATATTTGTAATAATGTAATATTGTTATTGAACTTACATTGCTATTGTTTCGCACTCGCAAATCTTATTCATCTGAAATATTCAAATATTGCCATTCGTGTTCTTGCTACTCTCTTGGGGAAGCTTGTGAGTTGCTGCAAATGGTTGGTGGTGGCTGCTCAGCTCCATGGGAAAGATTGTTGATCACCCGTGCACGCGTGTGATGATACAACGAAGGTTGTGTTGACTGGTTGATTTCAGAGTTAGTGGGTGTACGGTATCTTCAGTTCTTGGCACATTTTTATTTGCCAAATGTGAGAGTGAGATGTGACGACGAATATTATTAGTGTGCTGCCGTGAGATTGGAATCTTATCCTTGTTTATCCCCACATCTTGATTCGAATTCCTACCGGTATTTCGAGGACGCGTATCAGCGACATAATTCTTGCTTCCTTTGTTGTTTTTTTATGCGTCTGTCTAACAGAAACATGGTTCTAGAACGCCACAGCAGCTTGTTATGCCTTTTATGGTTTTTCTGAGATGCTCCCTAAGATCCTGCCAATGCAGAGACAAAAACATCAACTTCCATTGCTGATGGATTCCTGCAAGGTAAGCACCGGCATAGATGCCGTAAACACTCGCAGACGGAAACTATTACAGTGAATGTTCTTCCTAACCAGTAAAGTGGCCTGCGCAATTTGCGCGGCTAAAATTTATTCTTAGTATTTGAGTTGTTAAGTTATTTAAAACTATAAGAATTAGATTTATTATTCTTAAATACACATTGGTTGATTAGTTTATTCTAAAATAATTTGTAGCACGTAAAACTTAGTTTTGTTTTTTATATGAAATTTTATTGTTTTCTTTTTAAAAGTATATTTTAGTAATTAATATAATTACACATTTATTTAACGATTTTATGTGTTTTGCATGTGTAAATTTATTTGTTATTTAATAATAATATTTTTAAAGGAATTTTGAGTCCATTTAAATTAGTTTTATTTGTTATGAATTATTAAGGTGTAATGTGCGATAAGAGGATTTTTATTCTATTTGCTAGATTGATGCTATTGGCGCACTACGGAAAGAAAAACGTCATGTACTTTCCCTTCACCATTTCATTCCTCTGTTTTCTCCTCTATTCCCTTAGAGTCTGTTTGGAACATAGGAATTGAAAATATAGGAACGATCTAAAACAAAAGGAAGGTGTAGGATTGCAGTGGCAAAACAGAGTATTGGAAATGCAGAAGTTTCAGAGAAATTGTTGTTTGGAATATAAGAATTGTAAAACCACATGCATTTTTTAATTAAATAGTAATCCCATATACTCAAATTAAATTGGCACTAATTTTTCATTCATAAGCAAGCCACCGCATCGACATTTGTTCCACGTGTAGCACTGAGCATCATATCCTTGAACTGTTCACCCATATGGCCCTTTAGCAATGTTTTTTTAGTTTTAGCACGACTGGATGAGCTGGCACAATAGCAGGTCAATGGGCGCAGCAGCCGACTTCTACCGAGCTGCCATGGGGCGGCTGCTTCCTGCCAAGGAGCCATGCCGTGGTGGCACTGTTTACACAGTAGCACACTGTTCACTCATTAATTGATGTTTTAATTAGTGCTAATCACAATAAATTAGTGCTAATTAAATAGCTAAATTAATACTATTTTATTTTTTTGTTGTTCGGTGGAGGCGGTGCAGGGCAGGCAAAAAATAATGAAAGTCAACTCATGCGTTCTTTCCTACGTCATTCGTCTCCGTCAACCATACAGACGAGCATTTATTATTCAAAGAAAATTCACACAAGACTTTCACTTAAACCGCTAACGTGCCATAGAAATTTGCCATTGAAATTCATTCTGTACTATGCAACAAAAATCGTGAAAGGTAGGACATACACTTTTGTCTATACCGTCTGGTTATTTCAACCTATACAAGTGAGCAGTTATTATTCGAATGAGTTGATAATCCCACTTGGACTGCTAACGTGGCATAAAATTTTGCCACTAGAACCCAATACGTACTGCGCAACAAAAATAGAAGTCAACACATGCTTTTTTTCCTACACTGTTTGTCTCCCCTAACCATACAAACAAGTATTTATTATTCGAATGAGCTGGAAATTTTACACAAGACTTTCACGTAAACTGCTAATATGCCATAGAAATCTACCATTGAAATTCATTTTATGCTATACAATAAAAATAATGGAAGTATGGTTGGCGGAGTATGGAATGAATGCTCTGTCGTCGTGGCCGACCTTTGCGGTGTAGGTGTGTTTATTCGCGCGGCTTTTGGCCTCACCTAAGTCACTGGGGTCTAAGTCGGGCTTCCATCAGCAATCCATCAGCTCGCCCAGCCACTATTACTTTCTTTTCTAAAGTAAATAGTAATCCCATGTACTCAAATTAAATTAGCACTAATTTTCATTCATAAGCAAGGCAAGGAAACACAGTGTCACAGCCTGACTGTTTATTTCAAAATTATTGAAAAAATATTTACTTTAATTTAAAATAAAAATAAGTGTTATTGGTTACTTGAATTTTAAAATTTGATTCATCATGTTTTTCTACTTTTAAAAAGGACTTGATTCATCATGAAGTGACTGCATTTTATTCAAATTTAGCTTGATAAGGAGTTATAAAAAGTATTCAAAGTAACTCTACAAGTATTATACTAAGCCATATTATATGATAAAGTTATCTAGATCATGGCAATCCATATATATAACAAAGCTAAGCCAATGAAGTAAGAATATGAAATTAATAGATTTCTTAGCATGTCAAGTCGCTCAAAGTCATAGTTTAGCCAAAAGGATTCAAAAATGAGCCAAGTCATATCAATAGACTAAATAGAACCAAAATCTAGAATTGAGTCATTTTAGAGTACTACAAGTTCAATATAAATTATTTTGTTTAAGTACTTGAATTTGAGCACATTTAGCACTTTCTGAAATAATTTTTGTTCTTATCTTAGTAAAGCAAGTCCTGGATTATGAGCCATCCACAATTGCTTCCTAAGCTTCAACCATTTTTTATAATTCTTTTGATAAAGTTATGTGCTAGATCTCAAGCCTTTATTAACCACCCAAGCGATAAACTTAAAAGCATAGTCATGGTCATGTAAAACTCCCTTCGAGTTCATGCGTAGTGCAATTGGTGAGATCAATTTTTTACACATATAAGTGATCATTTTTTATTTTTATTTTCTAGTTCAAGAACAAAGAGTTACTCCTAAATCCGCCAGCAATACCCGACTCGAGCAGCAAAAGCCTAGGAGAAGTAAACTCATGCTTTAACAATGAACTAGTATAGCTCAATCTAAATCTCAATTTAGATTTTAGACTCAATTTAGCCTATCTGATATGGCATTAATCATAAGAGGATAATTAAAGTGAAACTAGTCATAAGATCCAAAATTAACAAGTTTTAGTTCAAGTTTTTTCGCATTTAATTACAATCATGACAAAAACTAAGCTACATATAAAGAGACATGATTAATTTAGTAAACTAGCATAAGACATAGCAAATTGAAAAATAATATATCATGTCACGTAAGGATAATAATCAAGGATTCATTTAAAATTGTATAATGCAAGCTGTTAAAATTTAAATATGCATTATGACACAATGTATGCACAATAGTCAAGATCCCCCTCAAAGCAGGCCGAAAGAGCAAATAACCCAAAACTTCCCCCACAAAGAAGCAAAATGAGAGGAATCGAGAGCCTTAGTGAAAATATCGGCAACTTGGTTCTTGGACTCTATATGGTCTCTAAGGAATGTATCTAATATCGATGTGCTTGATCTTGGAGTATTGCACTAGGTTATTGGTAATATTGATGGCACTAGTATTATCACACATGAGTGGAATACTACCTAAAACTAACCCATAGTCCTGTAGAGTAGATAAGATCCAAAGAGTCTGAAAGCAACTACTAAACATCAACTACATAGTTCGTTTCTATAGTGGACTGTGCAACAGAGAGATGCTTCCTAGATGACCAAAAGACAAGAGTTGTGCCTAAGAAATGACAAGTGCTTGAGGTACTATTTCTATCTATCCTACACCCCACAAAATCAGCGTCCAAGAAAGCACGAAGAGAAAGCACAGAATCAGAAGAATACCGGAGTCTACAGTTAAGAGTGTCTAGAAGATACATGAAAATGTTATGCATTGCTTAATGATTTGGAGTGTCAAGAAGGTTTACAAAATATTTAACAAAATAAGATCAAAGCATGGTTTAGAACAAAAGAGATGAAACTTTGCACACACCTTGCTTAGATTCTTAGGAACATATTACATCCAAAGATCATATGTATCCTTGTCAAAGTTTTAATCTTTCCCAAAGAAAAGCAAGATTGCACCAAAATCGGGCAAAATCTAAAATCATGGGATATGACTTGCATTGGCAAGTCTCTTGTTCCAGTTCCACCAGACTCTGCCTCACTTGGACTGACCAAACCATTTGGTGCAACCCGTTGCTCGAACATTCATTTTAATACTTTCTAACTTTCTTGTGCTATGCTTGAGCTCAACCATCTTACTTGGTATCCTTGACCATTCTGGGCCTCTGCTCCTTCATGAGTGTAACCCCAATTCTCGCTATTAACCATAGTTAACTCCAAGCTCTCTTGTATATACAAAGACCAAGAAATCATTTCTAGCACAACTTATTTACAACTCGACCCACGTTAGTCAAAATAAGTTTCATGCAACATAAATGCAATGACTAAACATAATTCAATTCAACTCAAGTCTATTTCCCAAAATCCAAGACAATCCTCAGGACCGATCTAACTGCCAACCAGGGGCTGGTTAGACCGATCGAGCCCAATGCAAAACACCCCTCTCTAAATAAATGCAACTACTTTTAAAATTCTGATCATTTCGCCTGATAATCTAACCGGTCGTGCCCAACTGTTTAACTGGTTTCCCTGACAGAAACCTCTAAAACTGCAAATAACTAGTATAGTGCCCGTGCTAACGCCACGGCGGTATTTCAGGGATGCACATGAAAACAACCAAATGCCGATATTTTTTTTTCATAGTTTAAGTTTCACGCAATTGTATATCACCATGTATATAATCTGGAAAACACTCATGTATATCACCAGCAAGTTCATGTCATGAAATTACAAGGCTAGGCCAATTATAATGCATAACAAGGCAATAATAAGTCATGTCTCGCCTTCAGGGGTTGTTGCGATGAACATTTCTACCTGAGCAACTGCCTCCTCGTTGGTGAAATATTGGTAAAGCCCGTCTGAAGATAATATCAAGAATCTATCCCTTGTGCTGAGCTTATGGTGGAAAAGGGACGGATTGCATGTGATGTACGGGGAGGATCCAACGTAATCAATTTGAACACCTCCAGTAGAACATCATTCCATTTGGGCTGTAAAAAAAAGCGAGGATTGTGAGCACGAAGAGGGAAAAATTTATGAAAAGTTTGAACATGTACTATCGCCGCTATGTAATGAACAATTTACGCTTTATACAGCTTCTATCAAACATGTTTGACTAAGCTAACTATACATTCGAAAAATTTATCGACACCTAAATCAGGAGAAGGGGCTCCCTCATACACTAAGTTCAATCCTTCACGAGAGCATCAAATCAAAATACCATTCGTGTTGCTTAACGTTTTGGATTTTTTGTTGACAAAAATATTGCAGATCGCTGCATTCCTTTCATCACATAGCTCAATTCTAGTTCAAGAAAGAGACTTCCTTCTTGGATAGCAGAAAGATCGATTTGTACAGCTTGATATAGAAAATGGTTCTAGAGAACGACAATGCTTTCACATGGCGGAGAAACGTGCCTATGTTCAAAGCCACTCCACTCGCTAGCTTTCGCCACATTTCAAGATCGCATGTGCTCATTCTTTGCACTTGGACGAAGCAAAAGAAACCTCATTTTCTCTGGGATTGGCTTTTCCTTCAATTTTTCGAATGGCTATACACGTGGTGACCAAGGAATTGAACTAATTAAATTCGTACTTTGAAAATTCTGCCGATCGAAATTAGCATATCGGTTAACATGGCCGCTTCAATGTAGGATGGTCATATTTCCCACTCCAAAGAAGTTAGAACTAATAGTGGCTTCATTTTGTTTTTCACTTTGGACCAATTATAACAGATCCTGTTTTCTGTTTTTGACCTAATCATGACTCTAATTATGTGTCGACCAAGAATAGCAAAAAATTGACTTTTTGCACTGATGTAATCAAATCTTAATTGCGAAGCATAGCATCATTGAACATAGCAATATCATATATGAATTGTACCACTAAACATTATATGATAATCCCATGGTTATTCTGCAACTACAGCTCCAGAAATTTGTAAAATAAATGATGCATATAAGCACACAAAGACAACTAACCTCCAAAGGTGTCATCAACTCAAGAGTTTCTCCCAACTTGACCGCTTTGTCTTCTTATTGTAATAGTACCTAGATAAAGAAAAATAGCAAACATAGCAAATAAGAAAAAGACCAAAACATGTAATAATTAAATTGTGATTAACAAAGTTGAAACAGAAAGTAATACAAAGATGATTTACTTTTTCCATCGGTTGAAGTGTGCTCCTACCAATCCAAGAGCTAGGTTCTGGAGTGACTGGGCATTTGCAAACCGAATTATTGAAAGGTCAAGGATATCCAATATTTACATAGTAGACAAAATTGAATGATGCAGCAGAGGTCTTAAATTTTATATGGTAGACAAAAAGTGATCGACATTACGGAGGTCTTGCAAGATTTCATCAAGGCAATGCGGTGAAGCCGCCATGGGTGATGCCAGCTGCACTGCAATGGTGTCACAAGAGGTACACTCGACCGTGAGCTGCACCCGTGGTTGAACTACGGAGGAGGAACCAATGTTGGTTGATACTGAAAAGTAACATTTCAAGATTAATAACTTATCGCCAGAAAAAACATTCCATATATATTGATAGCCAAAACTCGACATACACACATCAAAGAAAAACAGTGAACTTTGCAAGTGCCAACTGCAAGAAAAATAATAGTACTTATCAGATAAGATGGAGGCGGCATAGGGGCACCCATGGTGGGCAAATGGCCACCGGGAACACAGCTTTGTCGCTGCGGCTGCATAGGCGTTGATGACATTGGTCTAACCGGTTGATACACCATAGGAACCGCTTGTGATGCAGTGGAACTTGACCAAAATGAGGCAAATGCTGCCTGTGTTGTGGAAAATGTGGCATCCGCCTGGCATGCCAATATTACCTCCTGGCATGGCCTGACCAACAAGTCGAAACTGTTGTGCCACCGGTTTTAGAACATATAGGCATTGTAAGTTTGTAACTGCAGCCTTAATGTCTTATAATATATAGTAGCCTACATTTATCACCGTAGAAGTAGAACACAAAAACACACCAAAAATCATAGCACCTGCTTCTTTATGCGCAGAAGGTATCTTCAAAGAATGAAGAGCAGAACCTAGATAGATGACAAAAGAAGGCTTATATCATCATCTACCAGCTGAACTCAACATTTTATTATATTCCTTGTAAATTTACAGCTGCATTAAGAAATGCCACAAAAATGGCCATCGAAATTGTTATTCTGGGCCAAAACATCTTGAAATTGATGCTGAAATAGGTATGAGAAAAGATTCTGGAAACTTATATGGAGAATGAAGCACAACTGCATGCCAAAAAAAAAATCAGATCCTCTAGACCAACTTTGAAAACCACCTCATGTTTATCCCCCATTTTTAGAATTCCACACTCCCTTTAATCAATTAATGTATTTCACTGTTTCCTATCTGACTCTAAAATTGGGGGCACACACACCTTATACACTGAGAAAACAACTAATTTCTCAATTTACCACTACTTGCATCACATACAGTAGCCATCAAAACACACCACGTGCTTCCTCGAGCACCCACTTTACCTTTGCTCTAGATGCCAAGCCAAATCCACCTCCGGCTTCATTACGGAAGCAGCTTCAGTCCGTTCACAACATAGCCCAACTAAACAATCCAGAAATTAACAAGCATCACAATCAAATCACAGACACAAACTCAAGGCAGACTCCACTGTAAACTCATACCAGCATAAGGTTTATTTGTTCAGATTTTGTAAAGCTAGAATGAATAGATGTGATCAAAATGCAGAATGAAGGAAAGAAGTTTAGAGCTAGAAAGAGATTGTACCAAGGGCTACAGGGATTACTTCATTGAGTGCCAGTCAACAAACAACATAGATATCTCTATGATGTGATACCATAACTTGTCATCGGTAGGAATGTTGTGGCAGCATGCATCTAGAATTGCATCTTCATACAAACTTAACTCCGTTACATTCATGTTCTTTGCAATGTGCATGAAGCTAACCATTCCTGCTCCTCGCCAATCACATGGAACAATCTCACTCAAAACGCTCACTAACAGCACTATAAGGCAAATCAGAATCGCCAAGAGGGTTTTAAGATGAATGTTGTTAATCGTTAAGACAAAGCTAGCATCGCTATGCAGCCTATACCGCTAGAGAAAAACAAATAGAGAACAACATCCATACCTTAACTTCGTGACCAATGGTCCAAGGTCGTCAAAGCACACGGAATCACCAACCAACACAGATCACCAAGCTTAGGTAAGTAACCTTAAACATGCCGCAAATATCACATGGGCAGAAACCAAGTGATCAAATGCATGAATCGATAGATAGTCAACCCCTACGAAGTGCCAATATCACTATGTTAGGTTTACATCGATAAGATCGGCATGCATTGATCCACCAAGAAAAAGGTCATAGCAAGAATCGAATGCTAGCTAGTTCACGCCACAACGTTTTAGCAAATATGTGTAAATTCCACAAATCCAAATCAAGAAAAAGAGTTATAAATACCACTGCACACCATTCTCTGTAAATCCAAAATAACTCGAATTACTTACCAACCACTTGATGTCGGTGTTGTCAACTAACCACTGTGCACCATCCTCTGTAAATCCAACATAACTCGGATCACCTTCTTTCTTCCACATGAGCTTCCTACAAATCATTAGCTTACATATTCAATACAACCTATAAAAAGATTGACCAATGATATCTGAGTGATGAAAATGCATGCTACTGTTATATTTGTGTCTCTCGGAACATCAACCAAAGAACGCAGACTCATCCAAAGAACAACAACTAATCAATTTCAAATCATTCATTAGTAGTACCATGTAGTGAAGACTACCTCTAGTTGCTCAGCAGCAGAAGACTACCTCAAGTCACACTTATTAGGTCCTGAATGAAAAAATAGCAATGGTCAAGTTTCTACACAAGCTGCAAATAGTAATAAGAACTCAATAATACACTTGATTGGTCAACGACATATTAATAAAAAGTTCAATTTGGTTGGAATTAAAGGCATTGTACATGTTTGGAAATATTACTTACCACTCATCACCAATTCAACACATCTTTATATACAATATTTTTGGTGCTCTTCCCTGTAGAATCTAGTTCCTTGTTTGGTCTTGACAAAATTCGGGTTGTTTGCCTTGAAACTCCCCTTGACAAAGTGACATAAAGCTGTCCATGTGAGAACACAGGTTCTGGAAGGTAGATGCCAACATTTGGGATGGTTTGCCCCTGCGCTTTGTTTATGGTCATTGCAAAACTTAGGCGAATCGGAATTGTTTCCTTCTCATCTTGAAAGGCGTGAAATATCATCGGACGGAGACATTGGAATCCTAGGTAGGAACACCCTTCGCGCTCGCATGTTGCCCACCAACAATTTCAGCATCAATTGCGTTGTCCTGGAAGGCTCTAACCATTAACCTTGTTCCATTGCACAATCCATTGTTTGGATCAAGATTGCGGAGAAGGATCACAGGGCAGTTGATTTTTACTTTGAGCACATGCGGTGGGAGACCATTTGGTGTGATGGAGTTTAGGAAGTCAATAGGGTAGTTGTTTCTTGATTCATCATCGACAGAGTCAAAGCTATGGTAAACTTTTTCCTCACCTGGAAACCTGTCAATCATCTTTGCATTTAGCTGATCCACATGTTCATTTTTGGTAGAAAGAATGGCACGTGTGCTCATATAAGATGTTGATCTTGCATTGTCCTCAAGTGATGGGAACACATCTTGGATTAGCTTGTTTAAACAATCCTCTGTATCTGTATAACCAATCACAATATCTTCTGGCAAGTGAACATAATCATCACCAATTGTCTCTTCAGTTCCATTCCCAATCCTAAGGAGGTAATCTGAGAACCATGGGTCAGATTGAGCCCTCATGTTACGTGTCAATCGTATCTTTCTTATACTATCCCACAAATAAGATCTCTGCAATGTAGCATATGTTATCTGTGCTCTAGTCCCACGTGTTACCACTGGAAGAACTTGTCTAAAATCTCCACCAAATACCATGACCTTTCCCCCAAATGGCAAATCACAATTTATAATATCTTGCAGCGACCTATCAAGACACTCAACCGCTTGACGATTTGTCATAGCAACCTCATCCCAGATTAGCAAAGATGCCCTACGGAGTAACTCTGCAGTCCCACCTTGCTTTGTGAAGTTGCACATGCTATTGCTCGCAAGCTTTATTGGGATTTTGAATCTTGAGTGTGCCGTCGTCCTCCAGCGATGATCGACGCGCTATACCGAGAGGTTGCGGTTGCAATGGCTATCAATCCATCGTAACGCACTCTAGCAAGTAGTGCCTTGTATAGGAATGTCTTTCTGTTCCTCTGGACCATCAACAAAGAACACTTGGCTTTTTTATTCAATACATGATCCATAATCTCATCAAATCCAGCACGTTGCTCCTTGTTAAGACTCCTTTTATATCCGGATGTTCTGGTCGACCCCACCAAAGTTCTTCTCGACCTCCTCATTATGTCATTGGAAAATTCACTGCTTGACGCAAAAATTAGATATCGTATGCTTTTTTGGTCAAGATCATTAGACAATGTTGTGACAAATTATTACTGTATCATTCAGCTCGGAAGATCGTAGTTTTCATATCTTTTCCCATGGAGTGGAGCAAATCCTAATATCTCTAAGCACCATTTGTTCTCTGCTTTTGAGTTACATTGGTCTCTCTGTAATCTTGAGACATTGATTCTTTATGCTTCTCCCAAAGTGCACGAATTTTGGTGGCCTCACAAAAACCGAATAGTAGCAAATAACCTTCGAGAGCATATGGCATCCGAAAAGTGGCGAGACTCACACAAGCAGTCATCAAGTGTCGATCTGTCTCTATGAGTCCTCTCTTCTCGCATGATTCTCTACAAGTAGGGCATATGATGCCCGCCACGGTTTTCAAATCCTCAAATGAGGTTGGACCTCTAACATGATTTAAAAGCACTCTCAAAAATATCTCTCCTTCAGCAGGTTTGCATACACTATCCGCCCAATCTGTCCTCTTTGCTTTCTTCTTTGCCATACCTTTTTGCTACTGATCCACCTGTAGTATTCTGGCATCTCTCTGTACAATAATTTCCTTGCAAAACTGTCCACACGGTTAATCTTGAAAAATTCATCGGTGTAGTCATAGAAGAAGCAGGATTGTTCACTATTTCTTCTAAATTTTTATTCTCCTCAATAATAACAGACTGCATGTTAGGCAGATGACATTGGAGCTGCAAAACAGATGGGTAGACCCCGAAAAGGTGGAAACCGAAAATCCTATGCACAGCTTCCGGCGGTGAGATGTATCTAGCATCCCTATATTGACGAATCTCATTGATTACTCTAGCTTCACCATTAGCAGGGTCGACAGAGAATGATGCACAATCGTGGCCTTTGTATACATATTTAAACAAATACTTACATGCTTTGATGCTTGAACATGCTTCAACATTGATGTGACAGTTATATCTCATAAGCAGGCCAGGATTGTATGGGACAACCCATCTGTTGTCCAACTCGGCACCTCTTATTTTGACACGCTGGCCATCATCTCTTCTCCTATACAAAGGATATGAATCTTTGCCTTGTTGTGTTGCAGGGCAAAATTGCCGAGGATAGCGAAAGCGACACTCTCCAGCGATCATACACGGACACTTCCTACTCAAGACACCACATGGTCCATGGAGCATATGATTAATGACCAGGTTATGCAACACAGGGTACTTGTCCTTGTCGGGAATCTCTGCAGAGATGTATTTGTCATATGCATCTGGGCTTGTTAACTTACATCCTTTTTTCATAATCAATAGGATGTGCTCATGTGGCAAGCCCCTCTTCTGAAACTCAGTCACATGCACATATGCTGCAACCTCACCAAAATATTTCTTCTTTATCAATAAATCCTTGATGGAGCGTAATTTGGCTCGGTAAACTCTTGACACCAGATCCGGCCGATCATGGGGTTTTTGTCCAGGTTCAAGATTGCTTGTGACCTCCTCCCAATACGGGTTGCAAGTCATTGTAATGAAGTAATCTAGCTTACCGAAACGCTGGACAATAGCCATTGCATTAAGAAATCTTTGCTGCATATCGCGATCACTACCCGGAAAAGAACGGGGCAGCACAATTCTCTTTCCAACCTCTGAAGCTCTAGTCTCTCCAGCAGAAATTACATCGGTCAAGCCCTATGGCACAGATAAGAAAATATTTGCTTAATCACCAAATAGCTATTATCCATGTGCATTGAAATATATAAGAGATTTTATTCTACTCACTTGGTACAGTTCAGCCCTTATGAGTTTCTGGTTCTCGGGGTTAGAATACCATCAAGCCCCATGGACTCGATCTTTATATACATGTCGACGCCCATTGTTGGAAAAGCCTCCTCCAAATAACAAGATGTTAAAAGACCCTTTCTAACTTGCATCATAAAGCAATAGTATTCTCTTGCTGTCACAAACCTTGTAGATTGACTTGTTTCTACAACTCTACTTAAGTAATCACCTTGTTGTATGTCGTTGTCTGTTTCACCATCCTCTGCATCAAAATGGAAATACATTAGTATATATTCTTAATAGGATTGCATGTACATCCAGGACACCCTAATAAATTGAGTTCGTGTTGGTATACCCGTAGGTTCTTGTAATGAATGCTCAACATTGGTAGGAGACAATGAATTTGTGGGATCACATTGTACGGCATGAACCGATTCCATCCAGTTTCTCCTCTAGGATAAAATAAAGGATATGCTAATGGGTCATAACAACCATGATATGCTTTGATATAGCGCATCTTCTCTCCTCTGGGGTATACAATAACACTCCTATCAAAACATCTTTGGGGATCATTTCCATTCGTCTAGATGGCAGCAACTTGTGAGGCGGTAGGGGCATTATACCTTAAAATGTTATGCAGGAATTAAAAAAACATAAAAATGTGCCTTCACTGGTTATAAAAAAACTTAAAAATTGTTGGGCACTATAGTATAAATAAAAAAATGTAAAATGTTGAGTAATTGAGAAGAGGTTGTACCTTCGCTGGTCAGGTGTCACATTAGTGTTGAGCTCAATTACATAGTCATCAAGATTTGGAATAGAGCCAACTCTATTAAAGGTCTGTACATAAGGGTTATCTGCTTGTAGTATCCTGAGCACATTTCTTATGAGGTTTATATCAAGATCAGGGGACCTTTTCACTCTATGCGACAATGCATCATCTTCTGTATCATAAAAGTAGAGTTGCAAGTGACGTAGCCCTTTTGATCCTGGCACCAAATGGTCCAGATGATGATACATTGCACCCTGTACACGGAATGTATATATGCCAGTACCAGCTGCGGTGCTGTATCTTCGGTCCAGTGTAACTCCGAGACTTGTGAAAGAGAAGTGAGAGTTGAAGTACCGTATGTGTTTTCTAAAATATTTTGCATCAGTATGCAAGTGACTTGTAAACAACCTCTTCAACTCAGCAGGTACATCATGAATATGCAATCTTATCTTTCCCTTTCAACAACAGAATCCAGGTGGTTCGCCTTCAAATCTCATGGCTCCACAATATCGGCAGTCAGGAACCTTTTTCAAAACATGGTGCCTTTCCGGCAAGTTATGGTAGACGAAATCATAAGGATCATCAGCGGCACCATGGCCGGTGCAATCATCATTGACACGATACGACTGGAATGCACATTCTGTTTATATATAGAAATATGTCAATATGGTAATCACTTCACATGGTTACAAGTTAAGCAAGAGTTACCTTCACCAAGAAACTGCATGGTCTCAAAATTTGTGAGAGCCTCTCCTATGTCCCATCCTTCTTCTTCTATGTCATGTAGATGATCTGTTGCATGACGTTTGAAAATAACACGATGCTTTTAACATAATTCCGACAAAGAAAAAACTACATTGGTGAACAGATGTGTAAAACCCACCTTCATCATCAGAATCATGGTTTGTAGGCTCGAATAAAGCACTATCAAACTCGACGTCATTGGGCTCTACATATCTCGGCTGTACAGGTGGCACAAGCATAGGATCAACATTTTCTTCTTGGGCAAGAGTAGGGCACGCCACTGCTCGTTTCTGTTGCTTTCGCCTTCTTATAGTCCCGTCTCTGTTGTAGCAATTTTTCCTTGGCTGGCGCATCCATATTCAGGTACCAGTTTCAGCTTTTGAGCAGCTTGGCAGTGCTTGAAGAGGCACCTGATCACCAATGTACACAAGAGATATAATAATGATGCACGTGCTATATATTAGAGTCAATCTCTACCCCTAGAAATGTATACAATGTTTTAGTAAGATGTATTGGACCTGTATTAATTACGATGCCGTTTGAACTCTCGGTCTGCAAAGGCCTCAATGGTGGTCATTGCCTCCTGACGTACTCATCATTCCTATGTAGCCAGTCAATGGACTCATTTGGATCATCATTTTCTTCGTCATGATGTCTTGATGCTTGATAAATGGCAGAAACAACACTCTCTTGTGGTGATTGTCCTCCTACGACATTTATAATCAATTACACTGAGTTGTTTATGATGTCTTAATGCTTGATAAATGGTACAAACAACACTCTCTTGTGGTGATTGTCCTCATACGACATTTATAATCAATAATCAATTACACTGAGTTGTTTATTTAACGTACCCGACCGAGATGGTGCCAAGGTGGAATATATCGCATCTGTCATTTTAACATCTGTGCAACCGGATATAGGGTGTACATCATATTCATATGATGCTAAAAAATAAGAGAGTTACTCCTTTTGATGCGTAAACAAAGAATAGTATACAAGAACAGATAAGGAATACCATGACGAGGCATCGTTGATGTTGTCAGTTCTATTTTTCTTGCACGGTATTCACGTTGCTTTCTATTCCGTTCTTCTCTTTGTTCAATGCTTTCTTCGGCCCTTTTTCGTGCCCGGTATTCACGTTGTTTTCTATTCCTCTCTTCCCTCTTTAGCAACTCCTCATCTGCAGGTGATGTTTCTGTTGGCGTGATATAGAATGTGTGTCACAATCTCGCAAAACAATTCAAGAAATTGACCAGGTATGATGGCAATGAACATACCCGGACCAATGATGTTTGATATGTCGGTAAATGCAGCGCGGGTTTCTCGCCTCTCCCCCATGTTAGATCACCTAAACTGCAGTACAGGCAACTCGATGATGGCATTGTACAGTTACCTACTTGTGAAACAAACCTGAATGAGGGTGCGGAGAAATGTCAACGGCAATGCTGTATCCATCTAATCAGATTATACTGCTATCCATTAGGTTCTGTGAATTCTATCAGAAAAATTATTGGTATGAAGAACAGTTGACAGAGAGAGTTAGCATATCAAAGTCAATGACGTTAGAGAGTCAAATGATGAAAGTAAACAATACCACATTTCAACTTTTTATGGAAGTCTGTTATCATGCTTATGTAATAATTTTGCATGGTATCTACATTAGGTAACATTTGAAATTTCCATGAGCTTATTTTTTTCTCAAAGTATTTACAATATTGTGTCCTCCTTGATGTAGGGTTTGAAACAATTGGAATCAAGAACCATTGTTGGGTTATCAGTCTCAACTGATTCATGCAGAAATGAAAGTAATGTTGACAAAGACTACACGTATGAGGTGTGGTTATATGTCTTATACTTGACATGTTCCAAACAGTGTGCTGTCTATGCTAAATTGCTAATTGTTTCAAACATTTATATTATAGATAGAATATCTTCCTCAAACAAAAACACATGCAGTCATTCACACATTTTTCACACAGAAAGTAGCTACAACAACAATCACAACAGCACATGGAACTAATGCATATGCAGTAACAGCTTTTTCTTATGTCCTCTTTGTTCTTGAATATATTGTCCTAGGTGTTGGAACTCGATCATTCTGACTTTACCGATAATTTATATATCAAAGCTATCCACGAAAGGAACCCTAGAATCACAGGCATGTTCAGATGATATCATGAAAGCAGTAGTCTGCAGAGTGACAGAAAAAAAAGGCGATGCTCAAGATAGCTGACCTCCATATATGATTTTGGGTGACGGGGCACTACAGGGGCCAAATGTTCAGCCTCAGGCTCAGGCCTCCCTATCTCTACCACTAAAAAACAAAAGTCTTTTCAGGAATAGCACCTATAAGATAACCATCACATCTAACTTTTCTCTACTACAATTTGAATGGAGGATACAGTGGTAAGGCTCAGATATTCATAGTCACTACCATTGCTACCTCTTTCACCACCTAAGCATTCATAGTCACTACTAATGCTAAGTCGCTAACACTATGTTATGAGCAAAAAACTGAAGACAGATTATGGAGGTAGGTGAACACTCAACATTTCTAAATAATAAATCACAATGAAAAATTGTTGTTCGCAATAAATCGCAATGAAATAGCATGAATTTATCCTCTTTACCCTCATTGAATACAACAAATCATGCTTAAGAATCTTGTTGAGTTTCTTCAGAAAGAATTCCCTTACTTTTGACAAAACTTATACCGGATCAATTCCATTTCATATTTTTTGTGAATTTTATATAGCATAGTTACATGCATACACTTATATCCAACCAATTTGTAGCTACTTAAAAGAAAGTGTTCTTGGTAATATCTACTATGATAAAGCTAGCAACCCTTATTAAGATAAATCAAGTCTATTTCACTTGCCACAAAAATATATTTACAACATGTGAGAAAGTGGTCATAGTAAAGGTAAGAAAAGAATACCTAAGGGTTATGGATAGTAAAGTTAAAAAGAATACCTAAGTATTACAGATTACCATAGGCGTACAGCAAAACTACTCATGGTCATTGAAGTGACTCGCAGTTGACAAACAAGAGCCAATAAGTGATCCTGTTGTTTTCCATTGTTCTCTGCTACCTGTAAAGTAAATGGATTCTTAATGATGTAAATCATCAAGAGATTCTTTCTAGTATATTCAATAATCATGTAAATCATCAAGAGATTATTTCTAGTATATTCAACTATAGTTATGTCAGCTATATACTCCACATCAACATGGTTTAGGAATTAAAAATCTAGAAGAAATGATGAAATGTTTGTGCATTCCAGCTTATAAACAATGGAAATTAAAAGGCATTGATATAAAAACTCTGAAATATATCTGTATAATAGCAAGATAAGTATGTACTGTTGCTTTCATGGATGTAACATCAAACAAGAATAATGCTTTGGAATTAAAAAATGACATGTGCATCCTTCATGCAATCAACACATCTCATGTAAAGGATGTAACTATTCACATCCTATCCAACTGCTAAAAAATCAAACCACCTAAAGAATAAAGTGCAATACAAATGCTCTGCATCATTAATGTAACATCACTGATCATTTAATTACTTCATCATTTTTATGTAGTACAATGCAAATATCTGTAGCAAAGATGGCATAAAACTAACAGAATGCCTTAGTTAAACTATTGCTTGGAAATTTGATTATCCATTGAAGTTCTTATAATGTTCTCTCTATATTAGATTTTGAATTGTTGACCACAGAAATGGCTATTGAAAACCCATTTGGCAAATTTGAGGAGCATGTCTACCTGACTTGCAATCACACAAATAGCCCATAAAAAACCAACATGTCATTATGAAATCTGTTCCACTTGCTAGTAAAAATGTATACAATAATTTACGCTGTGAAGTATCATAAAGTCCAACCATAATAAAAATCCTTACTTCGCTGGTGGGAGGATCGGCGCCGCGCCGCCGCCCTGGTGGGAGAGGGGGAGTCGCGCGCGGGGTAGGGAGGATCGGCGCCGCGCCGCCGCCGGGGGAGAGGGGGAGTCGCGCGCGGGGCGGGAGGATCGCCGCCGCGCCACCCCGTGGGAGATGGGGCGTCGGGATAGTCGCGCGGGGTGGGAGGATCGCCGCTACGCCGCCGCGCGGTGGCGCCGCGCGCCGCCGGGAGAGGGGAGCCGGGAAGAGGGGAGTCGTGCGCGGGGTGGGAGGATCGCCGCCGCCCGGTGGGAGATGGGGCGTCGGGAGTCGCGCGGTGGGGAGGATTGCCGCTGCGCCACCGCTGGGTGGCGCGCGCGCCGCCGGGGAGAGGGAGTCGCGCGCGGGGTGGGGAGGATCGCCGCCGCCCTGGTGGGAGATGGGGCGTCGGAGGAGTCGCGCGCGGGTGGGGAGGACGCCGCCGTGCCCTGGGGCTCCTGCGTGCGGCAGAGGAGAGGAGGAGATGGGGGCGTGGGAGATGGTGGTGGGAGATGGGGGCATCGCTGGGGAGTTGCGCCTCGCGCGGGGTGAGGGCGTCGGGGGGAGTCGTGCCTCGCGCGGGGTGCGTGACGAGGTATGATCCAAACAATCTGGGCCATTGGATTTGAGTGAGTAAGAGAAAGGAGATGCTACAGTGGATATCGTCCCTTCGTTTCAAAGGTTCGCTGGTTCTGGGAACAGTTGGTTTGGTGCATCTAAGAGAGGTCTTGACTGCGGGGGACATTTGTTGGGGTAGCTATAGAAAAGTTTACAACTGGTGGTTTTTTAGTGGTAGAGATGCAAAATACAAATTCCAACGTCATAAACTTAGCAATAGTTCATCACCGGTGGTTTGACCAACCGCGCCAGCGGTAAGATTGATTTTCCTAATATAAACCTCTAAAAAATAGACCAATTTTCCTGACATAAACCTCTGAAAAATACAAACAATACGGAATACAAATTCCAATTCCACAAGTCACATAACTCCACAAACTTAACAATGTTATCACATAATATTAAACTTAACAATGGTGTCACATAACTCCATAAGCTTGACAATGGTGTCACTGTCTTCTCTTCTCACAAGGCCTCATACTCCCCCTATTATAGCAGGGGGATGCGCGAGCGGAGAGCCCCGCCACGTCGGCCGCGCGTGCGCTCCGCCCGCCGCGTGGCGGGACGAATTTGCGTACGGTCGGGAGAGGCAATTTTGCAAAAAAACCTCTATTTTTCCGAAATTACGTAAAGGTCATTTTTCCTCGCGAAAAGGTCCCTGGCAGGTTTTTAAAACTTTTTTTGCGAAAACACCCCTCCACTTCACCGAAATTTTGTGTACTTTGCAGGATTGCGCCCCGCGTTTTCTAAATTACGTACGGGTCCTCATTTAGTTACGTACAGGCCCTCGCTTTTTTACGAAGAAAACCTTTGACTTTTTCGAAAATACACATGTGCCCTCTTTTTTTAAAAAAAAATCCTCCCGAATTATCGCCTCTTTTACTTTGGTATACACGGTGGCTGGCGCGGCGTGGCGCCGCGCCTATGAGGCTAGTTTTCCTTGTCCTGGGGCATTTTTAAGACATGATAACACCAAACTCAATAAGATTGCATCAACGGTTCAATACACTTGAGAGGATACAAGCGGGGAAAAAACATTTGTTCCATTCAGGCCAGCTGTTACACCGGGTTAACACCGATTTATAGTCCCATTTGATTGGATTTTTACGCATATCTTTGGCCGGTTCCACGAAATTGAGCTGCATAAAACTCGAACAACAAAACAAGATCTTTTTTAATTTTAACAAGTCATTTTAGAGACGAAAATTATGTTCTTTTCAAGAACAGGCAGTAGAATTAGACGTACGTGATTGGAAGTTCAGGCATCTGAAGTACCAAACCATTGCGTGAACGACTCAGTAGAAACGTCTTAAAATATGGATCATGCATGGGGTGGCAAGCTTAAGCCTCAGGGTAACAAGATGACTGAAACGTCTTCGCAACGCACAACGAAGCGGATTGAGCACAGGCCCATAGATTCACCAATTGTTCCTTGCATAGAGGAGCGTACTTATTCACAGCTCGGAACTGCACAGATCGAACACAACTCGAACTCTAGTAGGTAGACACAAACGTACGAACATCACTCACAGCACGCATGGACGGACACACTCGGGCAGACGTGCAAAACCCAGACATGCACGCACCACTCGTAGGAAACAGCAGGTAAACAGCACCTCTCTACGCGCACTCCACTCTCATTCATGCGATCGTCGCACGGCCCTGACATGACATGCATGCGACATTTGCTTACGAAGACGCCCTCGCGCCGACTCCCCCACCACCGCCGGTGCCGGTGCCGGCGCCGGCTTCCTGGGCCCTGCTCTGGATGGCGTGCCCCGCCTGCGCTGTCTTGTGGCCCGCGTGCGCGGCGGTCTCGGCCATCCGCCGGCGCGCCTGCTCCACGTAGTCGGGCGTCCGCTGGAACGCCTGGCGTGCCGTGTTGGCGAGGCAGGTGAGCGAGGAGAGGCCGCCCAGCCCGAGCGCGCCCGACGTGAGGAACCCGGCCACGGCCAGCGCGATGAGCAGCGCGGCCGGGACCAGCACGGGGCTGAAGAGCAGGAACACCGGCGTGGAGACGGCGAGCCCCACCACGGAGCCCGCCAGCGCCAGGCCGGACAGCACGAGCAGCAGGCCGCCAAGCGGGAACAGCGTCGCCACCGTCAGCGCCTGAGACGCCGAGGGGCCCTTGTCCGGGAGCATGCCCTTCACCGTGTCGCCCACGGCCGGGCGCTGGTAGGTGCCGCGGTGGTCGCGCTCCGCCATCGCCTTGGTCGCTTCTAGTGCTTGCTGCGCAGCCAGCGTTGCGTCGGAGGACCAAAGAGCGATCCGGCCAGATCAAGAACGGAAGGGAGATGTAGAGTGAGGAGAGACCAGGTTGGCCATATATAGGTGGCGGAAGCGGTGACACGTAGGGAGGAGGAGGGAGTACGTGGTGGGGTGGAGGCTTGCATGGGTTACACCGGTCAAGGAGGCTGACACCGCGCGGGGTTGGAGCCCGCGGCTGTCGGACGTATGCGAGGTATGCAATGACAGCTGAGATGGTGCGTGTGTGCATGACAGCATGAGACAGAAAAGCCTGTGTGCTTGCTAGCATGGGTAATTACTTGGTGAATTCTTGTTTACCGGAGTTTTGTGAGGTTAAAACAAGGGAAGAGTATAGTGTGTTCTTTCGAATTTTCAGTCAATTTTTATTTTCAACTTTTTATTAGTATATACTATTTATCGGACCTGATAGTAGTGGCTAAAAGTCACCGGCTATAATTCAAAAGAACGGAATCTATAATATGATTGCATCTGTGCATGGTTGTTGATGGACTTAAAACCATGAATGTCACACGTCACAGGTGAGCCAAGATCAAGTCATTCTACGAGGCTATGACAGAAGTCAAGACGTGTCGAATTGTCCATACAGGGGTCGAATTGACCATACAGGAGGGGGCGGAAGAGATCACAGGACTTCGACCAGAATGGTATTATTTTTTTGCAAGTTTCGGTTGCACGGGAAGATAGCGAGTTCTGGCCAGTAGAACACACAATTGTTAATTCTGACAATGCCAAAAAATGCTCTGCATGATTGATTGGCCATGGATCATTGAATAAGCTGACCATTTTCATTTATCTCGGTCAGGCCATAGGGAAACATGTTAGTCCTGTTATTTTGTTCTTTAGCTTCTCCAAAAATTGAAACAAACAGAATATTTCTTGAAACAAATTATCCAAACAACTTTCTAAACTCAAAACCGGATGTCATTATTGTTAATGTCTCTACCATCCACTATCATCTCAAAATATATAAATAAAAACCATCAACCATAGACAAAAGTCATCAGGCCAAAAAAAAACAGGTCCGTTATATACCGTCATACACCACGACAGCTCATACAAGCAGGAAGCCAAGAACTAATATCAAGTTCCTACTTCCAAGATACATGGCTGGAAAAATTTTGCTAACAGGCAGAGTAGATCAAGATTTCTTTACTAACAATTAATGCACTAAGTAAACAATAGAAATTGAAAGTTTCCTTTAATCTCGTTAGACTAAGGTCAATAGAAAAAAGAATACAAGAGGATCAAAAGGCAGATGGTTCTGTAGCAATATATTATGTACAGCCGCATTTCAGAAGATCAATCACGAACATAACCACAACAGCTCCACAGAACATTTTTCCAAAATTTGCAGCTCACAATTGAACTGACACTTGGTCCTGCCAAGGAGAAAAGGAAGATAGTTATGAATTGCTGTAATCATCTAGCAAGTATGAACAGAGTAGGTTCAGGCAGAAAATATAAGCTGCTCACCATGAGTTAAGAAAGCTCCTCAGGCAGCTAAGAATTGATGAGACTGTCTACTTGTCAGGAAGTGTCAAGAATCAAGATGTACTACTGGCAAAGTAATCCCGAATTGTTCTCCTTTTCAGCGAAGGAGGCGGGCTTAGAACTGAAGAGGGGCTGTTCATTTGAGCTTCTGGGCTCTTCCTCATATCCAAGGCCTCATCCTGAAACAACCCAAAGGCTCTTTTTTTTGCAGACTCTGGCGTGCCAAACTCCAGTACTCTGGGCTGAAGGGGAGAGTGGGAACCAGTTAGCAATTCACCATCGGCACTGATGCAGGATACTACATCTCTTGAAGTAGTCGCCTGCTCATGGCTAGCAGATCTTTGGCATTCAGTCTTTGGTGCGGTTATCCTCTTGCGGATTACCGTTGGGGAGCTTATGTTGGTGCAAACCATTTTCTTGGTATTCCATACGCGAACCTGTTACATATGATACAGAGTTATCAGTTGTTTTTTCAACTGAATTCCTGCTCCTTCCCTTTGTGCATATTATGTCAACGAGCATTACAGATTACAGATGTTCTTCTGCAACATATAGGTGCAATAGCAAAAGAAACAGATCCAGTTTGGCATTGGAAAAAATTTTGCAAGCTTACTCACCATGGAATCATCAGATGATGTTGCTATCTTTCCAACCTCTGATGCACACCTGAAAATTGTGAAATTCATATTGAAACATGAGCACTAGATTGTCAGTGAGATTTTCACAAAAAGTTGTCAGTGTTCATAGATCCTACCAGTCAACTGAAGTAGCTTCACCCTCATGGCCTTCTAAAATTATAGGGCCACTCTCAGGTTGATCCACCTATGCCAGTGAAAAAGTATTGGCATGAATAGAATGTAAGAGAGCAGGTAATGCGCATGGAACAAGTAACAATGAGCACATGCAAAAAAAAGGGGGCCATGCAACAAGTACCTGCCACAAGTATACATTGCTATCACTAGAACCACCTAGAATGTGAGTTCCATCAGGACTAATAGCAGACTGCATTTGAGCACCAAAACATGTGTTATAAAATATACAAGAAACAACCAAGCATATGCAGCTTGAAAAATAAAAGCTAAACCAGTTGATCACTCACTGACCTTGACAAAGAAAGATTCAATTTTGCTCCCAGTGTAAACCTTTACTGGACCCTTGTCCATATGGAGAACACTATACAAATAGATTCTGAAAGACTTACAAAGTTAAAAACAGCCTTCACCAATGCCATGGAAATTTTGCAGTTCTGTGTAGTGGTTAAGTATAATTTTACCTGTTATCCATGCATGATGCAGCAATGTACGCACCATATGAATCTTGTGACAAGCAAGAGATCCCATGTTTCACCCCCTCCTTCTGAAACAAAGGATCAGTGAGTGTTGAAATTGAGCTACCAGCATACTCTGTAGCAATTGCTAGCTGCCTACCAAAGGTTGTGCTGCTGCTTGAGAGCTTCTGTTGGAGAGAGGAACTTTAAGGCTGCGTGTATCCCATATTTTCACAACACTGGCAAGCATATATAGAATTGCAAGATTAAAAAATTTTAAAAGTTAAATGTAATCAAACTACAAAACGAGATGCATTGTGTTCAAAGTGATATATTAATAATTGAAGTGTATCACAGACAATACATTATGAGCCATATAAACTATGAAACTGGGTAATACATGTAGGATAGAATGGATGGGAGAACGCCTTACTTGTCTGCAGCTCCAGAAGTAGCAATGGAGATATCATCCTTCAAATAAAGAACTGATGTGATGCTTGTCAAAGCCGCCTAAAGATCACCAATATCAGCAAGCGAACCCAAGAGAATGTATGATCATCCTTAGCAGAAAAATTCTATGTAGATTCAGTACCTTTGCTCGAGACCGTGTTTGGCTTCTTGGCATGGGGCTATGTGCTTCTTTGACAACAGCAGACGGCCTAACATGTGACACATTCTGAAGTCAGTGAAAAATGTTACGTTGCTACAAAAATTCATTGTCATTGTAGTTGAAAGGGAACATTTAGATTGCACTAGCCATAAGGCAACATACATGAGGCGTGCTTCACCATGAGCATTTGGAGTTTTGGGATCACATCTTAGATCCCAAAGAGCAAAAGAACCATCCCTTGAACCAGAAACGATAAGCTCTGCACAGACAAGAGTGTGGAGTTCCTAACTAACTTTTGCTGACACAATGCATCAAACTAGGTTGAATAAATTCAGGCTAGATGACACGAACCAGGATTTGAAGAATGGCATGACAGCGACTTCACACTCCCAGTGTGTCCTGACAACACACCAAGGCATTTCCTATTTTCCACATTCCATATCTTGACCTGATACAGAACAAACAATCCCGGTGAGATTTTGCAAAACCAGGGAACAAATTAATTGATACCATGATATAGTAAACAAAATGATTGATGACGTTGCATTACGTACAGTTTGATCGCCCGATGCAGTCAGTATTTGGGATCCCTCCTAAATAAATAAAACACAGATTGTAACTTCGCCAGAGAGACGCACATAGTTCTGAGAAGAAACTCAGGGATTGTCTATACTAGATTTCTTTGGCCTATGTCAAGTACCGCAAGTAACTGGGGTTACCTTGATCCAGCACACATCAAAGATCGCGTTGCTGTGAGCAACCCAATCGGACACCCTCGTTTCAACTGCAAGAAGAGCGATTTCAGATTGGAACAAATCACAACAGCCAACCAATTTGAGACCACAAAGCACCCAGAATCTCAATCAGGCAGCGAGCACCCTAGATCAAAACGGGAAAGAATCCAAGCCAACCTGACTTCTCTAGGGACGAAGAGCTGGAAGGGAGGCGCCGGCGGGTGTCGTAGAGGCCAACGTACCCGTCCTCGTCGGCGACCGCCAGAAGGTGAGAGACTTGCGCGGCCTGAAGAAAGGCGAGAGTTCAGTTCATAGAACGGTCGGTCTCTGCAAATCTAAACCTTTAGAGGTTGCAAAACGCAAGAAAACGAAGGTGGGGATCTCGGGTCCGTGGTATGGCAGGCTCACCTTGCAGAAGGAGATGGCGAAAGGGATGGCGGAGTCGCCGGAGTGCTCGACGGCGATGACCCCGCTGCCACGGCCGCCGGGATCGGAGGAGAGGTCGGAGATGTACGGTAGCCGCGCCACGGAGGCGCGGGACCCCCTGGCGCCACTGAGCTCCCGGGCCCGGAGGCTGCCGAAGAAGGACGGAGAGGATCGCGGCCGAGTCGTCATTGGGGAGAGGGAGAAGAAGCGCGAGTGGAGGCGAAGGGGGGCTGGGGGCAATGGTGGGCGAGGCGAGGTTTATGGGAGGAGTTTAGCTCCGCGGGGGAGAGCGCCGGCGGGAAGAGCTTTTCGTAATGGCACCGCGTGGGAAGCCGCGAAAAGCTGGCGGCGCTGGGCTCTGGTTCTGGAAAATCCGCGGTTTAGGGTCTGTTTGGGACTGCTCTGCTCTAGTTTTTCTAGCTCTGCTTCATAACTCCACCATGGAGCAGCTCCACTGTGGAGTTCCTGGAGCAGGTGGTCCTGTTTGGCACGCAGCTAGCTCCAGCTTCAGGAATATAAGGTTTCCCTGAGAAAGGTCTAATGTGTCCCTGAATGATGTTTAGTGTATGTTTCGATGTTTGCGGAGCATATGTAACTGAATTTTTTTTGTTGCCAATTGAAATATGATGTAAAATATTATAATCGCAATTAATTTATTCGAGAAAACCAAAAAAACAAATATTTTGGTCAAATAATTACATCCTTTTGTCCCATAAATTGCAACGTGCATGATAGATAATTAACAAAGTATATCATTCAAATACAAATAATTGTCCATAGATAATTAGAGAGTAGTTTAAACCAAAATGACTACGAATACAAGTGTTCCGATACATAATTCTAGCTCCAAGCTAGAGAAATAGTGGTTGCCAACTCATCACGGAATCACATCACCTTTGCGTCATCAGACATATTCCTACAGCTTAACTGCCAGAGATTCCTGGGTTTGGCGTGAACATGAAGTTAGCATATTTGACTTCAATAATTGGGCTAAGAAAGTAATTGAAGTTAAAGAGGAAAAGAATAGCCTAAGAGCTACTATAATACATATGCCATGGAATCACATCACCTTTGCACAATATATTATAATCAAAATCATACTAAACAGCTAGTTACAAAATCTGCAGTGCTGCTGCGGCCTAGAAGTAAATGGAGCTAATGACTCCCAACAAAATATTGAAAAATTTGCACATTGATCTGCAGCCTGTTCTGCAGCATCTCTGCATACCCTCCCTCATCGGAGGTTGAAGTTACACTTCTCATAGCCTGCAGAGAAGAAGTAAACAATCATAAGAAAAACGCAAGATAATAAATCAAGATCACGAGGAGCTAGCCATGCATGGAGGCATGGAGCTGAAGCTTGAGGTTTACTTGGGTCTCTGGTGACGATGATGGCGGTGCCGCCGAAGTCGCACGTCCCGCCGGACGCCTTGGTCATCTGCCAGAGGCTATTGAAGGCGTAGGACGCGTGGGCGAGCACGGTGTTGGGCTGGTAGCACGCGCGCGCTGGGTTGTATCGAGTTGCACTCGGCGCCGGAGCCGCACGTGTAGTCCATGGCATCCTGGATGATCGGGTCTGGCACCGCCGGCTTCGCCACGCACCACAGCGGCTGCCCGGCCCCCGGCGCCAGCGGCAGCGGGTACACGATCGGCGGCAGGAATGCGCGGTTCGGGGGGAGAAGGAACTCGGGTGGAAAAGAAATCCAATCGGTATGGATGAGAGGAATTGTGTAATGGCAGTGGTGGGTAATTTTTCATCAACTCCACGAGGAGTTTGGAAACCTTTGTTTGTGGAGTACCTCTTGAGGAGCTCCATAAAAAACGTGGAGTTGGCTTCTAACTCCACCTTTTTCTTGGAGCGGAGTTTTTGGAGTTAGACCTGTTTGGTTAGCGAAGTTGGGAGCGGAGCTGGAAAACTTGAAGCGAGCAGTCCCAAACAGGCCCTTAATTTTGCCTCGTGGAGTTCTATCTCGCTGACAAGTGGGACCAGAAGGCACTTTGGGGGCATTGAAGTTTCGCAATCACAAATCAAGCTCTTAATACTATTTTGGTCCGCTCGTTTTGGTTTGAGCTTCTGGTTTCTAGTTTATTTTGCGTTATTCATAAATTTCGTCTTTTCCTATACTTTTTACTTTTTTGTGCTTTTTTGCCAATTCTTTTTTCTCGTATTTATTTGCATTATACGTGATGGGCTAACATGTTTTTTCTATTTTTATTTTTAAAAAAAATTTAATTATGCTAAATAAGCCTTCGCCAGCTACAATGTTTTTTAGTTATAAGCTACTCAAAAAAAGCTCTTTTGAGCCAGTTTTCTTTTGACCAGCACCACTATGCCGTGACCCTGGAGCTAAATACGGGCTGAGTGAACTTTATTGGGCTTAGTGGAAGAGTTCGTCTGAGCTAAGGTATTTTGGTATGTCCCGTGGCATTATCATAGCTCAACTTGTATTGATTGTGCCTCTCAAAAAGATGGGTCGATTTTGTTTATGTTTGATGTTGTGCTTACAGACCAAGCAATGCAAAATAAGGGCTACGAAGAGGCCATCAAGGGGCTATCTGGAGCTTAAAAATAAAAGTAGAGAGTGGATGTAGAAGATGTTTATTATACTTATGCTGCTGCTTCACCTTTTAAGAAAATGAATTATCTCTCCTCCACGATACTCTAACAGGCGTATTTATAGCCATGTGAAGGTTATTTACATAATACCTCCTAGGGGATATACTAGTGAGAGCAAATATGCCTTTTTCTTGGCATAATCATTTTGGGCTTATCACAGTCACATACATAATGGGCTTTTTAGCGTAGTGGCCTGATTGGGCTAAGGTGAAGGGCACTCCCACAATAGTAGCCTCTCATGGTAAATGACTTCGTTATTGGTATGCCAAAATTATGCTGCATATTCCTTGGCCCCTCCATACCTTCGGCTCACTGGTTGCTTGCCGCTCTGTTTCCACACCTTTTTTCGATCGTTACCATGGGTGTGTGTGCCGTGCGAGACCAGCTGTACACATGGCGACCGTCGTGTTCTTGGTCGTGCAACATGGGCCAACACATCGGTTATGGGGCGTGCACGTCCCCTAAAAAGGCATGGCCGTCCCTGCTGTCATTAATTGAACATGTCCCATTGGTACTTAAGCATCGTGGCACTTGGATTTGGGTCATTTGCTTCTTCCTTCTCGTGCCTGCCCATCGTCGCTTGCAGTTCCTTTGTTCACCGACATTGTTTAGAATGGGTCAAGGGAGTGAACGTGCTAGTTGCGATTGTACGTTGGTTGCATCAAGCAGTCGTGGCGTTGAGGACATGCGGTCCAATCCTCCCACCGGCAAGTGGTGGAAGGCACAAAGAAGGTGGCTGGCGTGTGCATAAACACTGTCGATCGGTCGATTACAATGGCTGAGCTCCTTGACGCACTCGTGTGTGATGGGAAGGTCTTTGACCGCCAGCTTGTTCACCTACTGGCGGATGATGAGGTCGTCCTGCGCACATGGAAGGGCTAGACGCTAGTCTTTGCGGCCTACTTCGACACCAGGCTTTGCATCCCTGCCGCGCGCTTTGTGGGTGACCTTCTCTGTACATACGAACTGGAGCTCCCACAGCTTATGGCGAATGCCATCGCACATCTTACAGGCTTCTCCAGGGGGGCCTGTTCACAAGACGTCATTCCCAGCGCACCGGTCTTTGTCTCCCTATACAACGCGTGGTGCCAACCGAAGCAACTGGGCAACTGATAGTATTTGAACCTGTGCAATGTCAACTTCTAGGTTTGGTCGGGCTACTTGAAGGACTTCCCTTCAAATTCAACACAGACAAAGTGGAAGTCCTACTGGCTCTGGTGGTGGCTCTACCACAAGATTAAGCCCGGGAGCAGCCTTCGCTGGATTGGGTGCATCATGGACTTCGCCTTCTTGCTGTGCGTGAAGCTCAACCAAGACAACGAGATGCGCACAAGGAGGCTTCTCACGATCACACTTCGCATGAATATGTGTGACCTCGTGGAAGAGTTCTGCATGCTCTGCCTTTCCCCACTGGCTTGTTGGTGGGATGCTAGCATCCGCTCTTCCCTAATAACGTTGGTGAAGCATGTCGGTCTGGGTAAGGTTTTCTCACTCCGCCTCATGTATCCACATTGATCAACCCATTGGGTCCGTGGTGCGGTGACCCTCATCGTTTGCATTTTTGCAGTCCTCTCATTGGCAGAGGCGAAGGGTGCGGCAGCGATGTTCCTAGGGCCCTGCATCCTAAAGGAGCATAGTCGTCGGCTAGCCACGACATTGAACATTTCGCGTATTAACTACATTTGCGAAGCTCTTGGGCTCGCTATGGTTGATAGGCCCATTCCTGCCATGAGTGTCAGTCGCGCTCGTGGCTCGCATGGTAGTGATGGTGAAGATGCTGGCGATCACGACGACCCCGATGAGCATGAAAACTTGCCCCAACCATCATCGTCATGCCTCTGTCATCAACCCCCTAGTCCCACTTGAGACCAATGCTAGCCTGGATGAATTCAACGGCAATGCAGACGTTGAGGCAAAGGGGGACGATGGGGGCGATGTAGGGAGTGGTGACGAAGGGCACCAAGTTGATGAAGATGAAGAGCACAGCAGACACGATGACAAAGGTTGTGACATAGATGATGATAGGGAGAATGTTGTGGAGGATGACAAAGGGCGCATGGTGGATGACCCGAGGCATGCGCGTTGGACACTATGGAAGGTGGTTCGACACATGCCACTCTACCCTCCACGATCGCTTCAGGAACTGCTGCGGAGCCTACTTCATCCTCCTTGATTGGTTGTCCTACGAAGTGTGTTCGGTTGGAGCCTTCCCCAGCTGTCAATGAGATAGGGTATCATGTCGCGATGGGTGTACCAGAGGAAGACTCAAGCTCTGAAGTCGGGATGGCTCCACCGCTTCCAGGTGTCATTGTGGACTCTACGCGGATGATGTCTCCTATGGGACCCCCACGCACGCCTCTTGCAGGCCCACTATAGGTTTGAGCCCTTCATTTGTTCCTAGGACTTTGCAAGGCTATCTCTGATATGCTCCCTTATGCTATCGCCCCGTCAGTGACCCTACCTCTAGCGGCGAGAGCCTGAGAGTCTAGGGACGGGGTTGCTCGGTGACTCGAAGGTACCCTTAGTGTGAAGAATACTTCGCAGACAGAGGTGGCGGGTAGGGAGGCCCACCGACTGTCCATTGGGGACTTCATCCCTCAGTCAAAAGTACTTCGTGTGATGTGTACCATGGTGGACTACATTAACGCCGCCCTAGATCGGATGGTACTACAAGCATCTGGTATAGAGCTCCTATTTGGTGCTCTCGAAGCTAGCGAGGTGAAGGTATGTCAGCCCCTAGCATCTTGCCCTCCGCGGTTGAGCTACTTAGGCTTTCGCTTTATATATTTTGTTTTTTAATGTGCACATGCCCCTGTCGACCTTGGTTGTCTAGACGATGGCCCTGGCACGGGCACTACAGGCAACCACACATTGGGAGTCTGTTAACCTATAGAAGCAGCTAAGTACTTACTAGGCAGAGCTCGTTGCCACATGCAAGGCCAAAATCGTAATTTGCTATGAGGCCATCACCACTTGAAACGTCTAAGTCCAATTGGTACATCACATGCAAACATTTGCCTCCTTACAATCCTTGTCTTTCTCCCGCGCTTCTCTGCTTGAAATGATGCTTCACCTGGACTTACACAACACGCCATGGTCACCTAGCCTTAGTCTTGCCATTGACTGCAATAATCATCAAGCACCTTACACATCAATGACCAAGAGATCGTTCCGAGCGCAAATGACATGCACTTGACTGTCATTAGCAAAACACATGCATAGACCTATGCCATGACCCACACTTGTATGGACTCCCGCCATGACTAACACAAACAAAACTAACACAAACAAAACTAACACATCACAATCAACTCACCAGAGGTCAGTACTATAGCCAAACAATGGTTGATCGTACCACACCAAACTGACTCTTAACTCCTCTCGATAACAGGGGGCCAATTTGACAATGGCACCTATGCTGGTCAGACTACCCAACACCCACCAGTCAGACCGCTAGTACAAGGCCAGTCAGACTGCTCCTCACAACTCATGAAGACCTTTGTGAAAAATAGCTACTACCAACTACGGGTTGATACTACCGCTACTTCGGTCAAGTTGCAACCACTGCTGATTAAAACCGCCGCCCGGCCCGACCGCCTGTGCTAGTCGGTCGGTCCGCCCGCCTGGGCTAGTCTGTCTGCTACCACTTCGATAGCACCAAAGATCAAAATAGCACAATATTAATGTAACATCCCAAATAGGGAGCTAGTGTAATTTCAAAATTTTAAAATCTTTTAATCGTTTCTCCGATGCTTCTCAAAAAGTTTTTGGCGAAGTTCAAATTTCTCGAGTTGGATTTCTTGCCAAAAGCCCGTTAATAAAAATCCAAACCTTGGAATCAAGATCTAGAGATTAAAGTTTACAATTGAGAAGATCCAAAACTCCATGGAAGTCTTAATTTCAAATTTAAATTAAAATCGGGAAACTTGAAGCCAAGAATGGAAGTTGAAAATAATATAAAATCGTTCCCACCCAATTTGCATTTATGAAAATTCAAAATTTGGAAAATTAAGATTTATTTCTCTAAATTGCGCCAATTCTAAAATCTAATTGTTGAATTCAATAATTTGGACCAAGCTCTCAAATTCAGCCTATATCCACAAAACCAAATCTGGAATCCAAAATTTGGAAATTTATAAAATCACCAAAATCCCTCTGGGCCAGCCCATCCTCTTTTCTTCGCCTGCCTCGCTAACTTTTTTTCTTTTCTCCGCCCATGCGGCCCTTCTTCTCTGGCCTCCGGCCCGCCCGACCGCCTCCTCCTTCTTCTTCCTTCCTCCTCCTCTTCCTCCTCCATTCCCGTCGAGCCAAGCGCCCGCCTCGCTTGCCGCTGTTTCGCGCCCACCCAGCCGTGCTCTGCTCCCGAGTTCGCCGCTCGCCCCGGATTCGCCCTCCCAGCTGCCCGTGCCCCATGCCGCCGACGCACAGCCATACCTGTGGTACTCCTCGCCATGCCGTCGCCCATGCCGGCAGCACCGCGCCATGCCGCGGTACTCATCGCCCATACCGAGCGCTTTGTTCAGCTTGCGCCGTCTTCCCTGGCTATAAAAGAAGCTCTCGGTTTGCCTCCTCCTCCTCCCCCATTTGAGCTCGCTCGAGCCGTCGGAGCTCGCGTCGATTCCGCCGCCTCGGTCATCCCTTCCACGAGCCAACCGCGTCGCAGCACGCCCCCTGTAGTCCACGGCCTCCCCACGCCAGGAATTGGGAATTCCCCGCCCGAGCAAGCTGCGCACACGTCTTCTCCGCCTCCGGCCGGTCACCACCACTTCCGCCACCGCTTCCCCCTCGGTCGACCCCGGATCAATTTCGCGTGGAGGGAGCATCTCCTCGGCGCCCTGCAGCCTCCCCCGCCGTCGACCGGCGACCTCCGCCACCGGAGCGCTCCCGCCACGGTCGCCTCCCTACGCCGCCGCCTGCGCTCGCCGCCATCCCACGTCGGCCTCCCTCCGACCGCTTCAAGCGCCCCGGTGAGTTCTCTGTACTCCACTCATGCTCCGGCGCGCCTCCCTTCGTTCCCCCTCTCCTCCGGCCACCGGCGCCCCAACTGGCTCCCTTCTCCGGCCACCTTCCACCACCGCCGGGTTGCCTTGGCGCCTCCCCTGCAGTGGCCACCGCCTCCCCGAGCTCCCTCATCGCCGGGGGAACCCGTTTCACTGGTTGCCCAAGCCTCCCCGGCTGCCTTTCGCCGGCGCCACCGCCCCTTCCCCCCTGGCCGCGTGCCTCCCCTGTGCCTCCCCTGTTTCGCCACTTCCCTGTTGTGCTCTATTCAGCCGGCCGAGTGACCCACTCCTTCTCTGTCTCCCTCTCAATACTATGACAGGTGGGCCCATCTAGCTAGTGGCTTAACTCCTCACCTTTTGGCTCAATGGTAATTTCATGTGTAGAAGATATTCATGCATATATTAAAGTAAGCTGTGAATGATAATAAAAAAATAAGATTGTATTTATAAATTTACAATGAAAAGATTCATGCAACTAAATTTGAAACTTAACAATGGTTAATTAATTTATTTACCAATCAAGATTAATTCATTGGTCCTCATATAGAAGATTAATTAAAACAAATGTATGCCATGGACCCTTTTCTTACTATCAAGCAGCTAACATAAAGTCAATAAAATAATAATAATAATAATAGTAATAATATCATGACTAAAACGATTCTAAGGAAGCTAAAGAATTATATCATCCCATATTGTCTAAATCCATAATAACTAAGGAGAATGGTAAGAAAGTTAACTAATATAACAAGTGTATCAACAAATATAGCATTTCAATAATGAGGATTTGAAACCACCCGGTTTACTAAGTTATCTCTCTGATATCATCGTGATGCCACATAAAGTATCGAGTATAGTTTACTCATCTCTAATACCATGGAAACTCTCCTTCCAAAAATGCTTAAATTAATTAAAGTAAAGACTTTAACATTTATCTTAAAATACTAAGACTTAAGATGACAAATAAAATACGATTAAGAAAGTCTTAAACAAGAAAGAGCATTCCTTCATCTTTGTCTCACATCCAAGTCTCCGATCATTATCTCAGATTTAAATTGATAGTCGAGAATAAGTAATAATAAAAGAAGTAGCTTTACTAAGAATATCCCTAAAAGTCATAGCATCTCTTTTAGTAAAATATAACCGTTGGCCATTTCTAATCGTTTGGTTGATCAAGCGAAAGGTTAACTTTACTCATAATAACGACTGGATTAAAATGGCCAACCCCATCATTCAATTAAGTCGTTAACATAATGGTTTGTTAAGTTGGCTATTGCAATCTCAGCTAAGTATTGCCACATGAAATATCAAAGTTACCCTAAGTACTTAAAAATCTCATGTAAAGCTCCCGCGTCTTAAAATCACAAAGCTCTGTCCCTCTTTGCTATCCCAGTTAACCTCTTTATCTGTCCGTAAGTCCTATCTGACTCACGGGACTTCCTTAATAAATGTAAATTAATAAAGAGAAAGTTGTCAAATAAAAGGTCGAGCCTTGCCCTTCCCCAATCGGCTGTGTTTGGCCACTTACTGTTCCAAAGCAGGTAATTCCTGTAAAATACTCCTTCACCTTCAATCCCTCTTCATCCTAATTTTCCCTCACAATAAAGCTACTTAGATAATTCATTCTCTTGCCCAATTCATCTACCGCTGTGTTTACAGCCCACTAATCTGAATCCTCCTTCTATTCTCAAATCACCATAAATGTATAATTTACATTAAAACGGGTTTTTAAAGTGTTTGGATTTATTTGGTCTTTCTTTTCGTTGCCGCGTATTAGAATCTGAAGACTCAACGAGGCGATAGATTCGAACAAGATCCAGACTTGGGTAATAGCGACGACTAGGAAGTTAAGATCTCTGACTGAGCAGGCTTTGACTTCGGTCAATCAAGGCCATGGCACACCAAGCAAGGCAAGTCATCACTTTGATCATATTGATCCTACATTTTATGCAAAACTATGTTCTTTTAAACTATCAACTTGCATGCCTAATTTGTTATGCAAATATATGTCAAAGCTTAAGGTAGCTACATGCCCACTTGATGCTGTATTAAATTTATTATGCCATCCTTTGATATTTGAATCACCTGATCCTTGTCACCATAGATATTAATGATAACTTTACTAGCTATAAGTCATATTAAATGCCATGCTAGTCTTGTCAAGTCCAGGCGCTAATTGCCCGATCATCAATCTTCAAAAACATAAGAACTTGTTTTGGGACAACATGGGATGTACGTGGTGAATACTTTGTGACTACTTATTTTATGCTTCTCAAAACCCTTAAAACATGCTATACCGATGCAGGCGGATGGTAAGAGTGGTGGGTGTGGATGTAACACGAGGATTGTGGTTTGTAGAATGAACCGCCCGGACACATTAAGGACTTAATCCTGTAATGACCCCTCCGTGTACAATAGTACAACCACAAGCTGGCAAACTGTAGGCTTGGCTGAATAATTTACTAAACTCTCTAGCCATTTCACGGAGAACGTGTGTAGGTGGGTAATAAAAGCCCCCGTGGAATGGGACATCGGATATAGGTGACGTCGCCGAGGCTAGCGTATGGTGGAGAGTGGAGTCCGAGTGCGCCAACCTGTGGTGACATCCCGCACAACCTATGGGAGCAACCCCATAGGAGTGAGATGCTAGAGAGCGAGGTATTGTAAAGGCCTCGTGGTAGTCTCTCGATCTGCATGACTAAGGAATCATGTGGAACCATCGAGACGATTACCTCTTGTGGGTAAAGATGTACAGACTCTGCAGAGTATACAACTATTCGAATAGCCGTGCCCACGGTCAAGGGCGGACACGGAAATCTTCCTCGAGTTAGTTCTATTTCAAAATCTTTGTGGGTGGGACAAAACCTATCGAGGAGGTACTGATTTTGGGCTTTTTCCTGGAGGGACGTACTCCAGCGTGGTTGATAATATGGAAGTGGCATAAGGATCAAAAGCTAGCATAGGTGGATGGAACCATGTAATCGGTGGATGGGACCTACACCGCTATAAATATTGCACAATTTCAAACTCTTTAAAGCATGTTTATAAAATGCCAAGTCATAGGAATTTTAATTATGATTATTGCAAATGTCGCATTAAGCAAATAAAAGAACCTCAAGCCTCCTTTGACAGCCTTGCATCTATCATTATTGCATTCTGTGTGGTGGCTTGCTGAGTACCGTCGTACTCACTGTTGCTTAATTACCATCATTCAGTCAGAAAGGAAATAAAGTCAAGCCCTGCAATGCCTAAAAAGGGTCGACAGAGCTGGAAGGCGATAAGGCCATGGACTAGGTCGCGAACCCCAGTTGGCTGCCTGTGGGCAAGTCCTGCGGGTCCCACATGTGTGAAGTTTCGGCTGCTGCATTTTATCTTTTCCGGCCTAACCGGCCCATGAGTAAGTATTACTGTATTGTTTACGCTTCTGCATAATATGTTTTTGATATACAGTAATGTATCTGTGAGCACTATCTACTGATCCAGGGAATAGTGCGTTGGAATCACAGAGGATCAGGGTTTGCTAACCCGAGGTCCGACAATTAAACTCAAACTTTGATATCAAAGCATAAACAAGTCAAATACTCATCATAAACATAGGATGACATCCTCATGGTCTTACAATTAGATTAATTGTTAACTACATGGGCCTATTGTCATCAAACTAAGGCTCACTAGAGTAGGGGAGCTCACGGTGGAGCTCCTTGGCATTCTCGCAAGCGGCGAGAGAGGCACCAAAGGGCTTGGAAAAAGGGCAAAATGGGTTACTAGCTTTGAGCTCTAGCTAATGGTAGTGGCGGTGGCCAGTGAGATGCACTGGAGCAACGGTGTGATGGCTGTGAGCGGCATCGTAGTGCGGCTAAACGATGGCAACATAGCAACGGCAAAGCAGGGATTGAGTGGATCTTGTTCTAGGCATAAGGGTGGCTAGAAATGCTACAGTGGTTGCTCAGGGGCCTAAGGTTGTCAGGGTTGGCCAGCGGCGAGGTCCCGTGGTGACGGTAATAACTAAGTAGGGAATTGATGAGGCGATGGTGTCCCGATCTTCCGATAGGATGATAACTATCGATTTTGGTGGAGATGACCCTTGCGATCCGACTACAACCGAACGACGTCGCTTGCGCCTTAGCAATCGCTGAACCACACTCCAAGTTGTTATCAACCGTGCTAAGAACGTGGTTGACCTGACCACGAAAGTCTATTTTTGCATGCAACCGAAGAACACGCAAGAACAAGATAACAAGCAATATGAAATTGTAAATATTTCTATTGAATTCAAAAGGTGGGATTCCGAAGACTGTCTTGACAGGTGGTCATCCGACACAACTGAAGAACAGAAGTTTGCATAATGGCTGAACCTAAACTCAACGAAATCCAAGTCCTAGGCTCCTAGCAACGGAGGTGGTGGCTCCTATATAGGGAGAACGATCAGGGGTGGCCTCCAAGTGCACGCCCTAGGGTTACAAGGCCTATGGGCCCAAGTGGTGGTGGTGCAACATCCTTTTTGACTCGGACTCAGAAATCAATGTGGACTCTTTTGATGATTGCGGCTGGTTCAAATGTAATTTGAAAATGAGGTTGGATCTATTGGAAAGTAGACTTCATAAGCTTTCCATAAAGTACAAGAACGTCCCAAACGGAGTCCGTATGAGGAAGTTATGTCTGTTTAAACTTGCACCATTGCAGCAGTCCGAATCCAATTCCAGTACGTGCCCAACATGGACTCTTTTGATGATTGCGGCCGGCTCGGATAGAATTTGAAGATAGGGTTGAATCCTTTAGAAATTAGACTTGATAAGCTTTCGATCACGTCCAAGAATGTCCCAAACGGAGTCCGTATGAGAAAGTTACGTTCGTTTAAACATGCACCTTTGCAGCAGTTCGAATCCGATTCCAGTATGTGCCCAACACGGACTCTTCTGATGATTACGGTGTACATAGAAGGAATTTAGAGGTGATACCAGATCCATTGGAAAGAGGATGAGAAAAACTTTCCAACAAGTACTCGTGGACCTCAAACGGACTTCATATGTGAAAGTTATGCACATTTGAAGTTGGGCCTGTCAGGCTGAATCCGAATTGATCTAGAGGCCGAATTGGATTCCAAAATGTGTCCATCTTGAACTCTTGCTTGAATTGGTGTAAAAGTGACATGGTGCTGTAAAAATATATATTTTCATCATTAGGTAACATCATATTCTCATTTAAAATATGTTGAGGCTGAAGAAACGAATTCACCTTTAGTTCAATCTTAATATTGGGCGCTATTGTCGTATGTGTTTGTGGCGTGGTCACATCAGGACTAATACTAGAAATTAAGCATGTCACAAGCATTTAGAAATTAAGGGGAACTCATCGAGACAGACGGCGAAGGCGGAGTATGCCCAAGGTGTGTTGGCGATGGTGACCCAAGGCGGCACGACGAGCACTTCGAGAGAGGGGGAATTGGACTGGTGTTCACCAAGGAAGAAATGGGGGTGGCGGTAGTGAGTTTCGGTTGTGCGCAAGAGACGATGGCGCCGGTGAATTGGAGGTGAGGAGACACCAAATTAGCCAAGGAAAAATGTAGAGGAGGGCATGAAACATGATGTGATATGAGCCAAAAGGGGAGGAGCTCATTGGAGTGTCAAGAATGACATGGGGGCACTCGGTAGTGCGTGGCTATACTTAGGGAAGATGATATTGTGTAGTGGCGTTCGAGCCATTTGAGTGGAGGGGAAAGTGGGGAACAAGTGGGGAAAATGAAGATGAGGATGAGGTGAATAAGATGACATGCTTGGTTTAACTTATAAGGCCATAGGGCTTGGTGTTTTCTCACGGGAATTGTGACTAGCTAGTGTGCGAGTTCTTGTGGGTGTGGCGCTGCTCGTGGCCTAGCGACGATGGGACTACCTTGCAGAGCTGTGTGAGAGGGGAAGAGGCTAGAGGCGTAGGCACTCTGTGTCTCCTCCTACTGCTGCACATGAGTGCACGTGGAGGGAGGGAGGACAGGAGAGAGTAGAGAGAGTGAGAGAGATGGCTTGAAGTTGAAAAACAATGCCTCCTTCGCACTAACAGGTAGGGCCAAGGGGTTTGCTTGTCAGCGGGCGTGAGAGAGAGGGAGGGAAGATGGGAGCAGGCTTCCCGCTTGCTGGGCTCAACTGGAGTGTTGGTGTGGGTCATGTGGGAGAAGGAGAGAAGGGAAGGAGTAAGAGTTGGCATGGGTTAGCTAAACAGCAAGAATGGGAACATAATGGGAGAAGAGAGCGGGCCGGTAGGGAGTAAACAAAAAGAAATGGGCTGGGCTAGTGGCTGGAATTTGGCCTAAGGCTAGGGAGGGAAAAGAAATAGGTTTAAACTTTTATTTGGGATTTAATTTGGTTTTGAATTTGTAATTTGAATTCCATGAGGTATTTGCACACATAAATTCTTTTGGAAAAATTTATTAGGACCCACTTAACTTTTAGAAAATTTCAAATTACATTTTTGAGCCAAGGAATTTATTTTAAAGTTTTAAAACTCAAGCGAGGCTTTTAGGAAGATTTTGAAGATGCACCAAATTTTTTTGAAAACCATAAAAATCATGCAAGTTTTTATTTCAAAGCAAATTTGGGTCGCTACAATAGAGGAGGCACGTGGAGCTGTGACTGGTACGGCGGCCGCAACAAAGGAGGGAGGCAATCAAGGTGGGGGAGAGAGAGGAGAAGCAGGAGTTGTACCGTTGGAATAACGTCTGGTAATTGGACTTTTTTCTCTAAACATCGGATATCTTTTAAGCGGTAAAAATGTGAATCTTAAGGTAAGACTAAAATCTGACGTGATGATGATAATAATTTAGTGTTATTGCTCTAAAATAATTGAATGTCAATAACGAAACTATCTCAAAAGCATTTTACTATGGTTGCATAGATTTTCATAACTGATAACTAGACTTTGCACCTCGCATCGCACAAAAACGGCACATCAATCATCGAGCCTTAGGCATTCTTAGGTAACCAAAATACAACTGCAGAGAGAGAGAGAACAATTAAACATCTTTTTGAGACTAAGAAAAAACAAAATTAAGAGAACTCACCTTTTCGCACCAGGGGTTTGGATTTAGGAAGGCCTATTACAGTGAGCAAAGGGCATTATCATAGGAAATTGTCAAAATAATTTTAATCGTGTATTTCGTAGTAAGGCCATATAGAAAATTGTAGAAGTAAATAAAAATCATATATACTCATGTCATTTGTAAAGCTATATAAATTTGAGTGAAACTAAGCATTTACATTACAATATCATTACTGTTATAAAAGAACGAGTTGATAGTCATAGGTCCCTTCTCCTTCAACCATCTCATTCTCAATTTATCATCATTCTCTATTTTGCAACTGATCAGAGTAGCCCTCTTCGATAGCATGATTCTCTATATATATATCCAATAAATTATGTTGCAACGCACAAGCAGGTGACTAGTATCTTTACTATTATAAAAGAACGAGTTGGTGGTTGTACGTTCATTCTCCTCTAATCGCTCTATTTTTTTAACTTCTTACTATTCTTCACTTTTCAATTAATCAAAGCAACTCTTTTCTATAGCATAATTTTTTATACATTCAATGAGTTTGTTACAACGTACGGTAGGTAACTAGTATTTTATAAAAAGAAAATCTGTAAGCAGACGCTGACAGGCCGAAAACCGGAGCCTTCACCCAAGCACTGTCCTCCAGCCCAAGCCGGCCGCCGCCATATAAGCCAAAACCCTAAAACCCACTTCCCCCCTCTCCTTTCCCCGCCCCCTTCCCCGAGGAGCGAGCGACAGCCGCCGCCGTCGCCATGCCGAAGCACTACCGGCCTCCGGTAATCCTCCTGTCTTCCTCCCCCCTCCCCCGAAGGTCCTCTCTTTGTTGTTCGCAAAGTCTCTTAGTAGGTTGCTTTTGTCGTGCTCTAGGGCAAGAAGAAGGAGGGGAACGCGGCGAAGTACATCACCAGGACCAAGGCGGTGAACTACCTGCAGATTAGCCTCGCAACCTTCAGGTCCCTTTTTGATCTCTCGGTTACTTCTCACTACTGATGACTGATCGTTCAGGAACTACTGTATAATTTGGCTAAATTTTTGGTGCTGTTGATGTTTATCAGCTGGATTATATGGGGATTTGTACCCATTTTATGCGGCAGTTAACTATCCATTAAGCTAATTAGTTCAATTCACTGTGCTCTTAGTATGGTAATGGAGCCAATTAGTCCAATTCACTGTTTTCTGTATGGCTTGTGTGCTGCGCATCTTAGGATGGTAGTTTTTATTTGCGAAGTTGTTGAGAAGAGTTGTGTTAAGATTTTGCAATTTGTTGCAGGAAGCTATGCATACTCAAGGGCGTCTTTCCCCGGGAGCCGAAGAAGAAGGTGGAAGGGAACCACAGGACCTACTACCACATGAAAGATATCGTCTTCTTGGCGCATGACCCTTTGATTGAGAAGTTCAGGTACTTAGCTTCCTGACAAAAATACTGCTACCTCTATATGACTTTAGAAGGAATCATTTGAGCAATGGGATTTCGAGTTTTTTTTTGCTTAATTGCACATTTCTCTGTACCATTTGGAGGAATGTACTGTTTTGAGGAATTTAGTTGCAAATGTGTGTTCAATTTTAAAGAGATGTCATTTGCCCTGTGCTTGCAGATTTCATGTTTGTTAACTAAAGTCACAGTGATGGGTGATCTGAAAATCTCTTAATAATGCCAATGATTCTGGATCTGTTTGTATTGTGGTTTGGCTACTGGAAGTGTCTAATATGTTTTTATGGAGCTTTCTGAATGAGGGTTGTGTTCTTAGTGTTCGATTTATTTGCTGCAAGTACTTGTCAGCTTGTCCTTGTGAATGAGCCATGCAGCAGAGAAAATAGTGATCTTAAGTGGAAAACTGTATTTCCACTAGAGGGCTACAGGCCATTTGGAAAAAAAATTGGCCATTGGGAAAAAAAAATCTGAACCAACATAGTGTAGCTAATCAAAGAGCAATTAGCTATGCAATGTGAACTCTTTCTGGATAGTGCTATATTAATGATATTTTGATAATTGTGAGACGAACTAACAGCTTGTAGTTACTTGATTGTTGGTGATGGAAATCTTGGCGTATGTCTCTGTATGATTAACAAGGTTGTTACAACTTATAGTGTAGTAAATACAGTATGAGTCTATAAGACCATGCTATTCCTGGGTTCTCAGTTTATGATATAATGAGCACTTGATTTGCTGACATTTAACGATTTCCTAATCTTAATGCTATT